>OZ025264.1:29138414-30338414 GCA_964019135.1 Arenicola marina | reverse complement strand
TTAGCCCCGGAGTATGGATCGGTCTATATTGGTCACCAAGTTATGACGCGTTGGGAGCGTGTTCCGCACCGTCACCAATAGACCGATCCACTCTCCGACACTAAGCCCCGCCCACGCTTGAGTCTTTTTCCTGAAGCATGAGTATGAAATGGACAATCATAGCTGCTGGTAGGTACAAATGACCAGTATTCATCTCTAAATCTGTCAAGAAAGTGACATGCTGCTTGGTTTGTCCGACTTGTTTGTCCGACATAACGCACGTGGAAGACGTTTTTTCACCACATGATTGAATAAAAGCAACAGTGACGTCAGCGAATGATGGACAGCCTGGATCGGTCTGTTCCATCAGAAGTCACACACAATCTAAACGACTTCACACGGAGGAGACAAATTAAGGAATGAACTACAAATATGATGACTGCATGCTTCTTACATATCAGCCGTGTAACTGACTCAATGACTTCTTTTGATGTGTTTCCTCGTAAATGATAGCTGTGCTTGGCCACATTTGTGCCACGTTCAACCTATAGATTGGCACATAACTAATAATCACTGATACTTCCATATACTATTGGATTGCTTTCGCGCATTCTCGGCTTCTCTGAGTGAATGGATATTTAATTTCCAATGACATTTCCCTTTGATGTCAGCTTCTGACGACAATAGCTCATGGTCAACATTATGGATAATGGACAGTATTAATTACGAAATGTCTATTCATTCCAGATATATGAACATCACTTCTTGCCTGCAATTAGCAGGTAATATGATAGGATATTTTCCACATTGCCCCATTCACCTCCGAGAGATTGACTGAGACTGCAGTGTAACGGTAAACGTTGCCTCCATGTAAAAGCCGAGGCCATCGTATTGAAATGCTTATCAAAGGACTATTCTGAAAACGTGTGGTTTTAGCGCTTTCGGCATGTATTGGGAGTGACCGTCACAGCCTACCCGGCATGGACAGGGTGGGATATAGGTTAGGATATATGTTTATTTCAACATGCAAAAAGCATAAATAAAAAAATATAGTGAAAAGAACAGGCAAGAGCCAATACATTGGCATTATTCTATAAAACTCCCATTAATACGGTTAGTCGCTAGCATGAGAGCCACCTGAAAGGTAGATAAATCACATGATTCTTTTTTTATGTATTGCGGATAAACCTTTAAACCTTGGTCTAAGATGATTTGTGGAGTGTTATTCATTATGGTTAGTATATTGTGTCTAATGCAGTGATCGGCAAACTTATGTTTTGGTTCTTGTGATGTGACAAGTATGCTTTCGTCTAGTATTATAATTATGTAAGTCGTATACACTTGGAAAGGTCCAGGCTTGATAGAAATATAATGGCAGCTCGTTATTAACAAGTTTATAGTAAACTTAAGTTGTAATTTGTGTAGGACTTTTAATTTACTCTGTCTTAAGATTGTCCGAGTAATATAATTATAAAATAAATTGCAGAATGAAGATTTACAATATGCTGTTTAGAACTATATTACGTTATTCACTGGAACACAATCCTAGCATTGGCTCAGAATGTAACATATAGAATGTCTGAGCAATTTGAACGTATTTGCTGTGTTTTTTTCTTTAAGTGGAATCTTTCTCAAATTTCGGATCACAATATGATATAAGATCCCGGACTATCGGCTCCTTGAGACATTTGCTGAGTTCAAATTTGCACGTTGAAAAGCTACCACCTTGGTCCCAATAATTAGAAATAGTTTATTCCATTTGATATCAACCTTCGAACAAGGAAGATATAACATATTAACAGTCACTAAGTGATGTCGATACAAACACCGAGCTGAGAGGCATTGCTTCACTGTATACAGCTTTCTAGTCCTGAACCAATACACTAACTTTTTTGCATTAAAGTATGTAAATTCATTTTTTCGTCGTTCGGTTCCTCGCACAGAGAGTGTTCATCTCTACCTTCGGTAAATATGCATACATCAGAAATAAGTTTGACATCTATGAGATCAAAACCAATATAATTTTTGTCCAAAACTCGGATATATGCTTGTAGTTCTTGGAATGTAGAATCTGACCTTTCATAGTTATTCTTTTATGCAAAATCCAATTGGTATCTTCCGCAAGTGAGCATACCACCTGCCGAACATGGAAGACCCACTTTTTCTGATGTTCTGTGCCAAGACAACAAATTTTGATTTTGATTTCGCTTTCAATCGTTTAACAAAACTGTGAATATCAGAGTCTTGTATTGTGTTAAGGACGCAGTGAGCTGTTGTAGATTCACAGTGTCATTTGAATTTATAATTATAAGAGAATGTTCATGTACTATACCGGGATAGCCTGCATTACTGGTCACCAATGTATACCTGAAGTGTGAGGTAATTCTATTTTGTTTACTCGGCTGTAGTCTCGGCTGTTTTACTGATCTCGTAGTGATATATGTGTATGTAAAGTAGCAGTCGGCTGTTGTACGGGTCACGAAGTGATATTTGATTGTGTAAGCAAATTATATGTTACTTAAAATGTCTGCAGCCACCATATTATATATTTGGGGCTGCGATGTGACGCCACGAATAGTTAAGTAGCCACGTGCAACTTGTTTTGTAGGGCAGAAGAGCGTCGTGCCACACGCAGTCCCAGCATAAATGACCGGTGGGTATAGTGATCGTCACAGTCTAAAACCGGTCTTTTTTCTTACTTAGTGCCGCCAAGATGTTGTGTCGTGGGGTGTACAGATCGTGAAGTTTGATATGATTCCACTCAAGCACGAAGAAGCAAGGAAACCAGAGCATAGACGACAATTCACAGTCCAGATTATTCCACTGTGAAGCGCCACTGCATGTGCAATGCATTCTGTGTACTACTTTATGTCAAGACGGCGTCGTCACATGGCAACATATTCTGTCTTTTTGCGAAATCGTATATTCGATTGTGCGTTGTGAACCAATCGCCTTTTTTTCACAAGATATCAGTATATATCAGTATAACGTGAGAAAGACACGTGGCACGTGCAGCGTCATGTTTCGTTGTTCTACGCAATGTCACCATGGCAACGACTGACTAGCTACTGAAGGGGCCGCAGGGCGGTTTGTGAAAGTGGTTTGTGACCAGACCTCTTGACTGGTGGTTGTAGTTCGAATCGTTCATTGGCACAGGTAGTTTGGTTGGTGCACATGGGTGGATCTAGGGCGGGGCATGTTCCAGGGGGTCCGCCCCCACCCCCCTTCGCCCCCCCCCCCTCCCCCACTTGAGGAAGAATGCCGTTTTACAATACAAAATTTAGGTCATCTGAGGCGTGGACCCCATTCACCTTTTTGGGGAAGAAAGCTATCTAAAGCATGGTCCACCCTCCCCGGTCACACTTTGTCAATGAACTTTTTCACGTTCCACGATCCGCCCCTGGGTACAGCGGGAGCGTTCATCGCCTAACTGCACGAACCGCCATGTTATCTATCTACTAGCCGCCCCGCGAGCGGAGCGTTCGTAGTAATAAGCGAAAGAAATGAGAGTATGACAGTATTTAGGTGTATACATCAAATAGTAGCAGGCAGAAGGTAGACATTGGGCAGAAATAATATCGATAATAATATTGACCGGGAGCTACTGAATAACGGGACATAAATGTTAAGGATAATTTCAACATATATGATAATTAGAATTGTTTCTGTACGTCGGTCTTTAACGACACGCGTCCGCTCAGTTATTTTGCGCATTTTTGTTGATTACAAATGAATGTTGTAGTTTCAACATATATGATAATTAGAATTGTTTCTGTACGTCGGTCTTTAACAACACGCGTCCGCTCAGTTATTTTGCGCATGTTTGTTGATTACAAATGAATGTTATAATTTCAACATATACGATAATTAGAATTGTTTCTGTACGTCGGTCTTTAACGACACGCGTCCGCTCAGTTATTTTGTGCGTGTTTGTTGATTACAAATGAATGTTATAATTTCAACATATACGATAATTATAATTGTTTATGTACATCGGTCTTTAACGTCACGCTTCCGGTACTATATTGGTACAGATTGCATCTAGACATGTTGTTGTTATTCCAACTTGGATACATATGCGCCATGTACGCATTTTTGTCAGCGTGCTTTAGCTGCAATTTGCGTATTCTGTACTGGATACAATAATACTTGAAAATTGTGGAGGCTCGGACATGCCACATTTCCATAAAAGTTGGTGAACGATAGCTGTTGTCGTGAAGTCAGGAGGGTACGAACAAAAACAGCAGTGCATAAACCTTAAGTCTAGTGGGTGCCGGTGGGCGTGGGGGTGGGGGGCGGGCCAGTAAAGCCGGAGTCTGATGAATGTCGACGGGGCGTGGGGCTGCAGGAGTCGGGTGGATGGGTGTGGGGGATGAGCAGAGAGGAGTCCATTAACCCTGGTTGGTGCGGGTGGAATTGGATACCGTCGTGACTGATGTTAAGAGCAGCGTATTATAGGTAGAGTTTCCCGGGCGGAGTTCGTTCTCTTGCTACTAATGGAAAGTTGTGGAAGCGAGACAGTACGGGATTTGTTTGTTTTGATGACGGTTCGGGCGATAAGGCGTTGGGAGAAATATTATTACTGTTGGCACCAAGCCAGGTAGCCCGCCGCAGGCCGCGGGATAAGGTGATAAGCACCCAGCGGTTGTGTTGACACATGCGATAGCTTTGACACATCTAAGAGCGACGGCTGGATATTAATAGGTTCTCATGGCGTAGATTCTCAAGGCGGCTGCTAGTGCCAATGGGCTCTTGTATGCCGCGGCATAGTGGGACAGACAGCTTCATTTTATTAGTATAGATATACAGAGGCAAGGAACCCAGAACATAGTATGCAAACACCAGGGCTTAAAATCAGCCATTAACGTCACTGATTGACTGTGAGGAACTATAGCCAGGTGGAGTGGTTTTTGGAATATAATTCGCTTCTTTGAGATTCTGAATACGTGAAAACTATCAAGAACTATATATCGATAAAGACGATATTCTAGAGAAATAGTCCGTGGATGTCAAATGGTCTGTAATTGAGCAACCTTTTTTTGAGACACTTAAAATGGAAATATGGGGTAAAACATTTCTTATTTATCATTTAAGAAGAGAAGTAATGATATAAGAGAGAAATCCTTGGAGTCAGGTATCAAGAGACAAAACACTGTTACAAATGGAGCGAAATGAATTGGAGACCATGAGGTTGGATAGATATAAATTCAGAATGTTGAGGGGACGGGCTAAACTCTACAAAGTACGTGAGAAACCTACTCGCTTGGTCCTGAACCTGGAGAAAAGTAATTATGTTAAAAGGGTAATAAATAAATTAGAAGTAAATGGGGGGGGGGGGGGGGCACCCCGATGCAGAAACAAATCTTCAATAGAATATTATAAAACGCTATATTTGGTTCGTTCAACTTGTCAGATATATGTAGAAACATTTTTACTACCGCGTATCATATAGAACAAATATAGAACACAAATAGAAGATGAAGACAAAGACAGGTTACAAAGGTAAATTGACGAAAACGAAATTAGGAAAGTCTTAACTAATATGAAACATAACAAAAGGCCAGGGACAGATGGTTTTCCAGCCGAATTTTACATTTTTTGTTGTTGAAAGATCTGGGCCATTTCTTTTTACAAAGCATAAACGAATTATTAACTTGCTATTAAATAGAACACCCTATCAACGACAAGGTATTATTACGTGCATTCAAGGAGATAAGCCCAGATAGTATTTAAACAACTGGAGGCCAATAACATTCCTTAATACGGATTATAAAATTGTATCAGGAGTGTCAGCTTTTAGAATAGATCTGGGTAACTGCATTTGTATTGTTGGGTACATATTTCTGTACAGATCTGTCTCATATGTAATACAAGAATTATAATGCGAAAGTTGAAAATATTTTTCTCTGCACAGGGTACGCGAAATGCCTTTTTATTTAAACTATGAAACCAAAAGAATTCATTCCCAGAAGGACATTATTTTTATGAATCTGATTGATTTATCATCGATTGAACGCTAACCAGTGTCCCAGTCATAGAGGTAGCGCATTGCAGCTGATGATGACATCACGGTAGCGCCAGCGTTTTGGGATATATGGTTTATGTTATCACAAATGGGCGTATATGGGCTGGATCGAGTAACCTGAGAACAAAGGTCTTCGTGGCGCTACCAGTTCACAAGTGAAACGGTGTGACCTCTCAACAGGTGACTACCCCGGCTCGGCACCTACCCCGCATCCCCCCCCCCCGCCCCCTCACACACCATTCTAAACCCACTCTAGTCATTAGTTTAATGTTCCTAACCTAAGTTCAGACGCTTAGTCAACACTCCAAAACTCGTTACCCAGTCATTTTATAATGGTGTGTCCTCTTTATGATAAAAGTAGAACTCGGTATTTGAAATTCTCAAGCTGTCTAACGGAACAGGAATTTATAGATTTAATGTCAGGAGAAAACCGTCTTAAACAGTCTTACTGCTTATGTTTACACCGCAATGAATATACATTCCACCAGTATGTGGAGAGCGTTTTTTTTCAATCGAAATATTTTCGTTATTTTTACTGTACTATGGGCCCGAGACCTGAAGTAATAAAGCTATGAATTATAAAAAAAACTATGAATTATCAAAAAAAGTTACCCAGTGTTGTCAATGACGAAAGCATTAAACATGTTAGACAGTTCACGGCTGCGAAACACATTATTTGATTAGGGAAGTTCTCTTTTCTTTTCGTTTTCGAGTTCGTTTACAAAACCATATATGCACGTTTCACAAGTGAATTCATCATAGAACTATAAACCTCTCCATATCTGCTGACCTGTATTTACATTCACGTGATTGTACGCCATCTCCCGCTCCCGTGACGAATGACCCGCGTAGTTTGTTCATCCTGATAGGTTGATAGGAGGCATGGAGGAATTAAATGTCTGCGCACTTATGGGCGACATTAGGGGTTTTAAGCCTATTTTTTTCTCTGCGAATTCGTAACTAGATTTCTTTTACTTTTACGAAGCGTATCTGTAGACTATATTATCTCATTGGCACTCCCCTAACGGTTGGTTTTCCCCTTAAAGGAATAATTACCAGTTCATATACCATCTGTTTTACCATCACTTCCACAAAAAGTGTTTGTCGACATAGAAAATGTTATAAAAAAGTTTATGTGGGGAAATAAGTGTAGAACTAATCTAAATCGACAAGCACAAAGTGTATGGAATGGTGGTTTAAATTTAACAAGCCTACCTGTTTTTATCGACGCATTGAAAATCATGCTTGCAATCGTCTTGTATATATCGATGGAGCCTGGCAAACGTTGTTTGGTAGTTGTATATGTGAAGAAAAACAACTATGATGGGGGCTGGATAGAGCATCGCTTGAAGCCATAGCAAATAGCATTGGTAACACTTTTTGGAAGAAAGTATTTCAGGCGTGGTATAGATATAAAACAGTAAAAACTGCAATTTCCACTCTAAAATTCAATTTATGTAACAGCATCTAACATTTTTATGCGTAAACATGAATTCATACGTAAGCGTTTGATTTATGTTATAGATTTCTTCCATGCTAATGGCAAAGTTTTAAGGCTGTCCCAATTAAAAAGAAGTTTCATATATATATATGTACTTCCTTTATTATAATACTTTAAAACGAAGCGTTCCAATTTCTCATGCCGAAGGAAAATCTGATATTACTCGAGATTGCGAATTTTGAAAACAGGAATTTATCTTTGATATGGATTGAAGAAAATAATATTTTCTACCAGATCAGTTTACTGTAAAAAACAAACTAAGAAGCTTTCAATATCGCATTTTAACTAGAACGCTTGTGACGAACACAAGGTTAATGAAGTGTAATCTGAGAGCAATTGATGCGTGTACTTTTGCGCGGCATCACCTAAAAATTTAATCTATTTTGAGACAGTAAAATATGGAAAACTTTATGGACCAAGGTAACATATATATTTTAATCAGTTTGCAACTTTATCACGATGTTTATACAAAGGGAGATAATCCTGCGTACATTAGTTGCAGCTAACAAGCTATAGACCAATCATATATCATTAATTGTTAAGAGATAAATTTATATATCAAGGTGCCGGCAAGCACCATATAGAATTCTTGGCCGCGACAATTAAATTGTATTAATTTGTTGAAGTCAAATTGGGATCCTATATTAGAGACATTACGAAGAACTTGAAGGGCGTCAGTGTATGTTATGTTGAACATTGTTATTATTATGTCATTGATATTTGATTTCTGCAAGTTATAACTTGAAAAATATAATATATTAAAAAAATCCCCCCAAAAAGCTATCTGATTGGCTGTTTTTTTTCCATTCATCTTATATCGTTTAGCTTGGTAGATTTATCAAGAAACTGGAAAAGCACTTGGTTATAATAAGTGTATTTTGCTTGAGAAAAGCAACTCATGGAATAGCTGCAAATGCAGCCTATATGTCGGATGGGGCAGTGCATAATTGATTTGGGGGGGGGGCGGGGTCAAGGGGGTGCGGACCCCCCCACCCACCTCCCTCTTTTTTGAGGAGGAAAGGTATGAGGAGGAGGCAGCAATACCCCTGTCCCCAAGGTCGCTAGAGTTTGGTCCCCTCCCCTTTTCATTCCTGGATCCGCTCTTGCACCTCGAACCCAGATATCAAACCCTCACATGGAATCCAACATCGACTCCCCAGGCCAATTCCCCACTCCAAACCCCCACCTTGACTTGGTAATAGTTTTCTATCGGGAGTTCGAGTAAGTAGTATTTCAACTTTGTTTGAATATTTATTTCCCGGTGTGGGCATTTAAAACCCTATGTTTATTATTGCGATGGCGCGCCAAGCATCCGTACATACGGGTACCGCTTCAATTACTGCTATCTTTAATTTGATTTAGACATATCAGTAATTCATTTGGAGATATCTTTAATTGATTTACTGTTATCAACAATTAAATTTAAAAAAAACGGTAATGTATTCAACGATATCTCTAAATGAATTAAGGATAGCAGTAATTCATGTGATGATATCTCTAAATGAATTGGAGATAACAGTAATTCATTTGAAGACATCTCCAAAGGAATTGGAGATAACAGTAATTTAATTTTGCATATGTCCAAATCATGCTGATTTGGACATATCAGTAATTGAATTACTGATATGCAAAATTGAATTGCGGCTATCTTCCATTCATTTAGATATATGTGCAAATACTGAGCAGAAGCACGGCGATTTAGAGATTTCTTTAAATCATTTAAAGATTTGTCTAAATATATCTTTAATTCAATTGCACATATCTTTGGAGATATGTTAAAACATTTGGAGATATGTTCAAATATTTGGAGATATGTTCAAATATTTGGAGATATGTTCAAATATTTGGAGATATGCTCAAATATTTGGCAATTTGTTCAAATATTTAAAGATATGTGAAAATGTTTAGACAATATGTGCAAATACTCCATTAAAGTCCACCTTGGCTTGCCATAGGAATCGGCCAAGCAGTTAGCAATCACATGCCCCACTCGCACTGGTTTTCTATTCGCCATTTTTTTCTTCAGCGCGATAGATTTCCACCTACCCCCACCACCTTATAGCACTCCTTATCAAGAGGACACACATTAGTACACCCACTCCACTCAAGTCTCATGCATTGTCCCATCTACTCAACACCTTCATCTACTACTGGGTAACAGGTCACCTCACGCAGGGGTTAGCCCGACACGAACGATAGGGTGGAAGATCAGCTTTGGTTGCCTGCCCCAGTATGGCCCACTAGACCGTATTTCAGCGCGGAGTCGACCTAATTTCAGCGAGGCGTTGAGTGAGACCAACTTTCAGTGCGGAGTCAAAGAGCCAAAGAGGTGACCTACATAACACGTGGAGAATTTGGGTCGCATCAACTTTTAGGCGTCTGCGGGTTTGTTTCGGACGACGTTTTCCTTGTCAAGGATGCGTGTCACAGAAACATCTACAAACTGTCTTTATGAACAAACGTTTTTGGGAAAACGACAGCGAGCGTCTATCTGACGTCACGTGTCACTGGATGGCGGGACTCATTAAGCACTTTCAACTGTTACCGTTGGCTCTTTCAGCCCTGGGCTCCTAGTAAGGCCGACTGGGCTGTCGACGACAGAACCGTGGCATTCCGTGTTCGAAATCACAGCGCCCACAATACCTTGCTTGCCTGGCGGTACCGCCAACCCGTACCCCGTGCTAGCCGCCACGGTGGCCTAGACCGTCAGGCGATTCATTACAAGCGATCAGCACATGAATTTCCCGAATTACGCTCCAATGATAGAGTGCGCATGACACCGTTTAAACTTGGAGATAAGTGGCCGAAAGGAGCTACTGTCACGCAAAGGTTGGATGAAAGGTTCTACATTGAACATAAACAGTTGACATGCACTCCAATAATTCATTAGTCGATAGTAAAAAAAATTGAGGGACTGCATTATGAAATCTGCAAAAATACAATAAAACCTCCCTCTTTGACATAACGTTGTGACAAGCTTTGAAATATAAATGGGTTATCAACGGTTGACCTCCCCTTCCTGAAGCTAGCTAGCTTGCTCTTTTTCAATTATATTATAGTCCAGTACACACAATTTTTGTGAAGACTTTATTTTGCACAGGGCATCATAAAATACCGTGATAACTATTCATTTTTTGTCATTTCTTGTGTAATGGACAAATGAGTGCCACAAACCAACTATCTGGTAAAGAGAACGAGATTTCATTGCAAGTAAAGCAGTCAGCGGGGTTAATCACATATCCCCAGTGAAGCCTGTTAAACAGCGATTTTAAATATTACAACACCAATCAAACAACACCTTTTCTCTGTCCATATATTTATTTTATCCTGACGTGAGCACGAAGGTTAACTGGGGCTAACACCTCATTATGCATCGCAATTATATATACTAAAAGATATTTGAATATAATCAATACACAAAATATCAAAATGGGCTTTCTTTCTTGTCTCATCCTAATACAGACCAGCCGCATACAGGTTGCAATCACCATTGCATTTTCCCCGTTTCCGTTACCATTCCCAATCGACACAACAGCCTCATATTGGTTTATACATCGCCAGGACGAGCAAACAATAATAATATATTAATAGATTTGAGACTGCTATATAGGCGAATTTAAGTTACAAATACCATCAGTTATATGAACACCAGCTGCAAATCTTAGCGGGTGTATTTTTGTCATAACATCATTGCCCTATTCAAATAATTGGCTTTTCAGGCGTAACACACAGATGTAACATGTTACGCCACGAGCATTTCACTTTGTGTTTCTCGATATTACTGTGTGTTACTCTACAAAGGCCATCTCAGCGGCCCATTTGCAGTTGATTTAACACGATGTCTGAACCCTGCAATTGAGTTGGCGGTTGAAAGCAGAACGTTGACTAGTCCGGGTGTGTACAGCAAAATGAGGAGAAGTAGTATGTGTCGCTCCTCAGAAGACGTCAGCAGTAATATTTGTATGAGGACGATGAATGTACATGACAAAGCGGCAGTATCACTGTTGGTGAATGACTTGTAAGCGGCACGCCTTTTTAATAATCTAGATCCTTGACCGCCGATTGCCAAACAGCTAGATATCACCAACAACCTGCCTGTTAAAATACATAACACAACGCTGGGGCCATAAAGGACAAGGTTCAATCCGATAAAGAAAGCGGCGCCATACTGCCAATTACCGGTGCGGCTGTGGGTCGGGGGCACACTGAGGCCGAACACAGCAGAAATGTCATCGCGATCAAAGGCAAAGAGGTGAAACAGTAAAAACAGTAACGTTAGCGAAGTTATGCCAGCCGAAATCAAGAGAAAATATCTCGCGTGGGACATCAGATTATGTCGCTTGAACGGATGCTTCACTGAGATATACTGGACGATGCTTTGTATAAGAAACAGAATGGGTGCCGTATGATACAGCACGCTACATGTTAATCCCGAAATCCGGTTAAATGATCCATCCACCCACTGAGTCCTGTAGAAAGGAAACCTGTCTCTGTATTGTGCGTCCACGGTGGCGATCAGGGCACCATGGATCGCCACTGCAGTGTGCATAGAGAACATGGCGGCCAGTGTGGTCTTCTGCATCACATCCTTCTGGACTGACAAAGTCAACGCCAGACTACAAGCATTTAGTATCATGGACGAACCGGACACAATCCACACGAACCAACGGGTCATTTTTGTAGGCAAGAGGTCCCCACACTTCATCAATTCATCGGTTTCCTTAACTTTACACTTTACTGGGTGTGTGACGTAACAGCACAGTGCCGCTGACGATACAGTGATCAGCCGTAGCTTAGGAAAATAATGCATGCTAGCCAACATAGCTTCTGTGATAGCCGTGCCCGATATGTCAAGCTGCTGTGTATTCGTTTGGTCTCCACAAAATACATCATCAGATAAAGTTTCCAGCTTCCCATTTGACAGATCAAGGCTTGCAATATTCGGCGAACCACGGAAGAAACAGTTCGGTAGGCGTGTCACAAAACTGTTGTCCATAGAAAGCAATTGCAAGTTGTTAAGGCCTTCCAGCGTACCCGTGCCTAAAATCACAATTGGGTTGTTACCTAACAGCAATTCCTTCAAGTTGATGAGTCTCGCGAACGTCCCTTCTGAAAAGAAAGTAAGGCGGTTATGTGACAGATCAAGGCGACGAAGCTGCGATTTCTCCTTGAAGGCGTTTGCTGGTATAATGTCGATACCGTTATCCGAAAGATCAAATATCAAACAGTCGATTAATTCCAGCAATAACCAAAGGCGTGGGTCTTCAGCTTGATGAGTGATTAGTGCTCTGAGGGAATGCTGCCATTGGAAAAGGCTGTCAGTGAATTCGGCACCGACACATAACAAAGCTGTGCAGAAACACTGACACCGATGGGGACAAGCGAGTCCTTGTTGGCTGGCTTCGTCGTCTGATGACGAGAGGCACTGGACGACGTCGTCCCTGATATTTCTAGGGTGGACACAAACCTGGTCGTGACGACAGAGGAGAAGTCCTGGACACGAGAGCCGCTCACAGCGCACCTCGTCTTCCCCGTGAGGACAATCTGCTCGGCCGTCGCACATGTAGTATGTCGGGACACAGTAACCATAGGGACACTTGAACATCGTGGGACACTCGTACTCGGAGCAGTCACTCAGGTGTTCCTCGTACTTACAGTACGCTGTCGCCCCCTTATTATCCCGCTCGTAGACACATATCTTATGGCGGGCAACATGCGACTCAGATTTCAAGCAGCTTACACGTTGTATATCTAGAGCGTTGGCAATGGTCTCGCGAATTCTTGTTTCAATTTGGGAACTATTGACAGTGGCTATCTTGGCTTGGCTGCTGATGGAGGTTTTAAAGCCGCCATGAAAGCAGTTAAAATTATTGAATTGACTTGACGGCAAGCAATACAATTCGTCTTCACAAAAGGCACAATCGATCACCCCGTCACATATGTGTGCCACGGGTATGCATTTCCCTGAGCGTCTACACTGGTAGTACAGCCCTGAACGCGTACAATTGTCAGGATAACAAGCGTTAAAACCGGACACATTCCATCTATTGTGAGTGTGATTAATCACCTTTGTTGATTGGCAATTAATCTCATCTGATTGGTCGGGGCAGTCCACGACGTCGTCACACCAGTGAGTATCGATAACACACGTACCTTCGGCACACATCGCCTGCCCTGACATACAAGTGACATTGACAGAATCCAGTGCGATCTCGCACAACACGTGGGAGCTATTGTCTGTTAGGCTCCCATTCTTCTCGGAATCCACTGCGAGAAAGGAACTCTGGAAATGAAAAGCGTACTGCGACAGATTTCTTTGGACACATGTCAAGGTACTCTCTCCGTAATATATCATGTCATTCAACGGCCGGTCAATCCGTATCCAAACGTAATAAAGAGAGTGAAGTCCTGGACCCGCGTCTAGGGATGAGAGTCTTGCCACGTGGCTTTGCCTCCTGAGCCAGACATTCTTCGCCAGGGGGAAATCGGCCATTCCATTGACTGCAGGCAGCGTGAAGAGTCGGTAACAGGAGGCGCCAATCACGTCCCATTGGTCCCGGCATTCCAACGCCTGCCTGGGCCACACGTTAAACTGGCTTTCATTAGACCACTTGCTGGTTATCAGATGGGTATTATTATTATGCCAACTTCGTCCTTCGCATACTATTAATGATCTCTCGACACTGCCCTCACAAGAGATGTCGACCCAGACAAACTGGCTGGCTGAAAATACAGTCAGCGCCGGACACATGGAACTGTTGAGTTGATATGGCTGGTTTCCTTTCAATGCAGATTTCACCAGCGCAGAATCAAATAAGGATGCATATTTTCTGAATTTTCGACCGTATGCGATTTCTTTGCTGGGATACCATACCATGTGGTTCTTGTTTCTCATTTTGAGCGCCTCGGCTGCGCTTGGCCTGGCATCATCTGTCTGTAATAAAATGTGTCTAAAATGATAAACACATGGTCTACCACGTTAAAAAAAATGATGCAATTACATATCATAAGATAATTTACTCGACTTAAACTGAGCATTAAGATGACTGAATCTGTCCTTCAATCACGTCAACACCCATCATTTGTATTAATATATACATTTACATTAGCAATGTAAGTATTAGTAATAGTATTAGTATGACGGCAAGTGTGTCGAATACCAACAAAGAAATTACTCTACATTACCATGGCCACTACACTACGTCATGCATGGTTGGGTCCGTGCTCGCTTACATTTAAACTGATGGGTGTAAACATTATAAGTCAACCATCCTTACCAAATTCGTCATGTGCATGGCTAAGAAAATCATTTGAACGGCGGCATGGGCTTGTGCTGTTGTTGGGTTCTCGAACACCAACTTCATCAGAAGTTCCAGTTCCATGTCACTGCTGAGGCTAAGGAGGCCATACCCCGCGGACCGGCAGAAGGCGTTGGCTGAATTCCAAGTTAGATTCGGCACCAACTTTATTTGGTAGAAGGCTCCAGTTTTTGTCATATGCCACGGACCACGTGGAGATTTCCGCAGTGATAACGCCATTGGCGAAGCCGGTGTTTGTTTAACTATGTTATGGTAATAGCGCACCATGGTCTCGCACGTTGATGCATTGCTCCAATGTTCATTAAAGACCAGTAGTAGCTGATAGTCATATTCGTGATTGTCTAGCTTCCAGTGAAACCAGGATCCGGCCTCCTTTGATCCAATTATATGTGTTTTTCGACCATATGAATCTCGCTGTATATTTTCGTATCGTGACAAAGTTATAATATGTCTCCAGCTGGATATCGCTTCTTACAGTTAATCCGCAGGCGCGGTGAAGAGCTATTTGCAGAAGGCAGCAGGTGAGACCTAAGTTAAGAGGCTTGGAAATAACCATGGCCACTGCTAGGAAAGATGAACTATACTGCCCGGGGTATTACGGTACTGGAGCAAACAACGCGTGGTGTTGTCAGGTCTTTGGTTGGAGCAGAAAAGACAGACGGCCACCACGTGGTGGTCACTTCAACTGGCAGGCATAACAATTCGCTCCCCCCGTTAGGTTCCGATCCTAAGCGAATTGTCCTTCCGCCTAATAAACAATTGGAACTTGAGTCCTGTTGCACAATCTGCCCCCAAACTTGCCACTTCCCCTACGAAAAAGAAAGCTAGTTTTCAACTGGTTTCTAGTTAATTTATAACTGAAAACTAACTCCACAGTTAGTTTTCAACCAGTGCTCAACTCTTCCTTTTCTAAGCAAGTGGATTACCAGTTAAAAACTAGTTGAAAACTCACTGTTATGACTTTGGGTCAGTGAAAAACTAGTTGAAAACTCACTTTTACAAGCCAGGCCAGTGAGAAACTAGTTGAAATCTTATACTTTATGGCTTCTGGGCTCAGCTCTGTCTGCCAGCTTATATACAGTGCCTGCAGCTTCTGCCACATGTGCATGTGGGCCTATAGGATCTGTAGAGTCTGTACATTTTAGAGAGGCCGGCAGCCTGGCAACTTTTATGACCCATTCAGCTTGTGAATCAAGGGCTGCAGTTGTAGGATACTGCATGGTAGGTCCCTCCGCTGGTGGTAGACTTGGGCTCATAGACTAGCATGTTGGTCATGTACAACGGTTGCTGTACAGATTTCCTGTAAAGAAGCCAAGCCAGCAAGCAGCCAGGCAAGGCTTCAGTGCTGCTTAGGGGTTGAGGTGCATAAGAGGGTTCTGAGCTTGAACTCTATACTGAATCAACATGTGCTGTATATGAATCATCAGAAGCGCAAAACATATAATTTATATATTACAAGAGTTTATTCCACCTAGAGCATTAGATCCAAGCAAGTGGACAATGCATGCAAGGACACATTTCGGGTAAGTTTCCACATGCTGCACTATGCCTTGCTATAGTTAAAAAAAAAAGTTGCTTTAGGTCTATATATTCATATGTTTTCTGTTCTTGCAATAGTCTCTTATAGTAGATAACCATTCATTTTTTTAACATTGATGCAGATGTTCCTATTATACCAGTCGTTGTCTTAATTTGTTAGTGTAAACCAAGACTGTATCCTATGAACGTTTATTTCTTATTTTAGGTTCCAGGCTACACCAGGCTGATACATGCATTGGAATATTACCGTACATGCTGGCAAGATCCTTCAAATACATCAAATGATACTCAAATGATATGTTATATCAAAGTGAATACCAGTTTACTTGCACCCAGTGGCTGTTTCATTCTGTGAATAAAAACCTTAAAGCTCCATTTTGTGTTTCTGCATGTCCGCACCTAGCTAGTGTACAAATGTATATGTACAGTAACTTTTGAGCTAGTCTCTGGTGGGTAGTTAGTTCTTCACTGAAAACTAACTGGGATCATGTTTCATGAGCAGTAGCTATAAATAGCACACCCAAGGGTCCATCCGGTAGTTGAAAATTCAGCAGTTAGTTTTCAACTCATTTGCATGATAAATTCTTCATGTGGAAACTAGTTGAAAACTAACGTTAGTTAGTGTGTGTCTAACTAACGTTAGTTTTCAATTGAAAATTAACTACTTGGTTCAGTTGAAAACTCCATTCCTTTTTTCGTAGGGGTTCAGTTTGTTGACGATAGATTGATCGGGGGCGAGATCGAATAGCCTATTTTTTTTAATTTCGTTAGAATTTTGCAAGTCAAATGTAGACACTTGGGAATAGCAGGAACGCCTTTCGGCATATTGGACTGCATGAATACTTTCAAAGTATTCGATATCGTGCGATATCGTGTTGACGTCCTCACCGGCTGGTATGTATTTCACCCTCAATACCTCGCTGAATTTCCAGTAATAATTATCTTCAGAGAGAATAAGCCGCACAACGAGACATTCGTTTGGTACGTATTCAATGAACAAGTCATTAACCCTGCCAGTTGTATACCCAGTGATGTTAGCCACTGACGGTAATACGCCCCAAGATGTTCCGTGGCGTAGATTCGTCGGCATCAAATGGCCATTGACGAGACCAAAGCAAGGCGACAATTGAGCAATGCCATTGAGGGTGATGACCGCGATTCCACTGTATGTCTTGGCCACAAATGACAATGGCTTCCCGCCGAAATGAACACCGAAAGGTCCCAGAGTACTGCTCCAGATAGCGGCTAGCCGCGGAGAACAAATATTTCCCATGACATGCAACGGATCCTGATTCAGTATGAACAAGCCTCCGGTTCTGCACCCCAAGTAAGTAAGGCCGTCGTATGTTACCGACAGATTCCTGATATGTATGTATCTGGCGATAGAGCTGTTGACGTGCAGCATCACGTGGAACAGAGTTGTTTTGCGCGAGTTACTTTCAAACAGTATCTCGTCGCCCGCGCCGATGACGTGACGTTGGTGGACACAATTTGGCCCCGGACATGGCACGCTAACCACTGTGTGACTTATGTCAATCCGGAACACGGACTTGCCTTCGGCCCGTACTATAATTGTTGCGTCTCCCACGCTGGCTTGATGACGTCTCTCACCCAGATTAAAATCTCGACATGATGCCTTGCTCAAGACAACATTTTTAACAGCAGTGTTGGGATCACGGACCTCTTGCAAACCATCCACAATAACAATTGTTACATCGTTTTCATACTCTCGGTTGGGACACCGGAACTTGGATATCACAATCACAGGCGTCGTCAGAATAGGCTCAGATATCCACCAGCTGTAGTACTTACTCTTCCCTATGACGTCAAATGCATCCAACGGTGATCCTCGAAGCCGGACTTCCCCAATGGCGAAACATAAATAGGGGTAATGATGACATAACGCTTCGGCGCCTTCTTTGTCGACTTTGGCGTCAATGCTATATCCGGATGCCAAGTGTGCATATGTCAAACAAAACTCGGCATTCAAAGACATCTTAACAATAGCTTTCCATGTGATTGCTACATTTGGTCCGGATGTGACGTAGAAATGCGGGGGCCACACGCCGCATAGAGTTGCCAGGACACGATCCGACTCTCGTAGTATGAGATGTTCCACGGCTTCGCAGAGGTTGTTATCCTTTTGGGACCTAACCCTTACAATAGTGACGTTCCATGCAACAGCGGCCGAGCCAGATATCGACCAAGACATGTCCACTAAACCCCTGGTCCTTGCATACAAAGTACCACAAGATACCAACAGAGGTAATGGTGTACTTATCTTGCCATTGAGGTGTTTTCTTCCGTGTTTACACGCTATTTCTGGTAAACATTCATCCATGACTTTTGCAATCGCTGTGTATAAAACTGCTTTGCAGGTGAGGACAGATTTGGATTTAATTCCATAGCATGCGTCGACCTTGTTGCACAACTCTAACGAAATTCCTGCGAGTTTGAGCTGTCGGTCAATGAGTTCATGTTGGTGTTTTATGACGCTGTTCTACGAAACTTGTTCACACATGATCACGTGACTACATACCACCATCTGAAGAATCCAAGCCATCAATTTTGGCGTTTCCATATTTACTGGCCAAATTATCAGCCTTGACTCGTTTGCGAATGACTGAGAACTACAAGGAGCTTCGTCCTATGTATAATTATAAGGTTGAACTTGCGGGGAAGATATTGCAGTGGCAACTGAACTGGTACCAAATATGTGGGGCGACGTGCCTGGGATATCACGTTAGCAATATCAATGTTCAAAGGTGCCTCCGTTCCCGTTGGTTCCTCTAGAGGAAGCGGCGAGTGAATGCGCGGGCTGGAGCGAGTCCTCGAATCCCGCGCAAAGGATCATGGGAGTAGACGCTAAGAAAAAAATATTTCCCTAAACACCGAAAAAACATTGCCTGCCCGGCAACATGTACATCAGCCGGTAGCAGATAGCAGATAGAAGGTTCTTGAAAGATTTTTCAGTTCTGCACTAAGTCATAGTTTTCATACGAATGATCGGTGCCGGGAAAGCGATGCAAATTCCTATTGACATCGCATCCATAAAACACGTACTGCCTATGTCCATATATACCTTAGCCTTTGATATGAAGAAGGTAATTAAAAACGTTTGTTAGATGTATGAAAAGGCCGATCCAGACTGTCAATCATTCACTGAAGTCACTGTTGCTTTTATCCGATCAAAAGGTCTTGCACAAGTCGGACAAACAAAGCCGCATGTCACTTTCTTGTCAGGTTCAGAGATGAGTACTTCTCACTTGGGCCTACCATCAGCTATGATTGTCAATATTAATACCCACGATTAAGAAAAAAGGACTCAAGTGTGGACGGGGCTTAGCCCCGGAGTATGGATCGGTCTATATTGGTCACCAAGTTATGACGCGTTGGGAGCGTGTTCCGCACCGTCACCAATAGACCGATCCACTCTCCGACACTAAGCCCCGCCCACGCTTGAGTCTTTTTCCTGAAGCATGAGTATGAAATGGACAATCATAGCTGCTGGTAGGTACAAATGACCAGTATTCATCTCTAAATCTGTCAAGAAAGTGACATGCTGCTTGGTTTGTCCGACTTGTTTGTCCGACATAACGCACGTGGAAGACGTTTTTTCACCACATGATTGAATAAAAGCAACAGTGACGTCAGCGAATGATGGACAGCCTGGATCGGTCTGTTCCATCAGAAGTCACACACAATCTAAACGACTTCACACGGAGGAGACAAATTAAGGAATGAACTACAAATATGATGACTGCATGCTTCTTACATATCAGCCGTGTAACTGACTCAATGACTTCTTTTGATGTGTTTCCTCGTAAATGATAGCTGTGCTTGGCCACATTTGTGCCACGTTCAACCTATAGATTGGCACATAACTAATAATCACTGATACTTCCATATACTATTGGATTGCTTTCGCGCATTCTCGGCTTCTCTGAGTGAATGGATATTTAATTTCCAATGACATTTCCCTTTGATGTCAGCTTCTGACGACAATAGCTCATGGTCAACATTATGGATAATGGACAGTATTAATTACGAAATGTCTATTCATTCAAGATATATGAACATCACTTCTTGCCTGCAATTAGCAGGTAATATGATAGGATATTTTCCACATTGCCCCATTCACCTCCGAGAGATTGACTGAGACTGCAGTGTAACGGTAAACGTTGCCTCCATGTAAAAGCCGAGGCCATCGTATTGAAATGCTTATCAAAGGACTATTCTGAAAACGTGTGGTTTTAGCGCTTTCGGCATGTATTGGGAGTGACCGTCACAGCCTACCCGGCATGGACAGGGTGGGATATAGGTTAGGATATATGTTTATTTCAACATGCAAAAAGCATAAATAAAAAAATATAGTGAAAAGAACAGGCAAGAGCCAATACATTGGCATTATTCTATAAAACTCCCATTAATACGGTTAGTCGCTAGCATGAGAGCCACCTGAAAGGTAGATAAATCACATGATTCTTTTTTTATGTATTGCGGATAAACCTTTAAACCTTGGTCTAAGATGATTTGTGGAGTGTTATTCATTATGGTTAGTATATTGTGTCTAATGCAGTGATCGGCAAACTTATGTTTTGGTTCTTGTGATGTGACAAGTATGCTTTCGTCTAGTATTATAATTATGTAAGTCGTATACACTTGGAAAGTTCCAGGCTTGATAGAAATATAATGGCAGCTCGTTATTAACAAGTTTATAGTAAACTTAAGTTGTAATTTGTGTAGGACTTTTAATTTACTCTGTCTTAAGATTGCCCGAGTAATATAATTATAAAATAAATTGCAGAATGAAGATTTACAATATGCTGTTTAGAACTATATTACGTTATTCACTGGAACACAATCCTAGCATTGGCTCAGAATGTAACATATAGAATGTCTGAGCAATTTGAACGTATTTGCTGTGTTTTTTTCTTTAAGTGGAATCTTTCTCAAATTTCGGATCACAATATGATATAAGATCCCGGACTATCGGCTCCTTGAGACATTTGCTGAGTTCAAATTTGCACGTTGAAAAGCTACCACCTTGGTCCCAATAATTAGAAATAGTTTATTCCATTTGATATCAACCTTCGAACAAGGAAGATATAACATATTAACAGTCACTAAGTGATGTCGATACAAACACCGAGCTGAGAGGCATTGCTTCACTGTATACAGCTTTCTAGTCCTGAACCAATACACTAACTTTTTTGCATTAAAGTATGTAAATTCATTTTTTCGTCGTTCGGTTCCTCGCACAGAGAGTGTTCATCTCTGCCTTCGGTAAATATGCATACATCAGAAATAAGTTTGACATCTATGAGATCAAAACCAATATAATTTTTGTCCAAAACTCGGATATATGCTTGTAGTTCTTGGAATGTAGAATCTGACCTTTCATAGTTATTCTTTTATGCAAAATCCAATTGGTATCTTCCGCAAGTGAGCATACCACCTGCCGAACATGGAAGACCCACTTTTTCTGATGTTCTGTGCCAAGACAACAAATTTTGATTTTGATTTCGCTTTCAATCGTTTAACAAAACTGTGAATATCAGAGTCTTGTATTGTGTTAAGGACGCAGTGAGCTGTTGTAGATTCACAGTGTCATTTGAATTTATAATTATAAGAGAATGTTCACGTACTATACCGGGATAGCCTGCATTACTGGTCACCAATGTATACCTGAAGTGTGAGGTAATTATATTTTGTTTACTCGGCTGTAGTCTCGGCTGTTTTACTGATCTCGTAGTGATATATGTGTATGTAAAGTAGCAGTCGGCTGTTGTACGGGTCACGAAGTGATATTTGATTGTGTAAGCAAATTATATGTTACTTAAAATGTCTGCAGCCACCATATTATATATTTGGGGCTGCGATGTGACGCCACGAATAGTTAAGTAGCCACGTGCAACTTGTTTTGTAGGGCAGAAGAGCGTCGTGCCACACGCAGTCCCAGCATAAATGACCGGTGGGTATAGTGATCGTCACAGTCTAAAACCGGTCTTTTTTCTTACTTAGTGCCGCCAAGATGTTGTGTCGTGGGGTGTACAGATCGTGAAGTTTGATATGATTCCACTCAAGCACGAAGAAGCAAGGAAACCAGAGCATAGACGACAATTCACAGTCCAGATTATTCCACTGTGAAGCGCCACTGCATGTGCAATGCATTCTGTGTACTACTTTATGTCAAGACGGCGTCGTCACATGGCAACATATTCTGTCTTTTTGCGAAATCGTATATTCGATTGTGCGTTGTGAACCAATCGCCTTTTTTTCACAAGATATCAGTATATATCAGTATAACGTGAGAAAGACACGTGGCACGTGCAGCGTCATGTTTCGTTGTTCTACGCAATGTCACCATGGCAACGACTGACTAGCTACTGAAGGGGCCGCAGGGCGGTTTGTGAAAGTGGTTTGTGACCAGACCTCTTGACTGGTGGTTGTAGTTCGAATCGTTCATTGGCACAGGTAGTTTGGTTGGTGCACATGGGTGGATCTAGGGCGGGGCATGTTCCAGGGGGTCCGCCCCCACCCCCCTCCGCCCCCCCCCCCTCCCCCACTTGAGGAAGAATGCCGTTTTACAATACAAAATTTAGGTCATCTGAGGCGTGGACCCCATTCACCTTTTTGGGGAAGAAAGCTATCTAAAGCATGGTCCACCCTCCCCGGTCACACTTTGTCAATGAACTTTTTCACGTTCCACGATCCGCCCCTGGGTACAGCGGGAGCGTTCATCGCCTAACTGCACGAACCGCCATGTTATCTATCTACTAGCCGCCCCGCGAGCGGAGCGTTCGTAGTAATAAGCGAAAGAAATGAGAGTATGACAGTATTTAGGTGTATACATCAAATAGTAGCAGACAGAAGGTAGACATTGGGCAGAAATAATATCGATAATAATATTGACCGGGAGCTACTGAATAACGGGACATAAATGTTAAGGATAATTTCAACATATATGATAATTAGAATTGTTTCTGTACGTCGGTCTTTAACGACACGCGTCCGCTCAGTTATTTTGCGCATTTTTGTTGATTACAAATGAATGTTGTAGTTTCAACATATATGATAATTAGAATTGTTTCTGTACGTCGGTCTTTAACAACACGCGTCCGCTCAGTTATTTTGCGCATGTTTGTTGATTACAAATGAATGTTATAATTTCAACATATACGATAATTAGAATTGTTTCTGTACGTCGGTCTTTAACGACACGCGTCCGCTCAGTTATTTTGTGCGTGTTTGTTGATTACAAATGAATGTTATAATTTCAACATATACGATAATTAGAATTGTTTATGTACATCGGTCTTTAACGTCACGCTTCCGGTACTATATTGGTACAGATTGCATCTAGACATGTTGTTGTTATTCCAACTTGGATACATATGCGCCATGTACGCATTTTTGTCAGCGTGCTTTAGCTGCAATTTGCGTATTCTGTACTGGATACAATAATACTTGAAAATTGTGGAGGCTCGGACATGCCACATTTCCATAAAAGTTGGTGAACGATAGCTGTTGTCGTGAAGTCAGGAGGGTACGAACAAAAACAGCAGTGCATAAACCTTAAGTCTAGTGGGTGCCGGTGGGCGTGGGGGTGGGGGGCGGGCCAGTAAAGCCGGAGTCTGATGAATGTCGACGGGGCGTGGGGCTGCAGGAGTCGGGTGGATGGGTGTGGGGGATGAGCAGAGAGGAGTCCATTAACCCTGGTTGGTGCGGGTGGAATTGGATACCGTCGTGACTGATGTTAAGAGCAGCGTATTATAGGTAGAGTTTCCCGGGCGGAGTTCGTTCTCTTGCTACTAATGGAAAGTTGTGGAAGCGAGACAGTACGGGATTTGTTTGTTTTGATGACGGTTCGGGCGATAAGGCGTTGGGAGAAATATTATTACTGTTGGCACCAAGCCAGGTAGCCCGCCGCAGGCCGCGGGATAAGGTGATAAGCACCCAGCGGTTGTGTTGACACATGCGATAGCTTTGACACATCTAAGAGCGACGGCTGGATATTAATAGGTTCTCATGGCGTAGATTCTCAAGGCGGCTGCTAGTGCCAATGGGCTCTTGTATGCCGCGGCATAGTGGGACAGACAGCTTCATTTTATTAGTATAGATATACAGAGGCAAGGAACCCAGAACATAGTATGCAAACACCAGGGCTTAAAATCAGCCATTAACGTCACTGATTGACTGTGAGGAACTATAGCCAGGTGGAGTGGTTTTTGGAATATAATTCGCTTCTTTGAGATTCTGAATACGTGAAAACTATCAAGAACTATATATCGATAAAGACGATATTCTAGAGAAATAGTCCGTGGATGTCAAATGGTCTGTAATTGAGCAACTTTTTTTTGAGACACTTAAAATGGAAATATGGGGTAAAACATTTCTTATTTATCATTTAAGAAGAGAAGTAATGATATAAGAGAGAAATCCTTGGAGTCAGGTATCAAGAGACAAAACACTGTTACAAATGGAGCGAAATGAATTGGAGACCATGAGGTTGGATAGATATAAATTCAGAATGTTGAGGGGACGGGCTAAACTCTACAAAGTACGTGAGAAACCTACTCGCTTGGTCCTGAACCTGGAGAAAAGTAATTATGTTAAAAGGGTAATAAATAAATTAGAAGTAAATGGGGGGGGGGGCACCCCGATGCAGAAACAAATCTTCAATAGAATATTATAAAACGCTATATTTGGTTCGTTCAACTTGTCAGATATATGTAGAAACATTTTTACTACCGCGTATCATATAGAACAAATATAGAACACAAATAGAAGATGAAGACAAAGACAGGTTACAAAGGTAAATTGACGAAAACGAAATCAGGAAAGTCTTAACTAATATGAAACATAACAAAAGGCCAGGGACAGATGGTTTTCCAGCCGAATTTTACATTTTTTGTTGTTGAAAGATCTGGGCCATTTCTTTTTACAAAGCATAAACGAATTATTAACTTGCTATTAAATAGAACACCCTATCAACGACAAGGTATTATTACGTGCATTCAAGGAGATAAGCCCAGATAGTATTTAAACAACTGGAGGCCAATAACATTCCTTAATACGGATTATAAAATTGTATCAGGAGTGTCAGCTTTTAGAATAGATCTGGGTAACTGCATTTGTATTGTTGGGTACATATTTCTGTACAGATCTGTCTCATATGTAATACAAGAATTATAATGCGAAAGTTGAAAATATTTTTCTCTGCACAGGGTACGCGAAATGCCTTTTTATTTAAACTATGAAACCAAAAGAATTCATTCCCAGAAGGACATTATTTTTATGAATCTGATTGATTTATCATCGATTGAACGCTAACCAGTGTCCCAGTCATAGAGGTAGCGCATTGCAGCTGATGATGACATCACGGTAGCGCCAGCGTTTTGGGATATATGGTTTATGTTATCACAAATGGGCGTATATGGGCTGGATCGAGTAACCTGAGAACAAAGGTCTTCGTGGCGCTACCAGTTCACAAGTGAAACGGTGTGACCTCTCAACAGGTGACTACCCCGGCTCGGCACCTACCCCGCATTCCCCCCCCCCCGCCCCCTCACACACCATTCTAAACCCACTCTAGTCATTAGTTTAATGTTCCTAACCTAAGTTCAGACGCTTAGTCAACACTCCAAAACTCGTTACCCAGTCATTTTATAATGGTGTGTCCTCTTTATGATAAAAGTAGAACTCGGTATTTGAAATTCTCAAGCTGTCTAACGGAACAGGAATTTATAGATTTAATGTCAGGAGAAAACCGTCTTAAACAGTCTTACTGCTTATGTTTACACCGCAATGAATATACATTCCACCAGTATGTGGAGAGCGTTTTTTTTCAATCGAAATATTTTCGTTATTTTTACTGTACTATGGGCCCGAGACCTGAAGTAATAAAGCTATGAATTATAAAAAAAACTATGAATTATCAAAAAAAGTTACCCAGTGTTGTCAATGACGAAGGCATTAAACATGTTAGACAGTTCACGGCTGCGAAACACATTATTTGATTAGGGAAGTTCTCTTTTCTTTTCGTTTTCGAGTTCGTTTACAAAACCATATATGCACGTTTCACAAGTGAATTCATCATAGAACTATAAACCTCTCCATATCTGCTGACCTGTATTTACATTCACATGATTGTACGCCATCTCCCGCTCCCGTGACGAATGATCCGCGTAGTTTGTTCATCCTGATAGGTTGATAGGAGGCATGGAGGAATTAAATGTCTGCGCACTTATGGGCGACAATAGGGGTTTTAAGCCTATTTTTTTCTCTGCGAATTCGTAACTAGATTTCTTTTACTTTTACGAAGCGTATCTGTAGACTATATTATCTCATTGGCACTCCCCTAACGGTTGGTTTTCCCCTTAAAGGAATAATTACCAGTTCATATACCATCTGTTTTACCATCACTTCCACAAAAAGTGTTTGTCGACATAGAAAATATTATAAAAAAAATTATGTGGGGAAATAAGTGTAGAACTAATCTAAATCGACAAGCACAAAGTGTATGGAATGGTGGTTTAAATTTAACAAGCCTGCCTGTTTTTATCGACGCATTGAAAATCATGCTTGCAATCGTCTTGTATATATCGATGGAGCCTGGCAAACGTTGTTTGGTAGTTGTATATGTGAAGAAAAACAACTATGATGGGGGCTGGATAGAGCATCGCTTGAAGCCATAGCAAATAGCATTGGTAACACTTTTTGGAAGAAAGTATTTCAGGCGTGGTATAGATATAAAACAGTAAAAACTGCAATTTCCACTCTAAAATTCAATTTATGTAACAGCATCTAACATTTTTATGCGTAAACATGAATTCATACGTAAGCGTTTGATTTATGTTATAGATTTCTTCCATGCTAATGGCAAAGTTTTAAGGCTGTCCCAATTAAAAAGAAGTTTCATATATATATATGTACTTCCTTTATTATAATACTTTAAAACGAAGCGTTCCAATTTCTCATGCCGAAGGAAAATCTGATATTACTCGAGATTGCGAATTTTGAAAACAGGAATTTATCTTTGATATGGATTGAAGAAAATAATATTTTCTACCAGATCAGTTTACTGTAAAAAACAAACTAAGAAGCTTTCAATATCGCATTTTAACTAGAACGCTTGTGACGAACACAAGGTTAATGAAGTGTAATCTGAGAGCAATTGATGCGTGTACTTTTGCGCGGCATCACCTAAAAATTTAATCTATTTTGAGACAGTAAAATATGGAAAACTTTATGGACCAAGGTAACATATATATTTTAATCAGTTTGCAACTTTATCACGATGTTTATACAAAGGGAGATAATCCTGCGTACATTAGTTGCAGCTAACAAGCTATAGACCAATCATATATCATTAATTGTTAAGAGATAAATTTATATATCAAGGTGCCGGCAAGCACCATATAGAATTCTTGGCCGCGACAATTAAATTGTATTAATTTGTTGAAGTCAAATTGGGATCCTATATTAGAGACATTACGAAGAACTTGAAGGGCGTCAGTGTATGTTATGTTGAACATTGTTATTATTATGTCATTGATATTTGATTTCTGCAAGTTATAACTTGAAAAATATAATATATTAAAAAAATCCCCCCAAAAAGCTATCTGATTGGCTGTTTTTTTTCCATTCATCCTATATCGTTTAGCTTGGTAGATTTATCAAGAAACTGGAAAAGCACTTGGTTATAATAAGTGTATTTTGCTTGAGAAAAGCAACTCATGGAATAGCTGCAAATGCAGCCTATATGTCGGATGGGGCAGTGCATAATTGATTTGGGGGGGGGGGCGGGGTCAAGGGGGTGCGGACCCCCCCACCCACCTCCCTCTTTTTTGAGGAGGAAAGGTATGAGGAGGAGGCAGCAATACCCCTGTCCCCAAGGTCGCTAGAGTTTGGTCTCCTCCCCTTTTCATTCCTGGATCCGCTCTTGCACCTCGAACCCAGATATCAAACCCTCACATGGAATCCAACATCGACTCCCCAGGCCAATTCCCCACCCCAAACCCCCACCTTGACTTGGTAATAGTTTTCTATCGGGAGTTCGAGTAAGTAGTATTTCAACTTTGTTTGAATATTTATTTCCCGGTGTGGGCATTTAAAACCCTATATTTATTATTGCGATGGCGCGCCAAGCATCCGTACATACGGGTACCGCTTCAATTACTGCTATCTTTAATTTGATTTAGACATATCAGTAATTCATTTGGAGATATCTTTAATTGATTTACTGTTATCAACAATTAAATTTAAAAAAAACGGTAATGTATTCAACGATATCTCTAAATGAATTAAGGATAGCAGTAATTCATGTGATGATATCTCTAAATGAATTGGAGATAACAGTAATTCATTTGAAGACATCTCCAAAGGAATTGGAGATAACAGTAATTTAATTTTGCATATGTCCAAATCATGCTGATTTGGACATATCAGTAATTGAATTACTGATATGCAAAATTGAATTGCGGCTATCTTCCATTCATTTAGATATATGTGCAAATACTGAGCAGAAGCACGGCGATTTAGAGATTTCTTTAAATCATTTAAAGATTTGTCTAAATATATCTTTAATTCAATTGCACATATCTTTGGAGATATGTTCAAACATTTGGAGATATGTTCAAATATTTGGAGATATGTTCAAATATTTGGAGATATGCTCAAATATTTGGCAATTTGTTCAAATATTTAAAGATATGTGAAAATGTTTAGACAATATGTGCAAATACTCCATTAAAGTCCACTTTGGCTTGCCATAGGAATCGGCCAAGCAGTTAGCAATCACATGCCCCACTCGCACTGGTTTTCTATTCGCCATTTTTTTCTTCAGCGCGATAGATTTCCACCTACCCCCACCACCTTATAGCACTCCTTATCAAGAGGACACACATTAGTACACCCACTCCACTCAAGTCTCATGCATTGTCCCATCTACTCAACACCTTCATCTACTACTGGGTAACAGGTCACCTCACGCAGGGGTTAGCCCGACACGAACGATAGGGTGGAAGATCAGCTTTGGTTGCCTGCCCCAGTATGGCCCACTAGACCGTATTTCAGCGCGGAGTCGACCTAATTTCAGCGAGGCGTTGAGTGAGACCAACTTTCAGTGCGGAGTCAAAGAGCCAAAGAGGTGACCTACATAACACGTGGAGAATTTGGGTCGCATCAACTTTTAGGCGTCTGCGGGTTTGTTTCGGACGACGTTTTCCTTGCCAAGGATGCGTGTCACAGAAACATCTACAAACTGTCTTTATGAACAAACGTTTTTGGGAAAACGACAGCGAGCGTCTATCTGACGTCACGTGTCACTGGATGGCGGGACTCATTAAGCACAGCGCCGCCCTTGTGGCGCTGACCAGTCCCACTTTCAACTGTTACCGTCGGCTCTTTCAGCCCTGGGCTCCTAGTAAGGCCGACTGGGCTGTCGACGACAGAACCGTGGCATTCCGTGTTCGAAATCACAGCGCCCACAATACCTTGCTTGCCTGGCGGTACCGCCAACCCGTACCCCGTGCTAGCCGCCACGGTGGCCTAGACCGTCAGGCGATTCATTACAAGCGATCAGCACATGAATTTCCCGAATTACGCTCCAATGATAGAGTGCGCATGACACCGTTTAAACTTGGCGATAAGTGGCCGAAAGGAGCTACTGTCACGCAAAGGTTGGATGAAAGGTTCTACATTGAACATAAACAGTTGACATGCACTCCAATAATTCATTAGTCGATAGTAAAAAAAATTGAGGGACTGCATTATGAAATCTACAAAAATACAATAAAACCTCCCTCTTTGACATAACGTTGTGACAAGCTTTGAAATATAAATGGGTTATCAACGGTTGACCTCCCCTTCCTGAAGCTAGCTAGCTTGCTCTTTTTCAATTATATTATAGTCCAGTACACACAATTTTTGTGAAGACTTTATTTTGCACAGGGCATCATAAAATACCGTGATAACTATTCATTTTTTGTCATTTCTTGTGTAATGGACAAATGAGTGCCACAAACCAACTATCTGGTAAAGAGAACGAGATTTCATTGCAAGCAAAGCAGTCAGCGGGGTTAATCACACATCCCCAGTGAAGCCTGTTAAACAGCGATTTTAAATATTACAACACCAATCAAACAACACCTTTTCTCTGTCCATATATTTATTTTATCCTGACGTGAGCACGAAGGTTAACTGGGGCTAACACCTCATTATGCATCGCAATTATATATACTAAAAGATATTTGAATATAATCAATACACAAAATATCAAAATGGGCTTTCTTTCTTGTCTCATCCTAATACAGACCAGCCGCATACAGGTTGCAATCACCATTGCATTTTCCCCGTTTCCGTTACCATTCCCAATCGACACAACAGCCTCATATTGGTTTATACATCGCCAGGACGAGCAAACAATAATAATATATTAATAGATTTGAGACTGCTATATAGGCGAATTTAAGTTACAAATACCATCAGTTATATGAACACCAGCTGCAAATCTTAGCGGGTGTATTTTTGTCATAACATCATTGCCCTATTCAAATAATTGGCTTTTCAGGCGTAACACACAGATGTAACATGTTACGCCACGAGCATTTCACTTTGTGTTTCTCGATATTACTGTGTGTTACTCTACAAAGGCCATCTCAGCGGCCCATTTGCAGTTGATTTAACACGATGTCTGAACCCTGCGATTGAGTTGGCGGTTGAAAGCAGAACGTTGACTAGTCCGGGTGTGTACAGCAAAATGAGGAGAAGTAGTATGTGTCGCTCCTCAGAAGACGTCAGCAGTAATATTTGTATGAGGACGATGAATGTACATGACAAAGCGGCAGTATCACTGTTGGTGAATGACTTGTAAGCGGCACGCCTTTTTAATAATCTAGATCCTTGACCGCCGATTGCCAAACAGCTAGATATCACCAACAACCTGCCTGTTAAAATACATAACACAACGCTGGGGCCATAAAGGACAAGGTTCAATCCGATAAAGAAAGCGGCGCCATACTGCCAATTACCGGTGCGGCTGTGGGTCGGGGGCACACTGAGGCCGAACACAGCAGAAATGTCATCGCGATCAAAGGCAAAGAGGTGAAACAGTAAAAACAGTAACGTTAGCGAAGTTATGCCAGCCGAAATCAAGAGAAAATATCTCGCGTGGGACATCAGATTATGTCGCTTGAACGGATGCTTCACTGAGATATACTGGACGATGCTTTGTATAAGAAACAGAATGGGTGCCGTATGATACAGCACGCTACATGTTAATCCCGAAATCCGGTTAAATGATCCATCCACCCACTGAGTCCTGTAGAAAGGAAACCTGTCTCTGTATTGTGCGTCCACGGTGGCGATCAGGGCACCATGGATCGCCACTGCAGTGTGCATAGAGAACATGGCGGCCAGTGTGGTCTTCTGCATCACATCCTTCTGGACTGACAAAGTCAACGCCAGACTACAAGCATTTAGTATCATGGACGAACCGGACACAATCCACACGAACCAACGGGTCATTTTTGTAGGCAAGAGGTCCCCACACTTCATCAATTCATCGGTTTCCTTAACTTTACACTTTACTGGGTGTGTGACGTAACAGCACAGTGCCGCTGACGATACAGTGATCAGCCGTAGCTTAGGAAAATGATGCATGCTAGCCAACATAGCTTCTGTGATAGCCGTGCCCGATATGTCAAGCTGCTGTGTATTCGTTTGGTCTCCACAAAATACATCATCAGATAAAGTTTCCAGCTTCCCATTTGACAGATCAAGGCTTGCAATATTCGGCGAACCACGGAAGAAACAGTTCGGTAGGCGTGTCACAAAACTGTTGTCCATAGAAAGCAATTGCAAGTTGTTAAGGCCTTCCAGCGTACCCGTGCCTAAAATCACAATTGGGTTGTTACCTAACAGCAATTCCTTCAAGTTGATGAGTCTCGCGAACGTCCCTTCTGAGAAGAAAGTAAGGCGGTTATGTGACAGATCAAGGCGACGAAGCTGCGATTTCTCCTTAAAGGCGTTTGCTGGTATAATGTCGATACCGTTATCCGAAAGATCAAATATCAAACAGTCGATTAATTCCAGCAATAACCAAAGGCGTGGGTCTTCAGCTTGATGAGTGATTAGTGCTCTGAGGGAATGCTGCCATTGGAAAAGGCTGTCAGTGAATTCGGCACCGACACATAACAAAGCTGTGCAGAAACACTGACACCGATGGGGACAAGCGAGTCCTTGTTGGCTGGCTTCGTCGTCTGATGACGAGAGGCACTGGACGACGTCGTCCCTGATATTTCTAGGGTGGACACAAACCTGGTCGTGACGACAGAGGAGAAGTCCTGGACACGAGAGCCGCTCACAGCGCACCTCGTCTTCCCCGTGAGGACAATCTGCTCGGCCGTCGCACATGTAGTATGTCGGGACACAGTAACCATAGGGACACTTGAACATCGTGGGACACTCGTACTCGGAGCAGTCACTCAGGTGTTCCTCGTACTTACAGTACGCTGTCGCCCCCTTATTATCCCGCTCGTAGACACATATCTTATGGCGGGCAACATGCGACTCAGATTTCAAGCAGCTTACACGTTGTATATCTAGAGCGTTGGCAATGGTCTCGCGAATTCTTGTTTCAATTTGGGAACTATTGACAGTGGCTATCTTGGCTTGGCTGCTGATGGAGGTTTTAAAGCCGCCATGAAAGCAGTTAAAATTATTGAATTGACTTGACGGCAAGCAATACAATTCGTCTTCACAAAAGGCACAATCGATCACCCCGTCACATATGTGTGTCACGGGTATGCATTTCCCTGAGCGTCTACACTGGTAGTACAGCCCTGAACGCGTACAATTGTCAGGATAACAAGCGTTAAAACCGGACACATTCCATCTATTGTGAGTGTGATTAATCACCTTTGTTGATTGGCAATTAATCTCATCTGATTGGTCGGGGCAGTCCACGACGTCGTCACACCAGTGAGTATCGATAACACACGTACCTTCGGCACACATCGCCTGCCCTGACATACAAGTGACATTGACAGAATCCAGTGCGATCTCGCACAACACGTGGGAGCTATTGTCTGTTAGGCTCCCATTCTTCTCGGAATCCACTGCGAGAAAGGAACTCTGGAAATGAAAAGCGTACTGCGACAGATTTCTTTGGACACATGTCAAGGTACTCTCTCCGTAATATATCATGTCATTCAACGGCCGGTCAATCCGCATCCAAACGTAATAAAGAGAGTGAAGTCCTGGACCCGCGTCTAGGGATGAGAGTCTTGCCACGTGGCTTTGCCTCCTGAGCCAGACATTCTTCGCCAGGGGGAAATCGGCCATTCCATTGACTGCAGGCAGCGTGAAGAGTCGGTAACAGGAGGCGCCAATCACGTCCCATTGGTCCCGGCATTCCAACGCCTGCCTGGGCCACACGTTAAACTGGCTTTCATTAGACCACTTGCTGGTTATCAGATGGGTATTATTATTATGCCAACTTCGTCCTTCGCATACTAATAATGATCTCTCGACACTGCCCTCACAAGAGATGTCGACCCAGACAAACTGGCTGGCTGAAAATACAGTCAGCGCCGGACACATGGAACTGTTGAGTTGATATGGCTGGTTTCCTTTCAATGCAGATTTCACCAGCGCAGAATCAAATAAGGATGCATATTTTCTGAATTTTCGACCGTATGCGATTTCTTTGCTGGGATACCATACCATGTGGTTCTTGTTTCTCATTTTGAGCGCCTCGGCTGCGCTTGGCCTGGCATCATCTGTCTGTAATAAAATGTGTCTAAAATGATAAACACATGGTCTACCACGTTAAAAAATATGATGCAATTACATATCATAAGATAATTTACTCGACTTAAACTGAGCATTAAGATGACTGAATCTGTCCTTCAATCACGTCAACACCCATCATTTGTATTAATATATACATTTACATTAGCAATGTAAGTATTAGTAATAGTATTAGTATGACGGCAAGTGTGTCGAATACCAACAAAGAAATTACTCTACATTACCATGGCCACTACACTACGTCATGCATGGTTGGGTCCGTGCTCGCTTACATTTAAACTGATGGGTGTAAACATTATAAGTCAACCATCCTTACCAAATTCGTCATGTGCATGGCTAAGAAAATCATTTGAACGGCGGCATGGGCTTGTGCTGTTGTTGGGTTCTCGAACACCAACTTCATCAGAAGTTCCAGTTCCATGTCACTGCTGAGGCTAAGGAGGCCATACCCCGCGGACCGGCAGAAGGCGTTCGCTGAATTCCAAGTTAGATTCGGCACCAACTTTATTTGGTAGAAGGCTCCAGTTTTTGTCATATGCCACGGACCACGTGGAGATTTCCGCAGTGATAACGCCATTGGCGAAGCCGGTGTTTGTTTAACTATGTTATGGTAATAGCGCACCATGGTCTCGCACGTTGATGCATTGCTCCAATGTTCATTAAAGACCAGTAGTAGCTGATAGTCATATTCGTGATTGTCTAGCTTCCAGTGAAACCAGGATCCGGCCTCCTTTGATCCAATTATATGTGTCTTTCGACCATATGAATCTCGCTGTATATTTTCGTATCGTGACAAAGTTATAATATGTCTCCAGCTGGATATCGCTTCTTACAGTTAATCCGCAGGCGCGGTGAAGAGCTATTTGCAGAAGGCAGCAGGTGAGACCTAAGTTAAGAGGCTTGGAAATAACCATGGCCACTGCTAGGAAAGATGAACTATACTGCCCGGGGTATTACGGTACTGGAGCAAACAACGCGTGGTGTTGTCAGGTCTTTGGTTGGAGCAGAAAAGACAGACGGCCACCACGTGGTGGTCACTTCAACTGGCAGGCATAACAATTCGCTCCCCCCGTTAGGTTCCGATCCTAAGCGAATTGTCCTTCCGCCTAATAAACAATTGGAACTTGAGTCCTGTTGCACAATCTGCCCCCAAACTTGCCACTTCCCCTACGAAAAAGAAAGCTAGTTTTCAACTGGTTTCTAGTTAATTTATAACTGAAAACTAACTCCACAGTTAGTTTTCAACCAGTGCTCAACTCTTCCTTTTCTAAGCAAGTGGATTACCAGTTAAAAACTAGTTGAAAACTCACTGTTATGACTTTGGGTCAGTGAAAAACTAGTTGAAAACTCACTTTTACAAGCCAGGCCAGTGAGAAACTAGTTGAAATCTTATACTTTATGGTTTCTGGGCTCAGCTCTGTCTGCCAGCTTATATACAGTGCCTGCAGCTTCTGCCACATGTGCATGTGGGCCTATAGGATCTGTAGAGTCTGTACATTTTAGAGAGGCCGGCAGCCTGGCAACTTTTATGACCCATTCAGCTTGTGAATCAAGGGCTGCAGTTGTAGGATACTGCATGGTAGGTCCCTCCGCTGGTGGTAGACTTGGGCTCATAGACTAGCATGTTGGTCATGTACAACGGTTGCTGTACAGATTTCCTGTAAAGAAGCCAAGCCAGCAAGCAGCCAGGCAAGGCTTCAGTGCTGCTTAGGGGTTGAGGTGCATAAGAGGGTTCTGAGCTTGAACTCTATACTGAATCAACATGTGCTGTATATGAATCATCAGAAGCGCAAAATATATAATTTATATATTACAAGAGTTTATTCCACCTAGAGCATTAGATCCAAGCAAGTGGACAATGCATGCAAGGACACATTTCGGGTAAGTTTCCACATGCTGCACTATGCCTTGCTATAGTTAAAAAAAAAAGTTGCTTTAGGTCTATATATTCATATGTTTTCTGTTCTTGCAATAGTCTCTTATAGTAGATAACCATTCATTTTTTAACATTGATGCAGATGTTCCTATTATACCAGTCGTTGTCTTAATTTGTTAGTGTAAACCAAGACTGTATCCTATGAACGTTTATTTCTTATTTTAGGTTCCAGGCTACACCAGGCTGATACATGCATTGGAATATTACCGTACATGCTGGCAAGATCCTTCAAATACATCAAATGATACTCAAATGATATGTTATATCAAAGTGAATACCAGTTTACTTGCACCCAGTGGCTGTTTCATTCTGTGAATAAAAACCTTAAAGCTCCATTTTGTGTTTCTGCATGTCCGCACCTAGCTAGTGTACAAATGTATATGTACAGTAACTTTTGAGCTAGTCTCTGGTGGGTAGTTAGTTCTTCACTGAAAACTAACTGGGATCATGTTTCATGAGCAGTAGCTATAAATAGCACACCCAAGGGTCCATCCGGTAGTTGAAAATTCAGCAGTTAGTTTTCAACTCATTTGCATGATAAATTCTTCATGTGGAAACTAGTTGAAAACTAACGTTAGTTAGTGTGTGTCTAACTAACGTTAGTTTTCAATTGAAAATTAACTACTTGGTTCAGTTGAAAACTCCATTCCTTTTTTCGTAGGGGTTCAGTTTGTTGACGATAGATTGATCGGGGGCGAGATCGAATAGCCTATTTTTTTTAATTTCGTTAGAATTTTGCAAGTCAAATGTAGACACTTGGGAATAGCAGGAACGCCTTTCGGCATATTGGACTGCATGAATACTTTCAAAGTATTCGATATCGTGCGATATCGTGTTGACGTCCTCACCGGCTGGTATGTATTTCACCCTCAATACCTCGCTGAATTTCCAGTAATAATTATCTTCAGAGAGAATAAGCCGCACAACGAGACATTCGTTTGGTACGTATTCAATGAACAAGTCATTAACCCTGCCAGTTGTATACCCAGTGATGTTAGCCACTGACGGTAATACGCCCCAAGATGTTCCGTGGCGTAGATTCGTCGGCATCAAATGGCCATTGACGAAACCAAAGCAAGGCGACAATTGAGCAATGCCATTGAGGGTGATGACCGCGATTCCACTGTATGTCTTGGCCACAAATGACAATGGCTTCCCGCCGAAATGAACACCGAAAGGTCCCAGAGTACTGCTCCAGATAGCGGCTAGCCGCGGAGAACAAATATTTCCCATGACATGCAACGGATCCTGATTCAGTATGAACAAGCCTCCGGTTCTGCACCCCAAGTAAGTAAGGCCGTCGTATGTTACCGACAGATTCCTGATATGTATGTATCTGGCGATAGAGCTGTTGACGTGCAGCATCACGTGGAACAGAGTTGTTTTGCGCGAGTTACTTTCAAACAGTATCTCGTCGCCCGCGCCGATGACGTGACGTTGGTGGACACAATTTGGCCCCGGACATGGCACGCTAACCACTGTGTGACTTATGTCAATCCGGAACACGAACTTGCCATCGGCCCGTACTATAATTGTTGCGTCTCCCACGCTGGCTTGATGACGTCTCTCACCCAGATTAAAATCTCGACATGATGCCTTGCTCAAGACAACATTTTTAACAGCAGTGTTGGGATCACGGACCTCTTGCAAACCATCCACAATAACAATTGTTACATCGTTTTCATACTCTCGGTTGGGACACCGGAACTTGGATATCACAATCACAGGCGTCTTCAGAATAGGCTCAGATATCCACCAGCTGTAGTATTTAATCTTACCTATGATGTCAAATGCATCCAACGGCGGTCCTCGAAGCCGGACTTCCCCAACGGCGAAAAATATATAAGGGTAATTATGACTAATAATAAACTCTTGCCCGCCTTCTTTGTCGACTTTGGCGTTAATGCTATATCCGGATGCCACTTGGGCAAGTGTCAAACAAAACTCGGCATCCGAAGACATATTAAAAATAGCTTTCCAGAGGATTGCTACAGTTGGTCCGGATGTGACGTAGGAATGTGGGGGCCACACGCCGCAGAGAGTTGCCAGGACGCGATCCGACTCTCGTAGCATGAGATGTTCCACGGCTTCACAGAGGTTGTTATCCTTTTTGGACATCACTGTTACAATAGTGACGTTCCATGCGACAGCGGCCGAGCCAGATATCGACCAAGACATGTCCACTAAACCGCTGGTCCTTGTATACAAAGTACCACAAGATACCAACAGAGGTAATGGTGTACTTATCATGCCATTTAAGTGTTCTCTTCCGTGTGTACATGCTATTTCTGGTAAACATTCATCCATGACTTTTGCAAACGCTGTGTATAAAACTGCTTTGCAGGCGATGACAGATTTGAATTTCATTCCATAAGATTCGTCGACCTTGTTGCACAACTCTAATGAAATTCCTACTGCGAGTTTGACCTGATGGTCAGTGAGTACATGTTGGTGTTTTATTACGCTGTTCCACGAAACCCGTTCACACATGATCACGTGACTACATATCAACATCTGAAGAACCCAAGCAATCAATTTCGGCGTTTCTATCTTAACTAGCCAAATTATCAGCCTTGACTCGTTTGCAAATGAGTAAAAAACTGCAAAGAGCGTTGTCCTATATATAATTGTAAGGTTGAACTTGTGTGGAAAATATTCGACTGGTAATTGAACTGGTACCAACTATGTGGGGCGAAGTGCCGGCGATATCGCGTTAGCAATATCAGTTTTAAAATGTGCATCCGTTCCCGTTGGTTCTTACGCGGGCGGGAACGAGTCCGCGAATCCCGCGCAAAGGCTCATGTGAGTCAACGCTAAAAAATGTTTTTCCCTAAACACCGAAAACACATCGCCTACCCGGCAACATGTACATCAGCAGATAGCAGTTTATGTACTATACCGGGACAGCCTACATTACTGGTCACCGAGGTATACCTGATGTGTTCGCCTGTACTCGGCTGTTTTATCGTTCCCGTAGATATATTTGTGTATATAAAGTAACAGTCGGCTGTTTTATGAGTTACGAAGTGATATTTGATTGTGTAAGCAAATTATATGTCGCTAAAAAAGTCTGCAGCCACCATATTATATATTTAGGGCTGCGATGTGACGTCACGATTAGACACGTGGAACTTATTTTCGTAGAGTAAAAGAGCTCACATGTCACATGCAGTCCCAGCGCAAGTGACCGGTGGGTTTAGTGATCGTCTACAACCGTGCTTTTTCTGGCTTAATGCTTAATTCTGGGTATTATTTTATGTCAAGACGGTATTTTCTACATACATTCCCCAAGATGGCGTATAATTGCGAAGTCATGTATTTGATTGTGCGTTGTGAGCCAGTTGCCAGTTTATATAAGTATAACGTGACAAAGACACCTGGCACGTGCAGCAAAGCGGGTCGATTAAATCTATAACCTCAATTCGTGGGTGCTTGAGGTCATGTTTCATTGTTCTACGCAATGTCACCATGGCAACGATTGACTAGCTATTGAAGGGGCCGCAGGGCGGTTTGGGTAAGACTACACGATTTTAGCCGCCTGCAGATTTAATGCTATTCTTCTATTTAACATGATCGTAAACTCCTGGGGCCCTTTCAATAAACAATCGTTGCCTTAGTGACATTGCACAAGACAATGAAGCGTCGCGTCACACCAATCGCAACTCTGATTATGGACATAAACGGCCCGACTAACTGCACGAGCTGTTATATTATGCATAAAAGAAGCAAGGAACTCAAGGAATAGTGTTGTTGTATTTTTACCCGGTTCGGCTATAAAATGATAAAAACGTCAAAATTTATGCCAATTTTTTCTTCACAGACTTGAATTGATCTCGGCTTACAGACATAAACAACGAGTTCAACCTGATCATAGAGGATCATGGGATTGCTGGTATTAGCCAACAAGCATAGATGGGCGCATTATGACTGCAGGGGACATTTATATTCTACACCCCTTCTTAAATAGGTATGTTTTTCATTTATTTATATTATTTCTTATTATTATTTTAATTAGGTTATATTATAAGCATCGGTATCTTTGATATATTCTTAATTTGGACGATAGATACAGGCCAACTGGTGCCTGAACATGACGACCAGAGCTGGTGGTGTGGTTGGTACACATGGGTGGATTCAAGGGGGGATGGGGGGGGGGTCAGGGTTGATCCGTTCTTTCAATGCAAAATTTAGGCCATCTAAACTTTTTCACATGATCTCTTCCTGGGTACAGCGGGAGTGTTCAACTGCACGAGCCGCCATATTACATATATATATATATATATATACATTTCCTATTGATCATTTAAGACGAGACTTTGGAACACGCGGTCGGCGTAACACCTCTCATGACTAATGACAAGCAAATTTGACCCATAAATTTGAAACATCGATGCATTTAGCACAAATTATGTACTGTTCAGCTGTCGGCTGTAACAATTCAAGTGTCAATAAGGGCAGCAAACAGAGTATACCTTTCTAAAACTATTCACTAGGTGACCAGCAGCCTTTGCGGCAATGGCTACACAAGATTGGTCGTGTGAATTTTAAACCCACCATACATTCAACAGTATGTTCCGACCACTTGAGAAAACTTGCTTTGAGGAAGATATGTATGCTAATTACAGGGGCACAGGACCAAACGAACCTATAAACCTGAGGCTGCAGTCTGAAGCTTTTCCAACCAAATTTTCCCATCACCACTACCTGCCTCCACCCCATGCTGCATAGTATGCACATGTCCCGCCAATTGACCCGGCTGCTAGCTTAACGCACCTCTCCTCTCTTCGCCCCTCCCCACCATCCCTATAGACCACCACCCCACCCACCCTTACCCATACGGCCTTTCTGGTAGTGCGGCCGTCCCGTGGCACCCTTCAGTAACAGTGAGACAGCAGCTGTACCAAGTTACACCATAGACTGCCGCTTAATTCCCATACCATGGTCCGAGTCAAGTCAAAATTAGGCACCCTGCCGTGGTCGTGCAAAAGTGCTTGAAACTTCACTATTATAAATGTATAATTTTAAGAAAAAAAATGTGTAACATTTAGTTAATTCCCTATAGTTTAACTGCAGATGTAAATGATATGGGCCTGCCCTTCCATTTAACTTTGCTATTAAGTATAACAGCCTATCGACGACAAGGTATTATTACGTGCATCCAAGGAGATAAGCCCAGGGAGTATTTAAAGTACTGGAGGCCAATAACATTGCTTAATACAGATTATAATATTATATCAGAAGTGTTAGTTTCTAGATTAAAGAGTGTCTCTAGTAATAGAGGAAAAAGGGATTTCTGAAATGTCGATTTATTGGGGAAAATGCAAGAATGGTTTAAGACATTATGTACGTGTTGCAATGACTACTCAACATTACCCTAGTTGTAAGGGCATCGAAATCAAAAATATTATATATGCAATTGGTCAATATGCGGATGATACCTTTTTATTACTAGATCGGACAGAAAATGGAACATTTTGATAATTTTGAAAGATGTTCTGGCCTGAAACCTAATCCAGAGAAAACAAAAGCTGTGTGGCTTGGAAAAAAACACGTTTCAAAATAGGTACAGACTTATCAATAGAGTGGGTCACTGAATTTGTATTGTTGGGTATATATTTCTGTAAGACCTTTCTCGTATTTAATAGAAGAATTATGATGCGAAATTTGAAGATATCATTAGACTCTGCACAGGGTACGCGAAATTTCTTTTTGTTAAAACTATGAAACCAAAGAAGTTCATTGACAGAAGGGCATTATTTGTATGAATTTGATAACAGAGTTATCATCGATGGAACGCTAGCCAGTGTCCCAGTCATAGAGGCAGCGCATTGCAGCTGATAATGACGTAACGGTAGCGCCCGATATTTCCCACCTCGCCCGCCCATGCCTTAATTATTTGACTCGTGACTTCAAAAATAACTCACCGGTCGTCAGTCGTATCAGCTGCCAGGGTTTTAGGATATATGATTTATGTTACCACAATTAAACGTATATGGGCTGGATCGTGTAAGCTGAGAACAAAGGTCTTCGTGGCGCTGCCACACTCCAAAAACTCGTTACCCAGTGTGGTCAATGACGAAAGCATTAAACATGTTAAACAGTTCACCGCTGCAAAATACATGATTTGGCCAGGGACGTCCCCTTTTCTTTTCGTTTTCGACTTCATTTACAAAACCACATATGTTTCTTTTATGTACGTTTCACATGTGAATTCACCAGAGAACTATAACCTCTCCATATCTGCTGATCTTTATTTAAATTCACATGTACGCTCCAGTGACGTATGACCCGCGTAATGTCCTTTGTCTTGATTGGTTGATAGGAGGCCAGGCGGAATTACATATCTGCGCACTTCTGGGCGACAATAGGGGTTTTAAGCCTAAAAATTAGTTTCTTTGCGAAGTCGTAACTAGAATTTCTTTTCTTTTAGTCTGGAAACTATATTCTCTCATTGGCTCTGCCCTTATGGCCGGAATTGAATTCCCCCCCAAAGAAAAAATCACCTTTGTAAAGTCACTTATTATCCCCAAACTAGTTCATATACTATATGTTTTACCATCACCTTAAAAAGAAAATAAGTGTAGAACTAGTCTAAATCGACAAGCACAAAGTGTATCGAATGGTGGTTTAAATTTAACAAGCCTACCTGTTTTTATCGAAGCATTGCAAATCATGCGTGCAATCGTCTTGTAGATAACGATGGAGCCTGGTAAACATTGTTTGGTAGTTGTATATGTGAAGGAAAACAACTATGATGGGAGTTGGATACAGCGTCGCTTAAAGCAATAGCAAATAGCATTGGTAACACTTTTTGGAAGAAAGTATTTCAGGCGTGGTATAGATATAAAATTTCTTTTTCCAAACAGTCAAAGCTGCAATTTCCACTCTGGAATATCCACTCAATTTATGTAACAGCATCTAACATTGTTACGCGAAAAAATGAATTCACACGTAAGCGTTTGATATATGCTTTTTTTAGGCATTTGTTTCATGCTAATGGTAAATTTTTAACGCTGTCCCAATTAAAAAAAGTTTGATATATATATATATATGCACTTCCTTGATTATAAAACGTTAAAACGAAGCGTTTCAATTTCATATGCCGAAGGAAAGTCTGTGTTACTCAAGATTGCGAATGCCTAAGAGACTTTTAAAACAGGAATTCGTCTTTGACATGGATTGGAGGAAATTATATTTATTACCAGATCAGTTTACAGTAGAAAACAAACTAAGAAGCTTTCAATATCGTATATTAACTAGAACGCTTGTGACGAACACAAGGTTAATGAAGTGTAATCTGAGAGCAACTGATGCGTGTACTTTTTGCGCAGCATCACCTAAAACCGTAACCCATCTATTTTGGGACTGTGAAACATTGAAGACATTATGGACCAAGACATATATATTTGATTCATTTGCAGCTTTATCACGATGTTTACACAAAGGAAGATAATCCTGGGTACACTGGTTACAGACAACAAGCTATTGATCAATCATATATGATGAATTATTAAGAGATACATTTATCTATCAAGGTGGCGGCATGCACCATAGAGAATTCTTGGCGGCGACAAATTGTATTAATTTGATAAAGTCAAAGTTGGATCCTATATTAGAGACATTGCGAAGAACTTGAAGAGCGTCAGTGTATGCTATGTGTAACATTGTTATTATTATGCTTTTGACATATGATTACTGTAACTTAAAACTTGAAAATATAATATATTACAAACAAAAACAAAACCTAGCTGATTAGCTGGGTTTCTTTGGCCTTTATCGTATCGTTTAGCTGCCGACCATTCGCATATCCTTAATGCGTACAAACCTGAATCAGTAGGGCAAAACGTCATGGATATTTAACTATTTTATGAACTCAAGAATTTGATATGTTATATGAATTTGTTCCAAAAGATCAAAATATCCACCCCTACACACACACTCCTTGGTTGATGCTTTCACTATGCCTTAAGTATACCAGGCGGCATACCGGTCCTGGCCCAAAGCAATACTTTGTTTTCTGTCGCGACACGCTAATGTGAACTGGAATGTTCCCGACAGTTTGCGTCTGAAACATTGAGCCCTTCTCTAGTTCTAGGGTTATATCAAACATATATGAGCATTGTGAAATTGTTATTTTGATGTTTTCGTTTAATCCTTCCGTTTTGATCGTACAACAACGGACTATCTGCATTTTGCATTCTACAAATTCTGCAACGAAAACTCAAAAAGTAAACTGAACAACCATCTGAAACCGTTCGTGTTCCCAGCACCGTGAAGTTCAATCGTGAGGTCGGCGGTTACGTGGGGCAGAAATGATGTGTGGAACGAGCTCCCCCTGCCGGCCGAGAGGAATGGGTTAAGCAGTTAGCTATCACATGCCCCACGCGCACTTATTTTCTATGCGCCATTTTTACCTACAGCGCGAAAGAGCGAGCTTTCTGCCTCCTCCCCACCGCCTCCTGGCGCTCCTTATCAAGAGGGCACCGATAACTAAACCCCTCTCCACCCATACATTGTCCCATCTACTCACCTTCTTCATTTACTACTGTGCAACATGTCACCTCACGCCGGGGTTAGCCCGACACGGTGGATAGAGGTTAAAGGTCAGATTGGTTGCCTCTCCTAATGTGGTCCACAGGTACAATTTCACCGAGGCGTTGAACGAATTTCAGGGCGGAGTTGATCAAATTTTGGCGCGGCGTTGAGAGAGACCAAATTTCAGTGCGGAGTTAAAAAGCCAAAAAGGTGACCTGCATTACACGTCTAGAATTGGCGTCGCAGCAACTTTTAGGTGTGTACGGGTTTGTATCGGACACAAAGTTTCTGAATACAAAGTTTCCGCTACACATCGTTTCCGAAACTTTTAGATGTATACGGGACTTTAGGCTGACGATTTCTGTGCGCCGCTGATAATTACTTCGTTTGGTTCAACATTATTGGATCAATAGGTCCTGGGTTCGAATCCGGGCTCGGGCACCTAATCTGGGGCATGTTTCATTCCTTCATCCTTCATCGTCTCGGGGGGTTCCTTGGCCCAATTTAGCCTGTATGTGCACAAAAGTGGCCTAAAACACCAACATTCCATTCCATTCCTCAACATTATTGCATTTGTCTGATGATTTTGAGGTTGCGCCAACGCTACACATTGGACATGGACATGGCTAATAACATAAACCATCGGTGTGCAACAAGGCAGAAGCAATGAGCGCAAACTAAGATTAAATAATTTGTGGCAAAATAATTTAACATCAATTCACTTGACGCAGCCCCGCAATACCAAATAGAAAGACATGAGCCAACATAAAAGACAACATTAAAAAAATGTCCTATCTCTTCATCTTTTTTATCGGTGAACTGTTCTACTGGAGTATTCATTCAAGTCAAGTGTTAGGCCAAGAAATGTAAATGTTTATGTTGCTGAAATGATGTTCAAACTGGAACCAAAAGCAGCGTGGGCCGCTTCATTTGTTCACCCAGCAACATGCTGGAGCTTTGCGAATGCCAAATATATACATATTACGTAGGTCTCTCTCTCTCTCTCTCTCTCTCTCTCTCTCTCCCTCTCTCTCCCTGATATATATGTGTATATGTATACATAGTGTGATACGCTGTGTGATATTTCTAACAGCATTGACTTATGAAGCCAGCAGATAATAACAGAGCAGAATATTATGGTGTCACGCACTTGATTTCACCTTGAAACAAGATCCTGAGGCCACAAAACTGTATACGAAAAACTGTAGTAAGGGACGGACACTACCAATGTACATCAGTTTTCTCATCCGCATATGAAAGATGTCGACAGAGGCTGAGCAGACGCAACGCCTGTGCATTGACCTGGAGAACGCCCAGAAGCATTATGACTATATACACTTTACAATTGCCAACTTTTATGGTACGCCGAGATGTCGCGTCGTCCCACGAAAAAGTGTGAGCAAGATGTTAAAAAGTGGCATCGGTACATATTGTGGTAAGTTGTGTGCTGTTATATGACCCACTTCATTCCGCCCTAGAGAGTAAAAACCGTGGCCAAGAAGATACAGCGGCCGATTTGTGTCCAATATACACCTCGGACCACAGGTGCCTGAAACACCAGCCAAGTACGGGGTGGCGACATTATAACAGCGATGGTCATCGATTTGTTATGCGTGCATTTGATGCAAAAAATTGAATTGTTCTCGAATTAATCTTGTTTTATTGAGGGCCCAAGAATTTTGTAATTTGTAGAGAAGGCGTGACGAAGTAAACAAATGTACACAATCACCCCATTTAAGTGTCGCGATGACCAAAAGTTTCCTGTCATTGTATGTTTCCTTGTGTGTGGTAATAACTAAGGACGACCCTCCTTGCTGGGCTGGTGTTTCAGGCGACTCTGCTCGGAGTAAGCCGTGCATGGGTTCCAGTACCACCTGCACAAATGTTGTATATATATATGTAGAATATATATGCCATGCATTTTGTTTCTAATAGTAGGGGACATGGAACAGGGCGCCCTGCACCTGTGAGATAGTCGCGTGCTACTTTATGTAATATTTATCTGTAAAATTAAGGGAATATGTGTGAATATATATGGTAACACCGGGAACCTTGTGGTTATAGAGACATAAATTTAGTAACTTTCTGCCCCAATGTTAAAGTGTCATTACATGTTTCTGTTTTTGTACAGCATGTCACTGGATTATGATCAATTTAGCGCTACTGGTCTTCAAGTGAGGTGACCCCCCTTAGCCAATAAAAAGAGTTATTCTTCAAGTAGATTGTTGCCAGATTTTGATATGCTAACACACATAAAATTCATTGAGAGTCTTTAGTTCACGCAGACGTTTCATTGACACGGGAGAAACAACGCCGAGATGCATTGTAACGCCAGTCCTAGCCTGGTTCCGCGGCACTACCTTTGCTTACGAGAAGCTCCCGTCTCTGGCTGCTGCCAGCTTCGGCAACGTGTCCATGATGCCCCAGCCCGGCAGGCTGCGACGGCAGACACAAGGTGGGCCAAGTGTTGTGTGAGACCATCTGGCCGCTGACCAAACAGCCCCAGCTGGAGTGTCCTCGCTACATGGCTCGCCGACAGCTGGAGGGACTCGCAGAATGCGGCCTCAAACTCTTCTCCGGCTTTGAACTCGAACTGATGCTCTTGGACGGCAAGTCTCAGCAACCCCTCTTCAACTGTCCGGGGAATTTCTCAAAAAGCTCCACGTGGAGTCGTTTTGATGGTGTTTTGCTGGACGTGGATAAGGCGGTGCAGAAGATGGATGTCGTTCTGGAATCACTTCAAGTGGAGCCTGGTCAGAGTCAGTTTGAGCTGTTCACAACGCCGGATGAAGGCATCAAGGCTGCCGATGACGTCTTTTACCTGAAGGAAGCGTGTCGCGAAAATGCTCAACAAAACAATCTACAAACTGTGTATATGGGAAAACCTTTTTTGAAAGGTTGTGGCAACGGTCTCCACTACAGCCACTCGCTGAAGACCATAGACGGCGACATCAACGTCATGCACGCAGCAGACGACAGCGAGCGTCTTTCTGATGTCACGCGTCACTGGAGGGCGGGACTCATTAAGCACAGCGCCGCCCTGGTTGCGCTGACCGGTCCCACTTTTAACTGCTACCGTCGGCTCTTTCAGCCCTGGGCTCCTTGTAAGGCCGACTGGGCTGTCGACGACAGAACCGTGGGCTTCCGTGCGCGAAACACCAGCCCAGGAAGTACCTATGTTGAGTTCCGCTTGCCGTCTGGCTGCGCCAACCCGTACGGTTCAGTTTATTTTTTTCAAAAATCTGTGTCGTTGTCGCTTTTTCAGTTCCTCAGTGTCGGAATGTTTGGGGTTTTCAAATATGCATGTGTCGGGTGCCACCATTTACCCGTTCCAGAGCATTTAACCAAGGTCAAATAACTTAATAAACGGTAACGGCAGATGGCAACGGAAGTTTTGCCCCACGATAAATGTACCCAAACGATTTTCGCTAATTATTCAGAGAGTAATTATTTAGAGCTGCTCATCTCTGGATAACTAAAAAAAATGAAATTTGTTTTTGGTTCCATCTTACTTTCGACAACAGTGTCCATTTATTACGTCATTTGACGTCACGGTCAGTCGCTAACTCCCGTCCAGTGACGTTTTTTGACTTTGGAAGGTCGTGACTCGATTAAATTTGAGCTAGAGAGGCGGGATTTAATTAGCGACAGGCAAATGTGAGCTCTGCTGAAAAATGCAGTCTAAATTGACGAAGGAGGCTTAGTTTTGCCGCTGGAGCACAATACTAGATTGACTTGCTCATATCAAATGACCCGGTTGTGCTATTTGGGAAAAGCACATTCTGGCGAAATGTCTAATGGTTGACAGAGTAAAAGATGTAGCCGTCCATGATTTAAGTAAGTTTTGTGCACTTCCGCGCGGCTTCGCGGGTAGCCGCCATATTTCAAACGCGATGTCACTGGAAGAGTTTTAAAAGAGGTGCTCCAGTGTCCAGTGTGTTCAGTGTTTTTTTTTTGAAAAATCTGTGTCGATGTCGCTTTGACAGTTGCTCAGTGTTTTATGTCCCTTCAACTCGATGAGAATTGCAATAACATCACTAAGAAACAAGGATGAAATGTGCAGGGGGTTTATGCAACTGGTTATTTACCTTCGTTTCCTGGCTGGCTCTGGCTTAAAGCCAGGTTCTGCCGGAGTTACAACCGCATTCACTGCCGCCTCCGCCATGTGCCTCATATAGAAGCCGTTGTACCCTGCTACAGGGTTGTACAGTCGCCACGGGATTTGATAAGGTACCCCTGGAGTTACTAAAGCATTCACTTCCGCTTCCGCCATGTGCCTCAGATGGAAGCCGTTGTACCCTGCTACAGGGTCGTACAGTCACCACGGGATTTGGTCGAGACCTCACCAGACAGGGATACTTATGCTCTATGTCAATGCTATAGCATCAACGGGCTTATAGGGCTGTACAGTTCTCGCGGGTTCTATTTCCGGTTTAGCTCTTTTGGGGATCACCCAAAAAAAACACGTGCTCTTAGAACGGGCGGCGTGACGCGCACTCATTGAAGTCAACGTTTGAGTGTTGGAAACCGGCTGGCTGCGCAGTTTGTGCGTGAAGATTCGAGTGGGTGTGAAACAATTTTTTGTTTGCTTTGGTCCAAAGATTGCGTGGATGTAAAATCATAATAGTGTTAAATATAAGACATTTATCTTTCCATAAACATGTGGTCCGTTCGATGAGACGGTTGGAAGAGTTTTGGACGAAAATCATCATTGTTTACATTTTGGCCACAAACAGAGCACCATTGGCCTTATTCGCGGAATCGCCATACTGACGCCAAAACGAGGCTGTGCCTGCAAACACAAACTGCGTGACTCGCCCAACGCGTGAATCTAATGGGAGACACTGCTGCGGGTTCGCTGCGAAATAGCTTCCGGGTGATTTCAGTAATAAAATGACCGATTTCAGACAGATGAAAAGGGTGTGTGTTCTGGAGCAAGTAGATGTGAAAAAGGAGGGTCTTTTGGGGCGAGTATATTTGAAAAAAGTGGGGTATTTCCCGCGGCATGCAGCAAGGGTCAATTGACATGAAAGCTCCCCTATATTTTTTAACTCGCTTTCCACGTCAGCTAGGATCTTTGTGCTGTGACATATTAGTCTATGGACCTACTATTGTTTTTGCCTTTATTATGAGTATTTTTTATTACTGAGTATTGACAATTACTATTGAGTAAATCCTATTACCCGGACGTTCTTTGGCTACTACTCATATGATAGACCCACGTGAAATGGCACGATAGGCCTATAGCCTTACACAGTTACAGGCTGAAAGTGCCGTTAAACCCAAATCAAACCACTTGAAAACTTGTGCACACAAGCGTTGTTGAACCCGGTGTTTTACCCGGGGAGATATTATGCTGGGTATATGGAATTATGGTGACATATGTTATCTCATGAAAGGACCAATGTGGCAATAATTTTACGCCCCCCCCCCCCCACCCCCACCTCCACCCCATCCATGCACGTATTGATTGACTGTGCCTGTGCCGTTGCATGAATTAATCGGTCTAATCTTAAAACAGTGATGACCACTTTTATGTGAGAATGTGGTTGTTGCACGAAATGCAGGGAAAAAAATTATTGCACCCCTCGAGAATTGAACGCACGACCCCAGTATCAAAAAGGAAACGCTCTACCGACTGAGCTACGCGGTCTTCAACGTTACGCAATGCGTTTCAGTGCGTCATATTGTACCTCCAGCAACCATTCCCTGCAAAGTTTGTAATAAAAACACCATTAATTTAATTTGCTGTTAACTTTCCAATGGGCAAATCAACATATGGACCTTAGCTATCTTCCACTAAGCAGATAAGCTCTGTTGAAGTGATAGCATCCCACTGCTGGTCGGGGATACCCCCCAGGTGGAGGGGGTCACCCGTTCCGTGTGGCATAGGCCTACACGTTCGGCTATTGTCAAATGAGCTCGAAAAAGATTAAAATTTGTAGAAATAGGTCTTATATGTTAATTAGTTTGAGCAATAATGACCTGACAGACTTAATAGTGACCATTGACGGCAGAAGAGAAAGGCCCTTGTGCCACACACCAGGGCCCCATATCATATGCACTAGCCGTTCGCGCGCAAACTTGCAGGTATAGCCTCGTTCTCGCGTGGGAATTCCCAACATGTGAATAAGGCGAATTGTCCTCGCCTGCTCAGTCCATATACCAGGAGCGTTTTTACGTACCCATAGATACCACGCGCAGACATTCGAGTCATGATGATTATTACGTCATACAACTTGGAAAATCCCATGCAGCACCTTAGATCGCCTGACACTGACAGTCACGCATGAAGCAACGGCATTCTGGTTTGTTACCTGTCTAACCGCTCATAAACCTACTCTGATGGTTATAATTCTGATCTACGTATTAAAATCAGTAGATAGTTACGCATCCAAGAACAGTTTTAGCCGATCTTTTGTGTGAAGCGAAGTGTGAACAACTGAATGCGGCTATTATCATAAGTTTATCACAAATTTATGCGACGTTTAGGGGAACAGTTCGTTGTCTCTTCACGGTGCTTTGTATCCCACCGCTGCCAAAATGGCAAGGTTATAAAGACACCCTTCTACAATGATTTATATGTTTATTAAAGACTATCAAAACACAAATGGACCAGAAATGCAAGACAGCACAAGAACGAGGCCCGTCAGGGTTATGCATCACAGGGCAGTGAGACGCAAATGTGTACGTGACGACAGTTAAAACAATATACTTTAATGGCGCTGTATGAGTAGCGAGGCTCTTTGCCTTTATCCAGCATAGACAAATACACAAAATAATGCCAAGGCCTCCATTTATTTCCCTTGAAAATATCCTTTTTCGATCTTAAAACTGATTTTAAAAAAAACAGTACTTTTAAAGTAATATACTTACATGCGCCATCTTAGATTTTTTACATTTTAGAATCAAGACTAAAAGTTTCTAAAAAATTATGATGCATATGTTTTATATCTCTTTGAGTCTGTAAAACAAACATTTCAACATAAAACTGTGCGGTCTATTTGAATCGCGCGCGGACGTGATAGCGAGCCGCGGTCGACATCACACACAAAATACCGAACGGCGAACAGGCGCGCAGGAATATAAAGCCGGCCACCAACTTCTGCTCCGGTGACCAAATTGCTTCTCTCCGGATAGCCCACAGGCTTTCAGGATTTCAATTCAAGACAGAATGTATTTATTTGACATGGAGAAGAGGTTGGTGATACAAAAACATACGGAATATATTGCTTTAAGTGTAGCGTCTATTTTAACGGATAAATTCTACAAGCGGATATCCCTTCACATGTTGTTACTGCTGTTGTTACATTGAACATAAACCGTTGACATGCACATCAATAGTTCATTAGTTCGTACCAATTTGTTTTCGAGGGACTGCATTAATACATCTAATACTTATACAAAAATACAATAAAACCTCCCTCTTTGACATAAAGTTGTGACAAGCTTTGAAGTATAAATGTGTTATCAACGGTTGATCTACCCTTCTTGAAGCCAGCTAGCTTGCTCTTTTTCAATTGTATTACAGTTGCAGACCGACTCAATTAGTCTAGTACACACAATTGTTATGAAGACTTTATTTAGCACAGAGCAGAATGAAATACCGTGATAACTATTTGAGTAATTTGTTTGCCATTTCTTCTATAATGGACAAATGAGTGCCACAAACCAACTGTCTGGAAGAAGAGAATAAGATTTCATTGCAAGCGAAGCAGTCAGCGGGGTTAATCAAACGTCCCCAGTGAGGCATGTTAAACAGCGATTCCCAATATGACACCACCAATCAAACAACACGTTTTCTCTGTCAATATATTTATTTTATTCTGACGTGAGCACGAAGATGAACTGGCGCTAACACCTCATTATATGCATCGGAATTATATGTACTAAAAGATATTCTAGAATATAATCAATACACAAAATATCAAAACGGGCTTTCTTACTTGTTTCATCACAATACAGACCAGCCGCATACAGGTTGCAGTCACCATTGCATTTTCCATTTCCATTACCATTCCCAATCGACACAACAGCATCATATTGGTTTATACATGGCCTGGACGATCAAACAATAATAATATATTAATAGATTGGCGACTGTTATATAGGTGAATTGAAGTTACAAATACAATCAGTTATATGAACAGCAGCTGCTGCATCAATACATCTAATACATATACAAAAATACAATAAAACCTCCCTCTTTGACATAATGTTGTGACAAGTTTGAAGTATAATTGTGTTATCAATGGTTGACCTACCCGTCTTGAAGCCAGCTAGCTTGCTCTTTTTCAATTATATTAAAGTTGCAGACCGACTGAATTAATCTAGTACAATTGTTATGAAGACTATTTAGCGCATAGCAGAATGATTGATTGATTGATTGATTTTATTTATGATAACTATTTGAGTAAAAAAAAATTCGTGAGCACGAAGGTGAACTGGCGCTAACACCTCATTATGCATCGCCATTATATGTACTAAAAACATATTCTAGAATATAATCAATGCACGAAATATCAAAACGGTCATTCTTAAGTTGGCGGTTGAGAGCAAAAAACACGAAATACCCGAAATATCAAAACGGGCTTCCTTAAGTTGGCGGTTGAGAGCAAAACGTTGAATAGTCCCGGTGTATACAGTAAAATGAGGAGAAGTAGTATGTGTCGCTCCTCAGAAGATGTCAACAGTAATATTTGTATGAGGACGATGAATGTACATGACAAAGCGGCAGTAGCACTGTTGGTGAATGACTTGTAAGCGGCACGCCTTTTTAATAATCTAGATCCCTGACCGCCGATTGCCAAACAGCTAGATATCACCAACAACCTGCCTGTTAAAATACATAACACAGCGCTGGGGCTATAAAGGACAAGGTTCAATCCGATAAAGAAAGCGGCGCCATACTGCCAATTACCGGTGCGGCTGTGGGTCGGGGGCACACTGAGGCCGAACACGGCAGAAACGTCATCGCGATCAAAGGCAAAGAGGTAAAACAGTATAAAAAGTAACGTTAGCGAAGTTATGCCAGCCGAGATCAAGAGAAAATATCTCGCGTTGGACATGAGGTTATGTCGCTTGAACGGGTGCATCACTGAGTTATACTGGATGATGCTTTGTATGAGAAACAGAATGGGTGCCGTATGATACAGCACGCTACATATTAATCCCGAAATCCGGTTAAATGATCCATCCACCCACTGAGTCCTGTAGAAAGGAAACCTGTCTCTGTATTGTGCGTCCACCGTGGCGATCAGGACACCATGGATCGCCACTGCAGTGTGTATGGAGAACGTGGCGGCCAGTGTGGTCTTCTGCATCACGTCCTTCTGGACTGACAAAGTCAACGCCAGGCTACAAGCATTTAGTATCATGGACGAACCTGAAACAATCAATACGAACCAACGGGTCATTTTTGTAGGCAAGAGGTCCCCACACTTCATCAATTCATCGGTTTCCTTAACTTTACACTTTACTGGGTGTGTGACGTAACAGCACAGTGCCGCTGACGATACAGTGATCAGTCGTAGCTTAGGAAAATGATGCATGCTAGCCAACATAGCTTCTGTGATAGCCGTGCCCGATAGGTCAAGATGCTGTATATTCGTTTGGTCTCCACAAAATATATCATCAGATAAAGTTTCCAGCTTGCCATTTGACAGATCAAGACTTGCAATATTCGGCGAACCACGAAAGAAACAGTTCGGTAGGCGCGACACAAAAGTGTTCTCCATAGAAAGTAATTGCAAGTTGTTAAGGCCTTCCAGCGTACCCGTGCCTAACATCACAATTGGGTTGTTACCTAACAACAATTCCTTCAAGTTAATGAGTCTCGCGAACGTCCCTTCTGAGACGAAAGTAAGGCGGTTATGTGACAGATCAAGGCGGCGGAGCTGCGATTTCTCCTTGAAGGCGTTCGCTGGTATAATGTCGATACCGTTATCCGAAAGATCAAATATCAAACAGTCGATTAATTCCAGCAATAACCAAAGGCGTGTGTCTTTAGCTTGATGAGTGATTAGTGCTCTGAGGGAATGCTGCCATTGAAAAAGACTGTCAGTGAATTCGGCACCGACACATAACAAAGCTGTGCCGAAACACTGACACCGAAGGGGACAAGCGAGTCCTTGTTGGCTGGCTTCGTCGTCTGATGACGAGAGGCACTGGACGACGTCGTCCCTGATATTTCTAGGGTGGACACAGACCTGGTCGTGACGACAGAGGAGAAGTCCTGGACACGAGAGCCGCTCACAGCGCACCTCGTCTTCCCCGTGAGAACAATCTGCTCGGCCGTCGCACATGTAGTATGTCGGGACACAGTAACCATAGGGACACTTGAACATCGTGGGACACTCGTACTCGGAGCAGTCACTCAGGTGTTCCTCGTACTTACAGTACGCAGTCGCCCCCTTATTATCCCGCTCGTAGACACATATCTTATGGCGGGCAACATGCGACTCAGATTTCAAGCAGCTTACACGTTGTATATCATTCTAGAGCGTTGGCAATGGTCTCGCGAATTCTTGTTTCAATTTGGGAACTATTGACAGTGGCTATCTTGGCTTGGCTGCTGATGGAAGTTTTAAAGTCGCCATGAAAACAGTTAAACTCTGAATTATTGAACTGACGTGACGGCAAGCAATACAATTCGTCTTCACAAAAGGCACAATCAATCATCCCGTCACATACGTGTGCCACGGGTATGCATTTCCCGGAGCGTCTACACTGGTAGTACAGCCCTAAACACGTACTATTGTCAGGATAACAGGCGTTAAATCTGGACACATTCCACCCGTTATGAGTGTGTTTAACCGCCTTTATGGATTGGCAATTAATCTCATCTGATTGGTCGGGGCAGTCCACGACGTCGTCACACCAGTGAGTATCGATTACACACGTACCTTCGGCACACATCGCCTGCCCTGACATACAAGTGACATTGACAGAATCCAGTGAGATCTCGCACAACACGTGGGAGCCATTTTCTGTTAGACTCCCATTCCTCTGAGAATCCACTGCAAGAAAGGAACTTTGGAAATGGAAAGCGTACTGTGACAGATTTCTTTGGACACATGCCAGGGCACTCTCTCCGTAGTATATCATGTCATTTAACAGCCGGTCAATCCGTATCCAGATGTAATAAAGAAAGTGAAGTCCTGGACCTGAGTCTAGGGATGAGAGTCTTGCCACGTGGCTTTGCCTCCTGAGGCAGACATTCTTCGCCAGGGGGCAGTCGGCCATTCCATTGATTGCAGGCAGCGTGAAGAGTCGGTAACAGGAGGCGCCAATCACGTCCCATTGGTCCCGGCATTCCAACGCCTGCCTGGGTCACACGTTAAACTGGCTTTCATTAGACCATTTGTTGGTTATCAGATGGGTATTATTATTAGGCCAACTTCGCCCTTCGCATACTATTAATGATCTCTCGACACTGCTCTCACAAGGGATGTCGACCCAGACAAACTGACTGGCTGAAAATACAGTCAGCGCCGGACACATGGAACTGTTGAGTTGATATGGGTGGTTTCCTTTCAATGCAGATTTTACCGGCGCAGAATCAAATAAGGATGTATATTTCCCGAATTTTCGACCGTATGCGACTTTTTTGCTGGGATACCATAGCATGTTGTTCTTATGTCTCATTTTGAGCGCCTCGGCTGCGGTTGGTCTGGCATCGTCTGTCTGTAATAAAATGTGTCTACAATGATAAACAAATGGTCTAGATTGTTAAAAAAAATAATGCAATTGCATATCATAACAAGATGATTTTTTGGACTTAAACTGAGCATTAAGATGACTGAGTCGGTCCTTCAATCACGTCAACACCTATCTTTTGTATTGGTATATAGAGTTAAATTAGCAATCGTATAACGCACATATCTCGAATACCAACAAGGAAATTACTCATTACATTACCATGGCCACTACATTACGTCATGCATGGTTGGATCCGTTGCTCGCTTGCATCTAAACTGATGGGTATAAAAAACATAATAGAATAACATTATAAGTCAACCATCCTTACCAAATTCGTCATGTGCATGGCTAAGAAAATCATCTGAACTGTGGCATGAGCTTGTGCTGTTGTTGGGTTCTCGAACACCAACTTCATCAGAAGTTCCAGTTCCATGTCACTGCTGAGGCTAAGGAGGCCATTGCCCGCGGACTGGCAGAAGGCGTTGGCTGAATTCCAAGTTAGATTCGGCACCAACTTTATTTGGTAGAAGGCTCCAGTTTTTGTCATATGCCACGGACCACGTGGAGATTTTCGCAGTGATAACGCCATTGACGAAGCCGGTGTTTGTTTGACTATGTTATGGTAATAGCGCACCATGGTCTCGCACGTTGATGCATTGCTCCAACGGTCATTAAAATCCAGTAGTAGCCGATATTCATTTTCGTTATTGTCTAGCTTCCAGTGAAACCAGGACCCGGCCTCCTTTGATCCAAGTATAGGCGTGGCTCTCGCCCATACAAAGCTCGCTGCATATTTACGTATCCGGACCAAGCTATAATAATATGTGCCCAGCACAATATCGCTTCTTCCGGTTAATCCGCATGCCCGGTGCAGAGCTATTTGCAGAAGGCAGCAGGTAAGACCTAGGTTAAAAGGCTTGGAAATAACCATAGACACTTCAAGGAAAGATGACCTATACTGACCGGGTATTACGGTATTGGAGCAAATAACGCGTGGTGTTGTGAGGTGTATGTCTGGAGCAGCAAAGACAGATGGCCACCACCTGGTGGTCACTTCAACTGGCAGACATAACAATTCGCTCAACTCGTTAGGTTCCGATGCTAAGCGAATTGTCCTTCCGCTTAATAAACAATTAGAACTTGACTCATGTTGCACAATCTGCTCCCAAACTTGCCACTTTAGTTTGTTGACGTAAGATTGATCTGGGGCGAGATCGAATAACCTCATTGGTTGAAATGCTGGCCTATTGCGCAAGTCATATGTGGACACTTTGAAATAGCAGGAACGCAGTTCGACATGTTGGACTTTATGAATACTTTCTCCATGATCGATATTCTGAACTGCATTTACCGATATTGAGCGCGATTTCGCGTTGACGTCATCACCGGCTGGTATGTATTTCACGCTCAATGCTTTGCCGGATTTCCAGTAATAATTATCTTCGGAGAGAATTAGCCGCACAACGAGACATTCGCTTGGTAGGTATTCAATGAACAAGTCATTAACCCTGCCAGTTGCATACCCAGTGATGTTAGCCACTGACGGTAATACGCCCCAAGATGTTCCGTGGCGTAGATTCGTCGGCATCAAATGGCCATTGACGAGACCAAAGCAAGGCGACAATTGAGCAATGCCATTGAGGGTAATGACCGCAATTACACCGTATGTCTTTGCCACAAATGACAATGGCTTCCCACCGAAATGAACACCGAAAGGTCCCAGAGTACTGCTCCAGATAGCGGCTAGCCGCGGAGAACAAATCTTTCCCATGACATTGAGCGGATCCTGATTCAGTATGAACATGCCTCCGGTTCTGCACCCCAAGTAAGAAGGGCCGTCGTATGTTACCGACAGATTCCTGATATGTATGTATCTGGCGATAGAGCTATTGACGTACAAAATCACGTGGGACAGCGTTGTTTTGCGCGAGTTACTTTCAAACAGAATCTCGTCGCCCGGGCCGATGACGTGACGTTGGTGGACACAATTTAGCCCCGGACATGGCACTTTAACCATTGTGTGACTTATGTCAATCAGGAACACCGACCTGCCGTCGGCCCTTACTATAACTGTTGCGTCTCCCACGCTGGCTTGATGACGTCTCTCACCCAGATTAAAATCTCGACATGATGCCTTGCTCAAGACAACATTTTTAACAGCAGTGTTGGGATCACGGACCTCTTGCAAACCATCCACAATAACAATTGTTACATCGTTTTCATACTCTCGGTTGGGACACCGGAACTTGGATATCACAATCACAGGCGTCGTCAGAATAGGCTCAGATATCCACCAGCTGTAGTACTTACTCTTCCCTATGAAGCCGGACTTCCCCAATGGCGAAGCATAAATAGGGGTTATGATGACATAACGCTTCGGCGCCTTCTTTGTCGACTTTGGCGTCAATGCTATATCCGGATGCCACTTGTGCAAATGTCAAACAAAACTCGGCATCCGAAGACATATTAACAATAGCTTTCCAGATGATTGATACATTTGGTCCGGATGTGACGTAGGAATGCGGGGGCCACAGGCCGCAGAGAGTTGCCAGGACACGATCTGACTCTCGTAGTATGAGATGTTCCACGGCTTCGCAGAGGTTGTTATCCTTTTGGGACCTCACCCTTACAATAGTGACGTTCCATGCAACAGCGGCCGAGCCAGATATCGACCAAGCCATGTCTACTAAGCCCCTGGTCCTTGAATACAAAGTACCACAAGATACCAAGAGAGGTAATGGTATATTTATCTTGCCATTGATGCGTACTCTTTCCTGTTTACACGCTATTTCTAGTGAACATTCATTCATGACCTTTACAATCGCGGTGTATAAAACGGCTTTGTAGGTGATGATAGATTTGGATTTCGTTCCATGACATTCGTCGAGCTTGTTGCGCAACACTAATGGAATTCCTACTGCGAGATTGACCTGACGGTCAATTAGTTCATGTTGGCGTTTTATGTCGCTGTTCCACGAAACTCGTTCACACATGATCACGTGACTACATACCACCATCTGAAGAACCCCAGCCATCAATTTTGGCGTTTCCATCTTAACCGGCCGAATTATCAGCCTCGACTCGTTTGCGAATGACTGAAACACTATAAGTAGTTTCGTCCTATGTATAATTATAAGGTTAAACTTGTGTGGAAAATATTCGAGTGTCAATTGAACTGGCACCAAATATGTGGGGCGACGTGCCGGAGATATCACGTTAGCAATATCACTGTCCCAATGTGCGTCCTTTCCCGTTGGTTCCTCTAGAGCAAGTGGCGCGGGATTGCACGGGCGGAAGCGAATCCGCGAAATCCAGATTAAGGAAAAAGGACTCACCAATTCCAATCAGAGTTCTCGCTCAATCTAAACGCCTCCATACGGTGGAGAAAAATAAGGAACGGACTACAAATATGGTCTGACACGAGGTGACTGAATGCTACTTACATAACACTTATGTTGATAAGTGTTCGTTTGTAAATGATAGCTGTGCTTAGCCACATTTGCGCCAGGTTGAACCTATATAATCATCACTGATACTTCCATATAGATTGCTTTCGCGCACTGCCGACATCTATGCCTGGCAATTTGGCAGTTTCTAATGACATCACTCTTTGTAGTCAGCTTTTGTCGACAATAGCTCATGGGCAACATTATGGATAATAGGCAGTATTAATTACGAACCGTCTATTGAATCAAAATATATAAAGGCACTTCTTGGCCGCAATGAACATGTAATGCGATCGGAGTTCTCTGTCACATTCACTTCAGAGAGGATGTTTGAGACGGCAGTGTAACGGTATACGTTGGTACCATGTAAAGGCCCAAGCCCATCCTATTTAAATGGTTATCAGAGGGTTATCCTGACAACGTGTGGTGTTAGCGCTTTCGGCATGTAATGGGAGTGACCGTCACAGCCTCCCCGACATGGATAGGCTGGGATATAGGATATACGTTTATTTCAACATGCAACAAATCAATAAAAAAACAAGAACTCAGTGGGACACTGATGATGACGAAAATCGACTTTAGGTCAAAGAGCGTGTTTTTCTGAACATGTTGATCGAAACCGCGACCGTCCACGATGAATATCAAGGGAATGTGGGCCATTTCTAAATTCCAGTACATTGAGTACATATGCTCGGTCCCCTGGCTTGAACTTTACATTGACTATGATAGCGTGGTTTTGAGGTCAAGACGGGGCCTCGGAATTTGGTCAGCGGCTTGAGTGAGGCAGGGGGGCCAGTCACTTGAGCTTTGATCTTAACATGACGTCGGCCATACTTTTGGCAGATCTTGTATTTTCGCCAGCAAAACACGTCCCCCATGAAGTAACAGACATTCTCACGCTTTTCCTGACTCTAACCCGCTTACAAAGTTATCAATTTGTAAATGTGTAACAACCGCCTTCCCACTCATTCTGCCAACATGGATCACCCTAAGCGTGTCTCCGTAGTTTCACTTTGTGCTTCCATACATAAGCGGGTCAGTTCACGGGCAAGGGAAATTTGTGTTATGCCTTTTGATTGCTAGGTATAAATAATTTATTTGGCATTGCAAATTGATGTGGCATCAGTAATTTATCTGACATACAGTGCTTAACATGTGAACAATATTTTTCATTAGTTTGAACATATATAAAAACAAAGTTCACATATGACTTACGCCTGCCATTTCCTAGAATAATCAATTTCGTTGGCACATATGACATTATCTGACTATGTGAGTGTCAAGTCCGTACGAAATAGATTTGTCATCATGCGAAAGGAGGCAAACAACCGGCAGTGATGGCATTATTTTGATGACTTTCCCACGGGAGATGCAAGAGTTCGGCATAAAAAGTGGCTTTAGAACATGCATATTATTGTATAAAAATATGTGTATCCTTATCACTAAGAACATATACACCTTATTTCAAATATTGTTTAAGTTTCGGGAAGATTAAGTTTAAGGGAAGATATTGCTCTATGAGTAAGTTTAAAGGGAATCGTTGTTTCAAATAGGGCTCGCGTCCATTAGTGCAGTGCAATTGATTTTGTTGGTTCATACCCCCCCCCCCTTCCCGGGGGCAATAACTGTGATTGTCGATTTCGCGACTATCAACAGAGAAGGAATTTTGTTTCACTGCACTCACTTAGTCTCAATTTCTCAGCTCGCCGTAACAGTGCATTCTTGACATTACTGTACCGATTACATTACAGCATGATAGTAGTTTAATGTCCCTTGAAGCAGGTCTCCTGCTACTCGGCGACTGTTTGCTAACACTTGTGCATAATAACGTAGGTTTGTCGGCGGGGTGGGTGCAAGGTGGCGGCAGACAAGCATCCAGGAAGGTTAGGACAGGCCCAGGACATTGCCGCTGGTGAAAGGAGCACAGGTGCCCGGTCCGAAGTGGGTGGTACGTGACCGGCATCGACATTAGGTGGGAGATTCGAAAGCAAACTGACGAGGTAGAGCGCGTCTGACCATTACTCCCACTTAACATTGTCTTATTATTGACTTATTACGACGTATTTAAAGTTTCCAACTTAAGTCAGTAAATCTCTTGAAGCAGCCATCAGAAACGCGAACTGCATCCGGCGGTCGTTCGTTAACTGTTAACCGCGAACATACTTGCATGAAAAACGTGTGGATCGGGTGAGCGTAGCTCTAGTTCTAAGCGATTAGAATAACAGTCACACACAAGGGTCACCAGGCATTAAGTTGAGGGGCTGCGGTAGACATCTTCGTGGCCAAGATAAATCAGAAGTCAAGTTTCGTTTGACCCGACGCGACGACGCTCCAGTATGAAGCGTTCTATGTGACCCGATCTGACTCTAGCGCCATAACTAGACAACCTCCGCCTGATTAAAGCACTACGTGATCTGACGATGCTTATTGGCAACTAGTTGGCGAAAAGATTGCAATTTTTGCATTTTTATCTAGGAACCGGAAGTAAGATAGAAACGTATCGCTTTTACTTCGCAGCTATACGAGGGACCACTTTCTCTACAAAAGACGCTACTCGTGTATTTTTATGATTTTTTCCCGATTTTTTACGAGTTTTGGTAAGTACCAAAAGTGACGTCATCGTGACGTCACGTGACGCATCAAAACACTCTAAGATTCGACACAAATCATCTCAGTTCATATTTATATGACATATTAGAACGTTATAGCGATAGCTTGAAGATAAATGGGTCAAAAAGCGAAAACACTGACAGAGGTCATTTAGTGCGTTTTCCTCAAAAGTTATGAGCTCATATTACTCGAAAATGAGCATACGCGTCAAAAAGTGAACAATATATGAAAACTGCGCCCTTATTAGTAGCACATTCTGAAACTGACCAGAGATCTCTAGCTTTAATATTAACGGATATATAAGCGTGTTTAATGGGTTTTGTCAAAACGTCGCTGTGACCTTGACCTTTCGATTTGCGTGACGAGTATATGTAGCCCTGTCACTAGGCTATCAGGCACAAAGTACTGTGAAATAATGTATACGGTTGGTAGGACGCAATGAGACTTGCAATTCTCGAGTGAGACAGACATACACGCCTTTTGGACCTGAAGACCGACAAAGAACCAAGAACTCAGTGGGACACTGATGATGACGAAAATCGACTTTGGGTCACAGAACGTGTCTTTCTGAACATGGTGATCCAAACCGCGACCCTCCACGATGATTATTAAGGGAATGAGGGCCATTTCTAGATTCCGGTACATTGAGTACATATGCTCGGTCCCCTGGCTTGAACTTTACATTGAATATGATAGCGTGGTTTTGAGGTCAAGACGGGGCCTCGGAATTAGGTCAGCGGCTTGAGTGAATGGTATTACAAATGCTCGGGCCGACCTAGTGTGGACTTAAAAAAAAAAAAAAAAAAAAAAAAAGTAAAAAGTTAGTGGCCCAAATGGTGTGTAATGTTGCCCAAGGTCGTCTCTCACATTGCCGCTGCATGACATTTTGGTGAAATTTTCCCCAATTTTTTTTCCGGATTTCCTAGGGGGGGGGGGTGAGGGGGTGTGTTGGGATGACAGCACCGTGGCCACTGGTCATTCATCAGAGGACTAAACAAAATCACCCTGAAGTGATCAGGCGTGTATCGATGATGCCTTGGGTTGTCCTTCGCAAGTGGCGGTCCGCAGGGTCTTCGAATAAGGATGCTAATCAGGATTCGGGGGACCAATAGGGATCTGATGGGTCGATTAGGGTTGTGTGGGACAAATCGAGATGTGCAGGGTCGAAGTCGACGGTTCGAAACGGGATCCGTGGGACACATTGGTATACGACGGGTCAAAGCTGGTTTTGTTGGGTTCAATCTGGATTAGCAATGTTCAATCAGGATCACCAAGGTCGAATCGGGATCTGAAGGTCAAATAGGGATGCGACGGGTCAATCTGCATCCTAGTTGTCAAATCTCTATCTGGCGGCTTCCATCAGGTTCTGAGGGAGTCAATAAAAATCTGGATCCGACAGATTAAATCTGGGTCTGACGGGTCTAGTGGGGATGCCAGATGACTACTCGGGATCTGAGAGGGCAAATGTGGATGTCCAGGTCGAATGGGGAGCTGAAAAGGTCAATATGGATCTGAGAGGCAAAATAGGCGTCTGTGAATGATATCTGGATCTGAGGAATCAATCTGGATCTGAGAGGTCAAGTCTGGATCTGATACGTCAAATCTGGATCTGAAGGATCACTCTGGATCTGAATGGTCAATCAGGATCTGAGAGGTGAAATCTAGATCTGAGAGGTCAATTATGGGTCTGAGAGGTCCAATCTGGATCTGAAGGATCAAATCTGGATCTGAGGATCAAATCTGGATCTGAGGGTCAAATCTGGATCTGAAGGGTCAAATCTTGATCTGAGGGTCAACTCTCGATCTGAGGGGTCAATCTGGATCTGAGGGATCAAATCTGGATCTGAGGGATCAAATCTGGATTTGAAGGGTCAAATCTGGATCTGAGGGATCAAATCTGGATCTGAGGGTCAAATCTGTATCTGAGGGGTCAATCTGGATCTGAGAGGACAAATATGGATCTGAGCGGTCAAATCTGGATCTGAGGGATCAAATCTGGATTTGAAGGGTCAAATCTGGATCTGAGAGGTCAATCTGGATCCGAGAGCCAAATCTGGATCTGAGAGGTCAAATCTGGATCTGAGAGGTCAAATCTGGATCTGAGAGGTCAAATCTGGATCTGAGAGGTCAAATCTGGATCTGAGGTATCAATCTAGATCTGAGAGGTCAAATCTGGATCTGAGGGGTCAATCTGGATCTGAGAGGTCAAATCTGGATCTTAGAGGTCAAATCTGGATCTGATAGGTCAAATCTGGATCTGAGGAGTCAAATCGGGATCTGAGGGGTCAATTAGTGCCTTTACTTGACAATTTGGATCAAATAGAGGTTTCAGCGGGCAAAATAGAGTTTTAGTGAGTAAATTTGGCCCAGTAGGCCATTACACATACAATTTGGCCCAAATAGAGCTTTTAAGGGACAATCTGGGGTAAATAGTGCTTTTGCTGGGCCAAATATGACCTTCAGAGAGCAATTGAGCATAGATATCGGCGTGGGATAGCAACTTATTCCAAATATAGCTTTCTTTTTACGAAATAGAGCTTTCTGTTTACAAAATCGAGCTTTTTGTTGACAACATGGAGCTTTTGGTTCGCAAAATAGAGCTTTCTGTTGGCAAAATAAAGATTTCGCTAAGTAGAGCTTTCAGCAGGCAATTTGAGCTAAATATCGCACATAACTGGCAATTTGGGCTAAATAGCGAGTATAACAGGGAATTTTAGGTACACTGGGCATCTAACTGGCAATTTAGGTTAAACAGCGCGTATAACGAGCAATTTGGGCTAAGTTGCGCATGTAGCGGGTAATTGTTGGTTAAACAGCGCATGTAACGCTCAATTTATACTAAATAGCCAATATAACGGGCGATTTGAGCTGAACAGCGTATATATGGGGCAATTTTGGATAAACAGCGCGTATACGGGCAATTCGGGCTAAACAGCGCGTATAACGGGAAATTTGAGCTAAATAGCGCTTTCATCCGACAACGTGCGCACCCCAGGCTCTATTTTGAGCAGTGTGCAATGAGCAATTAACCGATATTAACGGAATTACAGGTAAAGCCGTCGTTTGTGCCGGTGACGTGAGGATCGCGTCATGTGACGCATCTTCCGCCCGCGAATTTAATGCCATATTAGAGTTTAAATGAACATGAAATTTTGTTCTCAAGAGCGATTGCTTGTTATGAATGGCGCTACGAATTTTACTTTTTGTCTAATAATACGTCATCGTGACGCGACATGACGTCATTTGACGTTTGCGAAAATGCTTAAGATGGCTTCTATTTCTTTAATATACCTACGTATCAACTCGGGCTATGACAGCTATTGCCAAAGCGGCTAAAAATAAAGCAAACCCTACATGTCGTAGGAGCACGTTAGCTATGACGTCATTTTTGACGCATACTTATCCCCTGCGCCAAAAAGTTACACACGGCACAAACTGTCCCTGAACACGACCTGCAATGTCAAGCAACCCGAAAGTCGCCATACCTTGTAATAGCTGAGTAATAGCCTACGTAAGATATGTGACGTCATGACGTCATGGTGACGTTATGACGTGACACACGACAACGTCCAAGCGGCAATATGCCAAGCTTTACTGCCACAACTTATTCGATTAAAGAGCTAGGCGATAGAAAGAATAGTCCTTCAGCTATGGCTTGGCGAAATGGCCAAAAATTGCATTAGCTTATCATTGCGGAAACACGGAGACCGACGACAAGAACAAAGAACACTGTAGGCGAAGCGATATAGCAACCAATTTGTTTCTTTTACTATTTTTCTGACCATCAATGTTCCCTACCATTTGACGCAAACATCACAGCTCTAGCTTGTTTTTCTGATTTTTGACGTTGTTTTCAAGATGGACACAATCTCCATTCACTCATCATTGGCGGCCCCGCGAAGGTGTCGTCCCACTTCGGAGCGCTCTAGCGCCATAACTAGACAAGATCCGCCTAGTTAAAGCACTAAGTGATCTGAAGATGCTTATTGGCAACTAGTTGGCGAAAAGAATGCAATTTTAGCATTGTTATCTGATTTTTGACGATTTTTCTTTCAATGGCAGGAATCTGTATGTTTATCATTAGGCCAGGGGCTTCGTTGCCATGGAAACAAAAAGTAATACAGAGATCGCCGTGTGTTTCTTATAACTTGCTTTAAGATGATATTATCTCACTGTGTGGCGAAGGAGACTGAAATAGCTTGAACGGAAGTAGGTCATATTCGATCAAGTTTTTTTTCCCCATAGGATCCCATGTTAAACGATTTCGACTATATACCGAAAAGTAATGTGGCTATGGAACCATGTTGACAGATTATGACTCAGCTTAGTATTATCCATCCACAGCTGCAAGCATTGAGTGATGGCTTGAATAGAACACCCGTGGGAGCCTCTGCTAACACCAAAAAGCCGTATCTTTCACCATTGGTTAAATTTCCAAAAAATCCTGTGACGTCACTATTTGCTCTAATTGCATATGGTAAGCACTGTGGCTACTAGATGTCATGTTCAACTAACGAAAAAATCCCGGTGTTGTTTGCTGGAGGCACTTGCGACATACATGACAAAACATTTTTTCCCAGCCTAAAGATACAGCCCTTTTAACATGGGAAGTCCCATAGAGAAATTCCCCCGGCCCTGGAACCGGAAGTAAGATAGGAACGTATTGTTTTTAGTTTGTAGCTATACGAGGAACTACTTTTCGTACAATATAATGTTACTCTCGCATTTTTGTGATTTTTTTCAGATTTTTGATAATTTTTTGCAAGTACCGAAAGTGACGTCCTCGTGACGTCACGTGACGTATCAGAAAACTCTAAGATTCAACACAAGTCATCACAATTCATATTTCTATGACATATTTGAACATTAAAGCGATAGCTTGATGGCAAATGTGCCAAAAAGCAAAAAAAACTGACAGAGGTCATTTAGTGCGTTTTCCGCAAAACCTATGACCTCGTTTTCCTCAAAAATGAGTATTACGCATCAAAAAGTGAACAATACTCGAAAACTGCACCTGAAAGAGGGGCACATTCTGAAACTAATCCGAGATCTCTAGCTTTAATATTAACGGAGATATAGACGTTTTTAGTTATTTTTTCAAAAAATCGCTGTGACCTTGACCTTTGACCTTTCGACCTGGATGACGAGAATGTTGTAGCCCTATAGCCTAGCTATTAGGTACTAAAGACTGCGAACTAATACATACAGCCGTTAGGCCACAAGGAGACTTCCCGTTTCCGAGTGAAACAGACATACATACATACATACAAACAAACATACAAGAACTCAGTGGGACACTGATGATGACGAAAATCGACTTTAGGTCAAAGAGCGTGTCTATCTAAACATGTTAATCGAAACCGCGACCGTCCACGATGAGTATTAAGGGAATTATGGCCATATCTAGATTCCAGTACATTGAGTACATATGCTCGGTCCCCTGGCTTGAACTTTACATTGAATGGGAGAGCGTCGTTTTGAGGTCAAGACGAAACCGCGACCGGCCACGATGAGTATTAAGGGAATTATGGCCATATCTAGATTCCAGTACATTGAGTACATATGCTCGGTCCCCTGGCTTGAACTTTACATTGAATGGGAGAGCGTGGTTTTGAGGTCAAGACGAAACCGCGACCGGCCACGATGAGTATTAAGGGAATTATGGCCATATCTAGATTCCAGTACATTGAGTACATATGCTCGGTCCCCTGGCTTGAACTTGACATTGAATGGGAGAGCGTGGTTTTGAGGTCAAGACGAAACCGCGACCGGCCACGATGAGTATTAAGGGAATTATGGCCATATCTAGATTCCAGTACATTGAGTACATATGCTCGGTCCCCTGGCTTGAACTTTACATTGAATGGGAGAGCGTGGTTTTGAGGTCAAGACGGGGCCTCGGAAATAGGTCAGCGGCTTGAGTGAATGGTATTACAAATGCTCGTGCCGACCTAGTGTGGACTTAAAAAAAAAAGAAAAAAAAAAAAGTTAAAATTTAGTGGCCCAAATGGTGTGTATTTGTTGCCCAAGGTCGTCTCTCACATTGCCGCTGCATGACATTTTTGTGAAATTTTCCCAAAATTTTGTTTCCGGATTTCCTGTGGGTATGTGTTGGGATGACAGCACCGTGGCCACTGGTCATTCATTAGAGGACTAAACAAAATCACCCCCTGAAGTGATCATGCGTGTATCGATGATGCCTTGGGTTGTCCTCCGCAAGTGGCGGTCCGCAGGGTCTTCGAATAGGGATGCGGGAGCTCTAATCAGGATTCGTGGGACCAATAGGGATCTAATGGGTCGATTAGGGTTTTGTGGGACAAATCGAGATGTGCAGGGTCGAATTCGACGGTTCGAAACGGGATCCGTGGGACACATTGGTATACGACGGGTCAAAGCTGGTTTCGTTAGGTCCAATCTGGATTAGCAATGTTCAATCAGGATCACCAGGGTCGAATCTGGATCTGATGGTCAAATAGGGATGCGACGGGTCAATCTGCATCCTAGTTGTCAAATCTCTATCTGGCGGCTTCCATCAGGTCCTGAGGGAGTCAATAAGAATCATATGAGTCCAATCTTGATCCGACAGATTGAATCTGGATCTGATTGTCAAATCTTGATCTGAGGGGTCAATCTGGATCTGAGGTCAAATCTGGATCCGAGGGATCAAATCTGGATGTGAGGGTCAAATCTGGATATGAGGGGTCAATCTGGATCTGAGAGGTCAAATCTGGATCTGAGAGGTCAAATCTGGATCTGAGAGGTCAAATCTGGATCTGAGGGATCAAATCTGGATCTGAAGGGTCAAATCTGGATCTGAGGGGTCAATCTAGATCTGAGAGGTCAAATCTAGATCTGAGGGGTCAATCTGGATCTGAGAGGTCAAATCTGGATCTGAGAGGTCAAATCTGGATCTGAGGGATCAAATCTGGATCTGAAGGGTCAAATCTGGATCTGAGGGGTCAATCTAGATCTGAGAGGTCAAATCTAGATCTGAGGGGTCAATCTGGATCTGAGAGGTCAATCTGGATCTGAGAAGTCAAATCTGGATCTGATAGGTCAAATCTGGATCTGAGGGGTCAAATTGGGATCTGAGGGGTCAATTAGTGCCTTCAGTTGACAATTTGGATCAAATAGAGGTTTCAGCGGGCAAAATAGAGTTTTAGCGAGTAAATTTGGCAAAGTAGGCCATTACACATACAATTTGGCCCAAATAGAGCTTTTAAGGTACAATCTGGGCTAAATAGTGCTTTCGCTGGGCCAAATATAATCTTCAGAGAGCAATTCAGCATAGATATCGGCGTGGGATAGCAACTTATTCCAAATAGAGCCTTCTGTTGAGAAAATAGAGATTTCTGTTTACAAAATTGAGCTTTCTGTTGGCAAAATAAAGATTTTGCGACCTAAGTAGAGCTTTCAGCAGGCAATTTGAGCTAAATATCGCACATAACTGACAATTTGGGCTAAATAGCGAGTATAACAGGGAATTTTAGGTACACTGGGCATCTAACTGACAATTTAGGTTAAACAGCGCGTATAACGAGCAATTTGGCCTAAATTGCGCATGTAGCGGGTAATTGTTGGTTAAAAAGCGCACGTAACGCTCAATTTATGCTAAATAGCGAATATAACGGGCGATTTGAGCTGAACAGCGCATATAGGGGGAAATTTTGGATAAACAGCGCCTATACGGGACAATCCGGGCTAAACAGCGCGTATAACGGGACATTTGAGCCAAATACCGCATTCATCCGACAACGTGCGCACCGCAGGCTCTATTTTGAGCAGTGTGCAATGAGCAATTAACCGATATTAACGGAATTACAGGTAACGCCGTCGTTTGTGCCGGTGACGTGAGGATCGCGTCATGTGACGCATCTTCCGCCCGCGAATTTAATGCCATATTAGAGTTTAAGTGAACATGAAATTTTGTTCTCATGAGCGATTGCTTGACTCATTATGAATGGCGCTACGAATTTTACTTTATTGTCTAATAATACGTCATCGTGACGCGACATGACGTCATTTGACGTTTGCGAAAATGCTTAAGATGGCTTCTATTTCTTTAATATACCTACGTGTCAACTCGGGCTATGACAGCTATTGCCAAAGTGGCTGAAAATAAAGCAAACCCAACATGTCGTAGGAGCACGTTAGCTATGACGTCATTTTTGACGCATGCTTATCCCCTGCGCCAAAAAAGTTACACGCGGCACAAACTGTCCCTGAACACCACCTGACGTCATGGTGACGTTATGACGTGACGCACGACAACGTCCAAGCGGCAATATGCCAAGGTTTACTGCCCCAACTTATTCGATTGAAGAGCTAGGCGATAGAAAGAATAGTCCTTCATCTATGACTTGACGAAATGGCCAAAAGTTGCATTAGTTCATCATTGCGGAGATACGGAGATCTAGGACAAGAACAAAGAACACTGCAGGCGAAGTGATAAAGCAACTCATTTATTTCTTTTACTAGTTCTCTGAAGATCAATAGTCCCTACCATTTGGCGTAAAGATCACAGCTCTGGCATGTTTTTCTTAATTTTGACGTTGTCTTCAAGATGGACACAATCTCCATTCACTCATCATTGGTGGCCCCGCAAAGGTGTCGTCCCACTTTGAAGGGCTCTAGCGCCATAAATGAGCAACATTCGCCTGATTGAAGCATTCAGTGATCTGTAGATGCTTATTGGCAACTAGTTGGCGAAAAGATTGCAATTTTAGCATTTTTATCTGATTTTTGACGATTTTTCTTTCAATCGCAAGAATCTGTATGTTTATCATTAGGCCAGTGGCTTCGTTGCCATGGAAACAAAAAGTAATACAGAGATCGCCGTGTTTTTCTTATAACTTGCTTTAAGGTGATATTACCTCACTGTGTGGCGAAGGAGACTGAAATAGCTTGAGCGGAAGTAGGTCATATTCGATCAAGTTCATTTTTCCCCATAGGATCCCATGTTAAACGATTTCGACTATATACCGAAAAGTAATGTGACTATAGAACCATATTGACAGATTATGATTCAGCTTAGTATTATCCATCCACAGCTGCAAGCATTGAGCGATGGCTTGAATAGGACGCCCGTGGGAGCCGCTGCTAGTGCCAAAAAACCGTATCTTTCACCATTGGCCAAATTTCAAAAAAATCCTGTGACGTCACGTTTTTCTCCAATTGCATATGATAAGCACTGTTGCTACTAGGTATCATGCTTAACTAAGAAAAAAATCCCGGTGTTGTTTGCTGGAGGCACTTGCGACATACGCGACAAAACATTTTTTCCCAGCCTAAAGATACAGCCCTTTTAACATGGGAAGTCCCATAGAGAAATGTCGTCGGCCCTGGAACCGGAAGTAAGATAGGAACCTATTGGTTTTAGTTTGTAGCTATACGAAGAACTACTTTTCCTACAATATAATGCTACTCTCGCATTTTTGTGATTTTTTGCTGATTTTTGATGATTTTTTGTAAGTACCGAAAGTGACGTCATCGTGACGTCACGTGACGTATCAAAAAACTCTAAGATTCAGCGCAAGTCATCACAATTCATACTTCTATGACATATTTGAACATCATAGCGATAGCTTTATGGCAAATGTGCCAAAAAGCGAAAAAACTGACAGAGGTCATTTAGTGCGTTTTCCGCAAAACCTATTACCTCATTTTCCTCAAAAATGAGTATTACGCATCAAAAAGTGAACAATACCCGAAAACTGCACCGGAAAGAGGGGCACATTCTGAAACTAATCCGAGATCTCTAGCTTTAATATTAACGGAGTTATAAGCGTTTGTAGTTATTTTTTCAAAAAATCGCTGTGACCTTGACCTTTGACCTGCATGACGAGAATGTTGTAGCCCTATAGCCTAGCTGTTAGGTACTAAAGACTGCGAACTAATACATACAGCCGTTAGGCCACAAGGAGACTTCCCGTTTTCGAGTGAAACAGACATACATACATACATACAAACAAACATACAAGAACTCAGTGGGACACTGATGATGACGAAAATCGACTTTAGGTCAAAGAGCGTGTCTATCTGAACATGTTGATCGAAACCGCGACCGTCCACGATGAGTATTAAGGGAATTATGGCCATATCTAGATTCCAGTACATTGAGTACATATGCTCGGTCCCCTGGCTTGAACTTTACATTGAATGGGAGAGCGTGGTTTTGAGGTCAAGACGGGGCCTCGGAATTAGGTCAGCGGCTTGAGTGAATGGTATTACAAATGCTCGTGCCGACCTAGCGTGGAAAAAAAAAAGGTAAAAAGTTAGTGGCCCAAATGGTGTGTATTGTTGCCCAAGGTCGTCTCTTACATTGCCGCTGCATGACATTTTTGTGAAATTTTTCCCAAATTTTGTTTCCGGATTTCCTCGGGGTGTGTGTTGGGATGACAGCACCGTGGCCACTGGTCATTCATTAGAGGACTAAACAAAATCACCCTGAAGTGATCAGGCGTGTATCGATGATGCCTTGGGTTGTCCTTCGCAAGTGGCGGTCCGCAGGGTCTTCGAATAGGGATGCTAATCAGGATTCGGGGGACCAATAGGGATCTGATGGGTCGATTAGGGTTGTGTGGGACAAATCGAGATGTGCAGGGTCGAAGTCGACGGTTCGAAACGGGATCCGTGGGACACATTGGTATACGACGGGTCAAAGCTGGTTTCGTTGGGTTCAATCTGGATTAGCAATGTTCAATCAGGATCACCAAGGTCGAATCGGGATCTGAAGGTCAAATAGGGATGCGACGGGTCAGTCTGCATCCTAGTTGTCAAATCTGTATCTGGCGGCTTCCATCAGGTTCTGAGGGAGTCAATAAAAATCATATGAGTCCAATCTGGATCCGACAGATTAAATCTGGGTCTGACGGGTCTAGTGGGGATGCCAGATGACTACTCGGGATCTGAGAGGGCAAATGTGGATGTCCAGGTCGAATGGGGAGCTGAAAAGGTCAATATGGATCTGAGAGGCAAAATAGGCGTCTGTGAATGATATCTGGATCTGAGGGATCAATATGGATCTGAGAGGTCAAGTCTGGATCTGATACGTCAAATCTGGATCTGAAGGATCACTCTGGATCTGAATGGTCAATCAGGATCTGAGAGGTCAAATCTAGATCTGAGAGGTCAATTATGGGTCTGAGAGGTCCAATCTGGATCTGAAGGATCAAATCTGGATCTGAGGGATCAAATCTGGATCTGAGGGATCAAATCTGGATCTGAGGGTCAAATCTGGATCTGAGGGATCAAATCTGGATCTGAAGGGTCAAATCTTGATCTGAGGGTCAACTCTCGATCTGAGGGGTCAATCTGGATCTGAGGGATCAAATCTGGATCTGAGGGATCAAATCTGGATCTGAAGGGTCAAATCTGGATCTGAGGATCAAATCTGGATCTGAGGAGTCAATCTGGATCTGAGAGGTCAAATCTGGATCTGAGGTCAAATCTTGATCTGAGAGGTCAAATCTGGATCTGAGGGATCAAATCTGGATCTGAGGGATCAAATCTGGATCTAAGGGATCAAATCTGGATCTGAGGGTCAAATCTGGATCTGAGGGGTCAATCTGGATCTGAGAGGACAAATATGGATCTGAGAGGTCAAATCTGGATCTGAGGGATCAAATCTGGATTTGAAGGGTCAAATCTGGATCTGAGGGGTCAATCTGGATCTGAGGTGTCAATCTAGATCTGAGAGGTCAAATCTGGATCTTAGGGGTCAATCTGGATCTGAGAGGTCAAATCTGGATCTGAGGGGTCAAATCGGGATCTGAGGGGTCAATTAGTGCCTTCACTTGACAATTTGGATCAAATAGAGGTTTCAGCGGGCAAAATAGAGTTTTAGTGAGTAAATTTGACCCAGTAGGCCATTACACATACAATTTGGCCCAAATAGAGCTTTTAAGGTACAATCTGGGGTAAATAGTGCTTTTGCTGGGCCAAATATGACCTTCAGAGAGCAATTGAGCATAGATATCGGCGTGGGATAGCAACTTATTCCAAATATAGCTTTCTGTTTACTAAATAGCGCTTTCTGTTTACAAAATCGAGCTTTTTGTTGACAACATGGAGCTTTTGGTTCGCAAAATAGAGCTTTCTGTTGGCAAAATGGAGCTTTTGGTTCGCAAACTTAGAGCTTTCAGCATGCAATTTGAGCTAAATATCGCACATACCTGGCAATTTGGGCTAAATAGCAAGTATAACAGGACATTCTAGGTACACTGGGCATCTAAGGGGCAATTTAGGGTAAACAGCGCGTATAACGAGCAATTTGGGCTCAATTGCGCATGTAGCGGGTAATTGTCAGTTAAAAAGCCCATGTAACGCTCAATTTATGCTAAATAGCGAATGTAACGGGCTTTTTGAGCTGAACAGCGCATATAGCGGGCAATTTTGGATAAACAGCGCGTATACGGGGACAATTCGGGCTAAACAGCGCGCATAACGGGAAATTTGAGCCAAATAGCGCATTCATCCGACAACGTGCGCACCGCAGGCTCTATTTTGAGCAATGTGCAATGAGCAATTAACCGATATTAACAAAATTACAGGTAACACCGTCGTTTGTGCCGATGACGTGAGGATCGCGTCGTGTAACGCATCTTCCGCCCGCCAATTTAATGCCATATTAGAGTTTAAGTGAACATGATTTTTTTTTCTCAAGAGCGATTGCTTGACTCTTTATGAATGGCGCTACGAATTTTACTTTTTATCTAATAATACGTCATCGTGACGCGACATGACGTCATTTGACGATGCTTAAGGTGGCTTCTATTTTTTTAATATACCTACGTATCAACTCGGGCTATGACAGCTATTGCCAAAGTGGCTGAAAATGAAGCAAATCCAACATGTCGTAGGAGCACGTTAGCTATGACGTCATTTTTGACGCATCCCCTGCGCCAAAAAAGTTACACAGGGCATAAACTGTCCCTGAACACGACCTGCATCGTCAAGTAACCCGAAAGTCGCCATACCTTGTAATAGCTGAGTAATAGCCTACGTAAGATATGTGACGTCATGACGTCATGGTGACGTTATGACGTGACGCACGACAACGTCCAAGCGGCAATATGCCAAGCTTTACTGCCACAACTTATTCGATTAAAGAGCTAGGCGATAGAAAGACTAGTCCTTCAGCTATGGCTTGGCGAAATGGCCAAAAATTGCATTAGCTTATCATTGCGGAAACACGGAGACCGACGACAAGAACAAAGAACACTGTAGGCGAAGCGATATAGCAACCATATTGTTTCTTTTACTATTTTTCTGACCATCAATGTTCCCTACCATTTGACGCAAACATCACAGCTCTAGCTTGTTTTTCTGATTTTTGACGTTGTTTTCAAGATGGACACAATTTCCATTCACTCATCATTGGCGGCCCCGCGAAGGTGTCGTCCCACTTCGGAGCGCTCTAGCGCCATAACTAGACAAGATCCGCCTAGTTAAAGCACTAAGTGATCTGAAGATGCTTATTGGCAACTAGTTGGCGAAAAGAATGCAATTTTAGCATTGTTATCTGATTTTTGACGATTTTTCTTTCAATGGCAGGAATCTGTATGTTTATCATTAGGCCAGTGGCTTCGTTGCCATGGAAACAAAAAGTAATACAGAGATCGCCGTGTGTTTCTTATAACTTGCTTTAAGATGATATTATCTCACTGTGTGGTGAAGGAGACTGAAATAGCTTGAGCGGAAGTAGGTCATATTCGATCAAGTTCATTTTTCCCCATATGATCCCATGTTAAACGATTTCGACTATATACCGAAAAGTAATGTGGCTATAGAACCATATTGGCAGATTATGATTCAGCTTAGTAGTATCCATCCACAGCTGCAAGCATTGAGCGATGGCTTGAATAGGACGCCCGTAGGAGCCGCTGCTAGTGCCACAAAACCGTATCTTTCACCATTGGCCAAATTTCAAAAAAATCCTGTGACGTCACGTTTTTCTCCAATTGCATATGATAAGCACTGTTGCTACTAGGTATCATGCTTAAGTCAGACGAAAATCCCCGTGTTGTTTGCTGGAGGCACTTGCGACATACGCGACAAAACATTTTCTCCCAGCCTAAAGATACAGCCCTTTTAACATGGGAAGTCCCATAGAGAAATGTCGTCGGCCCTGGAACCGGAAGTAAGATAGGAACCTATTGGTTTTAGTTTGTAGCTATACGAGGAACTACTTTTTCTACAATATAATGCTACTCTCGCATTTTTGTGATTTTTTTCTGATTTTTGATGATTTTTTGTAAGTACCAAAAGTGACGTCATCGTGACGTCACGTGACGTATCAGAAAACTCTAAGCTTCAGCACAAGTCATCACAATTCATATTTCTATGACGTATTTGAACATCATAGCGATAGCTTTATGGCAAATATGCCAAAAAGCAAAAAAACTGACAGAGGTCATTTAGTGTGTTTTCCGCAAAACCTATTACCTCATTTTCCTCAAAAATGAGTATTACGCATCAAAAAGTGAACAATACACGAAAACTGCACCTGAAACAGGGGCACATTCTGAAACTAATCCGAGATCTCCAGCTTTAATATTAACGGAGATATAAGCGTTTTTAGTTATTTTTTCAAAAAATCGCTGTGACCTTGACCTTTGACCTTTTGACCTGCATGACGAGAATGTTGTAGCCCTATAGCCTAGCTATTAGGTACTAAAGACTGCGAACTAATACATACAGCCGTTAGGCCACAAAGAGACTTCCCGTTTTCGAGTGAAACAGACATACATACATACATACATACAAACAAACATACAAACACGACCGACCGACATATGACGAAAATTGAAAATTTTCGTCATAACAAACACGACCGACCGACATATGACGAAAATTGAAAATTTTCGTCATAATAAAGTGAATAGAACTGGCAAGAGAAAATACATTGACATTAGTTTGGGAAACTCCGATTAAGACGGTTAGTCGCTAGCATGAGAGCCACCTACAAAGCTAGATTAATAACATGATATTTTTGTTATGTATTGCTGATAACCCTTTAAACCATGTGATGTTGCTTTGTCTAAGATGATTTGTGGAGTGTTATTCATTATGGTTAGTATATTGAGTCTAATGCAGTGATCGGCAAACATGACATTTTTTTAATGTATTGCGGATAACCCTTTAAATCATGTGATGTTGCTTTGTCTAACATGTTTAGTGGAGTGTTATTCATTATTGTGTCTAATGCAGTGATCGGCAAACTCATGTTTTGGTTCTTAGGATGTGAACAGTACGCTTTTGTCTGGTATTTTAAATATGTATGTCGTATACACGTCGAAAGGTACTCGCGTGATAGAAAAATAATGGCAGTTCGTTATTAACAAGTTTATATTAAACTTAAGTTCTTGTAATTTATGTAGATCTTTTAATTTAGGCTGTTTTAAGATTGCGAGAGTAATATAATTATGAATTAAATTGCAGAATGAAGATTTGCAATTTGCTCTTTGGAACTATATTCACTCGAAGACATTCCTATCATTGACTCAGAATGTAAGATATAGGATTTCTGAGCAATTTCAACGGATGTATTTGCTGCGTTTTTCTCTTTAAGTGGAATATTGCTGACTTTAAATGTGTGCACTGAAAAGCTACCACATTGGTCCCAATAATTAGTGACCGTTCATCTCATTTGATATCGACATTTGAAGAAGGATGATTTAACATATCATTAACTGTCACCTGGTGATGTCGATACAAACACCGAGCTGAGAGGTATTGCTTCCTTGTATACAGCTTGCTAGTCCTAAACCAATACACTAACTTGTTTGCATTAAATGGCATGTGATAAAACATGATACGAGATACGAGATACAGATACGAGATACGCGATACGAACCTGGTTTTCACTAAAAGGAAGCACCTCAACACACCAAACGAAGCCGAATATTTTTTGACGCTACGGGGCGAACAATCTATTTTTCTAGAAATACACACCATATCAAGAAAAAAACGAACCACCGAGTACAATTCTGGGAGAATTTGCAAACCAAAAATCCAGTAATTTCGTTTTGGCATTTCAATTATTGTTATATCCAGACTTTAAAACAGGTCAGTATGAAATTAAGCTGACGCGTCTGATCAGTATAAATATTCTATACCACAACAAAGCATTTCCAACTAACACATGATAACACAAACTAAAATGGATTTTTTTTTATCAAACTATAGCGCAAACTGGAAATGACTTTGTCACTTTAAACATGGGGTTGATGCATTGAACATCGTTAAATAAAGTTCCTCAAGGTCACAGAGACCAAAAAAAAAGTAAGAAATTCTTCCCGTACGCTTACAGCGAAACTTTTTTTCTGGTATGTCGTATCTGTATCTCGTATCTCGTATCTGTATCTCGTATCTCGTATCATGTTTTATCACATGCCGCATTAAATTGTGTAAATTCATCTCTTTGTGGTTCGGTTCCCCACACAGGGAGTGATCATCTCTGCCTTCGGTAAAATATGCATACATCAGAAATAAGTTCGACATCTATGAGATAATAACCAATAAAAAATTTGCCCAATACTCGGATATATGCTTGTAGTTTTTGGAATGTAGCATCTGACCTTTCAAAGTTATTCTGTTATGCAAAATCCAATCTCCAGCAAGTGAGCATATCATGTGCTTAACATCGGAGGCCCAATGTTTCTTATATTCTATGCCAAGACAACAAATTTTGAAAATTATTTCGTTTTCAATCGTTGAACAAAGCTGTGAATATCACAGTCTTGTATGGTGTTAGGGACGCAGTGAGCTGTTGTAAGTTCACAGTGTCATTTGAATTTATAATTATAAGAGAATTCTTATGTGCTATACCGGGATAGCCTGCATTACTGGTCACCAATGTATACCTGATGTGTGAGGTAATTATATTTTGTTTACTAGGCTGCTGTCGGCTGTTTTACCGTTCTCGTAGTGATATATGTGTATGTAAAGTAGCAGTCGGCTGTTTTACGGGTCACGAAGTGATATTTGATTGTGTAAGCAAATTATATGTTGCTTATAATGTCTGCAGCTACTATATTATATATTCGGGGCTGCGATGTGACGTCACGAGTTGCTAAGTAGCCACATGGAAGTTGTTTAGGGCAGAAGAGCGCCGTGCCACGCGCAGTCTCAGCGTAAGTTACCGGTGGGTTTAGTGATCGTCACATTCTAAAAAACCGGTCTTTTTCTTACTTAATGCCGTCAAGATGTTGTGTCGTGAGGTGTACAGATCGTGAAGTTTGATATGATTCCACTCGCAAGGAAGCCAGAGCATGGACGACAAATCACCGTTCAGATTATAGAGCTGTACAGTCATTACGGAATCTTATCGAGACCCCACGAGACAGGCATACTTATGCTCTCCGTCAATATGTAGCATCAATAGCCTGTACTTGCTGCCTACCTTCAGATTGTTTGCCTTCACTTGCCTCACACAGACGATCGGCTAAAGCTGTCCTTGGATGCACAACTAACAATTTAAATTCTGCGCATATCAGAATTATAACCATCCGAGTAGTTTATGTAATAAGTGAGTGGTTAGACCGTTGATAAACCAGAATGCGGTTGTCTCATGAGTGACTGTCAGTGTCAGGCAAACTAATGTGTTGCGCGGGGTTTTCCATGTCGTATGCTGTAATAATCATCATGACTCGCATGTCTGCGCGCGGTTAGTATGGTTACGTAACAACGCTCCTTATATGGACTGACCAGGCGAGAAAAATGGTGTTCCGTCTGACCAGAAATGTAAACATCGAAGAATTGCCTCCAAATAAAACGTTTTCAACAGTCTTATCGAACGGGCCACATGCATTATGGAGAGAAAAGTGTCTTATCTTTAATTATATTATGATTTCATAGTTTAGCAATGCCTGGACCAAAGTAAACAATATATAGTTTCACACCCAGTCGATTTTTCACGCACAAACCGCGCAGCTGGCCGGTTCCCAACACTCAAACGTTGACAACAGTGAGTGCGCGTCAAGCAGCGGTAGCAAGGCACCAGCGTGATGCGCACTCGTTCTAATTAAGAGCACGTGTTTTTTGTTGGTCCCCAAAATACCTTAACCGGAAATAGAATCCGCGAGAACTGTACAACCCTATTCAACTGTGAAGCGCCACTGCATGTGCAAGACATTCTCGGTATTACTTTATGTCAAGACGGTGTCGTCAAATGGCAACATATTCTGTCTTTTTGCGAAGTCGTGTATTCGATTGTGCGTTGTGAGCCAGTCGCCTTCTTTACACCATATCAGTATATATCAGTATAACGTGAAAAAAATGTTGTTTTACGCAATGTCACCATGGCAGCGACTGACTAGCTATTGAAGGGGTCGCAGGGGGGTTTGTGTAAGACTACATGATTTTAGCCGCCTTCAGATTTAAAGAAAACCGCCATTCTGGCCTCTAACGCTGCTTTACCAATTCATATAATATCCAAGTGTCTATATATCCTCCAAATTACAGAATTGTCCGTCCTGTCTGTAGCTCACAATAAAATTTAGAGGTCACTGCTAGGCACGATTTCGCCTCCTAACCAGGCGGCAGCCCTATTTGAAGGTGTGTCCGCGATTGACCAATCAGGAGGCGATACTCTAATTTATTCAAACAGGAAATTGCGACTATTGCGGGAGCAAAACAAAAGCGCGTGATCATCGTTTATATAAATAGCTGCGATTCGAACTCATGGCATTGTTACGGAGACAATCGTCGCAAGACGTATATCAATTTGTTTGGACGGTATTTGTTCATGAAACACTAAGATCATGGTCTAATGAAGAATCTTTTATTGCACCGTTTAGGCCTTGGGCCAAAGAGTACAGATATGTGTACAACAATAAATGAACGATATAAGAACCGACTTACAATTACAGATCCCAGTGCAACTTGAACGCCTGATAAATGAATGCCGCGACATTTCTGACAATCGTAGTATCTCTATTTTTAATAAGTTGTGGCCCTCAAATTTAGACAGGTTGCAAGGACTGAGATAGTGGGATCTTATATTCGCATATAGAGGGCACGTAGTAAACAAATGATTTTCATCTTCGATTTCACTGACACCTAAAGTCAAACAGTATTTACAGAGTCGTCGTTCTCTTGGTTCCTTTCCCCTTAAACGTTCGATTGCCAGTTTATGAGAAGAACATCGGAATTTACTTAATGCGATCCTATGCTTCCGATTTACAACACAAGTTAGATATAGCTCACATTTTAACTCTGATTTAAAACAACAATAAGTATCAAGCTTAGACAGGCTATTGATATCTGCTCGCCATTCCTGACAGGAGACATCATGCATCCGTTGGTTAAATAAATTCAAAAATAAGCCAACATCAGCTACTCCCTGTGAGAGCCAAACATGGCCAAATCCAAATCTAAATAGTAGTGTTTTAATTTTTGATGCCCAAGTTTGCTTTCCGGCTTCACACAAATTAAACAAAGTTTTATAAACAGCTTGGGTATAACCGTGTCTTTCAGCAGTCACCAATTTCAACCAAAATCTCACACTCCTGCTGATGTACCAAACATACAGAGGCTTCCGCCCACACTCCCCAAGAGCAGCACAGTCGGGAGTTTGCCGCGGCAGCTGCAGAACATATTTACAGAATCGGATGTGGCATTTTTCTATGGGTTCTCTGTATTCACATCCCCAAATTTCTGACGCGTACAGGAGTATAGGCAGGATCATTTTATCAAAGAGATCAAAACATATATTAATTGGAATATCTCCACACTGTTTCATTACTTTCTTTACAAGCATCAGTCCACGCTCAGCTTGACTGGAGAGGTACTTTAACGCGGGAGACCAACTCAAGGACGAAGAAAACACAATGCCGAGATATTTATAATAAGTTGTGACCTCGACTGGTTGACCATCAAAAAACCACTTTTCATTTCGCCTTAGAATACCACCTCTACGGAATACAATGACTTTAGTCTTTCTCAAATTCAATTGTAAATCATAGTTTTTACAAAAATCGCCTAATACATTTAACTCACTTTGCAGCCTCCCAACCGTGTCATTTACAAGAGCGATATCATCAGCATACATTAATACAAAGATACCAGGATATATCTCATCAATAAAAAGGCCATTTGAATTTTGTTCCCGAAGCATATTCTCAAGTTCGTTTATATAAAGGGTAAAGAGAAATGGACTAAGCATGCAGCCTTGTCGCGTTCCTATTTCACAGTCAAAGAAATCACTGAGTCTGTTCTTTGTTTTGATGCAGGATTTAAGTTATGAGTACATTGATCTTAATATAGCTAGAATCTTACCATGAATTCCCTCATTTATCAGTCGATGCCATAATTTATAGTGAGGTACGGAGTCGAAAGCCTTGGAAAAATCGACAAAGGCGCAATAAAAACGACCACGCTCCCTACATAGATACTTTTGAGGTAGACCATATAAAGCGAAGATGTTATCAGTGGTCGATCGTCCTTTACGATAAGCGGACTGCCCTTCGCTTATTTTATTATTAATTTCCGCCCACTCAGTCAACCTGTTGTTTAAAATTTTGGTGAATATCTTATCAATAACACAGAGTAATGAGATACCTCTATAATTATATACATCTGTTTTGGGGCCCGACTTGTGTAAAGGGGTTATTAACGCCTGAGCCCATGTATCCGGAAATTCTCCTGAATCTAATATAGCATTAAATAAGGATATTATTGGTCCTCTCAAAACGTCGAGACCACTCTTAATCATTTCATTAAGCAATCCATCAGCGCCTGCAGATTTACCTTTTGGTAACGCATTAACAACATCGTTAACTTCATCAACTGTTATGTTCGCGTTAAGGCTTTCCGGCTGATCATCAAAACATGAATCACACCAGTCGTCATGATTGCTGAGATTTTCGTTAACTCCCTCGTCAAACGCTGTTGACGGTATTCCTATACCCTGTAGGAGAGACTTAAAGTGTTGATACCAATCATCGTCAGATATTGCATTCGATGCTTGTGCATTAGTTTTGAATCGTCCGACAAAGGACCAAAATGAACCAGGTACTTCCCTCGATTGAATCAAGTCCGCGCATAAATTCTGCTTATGACACCTTTTTTTAGTTCTACATATTTCTCTAAAACGACGTTTCTCATTTAGATAGATTGTAAGGTTCTCGTCTTTTCTTGTTTGTCTAAAGGTACGTTGAGCCGCTAGTTTATGTCTCTTTGCATCAGTACATTCTCCATCCCACCATGCTGGTTGAGTTGCTTTGACACGTTGTCCACCTTTGCCACTCGCTACCTTCATGTCACAGGCTGCATCTTGTACCAGTTTAGTGAGAGTCCCTACAGCCGCATTGATACGACCGTTTGCAACATGGTCACTAAAATGTTTCAAGGCTGACGGGGAAACCTCCTTCTTTAATTTATCTCTAAAACTTGCTTCCTTGGCAGCATCCCACCTATAGCGTTGAAGTGGTATAGTATGCATAGGCTCGCTACGTTCAGCTTCATTCGACATTAAAACAGCCATTTTGCATGATACTGGGTAATGATCAGATCCTTTATCTAGATCTACCATGAGATTTTCAACTCGATCTATCAATCCTGTTGACATCAATACATAGTCAATAAGACTCTTTCCCGAGATAGAACAATATGTATATTCACCAAATTCATCCCCTGTCGTTCTGCCATTAAGAATGTGAACTCCGAACTTCTTACAGACCTTAGCAGTGATAAACCAAAACGGTTCAACCGCCCTTTGTCTCTAGATTTGCGAGGAACATTAAAATTATCTTCCGTATACCAGTATGTACAAGGGATAAAACTAATGTCATCATCTAATACAAAATCTGGCTCTTCACCTGTGCGGGCGTTGAAATCCCCCATCAATATCACATCACTGTCATTAAATCGAGTAATAATTTCCGTTAGTTGCATATCAAATTCTATAATACCATCCGTTTCATCACGAGAATCATAAAACGTTGAGCCTTCATTTGAGATATACACGGAAGATATAATTATGTCGCGTGGGAGATTGAAAAATTCATCCGCAAAGCGCACCCCTGGCCTCTCGTTTCTAAGCCGAGATCAGTTAATACCAGTTTACCACCAAAATTAATTATTGCACATATAAATGCCAAATTTAAGAGACCAACTGAACTATATGCCGGCATTTTCCTACATCATACTACCTTTGTGGCTCATTTCGGCACCTTACAGGAATTATAGCTCCTTATCATATGTGTATAACTGACACTTGGAAACCCCAACCCATTTTGTTGACATATGATGTTATTTTAATACCTCAAAATGTCACACAATGTCCTTTATAATCCTGTTGTTATCTGGCTGTTTGTTGTATGGTTACAAGAACTGGCCAGGTAATCCCTAAACCCATTGTGTCTTGGATTAGCCGGGTACTATTTATATAAGCCTTTTGTTTTTATTCAATCGTATGAGGCAGTTTTTCCTTACGTTTTCGAGACTTTCCAAAGGCATGTAATATTGCAAGTCTGTGTATGTAGTCAAACACCATCGGATCTAAAAGCGCTGGCCACCATGATTTCACTTTGCCTGAGCCGTTTTTTTCTGTTGAATATTTCGTGTCGAAATTCCAAAATTCTCCATTGACAGCCATTATAAAATTAGATGTGACCCCCTACCTATTCAACGTCATTTTGACAGAAAAGTAGGTAGAAGATATATCTTTTTTATGTTATTTTATCGTTTTGGATACACATTACTATAAGTTGAAAAAATGTCAAGATGTTTGTCTGAAAAAAATGTAATCTATGCATGTACCTTAACAACTTGCAATTACTTTCTATGGACAACAGTTTTGTGACGGCCCTACCGAACTGTTTCTTCCGTGGTTTGCCGAATATTGCAAGCCTTGATCTGTCAAATAGAAAGCTGGAAACTTTATCTGATGGTGTATTTTGGGGAGGCCAGACGAATACACAGCAACTTGACGTATCGGGCACGTCTCCCACAGAAGCTATGTATTTTTTGTATAAACTTTATTTATTTAACGAGGTTACCGATAGCGAATACACATATCAACGGCCACCTCAACATGTAACAAAAAAGTGGTTGTGGAGTTGAGGTTAAGTCATTAACAAGTACAGTTGATCAAACATACAGAAAGTTCAAATTCAATACAGTGACAAAGATTTAGTGGCATACAACCCTGAAAATCAAATCGACAGCATAGCTCTTAAATAAACCGACCTGTTCCGGAGATGAAAGTTTGTACTGCTTTAAATAATTTAGTATTATCTTCAAGATTAACGTTGGAGGAACCGAATAAGAGGAGATTGCAGAGACTAGCGAGTTGATTCTTTGATGCAGCCGTAAGATCCAAGATAAAACCATATTCAACAACGAAGGAGATACCATTTAACAGTTCATTGCGAAGGTTGTTATATGTTGGACATTGTAGTAGGTAGTGGATTGAATCTTCAGGTTTTTTAGTACAACCGTTTTGACAGTATTTGGTGGGGATGAAACCATAGTTGTACCTATGAGCGTTAAGGCCACTAAGGCCAAGACGCAGTCTGCAATGATTGACGGCTGCATGACCCGTAAACATGTCATACAGTACATTGCGCGAATTGAAAAAACGTTCTTTATATGAAGATTTAAATGACATATATGACCCCGACTGCCTCAGTTCGGGCGGCAAGTTGTTCCATGCGCGAGTTGTGCTCCACAAGAAAGAGTTCATAACATAACTCTTTTTACAGCTTAGTATGTATAAATCAGTACTTCTGCGGAGCACATGATGAGAAATATCTGAGATCTGAGGTGGAACAAGAGACGAGAGGTAACTCGGAGATAAATTGTTAATCATCTTATATAGCAGACAGAGACTAAAATAAGTACGTCTGGTAGATAACAGTTCAACACCAGTTTCTGCAATCAGTTTAGCATTAGACGTGCTGGCGTATGCCCTCGTCGCCGTGAGTAATGCCTGGCGCTGCACGCCCTCTATTTTTTCGCTTTGATACTTAGTAAGGTTGCCGTGAAAGACAGGGGTGGCGTATTCTAATAGTGGTCTAATATGCGTTTTATAAACGCATAACTTGGTTTTCCTATCAACTTGCTTAGGCATACGCTTCAATAGAGCAACAGACTTAGAAGCTCTGCACACCATGTTGTTAACTTGTGTATCCCAGTTCATGTTTCTGGTGAGAGTGACACCAAGATGGGTATGACTGTCTACGCGCCGTATTTTGGTTGAACCCAGGTACAAGTCTAGTTCATTAGGTCTCTGAAGCTTCTTACTTAAAGTCATATATACTGTTTTCGTCGGATTAAAAGTTATTCTCCACTGGGAGGCCCAATTTGATAAATGTTTCAAGTCGCGGTTAATTACCTGCGCGTCGATAGCACTGTCGAGAACAAAGAACAGAGATGTGTCGTCCGCGTACAAGAATACGTCACATTCGATGCCTTCGACTATATCGTTGACAAAAACTAAAAATAACAGGGGTCCCAATATGGAACCCTGAGGTACACCGGCATTGATCGCTCTGCTCTCGGAGGTAACACCATCTAAAACTACCCGTTGTCTGCGATGATTTAAATAGCTTTCAAGCCAGTGTAGTAAATCTCCCGTTATCCCAAAACTCTGTAGCTTATGCAGAAGCCCATAATGGTATACTCGATCAAACGCTTTAGATACATCTAAAAAGACCATGACGGATTCCTTATTTTTTTCAAGGGAACTGTAAATTTTGTGAGTAATATACGTTAGTTGATTTACTGTGGAGTCGTTTCGTTTAAAACCAGAGTTTCTCAAGTTCAATAAGTTATGTTTGATAAAATAGTCATAGACTTCGTTATATACAATGCGCTCCATGGCTTTCCCAACACACGACAATAACGAGATTGGACGGTAGTTGCTCTTAGACTGCTTATCATCTTTCTTGAACACTGGGGTAACATTAGCTTCTTTCCATAACCTCGGGGATGACCTAGATGATAAACTGCGATTGTACAGATCAGATAAGGGTTGTGAGATCGCAGCGGCTGATTCCTTTAACATTCTATTACTAATATTATCGGGACCGTTTGCCTTATTTATATTCAGATTGTTTAAGACAGAGTACACTTTGGCGGATGTAAAATGTACATCGGAAAGTCTTGCAGAGGTCTTGAATTGCATGGGTGGTAAAGCAAAACCGCCGTCTACTAGGGGTAACGTAGAGTTCAAGGAAAAAAAATCGTTAAATAGATTAGCCTTACATCGGGGCTCAGCGTACATAACTCCATTATCTAGTATTGATGGAATACCAGTATTGACTTTGCCGTTATAAAACACTTTACAGAGCCGAAAGAATTCTTTTGATACAGTGGCAGGATCTTGGAGACACCTAGTGAGTCTAGCATAATAGTTCTCTTTGGCGCGATCAATCTCTACATGAGCCTCACGCCGACAAGTTAGGTATAAACTGTAGCGATGGTCAGATTTGCATTTGGAAAAGCGCTTATATAACCGATCTCTCTTCCTGATGAGCCTCTTAACATTTGCAGTCATCCATGGTTTGTCTTTACTTTTAACATTAATTGACTTACTTGGTACATAGAGGTCAACTGCCCTTTGAAATATCTCAAACCAATAGCGTGTACAGTCATCTACGTCATCATATAAGTTAATACCCACATGCCAAGGAGCATCGGACAGATATTCCCGCATTGCTATAAAATTGGCGTTTTTGTAATCATATATCTTTCGTTGGAAAGATCCTCCCTGACTATGGTTGTTTTTTAACAGACAATATACTAAGTGATGATCTAGGTTACAAATTGGGGGAATATCACCACTGTTGCAAATACATGATGGAGAATCCGTTATGACAAGATCAAGCAGCGACGTGCTAGTTGGGGTTATGCGGGTTGGCTTAGTTATCAGTTGATATAAAGAATTATTATTTACAAAGTTAACTAGGCGGTATTTTAAATCACTATCACGATGAGAGGCGTCGAACCTAACACACTTATCATTAAAGTCACCTATGATAACAACAACATTAGAGTTATTTGCAGTTGCTTCGTTGAAAGACTCCTGTAAATTGGACATGAATTCACTGACGGATTCTATACAAGCATTCGGGGGACGATAATAAGCACCCAGAAGAGCCTTTCCATTCGAGATCAAGACTTCGATCCAAATGGACTCAGTGTTATTTTTCTCTAGGTCAGGTCGGCGTTGAGCAGAGAGGGTGTCGCAAACATACACGAGCACCCCACCTCCCTGTCGGTCTCTATCATTGCGGAATATTTGATATCCCGGCAGCTCAATGTCTTCGTTCAGAATAGTAAAGTCAAGCCATGACTCACTGATGCATATGATATCAGCCTGCTTGCTAACAGCAAGTAAATGATACACTTCATCTAATTTATAATAAGTCTGGCTGATGGGCACATAATTAGAGACAGAGTCTGGTTGGCTGACTATACTCCTGGCGTTAAGGTGATAAATAATGAGGTTACCAGACACTGGCCCGGGGTTTGGTTGTATGTCACCACACATGGTTAAGGGCATGACGATGGTTTGGAGTTGAAGAACTGAGTGAGTTCATCGGGACAGTCGCCCGTGCGCGATATGAGTTGGAGAGACATTCACTGCATTGCTTAACCAAAACATCACCACAGTTTTTTTGTCACAATAACACGAACGAAAAATATAACATGCAACAATATATAACAATAAGCGACGGCTTAAGGCCGTCTGCGCACACACACTGCCAAGCCCGATACCAGGCATGGATAGATAAAACATAAACACCCAGAAAAACCCAACAAGGCAGGACACAATTGGTTTAAAGACATTGCCTGCCAGGTAATCCATTTCAAGATCGTTTACAAAACACAACACATGTACTAGCACCACGGGCAATAACAATTTGCTAGTACAGCTCAAGACTCATTATTTCGCAGTATGACTTTGTATAACTTTGTGCGGGAGGCGCGAGGGGTGGGGTTTAGGGGATGCGGGTGAGGGGGGAGGCCTGGCGGTTCAAGCGGGGCGTGGGTTTAGGGGTACAGGTAGAGCGGGGGTCGCGGGCTGCAGCCGGTGAGCTATAAGGTGACATAAATGCTCGTTTCCTACGTTCCACACTGCAGAATGAGGAAATGTCAGTTACACTGCAGGCCTTTGACACTAGCCTTCACTGCGTCACACAGTGTGTTGGACAGTTTCTTGTCACGGTAGGCCACTGGGCCGGAGAAGCAGGCGATGACCATCACATTGGGACTACTGGCCTTCAGGATATCGTGGCAGACCTGTCTCCCGCAACCGATGTCACTGGAATCCTCGTAGTCCCACTCCTCTGACGTTGCGCCTTTAAGGTGGTACGCCGCACAGATAACCGGTGCAGCCAGGGTGTTGGCGTCAAGGAGAGCCGCCTTGTACGCGGCACGGACGTCGTTGACAGATCCCACCTTCACGGCTCTAGCTGTCACCGTTGTACGGTCGGCCGTTCTCTGCTCGTTGTGAAAGGATGTTGATTGGGCTTCCTCCAACTCCCGGGCTGTCAAGAACAGGAGGTCCCGGGGTGTAGGACGGACCAGCTTGTGGTGATACTTGCTGCCGTTAACAAATAGCGAGTCGTGCACGATGCGCGTCCGGACGCTGGGCGAGGCTTCGTGCGCCCGGGACGCCAGCTCTCCCAGATGGCGACGGCGCTCCCGCAGCAATGATGGGAATTGGGGGGTGATTTTAACGCCATGTTTCGGCTGTTTGAGCGACTTGCCAAAGAACTTGAGGTCGTCAGCTGTCTTTGAAGAGGACAGCTTCGCAACGATTGGTCTCGGCTTGGACCCCGCCGGTGAGCGCGGCCCTATTCTGTGGGCCCGTTCGAAGGATAGATTTGGGTTCTTAAATCCCTCTTTGAGCAGAATATTCTTTATATATATCTTTTGCTCACAGTTTTCGTCTTTGTCCTCCTGGACTCCATGGATTAGCACGTTATCCCTCATGGATCGTGATTGCAAGTCCAGCAAACCTTCCGGAAGGTAGGTAATCTCATCATTTTGTTTACAAGTTAGTGCCTTTAGGATGTCTATCTCCGTCTTCATGAGGGCTACAAGGGCACGTAACTCACTTGTGCTTCCAGTCATGTCTTCTGTTTCGGCTGATAATAAGATTAGCTGATCCGTGTGATTTTTATCCAAGGCGTCAACTTTCTGCTGAAGGTCGGCGATCGACAGGGAGTCGTTGCCATCTGTATTGTTGACATCCGCCATGTTGTCGTCAGGCAAGTAAGATGGCGGTGATAGGTCGAGCACACTTGAATTTTCAAACGATGATTTCTTGAGTTGTGTATGTTTTACGCCGTCACTTCTAGTTCTTTTCCGTTTTCTACCCATTCAGAAGAAATTTCGGAATGTTTTCAGTCATGTAGTTGGCTACAGACGGCTAATATTTCGTGTTTTGCCACAAGGTGCTTCGTGTCTGACCTACAGTGGACGCATGCGCACTTCGTCTTTTCCTGAAGCTATGTTGGCTAGCATGCACCATTTTCCTAAGCTACGGCTGATCACTGTATCGTCAGCGGCACTGTGCTGTTACGTTACACACCCAGTAAAGTGTGAAGTTAAGGAAACCGATGAATGGATGAAGTGTGGGGACCTCTTGCCTACCAAAGTGACCCATTGCTTCGTATGGATTGTGTCAGGTTCGTCCATGATACTAAATGCATGTAGCCTGGCGTTGACTTTGTCAGTCCAGAAGGATGTGATGCAGAAGATCACACTGGCCGCCACGTTCTCCACACACACTGCTGTGGCGATCCATGGTGTCTTGATCGCCACGGTGGACGCACAATACAGAGAGAGGTTTCCTTTCTACAGGACTCAGTGGGTGGATAGATCAGTTAACCGGATTTCGGGATTAACATGTAGCGTGCTGTATCATACGGCACCCATTCTGTTTCTTATACAAAGCATCGTCCAGTACATCTCAGTGATGCATCCGTTCAAGCGACATAATCTCATGTCCAACGCGAGATATTTTCCCTTGATTCCGGCTGGCATATCTTCGCTGACGTTACTTTTTATACTGTTTCACCTCTTTGCCTTTGATCGCGATGACGTTTCTCTTGTGTTCGGCCTCAGTGTGCCCCCGACCCACAGCCGCTTTCTTTAGCGGATTGAACCTTGTCCTTTATGGCCCCAGCGTTGTGTTATGTATTTTAACAGGCAGGTTGTTGGTGATATCTAGCTGTTTGGCAATCGGCGGTCAGGGATCTAGATTATAAAAAAGGCGTGCCGCTTACAAGTCATTCACCAACAGTGCTACTGCCGCTTTGTCATGTACATTCATCGTCATCATACAAATATTACTGCTGACTGAGGAGCGACACATACTACTTCTCTTAATTTTACTGTACACACCCGGGCTATTCAACGTTCTGCTCTCAACCGCCAACTCAATCGGAGGCTTCAGACAACGTGTTAAATCAACTGCAAATGGCCCACTGAGATCGCCTTTACAGAGTAACACACAGAGATGTCGGGAAACACAAAGTGAAATGCTAGCTGCGTAACATGTTACATTTGTGTGTTATTCGTGAAAAGCCAATTATTTGAATAAGGCAATAATGTTGTGACAAAATACACCCGCTAAGATTTGCAGCTGGTGTTCATATAACTGATTGTATTTGTAACTTAAATTCACCTATATAGCAATCGCAAATTTATTAATATATTATTATTGTTTGCTCGTCCTGGCGATGTAAAAACCAATATGAGGCTGTTGTGTCAATTGGGAATGGTAACGGAAACGGGGAAAATGCAATGATGACTGCAACCTGTATGCTGCAGGTGTGTATTGAGATGAGACAAGTAAGAAAGCCCGCTTTGTTATTTCGTGTATTGATTATATTCTAGATTATCTGTTAGTACATATAATTGCGATTCATAATGAGGTGTTAGCGCCAGTTCACCTTCGTGCTCACGTCAGGATACAATAAATATATTGACAGAGAAAACGTGTTGTGTGATTGGTGGTGTCATATTTGGAATCGTTGTTTAACAGACCTCACTGGGAAAGTACGATTAACCCCGCTGGCTGCTTCGCTTGCAATGAAATCTTGCTCTCTTTTCAAGACAGTTGGTCTGTGGCACTCATTTATCCATTACACAAGAAATGACAAACAATGACTCAAGTAGTTTTCATGGTATTTCATTATGCCATTGTGCTAAAATAAAGTCTTCAAAAAATCGGGTGTACCAGACTAATTGAGTCGGTCTACAACTATAATATAATTGAAAAAGAGCAAGCTAGCTAGCTTCAGGAAGGGGAGGTCAACGGTTGATAACAAATTTATACTTCCAAGCTTGTCACAACTTTATGTCAAAGAGGGAGTTTTTGTTTGTATTTTGTAGACTTTATTATGCATCCCTCAATTTTTTTAATTTTTTTAATTTTCTTTAATTTTTTTTATTTAACATATAAATCATTGTAGAACGGTGTCTTTATAACCTTGACATGCCGGCAGCGGTGGGATACAAAGCAACGCGTAGCGAGAAAACGAACTGTTTCCCTAAACGTCACATAAACTTCAGGTCTTCACAATTCGCTTCACACAAAAGATCGGGTAAAGCTGTTCTTTGATGCGCAACTATCTACTGAATTTAATGCGTATATCAGAACTGCTTGACCGATTCCTATGGCAAGCCAAAGTAGACTTTAATGCAGTATTTGAACATATGTCTAAATATTTTCACATATCTCCAAATATTTGAATATATCTCCAAATGTTTGAATATGTCTCCAAATATTTGAATATATCTCAAAATATTTTCACATATCTTCAAATATTTGAACATATCTCTATATATTTAAAGATATGTGCGAATGGTTTTAAGATATCTCTAAGTCGCTTGAAGATATCTTTAATTCATTTAACATAATAACAGTAATTGAAGCGGTCCCGGGATGCACGGATGCTTGGCGCGCCACCGCAATAATAAACACAGGGTTTTAAATGCCCCCACCGGGAAATAAATTTTCAAACGAAGTTGAAATGCAAATTACTCATACTCCCGATAGAAAGACTATTACCAAGTCAAGGTGGGGGCGCGAGGTGGGGAAGTGGGTTGGGGAGTCGACGTTGGATTCTATGTGAAGGCTCGATGTCGGAGTTCGAGGTGCAGGGTCGGATCTAGGAATGAAAAGGGGAGGGGTCCAAACTATAGCGTCCGTGGTGGGGGGGGGGGGGGTGGATCCTTTACGCATAGGTAAATGCGTAAGGTTGTTTTCCACTGATTCTCGACGTTGAAAGATTTATTGCATAACTCCGTGTCTCAAGTGCTAGGCTCGCGATGTATTATTCTGAATCAACGGATGCATTGCTTTGCGCCAGGACCGGTATGCCTCCCGGTATACTCACACTCTTCCAGACCAACCGACAGGGCTACGCCGAATGTCAATGAAGTGTTCACACCGGTCATGTTCGGTTCATATATAGGCAATCGACATGCCGAATGAATGCGCGCGCATCCGACCTGGGTCAAATAAGTTTTGCTGCTGGGAGGTATACCGATGCGTGATGTGCGTTTTCGGTACCTTCTGGATTTACCCGGGCTACCAAAGAAATGCATCCAATGCTCGAAATCTCGAGATGGGTGATTGAGAGGTCTTGATCCGAGTCAAATTGGAAAAAAAGCACCGTGAAAAGAGGTATGTGGTTGGGGGGGATTGGAGGGGGGAGGCGGGGGGAGGCGGGGATAGGCACTGTGAAACCATCAACGAAGGAGTGTATGTGTAGGGGTGGGGTATTGCCGAAACTGACAACAATTCTAAAAAAGAAGTATCAAAATACAGGCGATTGTTCGATATTTTGATATTTTAGCACGAATTCATATAACATATCAAATTCTTAAATTCTTAAAATATTTAGTAGTAAAATAGTGAATAGTTAAATAGACTTTTTGCCCTACTGATTCAAGTTTGCATGCACCAAGGATATGCGAATGGTCGGCAGCTAAACGATAGTATGACTGTAAATAAAACAGCCAATCAGCCAGATTTGGGGGTTTTGTTTTTAATATATTATATTTTAAAAAAGTATTACTAAGTAGACTTTTTACTTTACTGATTCAAGTTTGTATGCACCAAGGATATGGGAATGGGAATGGTCGGCAGCTAAACGATATTTTTCAAGATATAACTTGTCAAATATCAATGACATAATAATAACATTGTTCAACATAACATAAACTGACCCTCTTCAAGTTCTTCGCAACGTCTCTAATATTGACTTTGACTTTGATAAAGTTTTCAATATTTCACGGTCCCAAAATAGATGGGTTAAAGTTTTAGGTGATGCCGCGCAAAAAGTCACGCGCATCAGTTGCTCTCCGATTACACTTCATTAACCTTATGTTCGTTGCAAGCGTTCTAGTTAATATGCGATATGGAAAGCTTCTTAGTTTGGGTTTTCTCCAATCCATATCAAAGATAAATTCCTGTTTTAAAAAGTCTCTAAGACATTCGCAATCTCTAATAATATCAGCCTTTCCTTCGGCATGTGAAATTGGAACGATTCGTTTCAACGTTTTATAATCAACAAAGTGCCTATATATATCATTTTAGCCAGGCTCCATCGTTATCTACAAGACGATTGCAAGCATGGTTTCCAATGCGTCGATAAAAAACAAGTAGGCTTGTTAAATTTAAACCACCATTCGATGCACTTTGTGCTTGTCGATTCTACACTTATGTCCCCACATACACTATTTTGTAACATTTTCTATGTCGACAATCACTTTTTGGAGGTGATGGTAAAACAGAGGAACTGGTAATTATTCTTTTAAAAGGGAAGCCAATTTCTCCTGTAAGGGCAATGCCAATGAGAGAATATAGTCCCCAGATACGTTTCGTAAGCGAAATCTAGTTACGAATTAGCAGAGAAAAAAAAATATTAGGATAAACACCCCTATTGTCGCCCATAATTGCGCAGACATTTAATTCCCTCAGGCCTCCTATCAACCAATCAGGATGAACAAGCTACGCGGGTCATACGTCACGGGAGCGGGTGATGGCGTACATGTAAATGTAAATGCAGGTCAGCAGATATGGAGGGAATTATAGTTCTATGATGAACCTGTTTCACCTGTGAAACGTGCATATGTGGTTTTGTAAACGAACTCGAAAACGAAAAGGAAAGAGGACGTCCCTGATCAACTAGTGTATTTGGCAGCCGTGAACTGTTTAACATGTTTATAATGCCTTCGTCAATGAAAACAACAACTATTCTTCAAATACTGGTGGAATGCACATTCATTGCGGTGTAAACATAAGCAGCAAGATTGTTTAAGACGGTTTTCTCTTGACTTAGCATTAAATCTATAAATTCCTGTTCCGTTGGACAGCTTGACAAATTCAACTACCGAGTTCTTACTTTATCATAAAGAGGACACACCATTATAAAATGACTGGGTAATGAGTTTTGGAGTGTCGACTGGCTAACCGTCTAAACTTACGTTAGGAACATTAAACTAATGACTAGGTTATGGTGGGCTGAGAATGGTGTGTGGACAGGGGGGGGGGGGGATGAGGGGTAGGTGCCAGGCCGGGGTAGTCACCTGTTGAGAGGTAACACCGTTTCACTTGTGAAATGGTAGGGCCACTAAGACCTTTGTTCTCAGGTTCCACAATCGAGGCCATATACGCTTAATTGTTCTTGAACTTACGAGTCAAATAATTAAGGCCTGTACTCGTACTCGTACTCAGAATTTAAGCCATCGTGTTTGTATCCTATGCTCTGGGTTCCTTGCTTCTATATATATATATATATATATATAATATGACCGTTCGTGCAGTTAGGTGATGAACGCTCCCGCTGTCTGTACCCAGAGGCGGATCTTGGAACGTTAAAAAGTCAATTGAAAAAGTGTGACCGGAAAGGGTCGACCATGCATCAGACAGTTTTCTTCCTGAAAAAGGTGAGGGGGTCCACGCCTCAGATGACCTAAACTTTGCATTGAAAAGCGGCATTCTTCTTCAAGTGGGAGATGGGGGGGGGGGGGGGGGTTCGTAACATCCCTGGAACACCGCCAAGTCTATGTATCATTATATAGCCGAACCGATTACAAAAATTTTACTAAACTACGTTCTTGTATCCTTGCATCTTCAGTGTATAATATGACGGATCGCGCAGTTAGGCGGGCCGTTTATGTCTATAACCAGAGTTGCGTTTCGTGTGACGCCACGATTCATTGTTATGCGCAATGTCACTAAGGCAACGATTGTTTCTTGAAGGTGCCGCCGGTCGATAATGCTCCATTATCATGAGTCATGTTAGCTATGATGGTCATGTTAGCTACAAAAATAGCATTAAATCTGAAGGCGGCTAAAATCTTGTAGTCTTACACAAATCGCCCTGCGGCCCCTTCAATAGCTAGTCAGTCGTTGCCAAGGTGACATTGCGTAGAACAACGAAACATGCCGCCAGGCACCCACCAATCGTGGTAATAGATTTAAACCGCCAGCTTCGTTAGCTGTAAGTAAGTAAGTTTATTTAGTATGAGAGGCCATCAGGCCCATAGTACATGCAAGGTATAACATAATTCATTTAAACGGCCAGCTTAACTGCATGTGCCAGGTGTCTTTGTCACGTTATACTGATATAAATGATGTAAAGATGTAAAGAAGGTGCCTGGCTCACAACGCACAATTCAATACACGACTTCGCAATTATGCGCCATCTTGGAAAAAACATGACTGGCGCAAAGAGTTATGGGGCAATGTTGGTGCCATCTTGAATTGTTGTACGGAGATAAATATCATATTCCAACTTATGGGCAACATATGTAGAAAATATTGACCGAATATGTTGCCACGTGACTGCATGCTCATTTAAGCTGGGACTGCGTGTGGCACGGCGCTCTTCTGCCCTACAAAACAACTTGCACGTGGCTACTTAGCTATTCGTGGCTTTGCATCGCAGCCCCGAATATATAATATGGTGGTTGCAGATATGTTAAGCAACATATAATTTGCTTACACAATCAAATATCATTTCGTGACCAGTAAAACAGCCACTGCTACTTTACATGCACATATATCACTACGAGAACAGTAAAACAGCCGACTACAGCCTAGTAAACAAAAAATATAATTTTCTCACACTTCAGGTATACCTCGGTAATCAGTACTGCAGGCTATCCAGCTGTAGTACATGAACATTCTCTTATAATTATAAAATCAAATGACACTGTGCACCTACAACAGCTCACTGCGTCATTAACACAATACAAGTCGGTGATATTACAGCTTTGTTCAACGATTGAAGCAGGCGTGGATGCGTGTTGGTTGAGCAAATCAAAATCATAAGTTGTTTTCTTGTCAAAGAATATAAGAAACATTGGGCCTCCGACATTAAGCACATGGTATGATCACTTGCTGGCGATTCCAATTGGAATCCCTGTGAATGCCTTTGAAATGTCAGATATTATATTCCAAGAACTACAGCATGTATCCGTGTGTTGGACAAATTTTCTATTGGTTTTTATCTCATATACATACGTATGTCGAACTTAGTTCTGATTTAGATAACCCTTTGATAACCATTTCAATATGATGGCCTCGGCTTTTACATGGAGCCAACGTATACTGTTACACTGCAGTCTCAATCAATCTCTCGGAGGTGAATGTGGCAAAACTATCCTATCGTATTACCAGTTGATTGCGGCCAAGAAGTGATTTTCATATATCTTGAACCAATAAACAGTTCTTGATTAATACTGTCCACTATCGATACTGTTGACCATGAGCTATTGCCGTCAGAAACTGACGTCAAAAGCTGGTGTCATTGGAAACTTAATATATGGACAGGCATCAAGCAGGGAATGCGAGAGAGCAATCTATATAGAAGTGTCAGTGATGATTAGTTATGTGTCTGCCAAGCTATGGTCTATAGGCGTTTAGATATACGGAAAGGCAAGCTAAGGTATATATGGTCATAGGTAGTACGTGTTTTATTTTGCATCGCTTTCCCATCACCGATTATTCGCCTGGAAACTATGACCGTGCAGAACTGAGACATCTTTTAAGGACCTGCCATCTGAAAAACATTTTTTTAGCGTTGACTCACATGAGTCTTTGCGTCCGGGATTCGCGGACTCGCTCCAGCCCGCGCAGGGAACCATAGTTGGTACCAGCTCAATTACCAGTCGAATATTTTCCACACAAGTTCAACCTTACAATTATATATAGGACAAAGCTCTTTGCAGTTTTTCACCCATTTGCAAACGAGTCAAGGATGATAATTTGGCTAGCTAAGATGGAAACGCCGAAATTGATGGCTTGGGTTCTTCAGATGGTGATATGTAGTCACGGGATCATGTGTGAACGAGTTTCGTGGAACAGCGTAATAAAACACCAACATGAACTCACTGACCGTCAGGTTAATCTCGCACTGGGAATTTCATTAGAGTTGTGCAACAAAGTCGACGAATCTTATGGAATGAAATTTAAATCTGTCATCACCTGCAAAGCCGTTTTATACACAGCGATTGCCAAAGTTATGGATGAATGTTTACCAGAAATAGCGTGTAAACACGGAAGAGAACACATCAATGGCAAGATAAGTACACCATTATCTCTGTTGGTATCTTGTGGTAATTTGTATGCAAGGACCAGGGGTTTAGTGGACACGTCTTGGTCGATATCTGGCTCCGCCGCTGTCGCGTGGAACGTCACTATTGTAAAGGTGAGGTCCCAAAAGGATAACAGCCTCTGCGAAGCCGTGGAACATCTCATGCTACGAGAGTCGGATCGTCTCCTGGCAACTCTCTGTGGCGTGTGGCCCCCGCATTCCTACGTCACATCCGGACCAAATGTATCAATCATCTGGAAAGCTATTGTTAATATGTCTTCGGATGCCGAGTTTTGTTTGACATTTGCACAAGTGGCATCCGGATATAGCATTGACGCCAAAGTCGACAAAGAAGGCGGGAAAGAGTTATGTCATAATTACCCCTATTTATGTTTCGCCGTTGGGGAAGTCCGGCTTCGAGGACCACCGTTGGATGCATTTGACGTCATAGGTAAGACTAAGTACTACAGTTGGTGGATATCTGAGCCTGTTCTGAAGACACCGGTGATTGTGATATCAAAGTTCCGGTGTCCCAACCGAGAGTATGAAAACGATGTAACAATTGTTATTGTGGATGGTTTGCAAGAGGTCCGTGATCCCAACACTGCTGTTAAAAATGTTGTCTTGAGCAAGGCATCATGTCGAGATTTTAATCTGGGTGAGAGACGTCATCAAGCCAGCGTGGGAGACGCAACAATTATAGTAAGGGCCGAAGGCAAGTCCGTGTTCCTGATTGACATAAGTCACACAATGGTTAACGTGCCATGTCCGGGGCCAAATTGTGTCCACCAACGTCACGTCATCGGCGCGGGCGACGAGATTCTGTTTGAAAGTAACTCGCGCCAAACAACGCTGTCCCACGTGATTTTGTACGTCAACAGCTCTATCGCCAGATACATACATATCAGGAATCTGTCGGTAACATACGACGGCCTTACTTACTTGGGGTGCAGAACCGGAGGCATGTTCATACTGAATCAGGATCCGCTCAATGTCATGGGAAAGATTTGTTCTCCACGACTAGCCGCTATCTGGAGCAGTACTCTGGGACCTTTCGGTGTTCATTTCGGCGGGAAGCCGTTGTCATTTGTGGCCAAGACATACAGTGGAATCGCGGTCATTACCCTCAATGGCATTGCTCAATTGTCGCCTTGCTTTGGTCTCGTCAATGGCCATTTGATGCCGACAAATCTACGCCACGGAACATCTTGGGGCGTATTACCGTCAGTGGCTAACATCACCGGGCATACAACTGGCAGGGTTAATGACTTGTTCATTGAATACGTACCAAGCGAATGTCTCGTTGTGCGGCTTATTCTCTCTGAAGATAATTATTACTGGAAATTCAGCGAGGTATTGAGGGTGAAATACATACCAGCCGGTGAGGACGTCAACACGATATCGCGCGCAATATCGGTAAATGCAGTTCAGAACATCGACGATGGTGACTTTGAAAGTATTCATGCAGTCCAATATGCCGAAAGGCGTTCCTGCTATTTCCAAGTGTCTACATTTGACTTGCAAAATGCTCGCGAAATTAAAAAAAATAGGCTATTCGATCTCGCCCCCGATCAATCTATCGTCAACAAACTAAAGTGGCAAGTTTGGGGGCAGATTGTGCAACAGGACTCAAGTTCCAATTGTTTATTAGGCGGAAGGACAATTCGCTTAGCATCGGAACCTAACGGGTTCAGCGAATTGTTATGCCTGCCAGTTGAAGTGACCACCACGTGGTGGCCGTCTGTCTTTTCTGCTCCAACCAAAGACCTGACAACACCACGCGTTGTTTGCTCCAGTACCGTAATACCCGGGCAGTATAGTTCATCTTTCCTGGCAGTGGCCATGGTTATTTCCAAGCCTCTTAACTTAGGTCTCACCTGCTGCCTTCTGCAAATAGCTCTTCACCGCGCCTGCGGATTAACTGTAAGAAGCGATATCCAGCTGGAGACACATTATAACTTTGTCACGATACGAAAATATACAGCGAGATTCATATGGTCGAAAGACACACATATAATTGGATCAAAGGAGGCCGGATCCTGGTTTCGCTGGAAGCTAGACAATCACGAATCTGACTATCAGCTACTACTGGTCTTTAATGACCGTTGGAGCAATGCATCTACGTGCGAGACCATGGTGCGCTATTACCATAACATAGTTAAACAAACACCGGCTTCGCCAATGGCGTTATCACTGCGGAAATCTCCACGTGGTCCGTGGCATATGACAAAAACTGGAGCCTTCTACCAAATAAAGTTGGTGCCGAATCTAACTTGGAATTCAGCCAACGCCTTCTGCCGGTCCGCGGGGTATCGCCTCCTTAGCCTCAGCAGTGACATGGAACTGGAACTTCTGATGAAGTTGGTGTTCGAGAACCCAACAACAGCACAAGCCCATGCCGCGGTTCAAATGATTTTTTTAGCCATGCACATGACGAATTTGGTAAGGATGGTTGACTTATAATGTTTACACCCATCAGTTTAAATGTAAGCGAGCACGGACCCAACCATGCATGACGTAGTGTAGTGGCCATGGTAATGTAGAGTAATTTCTTTGTTGGTATTCGACACACTTGCCGTCATACTAATACTATTACTAATACTTACATTGCTAATGTAAATGTATATATTAATACAAATGATGGGTGTTGACGTGATTGAAGGACAGGTTCAGTCATCTTAATGCTCAGTTTAAGTCGAGTAAATTATCTTATGATATGTAATTGCATCATATTTTTTAACGTGGTAGACCATGTGTTTACCATTTTAGACACATTTTATTACAGACAGATGATGCCAGGCCAAGCGCAGCCGAGGCGCTCAAAATGAGAAATAAGAACCACATGGTATGGTATCCCAGCAAAGAAATCGCATACGGTCGAAAATTCGGAAAATATGCATCCTTATTTGATTCTGCGCTGGTGAAATCTGCATTGAAAGGAAACCAGCCATATCAACTCAACAGTTCCATGTGTCCGGCGCTGACTGTATTTTCAGCCAGCCAGTTTGTCTGGGTCGACATCCCTTGTGAAGGTAGTGTCGAGAAAGCATTAATAGTATGCGAAGGACGAAGTTGGCATAATAATAATACCCATCTGATAACCAGCAAGTGGTCTAATGAAAGCCAGTTTAACGTGTGGCCCAGGCAGGCGTTGGAATGCCGGGACCAATGGGACGTGATTGGCGCCTCCTGTTACCGACTCTTCACGCTGCCTGCAGTCATTGGAATGGCCGATTGCCCCCTGGCGAAGAATGTCTGCCTCAGGAGGCAAAGCCACGTGGCAAGACTCTCATCCCTAGACTCGGGTCCAGGACTTCACTTTCTTTATTACGTTTGGATACGGATTGACCGGCCGTTGAATGACATGATATATTACGGAGAGAGTACCTTGACATGTGTCCAAAGAAATCTGTCGCAGTACGCTTTCCATTTCCAGAGTTCCTTTCTCGCAGTGGATTCCGAGAAGAATGGGAGCCTAACAGACAATAGCTCCCACGTGTTGTGCGAGATCGCACTGGATTCTGTCAATGTCACTTGTATGTCAGGGCAGGCTATGTGTGCCGAAGGTACGTGTGTTATCGATACTCACTGGTGTGACGACGTCGTGGACTGCCCCGACCAATCAGATGAGATTAATTGCCAATCAACAAAGGTGACTAAACACACTCACAATAGATGGAATGTGTCCGGTTTTAACGCTTGTTATCCTGACAATTGTACGTGTTCAGGGCTGTACTACCAGTGTAGACGCTCCGGGAAATGCATACCCGTGGCACACATATGTGATGGGGTGATCGATTGTGCCTTTTGTGAAGACGAATTGCTTTGCTTGCCGTCACGTCAATTCAATAATTCAGAGTTTAACTGTTTTCATGGCGGCTTTAAAACGTCCATCAGCAGCCAAGCCAAGAGAGCCACAGTCAATAGTTCCCAAATTAAAACAAGAATTCGCGAGATCAGTGCCAACGCTATACATATACAAAGTGTAAGCTGCTTGAAATCTGAGTCGCATGTTGCCCGCCATAAGATGTGTGTCTACGAGCGAGATAATAAGGGGGCGACTGCGTACTGTAAGTACGAGGAACACCTGAGTGACTGCTCCGAGTACGAGTGTCCCACGATGTTCAAGTGTCCCTATGGTTACTGTGTCCCGACATATTACATGTGCGACGGCCGAGCAGATTGTCCTCACGGGGAAGACGAGGTGCGCTGTGAGCGGTTCTCGTGTCCAGGACTTCTCCTCTGTCGTCACGACCAGGTCTGTGTCCACCCTAGAAATATCAGGGACGGCGTCGTCCAGTGCCTCTCGTCATCAGACGACGAAGCCAGCCAACAAGGACTCGCTTGTCCCCATAGGTGTCAGTGTTTCGGCACAGCTTTGTTATGTGTCGGGGCTGAATTCACTCACAGCCTTTTCCAATGGCAGCATTCCCTCAGAGCACTAATCACTCATCAAGCTAAAGACCCACGCCTTTGGTTATTGCTGGAATTAATCGACTGTTTGATATTTGACCTTTCGGATAACGGTATCGACATTATACCAGCAAACGCCTTTAAGGATAAATGGCAGCTTCGCCGCCTTGATCTGTCACATAACCGCCTTACTTTCGTCTCAGAAGGGACGTTCGCGAGACTCATCAACTTGAAGGAATTGCTGTTAGGTAACAACCCAATTGTGATGTTAGGCACGGGTACGCTGGAAGGCTTTAACAACTTACAATTACTTTCTATGGACAACAGTTTTGTGACACGCCTACCGAACTGTTTCTTCCGTGGTTCGCCGAATATTGCAAGCCTTGATCTGTCAAATGGGAAGCTGGAAACTTTATCTGATGATGTATTTTGTGGAGACCAAACGAATATACAGCAGCTTGACATATCGGGCACGGCTATCACAGAAGCTATGTTGGCTAGCATGCATCATTTTCCTAAGCTACGGCGGATCACTGTATCGTCAGCGGCACTGTGCTGTTACGTCACACACCCAGTAAAGTGTGAAGTTAAGGAAACCGATGAATTGATGAAGTGTGGGGACCTCTTGCCTACAAAAATGACCCGTTGGTTCGTATGGATTGTTTCAGGTTCGTCCATGATACTAAATGCTTGTAGCCTGGCGTTGACTTTGTCAGTCCAGAAAAATGTGATGCAGAAGACCACACTGGCCGCCATGTTCTCTATACACACTGCAGTGGCGATCCATGGTGCCCTGATCGCCACCGTGGACGCACAATACAGAGACAGGTTTCCTTTCTACAGGACTCAGTGGGTGGATGGATCATTTAACCGGATTTCGGGATTAACATGTAGCGTGCTGTATCATACGGCACCCATTCTGTTTCTTATACAAAGCATCGTCCAGTATATCTCAGTGAAGCATCCGTTCAAGCGACATAATCTGATGTCCCACGCGAGATATTTTCTCTTGATATTGGCTGGCATAACTTCGCTAACGTTACTGTTTTTACTGTTTCACCTCTTTGCCTTTGATCGCGATGACGTTTCTGCTGTGTTCGGCCTCAGTGTGCCCTCGACCCACAGCCGCACCGGTAATTGGCAGTATGGCGCCGCTTTCTTTATCGGATTGAACCTTGTCCTTTATAGCCCCAGCGTTGTGTTATGTATTTTAACAGGCAGGTTGTTGGTGATATCTAGCTGTTTGGCAATCGGCGGTCAGGGATCTAGATTATTAAAAAGGCGTGCCGCTTACAAGTCATTCACCAACAGTGCTACTGCCGCTTTGTCATGTACATTCATCGTCCTCATACAAATATTACTGCTGACGTCTTCTGAGGAGCGACACATACTACTTCTCCTCATTTTGCTGTACACACCCGGACTAGTCAACGTTCTGCTTTCAACCGACAACTCAATTGCAGGGTTCAGACATCGTGTTAAATCAACTGCAAATGGGCCGCTGAGATGGCCTTTGTAGAGTAACACACAGTAATATCGAGAAACACAAAGTGAAATGCTCGTGGCGTAACATGTTACATCTGTGTGTTACGCCTGAAAAGCCAATTATTTGAGTAGGGCAATGATGTTGTGGCAACAATACACCCGCTAAGATTTGCAGCTGGTGTTCATATAACTGATGGTATTTGTAACTTAAATTCGCCTATATAGCAGTCTCAAATCTATTAATATATTATTATTGTTTGCTCGTCCTGGCGATGTATAAACCAATATGAGGCTGTTGTGTCGATTGGGAATGGTAACGGTAACGAGGAAAATGCAATGGTGATTGCAACTTGTATGCGGCTTGTCTGTATTAGGATGAGACAAGAAAGAAAGCCCATTTTGATATTTTGTGTATTGATTATATTCAAGAATATCTTTTAGTACATATAATTGCGATGCATAATGAGGTGTTAGCTCCAGTTAACCTTCGGGTTCACGTCAGGATAAAATAAATATATGGACAGAGAAAAGGTGTTGTTTGATTGGTGTTGTAATATTTAAAATCGCTGTTTAACAGGCCTCACTGGGGATTTGTGATTAACCCCGCTGACTGCTTTGCTTGCAATGAAATCTCGTTCTCTTTACCAGACAGTTGGTTTGTGGCACTCATTTGTCCATTACACAAGAAATGACCAAAAATGAATAGTTATCACGGTATTTTATGATGCCCTGTGCAAAATAAAGTCTTCACAAAAATTGTGTGTACTGGATTAATTGAGTCGGTCTTCATCTATAATATAATTGAAAAAGAGCAAGCTAGCTAGCTTCAGGAAGGGGATGTCAACCGTTGATAACCCATTTATATTTCAAAGCTTGTCACAACGTTATGTCAAAGAGGGAGGTTTTATTGTATTTTTGTAGATTTCGTAATGCAGTCCCTCAAATTTTTTTACTATCGACTAATGAATTATTGGAGTGCATGTCAACTGTTTATGTTCAATGTAGAACCTTTCATCCAACCTTTGCGCGACAGTAGCTCCTTTCCGCCACTTATCTCCAAGTTTAAACGGTGTCATGCGCACTCTATCATTGGAGCGTAATTCGGCAAATTCATGTGCTGATCGCTTGTAATGAATCGCCTGACGGTCTAGGCCACCGTGGCGGCTAGCACGGGGTACGGGTTGGCGGTACCGCCAGGCAAGCAAGGTATTGTGGGCGCTGTGATTTCGAACACGGAAGGCCACGGTTCTGTCGTCGACAGCCCAGTCGGCCTTACTAGGAGCCCAGGGCTGAAAGAGCCAACGGTAACAGTTGAAAGTGCTTAATGAGTCCCGCCATCCAGTGACACGTGACGTCAGATAGACGCTCGCTGTCGTTTTCCCAAAAACGCTTGTTCATAAAGACAGTTTGTAGATGTTTCTGTGACACGCATCCTTGACAAGGAAAACGTCGTCCGAAACAAACCCGCAGACGCATAAAAGTTGCTGCGACCCAAATTCTCCACGTGTTATGTAGGTCACCTCTTTGGCTCTTTGACTCCGCACTGAAAGTTGGTCTCACTCAACGCCTCGCTGAAATTTGGTCGACTCCGCGCTGAAATACGGTCTAGTGGGCCATACTGGGACAGGCAACCAAAGCTGATCTTCCACACTATCGTTCGTGTCGGGTTAACCCCTGGGTGAGGTGACCTGTTACCCAGTAGTAGATGAAGGTGTTGAGTAGATGGGACAATGCATGAGACATGAGTAGAGTGGGTGTACTAATGTGTGTCCTCTTGATAAGGAGTGCTATACGGTGGTGGGGGTAGGTGGAAATCTATCGCGCTGAAGACAAAAATGGCGAATGGAAAACCAGTGCGAGTGGGGCATGTGATTGCTAACTGCTTGGCCGATTCCTATGGCAAGCCAAAGTGGACTTTAATGGAACATAACTCCAAATATTTGAACATATCTCCAAAGATATGTGGAATTGAATTAAAGATATATTTAGACAAATCTTTAAATGATTTAAAGAAATCTCTAAATCGCCGTGCTTCGGCTCAGTATTTGCACATATATCTAAATGAATTGAAGATAGCCGCAATTCAATTTTACATATCAGTAATTCAATTACTGATATGTCCAAATCATGCTGATTTGGACATATATAAAATTAAATTACTGTTATCTCCAATTCCTTTGGAGATGTCTTCAAATGAATTACTGTTATCTCCAATTCATTTAGAAATATCATCAAATGAATTACTGCTATCCTTAATTCATTTAGAGATATCGTTGAATACATTACCGTTTTTTTTTATTTAATTGTTGATAACAGTAAATCAATTAAAGATATCTTCAAATGAATTACTGATATGTCTAAATCAAATTAAAGATAGCAGTAATTGAAGCGGTACCCGTATGTACGGATGATTGGCGCGCCATCGCAATAACAAACACAGGGTTTTAAATGCCCACATCGGGAAATAAATATTCAAACAAAGTTGACATACTACTTACTCGAACTCCCGATAGAAAACTATTACCAAGTCAAGGTGGGGGTTTGGGGTGGGGAATTGGCCTGGGGAGTCGATGTTGGATTTTATGTGACGGTTTGATATCTGGGTTTTAGGTGCAAGAGCGGATCCAGGAATGAAAAGGGGAGGGGACCAAACTCTAGCGACCTTGGGAACGGGGGCCTCGCTGCCTCCTCCTCATAGCGTTCTTCCTCAAAAAAGAGGGGGGTGGGGGGGGGCGGGGGTTCCGCACCCCCTTGACCCCCCCCCCCCCAAATCAATTATACACTGCCCCATCCGACATATAGGCTGCATTTGCAGCTATTCCATGACTTGCTTTTCTCAAGCAAAATACACTTATTATAACCAAGTGCTTTTCCAGTTTCTTGATAAATCTACCAAGCTAAACGAAATAGGATGAATGAAAAAATAAAACAGCCAATCAGATAGCTTTTAGGGGGGATTTTTTTAATATATTATATTTTTCAAGTTATAACTTGCAGAAATCAAAAATCAATGACATAATAATAACAATGTTCAACATATCATACACTGACGCCCTTCAAGTTCTTCGTAATGTCTCTAACATAGGATCCCAATTTGACTTCATCAAATTAATACAATTTAATTGTCGCGGCCAAGAATTCTATATGGTGCTTGCCGGCACCTTGATATATAAATGTATCTCTTAACAATGAATAATATATGATTGGTCTATAGCTTGTTAGCTGCAACCAATGTACGCAGGATTATCTCCCTTTGTGTAAACATCGTGATAAAATTGCAAACTGATTAAAATATATATGTTACCTTGGTCCATAAAGTTTTCCATATTTCACTGTCTCAAAATAGATGGGTTAAATTTTTAGGTGATGCCGCGCAAAAGTACACGCATCAGTTGCTCTCAGATTACACTGCATTAACCTTGTGTTCGTCACAAGCGTTCTAGTTAACATGCGATATTGAAAGTTTCTTAGTTTGTTTTTTACAGTAAACTGATCTGGCAGAAAATAATATTTTCTTCAATCCATATCAAAGATAAATTCCTGTTTTCAAAATTCGCAATCTGGAGTAATATCAGATTTTCCTTCCGCGTGAGAAATTGGAACGCTTTGTTTTAAAGTATTATAATTAAGGAAGTACATATATATATATGAAACTTGTTTTTAATTGGGACAGAGTTAAAACTTTGCCATTAGCATGGAAGAAATCTATAACATATATCAAACGCTTACGTATGAATTCATGTTTACGCATAAAAATGTTAGATGCTGTTACATAAATTGAATTTCAGAGTGGAAATTACTGTTTTTACTGTTTTATATCTATACCACCCCTGAAATACTTTCTTCCAAAAAGTGTTACCAATGCTATTTGCTATGGCTTGAAGCGATGCTCTATCCAGCCCGCATCATAGTTGTTTTTCTTCACATATACAACTACCAAACAACGTTTGCCAGGCTCCATCGATATATACAAGACGATTGCAAGCATGATTTTCAATGCGTCGATAACAACAGGCAGGCTTGTTAAATTTAAACCACCATTCCATACACTTTGTGCTTGTCAATTTAGATTAGTTCTACACTTATTTCCCCACATAAACTTTTTTATAACATTTTCTATGTCGACAAACACAAACACATGGTAAAACAGATGGTATATGAACTGGTAATTATTCCTTTAAGGGGAAAGCCAACCGTTAGGGGAGTGCCAATGAGATAGTATAGTCTACAGATACGTTTCGTAAAAGTAAAAGAAATCTAGTTACGAATTTGCAGAGATCAACCTTATCAACCTATCAGGATGAACAAACTACGCGGGTCATACGTCACGGGAGCGGGAGATGGCGTACAATCATGTGAATGTAAATACAGGTCAGCAGATATGGAGAGGTTTATAGTTCTATGATGAATTTACCTGTGAAACGTGCATATATGGTTTCGTAAACGAACTCGGAAACGAAAAGAAAAGAGGACGTCCCCAATCAAATAATGTGTTTCGCAGCCGTGAACTGTCTAACATGTTTAATCCCTTCGTCATTGACAACACAAGGTAACTTTTTTTGATAATTCATAGTTTTTTTCATAATTCATAGCTTTATTACTTCAGGTCTCGGGCCCATAGTGCAGTAAAAATAACGAAAACATTTCGATTGAAAAAAAACGCTCTTTACATACTGGTGGAATGTATATTCATTGCGGTATAAACATAAGCAGTAAGACTGTTTAAGACGGTTTTCTCCTGACATTAAATCTATAAATTCCTGTTCCGTTGGACAGCTTGACAATTTCAAATACCGAGTTCTACTTTTATCATAAAGAGGACACACCATTATAAAATGACTGGGTAACGAGTTTGGAGTGTTGACTAAGCGTCTGAACTTAGGTTAGGAACATTAAACTAATGACTAGGGTGGGTTTAGAATGGTGTGGGAGGGGGCGGGGGGAAGGGAATGCGGGGTAGGTGCCGAGCCGGGGTAGTCACCTGTTGAGAGGTCACACCGTTTCACTTGTGAACTGGTAGCGCCACGAAGACCTTTGTTCTCAGGTTACTCGATGCAGCCCATATACGCCCATTTGTGATAACATAAACCATTAATCCCAAAACGCTGGCGCTACCGTGATGTCATCATCAGCTGCAATGCGCTATATCTATGACTGGGACACTGGTTAGCGTTCAATCGATGATAAATCAATCAGATTCATAAAAGTAATGTCCTTCTGGGAATGAATTCTTTTGGTTTCATAGTTTAAATAAAAAGGCATTTCGCGTACCCTGTGCAGAGAAAGATATTTTCAATTTTCGCATCATAATTCTTGTATTACATATGACAGAGATCTGTACAGAAATATATACGCAGCAATACAAATGCAGTTACCCAGATCTATTCTAAAAGCTGACACTCCTGATATAATTTTATAATCCGTATTAAGGAATGTTATTGGCCTCCAGTTGTTTAAATACTATCTGGGCTTATCTCCTTGAATGCACGTAATAATACCTTGTCGTTGATAGGGTATTCTATTTAATAGCAAGTTAATAATTCGTTTATACTTTTTAAAAAGAAAAGGCCCAGATCTTTCAACAACAAAAAATGTAAAATTCGGCTGGAAAACCATCTGTCCCTGGCCTTTTGTTATGTTTCATATTAGTTAAGACTTTCCTGATTTCGTTTTCGTCAATTTACATTTGTAACCTGTCTTTGTCTTCATCTTCTATTTGTGTTATGATAGGCGGTAGTAAAAATGTTTCTACATATATCTGACAAGTTGAACAAACCAAATATAGCGTTTTATAATATTCTATTGAAGATTTGTTTTTGCATCGGAGTGCCCCCCATTTACTTCTAATTTACTTATTACCCTTTTAACATAATTACTTTTCTCCAGGTTCAGGACGAAGCGAGTAGGTTTCTCACGTACTTTGTAGAGTTTAGCCCGTCCCCTCAACATTCTGAATTTATATCTATCCACCCTTATGGTCTCCAACTCATTTCGCTCAATTTGTAACAATGTTTTGTCTCTTGATACCTGACTCCAAGGATTTCTCTCTTATATTATTACTTCTCTTCTTAAATGATGAATAAGAAATGTTTTACCCCATATTTCCATTTTAAGTGTCTCGAAAAAAAGGTTGCTCAATTACAGACAATTTGACATCCACGGACTATTTCTCTGGAAATATCGTCTTTATCGATATACAGTTCTTGATAATTTTGACGTATTCAGAATCTCAAAGAAGTGAATTATATTGCAAGAACCACTCCACCTGGCTATAGTTCCTCACAGTCAATCAGTGACGTTAATGGCTGATTTTAAGCCCTGGTGTTTGCATACTATGCTCTGGGTTCCTTGCCTCTGTATATCTATACTAATAAAATGAAGCTGTCTGTCCCACTATGCCGCGGCATACAAGAGCCCATTGGCACTAGCAGCCGCCTTGAGAACCTACGCCATGGGAACCTATTAATATCCAGCCGTCGCTCTTAGATATGTCAAAGCTATCGCATGTGTCAACACAACCGCTGGGTGCTTATCACCTTATCCCGCGGCCTGCGGCGGGCTACCTGGCTTGGCGCCAACAGCAATAATGTTTCTCCCAACGCCTTATCGCCCGAACCGTCATCAAAACAAACAAATCCCGTACTGTCTCGCTTCCACAACTTCCCATTAGTAGCAAGAGAACGAACTCCGCCCTGGAAACTCTACCTATAATACGCTGCTCTTAACATCAGTCACGGCGGTATCCAATTCCACCCGCAACAACCAGGGTTAATGGACTCCTCTCTGCTCATCCCCCACACCCATCCACCCGACTCCTGCAGCCCCACGTCCCGTCGACATTCATCAGACTCCGGCTTTACTGGCCCGCCCCCTCGCCCACCGGCACCCACTAGACTTAAGGTTCATGCACTTCTGTTTTTGTTCGTACCCTCCTGACTTCACGACAACAGCTATCGTTCACCAACTTTTATGGAAATGTGGCATGTCCGAGCCTCCACAATTTTCAAGTATTATTGTATCCAGTACAGAATACGCAAATTGCAGCTAAAGCACGCTGACAAAAATGCGTACATGGCGCATATGTATCTCAGTTGGAATAACAACAACATGTCTAGATGCAATCTGTACCAATATAGTACCGGAAGCGTGACGTTAAAGACCGATGTACATAAACAATTCTAATTATCGTATATGTTGAAATTATAACATTCATTTGTAATCAACAAACATGCACAAAATAACTGAGCGGACGCGTGTCGTTAAAGACCGACGTACAGAAACATTTCTAATTATCGTATATGTTAAAATTATAACATTCATTTGTAATCAACAAACATGCGCAAAATAACTGAGCGGACGCGTGTTGTTAAAGACCGACGTACAGAAACAATTCTAATTATCATATATGTTGAAACTATAACATTCATTTGTAATCAACAAACATGCGCAAAATAACTGAACGGACGCGTGTCGTTAAAGACTGACGTACAGAAACAATTCTAATTATCATATATGTTGAAATTATCCTTAACATTTATGTCCCGTTATTCAGTAGCTCCCGGTCAATATTATTATCGATATTATTTCTGCCCAATGTCTACCTTCTGCCTGCTACTATTTGACGTATACACCTAAATACTGTCATACTGTCATTTCTTTCGCTTATTACTACGAACGCTAGACGTTCCGCGAGCGGAGCGAGCGGGGCGGCTGGTAGATATATAACATGGCAGCTCGTGCAGTTAGGCGATGAACGCTCCCGCTGTACCAAGAGGCGGATCCTGGAACGTAAAAAAGTTCATTGACAAAGTGTGACCGGGGAGGGTGGACTATGCTTTAGATAGCTTTCTTCCTCAAAAAGGTGAATGGGGTCCACGCCTCAGATGACCTAAATTTTGTATTGTAAAACGGCATTCTTCCTCAAGTGGGGGGGGGGGCGGACCCCCTGGAACATGCCCCCGCCCTGGATCCACCCATGTGCACCAATCAAACTACCTGTGCCAATGAACGATTCGAACTACAACCACCAGTCAAGAGGTCTGGTCACAAACCACTTTCACAAACCGCCCTGCGGCCCCTTCAGTAGCTAGTCAGTCGTTGCCATGGTGACATTGCGTAGAACAACGAAACATGACGCTGCACGTGCCACGTGTCTTTCTCACGTTATACTGATATATACTGATATCTTGTGAAAAAAAGACGATTGTTCACAACGCACAATCGAAAATGCGATTTCGCAAAAAGACAGAATATGTTGCCATGTGACGACGCCGTCTTGACATAAAGTAGTACACAGAATGCATTGCACATGCAGTGGCGCTTCACAGTGGAATAATCTGGACTGTGAATTGTCGTCTATGCTCTGGTTTCCTTGCTTTTTCGTGCTTGAGTGGAATCATATCAAACTTCACGATCTGTACACCCCACGACACAACATCTTGACGGCACTAAGTAAGAAAAAAGACCGGTTTTAGACGGTGACGATCACTAAACCCACCGGTCATTTATGCTGGGACTGCGTGTGGCACGGCGCTCTTCTGCCCTACAAAACAAGTTGCACGTGGCTACTTAACTATTCGTGGCGTCACATCGCAGCCCCAAATATATAATATGGTGGCTGCAGACATTTTAAGTAACATATAATTTGCTTACACAATCAAATATCACTTCGTGACCCGTAAAACAGCCGACTGCTACTTTACATACACATATATCACTACGAGAACAGTAAAACAGCCGACTACAGCCTAGTAAACCAAATATAATTACCTCACACTTCAGGTATATATTGGTGACCATTGATGCAGGCTATCCCGGTATAGTACATGAACATTCTCTTATAATTATAAATTCAAATGACACTGTGAATATACAACAGCTCACTGCGTCCTTAACACAATACAAGACTCTGATATTCACAGTTTTGTTAAACGATTGAAAGCGAAATCAAAATCAAAATTTGTTGTCTTGGCACAGAATATAAGAAAAAGTGGGCCTTCCATGTTCGGCACGTGGTATGCTCACTTGCGGCAGATACCAATTGGATTTTGCATAAAAGAATAACTTTGAAAGGTCAGATTCTACATTCCGAGAACTACAAGCATATATCCGAGTTTTGGACAAAAATTATATTGGTTTTGATCTCATAGATGTCAAATTTATTTCTGATGTATGCATATTTACGGAAGGCAGAGATGAACACACTCTGTGCGAAGAACCGAACGACGAAAAAATGAATTTACATACTTTAATGCAAAAAAGTTAGTGTGTTGGTTCAGGACTAGAAAGCTGTATACAGTGAAGCAATGCCTCTCAGCTCGGTGTTTGTATCGACATCACTTGGTGACTGTTAATATGTTATACATTCCTTGTTCGAAGGTTAATATCAAATGGGATAAACTATCCCTAATTATTGGGACCAAGGTGGTAGCTTTTCAAAGTGCAAATTTGAACTCAGCAAATGTCTCAAGGAGCCGATAGGCCGAGATCTTATATCATATTGTGATCCGAAATTTGAGAAAGATTCCACTTAAAGAAAAAAAAACAGCAAATACGTTCAAATTGCTCAGATATTCTATATGTTACATTCTGAGTCAATGCTAGGAATGTGTTCCAGTGAATAACGTAATATAGTTCTAAACAGCATATTGCAAATCTTCATTCTGCAATTTATTTTATAATTATATTACTCGGGCAATCTTAAGACAGAGTAAATTAAAAGACCTACACAAATTACAACTTAAGTTTACTATAAACTTGTTAATAACGAACTGCCATTATATTTCTATCAAGCCTGGACCTTTCCAAGTGTATACGACTTACATAATTATAATACTAGACGAAAGCATACTTGTCACATCACAAGAACCAAAACATAAGTTTGCCGATCACTGCATTAGACACAATATACTAACCATAATGAATAACGCTCCACAAATCATCTTAGACCAAGCAACATCACATGGTTTATAGGTTTATCCGCAATACATAAGAAAAGAATCATGTGATTTATCTACCTTTTAGGTGGCTCTCATGCTAGCGACTAACCGTTATAATGGGAGTTTTCCAGACTAATGCCAATGTATTGGCTCTTGCCTGTTCTTTTCACTATATTTCTTTATTTATGCTTTTTGCATGTTGAAATAAACATATATCCTAACTTATATCCCACCCTGTCCATGCCGGGTAGGCTGTGACGGTCACTCCCAATACATGCCGAAAGCGCTAAAACCACACGTTTTCAGAATAGTCCTTTGATAAGCATTTCAATACGATGGCCTCGGCTTTTACATGGAGGCAACGTTTACCGTTACACTGCAGTCTCAGTCAATCTCTCGGAGGTGAATGTGGCAATGTGGAAAATATCCTATCATATTACCTGCTAATTGCAGGCAAGAAGGGATGTTCATATATCCTTAATGAGTAGACATTTTGTACTTAATACTGGCCAATATCCATAATGTTGACCATGAGCTATTGTCGTCAGAAGCTGACATCAAAGAAATCATTAGAAATTAAATATCCATTCACTCAGAGAAGCCGAGAATGCGCGAAGGCAATCTAATAGTATATGGAAGTATCAGTGATTATTAGTTATGTGCCAATCTATAGGTTCCACGTGGCACAAATGTGGCCAAGCACAGCTATCATTTACGAGGAAACACATCAAAAGAAGTCATTGAGTCAGTTACACGGCTGATATGTAAGTAGCATGCAGTCACCAGATTTGTAGTTCATTCCTTAATTTGTCTCCTCCGTGTGAAGTCGTTTAGATTGTGTGTGACTTCTGATGGAATAGACCGATCCAGGCTGTCCATCATTCACTGACGTCACTGTTGCTTTTATTCAATCATGTGGTGAAAAAACGGCTTCCACGTGCGTTATGTCGGACAAACAAGTCGGACAAATCAAGCAGCATGTCACTTTCTTGACAGATTTAGAGATGAGTACTGGTCATTTGTACCTCAGATGGTACCATCAGCTATGATTGTCCATTTCATACTCACGCTTCAGGAAAAAAGACTCAAGCGTGGGCGGGGCTTAGTGTCGGAGAGTGGATCGGTCGATTGGTGACGGTGCGGAACACGCTTCTAACGCGTCATAACTTGGTGACCAATAGACCGATCCATACTCCGGGGCTAAGCGTGGGTATTAATATTGACAATCATAGCTGATGGTAGGCCCAAGTGAGAAGTACTCATCTCTGAAGCTGACAAGAAAGTGACATGCGGCTTTGTTTGTCCGACTTGTGCAAGACCTTTTGATCGGATAAAAACAACAGTGACGTCAGTGAATGATTGACAGTCTGGATCGGCCTTTTCATACATCTAACAAACGTTTTTAATTACCTTCTTCATATCAAAGGCTAAGGTATATATGGACATAGGCAGTACGTGTTTTATGGATGCGATGTCAATAGGAATTTGCATCGCTTTCCCGGCACCGATCATTCGTATGAAAACTATGACTTAGTGCAGAACTGAAAAATCTTTCAAGGACGTTCTATCTGCTATCTGATACCGGCTGATGAACATGTTGCCGGGCAGGCAATGTTTTTTCGGTATTTATGGAAATATTTTTTTCTTAGCGTCTACTCCCATGATCCTTTGCGCGGGATTCGAGGACTCGCTCCAGCTCGCGCATTCACTAGCCGCTTCCTCTAGAGAAACCAACGGGAACGGACGCACCTTTGAACATTGATATTGCTAACGTGATATCCCCGGCACGTCGCCCCAAATATTTGGTACCAGTTCAGTTGCCACTGCAATATTTTCCCCGCAAGTTCAACCTTATAATAATACATCGGACGAAGCTCCTTGTAGTTTTTTCAGTCATTCGCAAACGAGTCAAGGCTGATAATTTGGCCAGTTAATATGGAAACACCAAAATTGATGGCTTGGGTTCTTCAGATGGTGGTATGTAGTCACATGACCATGTGTGAACAAGTTTCGTGGAACAGCGTCATAAAACGCCAACATGAAGTCATTGACCGACAGGTCAATCTCGCAGTAGGAATTTCGTTAGAGTTGTGCAACAAGGTCGGCGCATGCCATGGAATTAAATCCAAATCTGTCCTCACCTGCAAAGCAGTTTTATACACAGCGATTGCAAAAGTCATGGATGAATGTTTACCAGAAATAGCGTGTAAACACGGAAGAAAACACCTCAATGGCAAGATAAGTACACCATTACCTCTATTGGTATCTTGTGGTACTTTGTATGCAAGGACCAAGGGTTTAGTGGATATGTCTTGGTCGATTCCTGGCCCGGCCGCTGTCGCGTGGAACGTCACTCTTGTAAGAGTGATGTCCCAAAAGGATAACAACCTCTGCGAAGCCGTGGAACATCACATACTACGAGAGTCGGGTCGTGTCCTGGCAACTCTCTGTGGCGTGTGGCCCCCGCATTCCTACGTCACATCCGGTCCAAATGTAGCAATCCTCTGGAAAGCTATTGTTAATATGTCTTCGGATGCCGAGTTTTGTTTGACATTTGCACCAGTGGCATCCGGATATAGCATTGACGCCAAAGTCGACAAAGACGGCGGGGAAGAGTTATGTCATAATTACCCCTATTTATGTTTCGCCGTTGGGGAAATCCGGCTTCGAGGACCACCATTGGATGCATTTGACATCATAGGTAAGACTAAGTACTACAGCTGGTGGATATCCGAGCCTATTCTGACGACGCCTGTGATTGTGATATCCAAGTTTCGGTGTCCCAACCGAGAGTATGAAAACGATGTAACAATTGTTATTGTGGATGGTTTGCAAGAGGTCCGTGATCCCAACACTGCTGTTAAAACTGTTGTCTTGGGCGAGGCATCATGTCGAGATTTTAATCTGGGTGAGATACGCCATCAAGCTAGCGTGGGAGACGCAACAATTATAGTAAGGGCCGACGGCAAGTCGGTGTTCCTGATTGACATAAGTCACACAGTGGTTAACGTGTCATTTCCGGGGCCAAATTGTGTCCACCAACGTCACGTCATCGGCGAGGGCGACGAGATACTGTTTGAAAGTAACTCGCGCCAAACAACGCTGTCCCACGTGATTTTGTACGTCAACTGCTCTATCGCCAGATACATACATATCAGGAATCTGTCGGTAACATACGACGGCCTTACTTACTTGGGGTGCAGAACCGGAGGCATGTTCATACTGAATCAGGATCCGCTCAATGTCATGGGAAAGATTTGTTCTCCACGGCTAGCCGCTATCTGGAGCAGTACTCTGGGACCTTTCGGTGTTCATTTCGGCGGGAAGCCGTTGTCATTTGTGGCAAAGACATACAGTGGAATCGCGGTCATTACCCTCAATGGCATTGCTCAATTGTCGCCTTGCTTTGGTCTCGTCAATGGCCATTTGATGCCGACGAATCTACGCCACGGAACATCTTGGGGCGTATTACCGTCAGCGGCGAACATTACTGGGCATACAACTGCGAGGGTTAATGACTTGTTCATTGAATACCTACCAAGCGAATGTCTCGTTGTGCGGCTCATTCTCTCCAATGATAATTATTACTGGAAATTTAGCGAGGTATTGAGGGTGAAATACATACCAGCCGGTGATGACGTCAACGCGATATCGAGCGCAATATCGGTAAATGCAGTTCAAAACATCGATCATGGTGACTTTGAAAGTATTAAAGAAATCCAACAAGTCGAAACGCAATCCTGCTATTTCTCAGTGTCTACATATGACTTGCACAATGGTAACGCAATACAAAATATGAGGTCATTCGATCTCGCCCCAGATCAATCTATCGTCAACAAACTAAAGTGGCAAGTTTGGGGGCAGATTGTGGAACAGGACTCAACTTCTAATTGTTTATTAGGCGGAAGGACAAATCGCTTAGCATCGGAACCTAACGGGTTGAGCGAATTGTTATGCCTGCCAGTTGAAGTGACCACCACGTGGTGGCTATCTGTCTTTTCTGCTCCAGACATATACCTCACAACACCACGCGTTGTTTGCGCCAGTACCGTGATATCCGGTCAGTATAGTCATCTTTCCTGGAAGTGTCCATGCTTATTTCAAAGCCTCTTAACCTAGGTCTCACCTGCTGCCTTCTACAAATAGCTCTTCACCGCGCATGCGGATTAGCTGGACGAAGCGATATTGTGCTGGACACTTCTTAAACATACACCGGCTTCGTCAATGGCGTTATCACTGCGGAAACCTCCACGTGGTCCGTGGCATATGACAAAAACTGGAGCCTTCTACCAAATAAAGTTGGTGCCGAATCTAACTTGGAATTCAGCCAAAGCCTTCTGCCAGTCCGCGGGGTATGGCCTCCTTAGCCTCAGCAGTGACATGGAACTGGAACTTCTGATGAAGTTGGTGTTCGAGAACCCGACAACAGCACAAGCCCATGCCACGGTTCAAATGATTTTCTTAGCCATGCACATGACGAATTTGGTAAGGATGGTTGACTTATAATGTTTACGCTCATCAGCTTAGCTCTAAACGAACAACGTTTGTAATAATACAAATGATGGGTATTGATGGGATCGAAAGACACATTCAATCATCTTAATGCTGATTTGAAATCGAGTAAATTATCTTGTTATGATTAGTAATTGCATTATATTTTTTAACATGATAGACCATTTGCTTATTATTGTGGACTCATTTTATTACAGACAGATGATGCCAGACCAACCGCAGCCGAGGCGCTCAAAATGAGACACAAGAACCACATGCTATGGTATCCCAGCAAAAAGATCGCATACGGTCGAAAATTCGGAAAAACAACATCCTTATTTGATTCTGCGCTTGTGAGATCTGCATTGAAAGGAAACCACCCATATCAACTCAACAGTTTCATGTGTCCGGCGCTGACTGTATTTTCAGCCAGTCAGTTTTTTCTGGGTCGACATCCCTTGTGAGGGCAGTGTCGAAAGATCATTAATAGTATGCGAAGGGAAAAGTTGGCATAATAATAATAATAATAATAATAATAATAATAATAATAATACCCATCTGATAACCAGCAAGTGGTCTAATGAAAGCCAGTTTAACGTGTGGCCCAGGCAGGCGTTGGAATACCGGGACCAATGGGACGTGATTAGCGCCTCCTGTTACCGACTCTTCACGCTGCCTGCAGTCAATGGAATGGCCGACTGCCCCCTGGCGAAGAATGTCTGCCTCAGGAGGCAAAGCCACGTCTCATCCCTTGACTTAAGTCCAGGACTTCACTTTCTTTATTACATTTGGGCACGGATTGACAGGCCGTTGAATGACATGATATATTACGGAGAGAGTACCTTGACATGTGTCCAAAGAAATCTGTCGCAGTACGCTTTCCATTTCCAGAGTTCCTTTCTCGCAGTAGATTCCGAGAAGAATGGGAGCCTAAGAAGCAATAGCTCCCACGTGTTGTGCGAGATCGCACTGGATTCTGTCAATGTTACTTGTATGTCAGGGCAGGCGATGTGTGCCGAAGGTACGTGTGTTATCGATACTCACTGGTGTGACGACGTCGTGGACTGCTCCGACCAATCAGACGAGATTAATTGCCAATCAACAAAGGCGGTTAAACACACTCACAATAGATGGAATGTGTCCGGTTTTAACACTTGTTATCCTGACAGCGTACGCGTTCAGGGCTGTACTACCAGTGTAGACGCTCAGGTAAATGCATACCCGTGGCACACATATGTGACGGGGTGATCGATTGTGCCTTTTGTGAAGACGAATTGTATTGCTTGCCGTCACGTCATTTCAATAAATCAGAGTTTAACTGTTTTCATGGCGGCTTTAAAACGTCCATCAGCAGCCAAGCCAAGATAGCCACTGTCAATAGTTCCCGTATTACAACAAGAATTTGCGAGACCATTGCCAACGCTATACACATACAAAGTGTAAGCTGCTTGAAATCTGAGTCGCATGTTGCCCGCCATAAGATATGTGTCTACGAGCGGGATAATAAGGGGGCGACTGCGTACTGTAAGTACGAGGAACACCTGAGTGACTGCTCCGAGTACGAGTGTCCCACGATGTTCAAGTGTCCCTATGGTTACTGTGTCCCGACATACTACATGTGCGACGGCCGAGCAGATTGTCCTCACGGGGAAGACGAGGTGCGCTGTGAGCGGCTCTCATGTCCAGGACTGCTCCGCTGTCGTCACGACCAGGTCTGTGTCCACCCTAGAAATATCAGGGACGACGTCGTCCAGTGCCTCTCGTCATCAGACGACGAAGCCAGCCAACAAGGACTCGCTTGTCCCCATAGGTGTCAGTGTTTCGGCACAGCTTTGTTATGTATCGGTGCCGAATTTACTGACAGCCTTTTCCAATGGCAGCATTCCCTCAGAGGACTAATCACTCATCAAGTTAAAGACCCGCGCCCTTGGTTATTGCTAGATGTAATCGACTGTATTATATTTGACCTTTCGGATAACGGTATCGACATGATACCAGCGAACGCCTTCAAGGAGAAATCGCAGCTCCGCCGCCTTGATCTGTCACATAACCGCCTTACTTTCGTCTCAGAAGGGACGTTCGCGAGACTCATCAACTCGAAGGAATTGTTGTTACGTAACAACCTAATTGTGATGTTAGGCACGGGTACGCTGGAAGGCCTTAACAACTTGCAATTACTTTCTATGAACAACAGTTTTGTGACACGCCGACCGAACTGTTTCTTCCGTGGTGCACCGTATATTGCACGCCTTGATCTGTCAAATGGCAAGCTGGAAACTTTAACTGATGATGTATTTTGTGGAGGCCAAACGAATATACAGCAGCTTGACATATCGGGCACGGCTATCACAGAAGCTATGTTGGCTAGCATGCATCATTTTCCTAAGCTACGGCTTATCACTGTATCGTCAGCGGCACTGTGCTGTTACGTCACACACCCAGTAAAGTGCGAAGTTAAGGAAACCGATGAATTGATGAAGTGTGGGGACCTCTTGCCTACCAAAATGACCCGTTGGTTCGTGTGGATTGTGTCCGGTTCGTCCATGATACTAAATGCATTTAGCCTGGCGTTGACTTTGTCAGTCCAGAAGGATGTGATGCAGAAGAACACACTGGCCGCCACGTTCTCCATACACACTGCAGTGGCGATCCATGGTGCCCTGATCGCCACCGTGGACGCACAATACAGAGACAGGTTCCCTTTCTACAGGACTCAGTGGGTGGATGGATCATTTAACCGGATTTCGGGATTAATATGTAGCGTGCTGTATCGTACGGCACCCATTCTGTTTCTTATACAAAGCATCATCCAGTATATCTCAGTGATGCACCCGTTCAAGCGACATAACCTGTTTGCACATGAAGATGTAATGTACATGTTTTTTTAGATGCAATAAACCTATTATAATTACTATACATGTACCACGCGAGATATTTTCTCTTGATTTCGGTTGGCATATCTTCGCTAACGTTACTTTTTATACTGCTTCACCTCTTTGCCTTTGATCGCGATGACGTTTCTGCTTTGTTCGGCCTCAGTGTGCCCCCGACCCACAGCCGCACCGGCAATTGGCAGTATGGCGCCGGTTTCTTTATCGGATTGAACCTTGTCCTTTATAGCCCCAGCGTTGTGTTATGTATTTTAACAGGCAGGTTGTTGGTGATATCTAGCTGTTTGGCAATCGGCGGTCAGGGATCTAGATTATTAAAAAGGCGTGCCGCTTGCAAGTCATTCACCAACAGTGCTACTGCCGCTTTGTCATATACATTCATCGTCCTTATACATATTACTGCTGACATCTTCTGAGGAGCGACACATACTACTTCTCCGTATTTTGCTGTACACACCGGGACTATTCAACGTTTTGCTCTCAACCGCCAACTTAAGAAAACCCGTTTTGATATTTCGGGTATTTCGTGTTTTTTGCTCTCAACCGCCAAATTAAGAATGACCGTTTTGATATTTCATGTATTGATTGTATTCTAGAATATGTTTTTAGTACATATAATGGCGATGCATAATGAGGTGCTAGCGCCAGTTCACCTTCGTGCTCACGAAAAAAAAATTACTCAAATAGTTATCACGGATTCATTCTGCTATGTGCTAAATAAAGTCTTCATAACAATTGTACTAGAATAATTCAGTCGGTCTGCAACTGTAATATAATTGAAAAGGAGCAAGCTAGCAGGCTTCAAGAAGGGTAGGTCAACCATTGATAACACAATTATACTTCAAACTTGTCACAACATTATGTCAAAGAGGGAGGTTTTGTTGTATTTTTGTATACGTATTAGATGTATTGATGCAGCAGATGCTGTTCATATAACTGATTGTATTTGTAATTTCAATTCACCTATATAGCAGTCGCAAATCTATTAATATATTATATATTAATATAACTGTCGTCACGTACAAATTTGCATCTCACTGCGATTTGATGCACAACCCTGACGGGCCTCGTTCTCGTTCTGTCTTGCATTTCTGGTCCATTTGTGTTTTGATAGTCCTTAATAAACATGTAAATCATTGTAGAACGGTGTCTTTATAACCTTGCCATTTTGGCAGCGGTGGGATACAAAGCACCGTGAGACAACGAACTGTTTCCCTAAGCGTCGCATAAATTTGTGATAAACTTATAACAGCCGCATTCAGGTGTTCACACTTCGCTTCACACAAAAGATCGGCTAAAACTGTTCTTGGATGCGCAACTATCTACTGATTTTAATACGTAGATCAGAATTATAACCATCAGAGTAGGTTTATGAGCGGTTAGACAGGTAATAAACCAGAATGCCGTTGCTTCATGCGTGACTGTCAGTGTCAGGCGATCTAAGGTGCTGCGTGGGATTTTCCAAGTTGTATGACGTAATAATCCTCATGACTCGAATGTCTGCGCGTGGTATCTATGGTTACGTAAAAACGCTCCTGGTATATGGACTGAGCAGGCGAGGACAATGGTGCTCTGTTTGTGGCCGAAATGTAAACAACGATGATTTTGGTCTAAAACTCTTCCAACCGTCACATCGAACGTACCACATAGTAATGGAAAGAATAATAATGGAATAATGGAATAATGGAATCTTCACGCACAAACTGCGCAGCCAGCCGGTTTCCAACACTCAAACGTTGACTTCAATGAGTGCGCATCACGCTGGTGCCTTGCTGCAACTGCGTGACGCGCACTCATTGTAGTCAACGTTTTAGTGTTGGGAACCAGCCAGCTGCGCGGTTTGTGCCTAAAGAATCGAGTGGGTGTGAAACAATTTTTTGTTTGCTTTGGTCCAGGCATTGTTAACTACAAAACCATAATATAGTTAAAGACAAGACATTTATCTCTCCATAATGCATGTGGTCCGTTCGATGAGACCGTCGGAACCGTTGTATTTTGAACCAAATCATCGATGTTTACAGTTCTACGCCAAACGGAGCATCATTGTCCTCACCTGCCCAGTCCATATAAGGAGCGTTGTTACGTAACCATAGATACCGCGCGCAGACACGCGCGTCATGATGATTATTACGTCATACGACATGGAAAACCCCGCGCAGCACATCAGATCGCCTGACGCTGACAGTCACTCATGAGACAACCGCATTCTGGTTTATCAACTGCCTAACCGCTCATACGTTACATAAATCTACTCGGATGGTTATAATTCGGATATGCACAGAACTTCAGTGGTTAGTTGTGCTTCCAATGACAGCTTTAGCCGATCTTGTGTGTGAGGCGAGGGAAGGCAAACAACCGGAAGGTAGGCAACACGTACACGCCGTTGATGCTAGGCATTGACGCAGAGCATAGATATCCCGGTCTCGTGGGGTCTCGATAAGATCCCGAAGTGACTGTACAGCCCTATAGGCCCGTTGATGCTATAACATTGACATAGAGCATAAGTATCCCTGTCTGGTGAGGTCTCGACAAAACCCCTTGGTGACTGTACGACCCTGTAGCAGGGTACAACGGCTTCCATCTAAGGCACATGGCGGAAGCGGCAGTGAATGCGGTTGTAACTCCGGCATAACCTGACTTTAAGCCAGAGCCAGCCAGGAAACTAAGGTAAATAACCAGTTGCATAAACCCCCTGCACATTTCATCCTTGTTTCTTAGTGATGTTATTGGAGCACCTCTTGTAAAACTCTTCCAGTGACTTCGCGTTTCAAATATGGCGGGTCTCCGCGAAGCCGCACGGAAGTGCACAAAACTTATTTAAATCATGGACGGCTACATCTTTCACTCTGTCAACCATTAGGCATTTCGCCAGAATGTGCTTTTCCCAAATAGCACAACCGGGTCATTTGATATGAGCAAGTTTTATCAATCTAGTCTTGTGCTCCAGCGGCAAAACTAAGGCCTCCTTCGTCAATTTAGACCTGCATTTCTCAGCAGAGCTCACATTTGCCTGTCGCTAATTAAATCCCGCCTCTCTAGCTCAAATTTAATCGAGTCACGACCTTCCAAAGTCAAAAAACGTCACTAGACGGGAGTTAGCGCCTGACTGTGACGTCAAATGACGTCATAAACGGACACTGTAGTCGAAAGTAAGATGGAAACAAAAACAAATTTTATTCTTTTTAGTTATCCAGAGATGAGCAGCTCTAAATAATTACTCTCTGAATAATTAGCGAAAATCGTTTGGGTACGTTTATCGTGGGGCAAAGCTTCCGTTGCCATCTGCCGTTGCCGTTTATTAGGTTATTTGACCTTGGTTAAATGCTATGGAACGGGTAAACGGTGGCACCCGACACATGCATATTTGAAAACCCCAAAAATTCCGACACTGAGGAACTGAAAAAGCGACAAGGACACAGATGTTTGAAAAAAAATAAACTGAGCCGACTGACTCTAGGTAATCATAGGGGTAATCGTCTTAAGTTTGTAATATACTTTCGTTGTTTAGTGGCGTTACCCATATCCCACGCGGAGGGTGGAACAGGATAGATCGACAGCGAGTTGGGAAAGTGTACATTATACAAAGTAACCGTTGATGTAGCGGTGACCAAACGCGTCTATGGATGTGATGAAATTAGTTATCTAGTAGGATATCTCATTGTAAATAATATTACCAGGTGTGGATTGTTGGAACAGAGTTTCAAAAAGTTGAAAGTTGTATCGTTCACAAAGCAAAAACGAATGAGATGTGGGTTGATCTGAAATATTTGCATACAGCTTTGCATAGAATACGTATGATTCGAAAACAAACTGACACGTGTGGTTTGTGGTTGAAAAAGAGGGGCGGAGTTCCAAAAGTTGAAAGTTGTATCGTTCACAAATCAAAAACGAGCGGGATGTCGGTTGGTCCGAAATGTTCCATGCAGCTTTGCATAGAATACGGTAAGGAGAATGCCCATGTAACAGTACATTCTTGAAAAAGAATGTACGAGACGCAAGCCGAGTACATATCTTTTCAAGAAATCACACGGGTATTCTCTGACTTAAAGTACGCTCGGTGAGCCTCACCTGGTGAATGTAGCGTGAATAAGAGTTCTTTGAAGATGTACATTGCATCTCGCGCTTCCGAAACCAATAAAATAACTGACTTAAGTCGGTCCATATTCTATGTGAGAACCCACGAAATGTATTGTTGTGGCAATGGTAAACTTGAGTCATATGTGAGCTAAGCGGAAACAGTGGTTTGCCCTGACATGGAAGAACGTCGGACGCTGCAGCCACAAGTTCATCTTTAGATCGCATGAATGAAGTCGTGTTTCGCATCAAGGCGCGTAGGCTACTTCGCATGGATTATACAGGCGTTGAAGTACTGCTATGACGTCATTCTATTGTCTAAACTGTACATTATTTTTCACGAATGTAGTGTTTTAGCGAGCTGATAAATTGCGATTGACTCAAGGAGACCAAACAATTTTTCTGTTTAACAATCGTCCTTCTGTTACGAAATCGACCATCGCAGTCAATGCCAATCATGAGCAATAAGTCAGCTTGTCTGAAATAGGTCACAACCACAATGGATGATGAACTGGAAACTTGACGCCCGACGGAAAGCCCCAGCAAAAACAGATACACATTTCTCATCAAAACAAGCATAGATCAGAAAATCCACTTTAAAAACTGAATTTGAGATCATATGTAACTGATATGTAAAATACATACCGACATTTCCTTATATCCTATAATCACACTAGAAATAATTTTTCTTTCTCGTGAATCCCACGAAACTCGTTTGCAAAGCATATCCTATCCATCAACAACGCACTGGGTGTGACTTGCGTCAAACACTATGGCAATATCGCTGCGTATCATATCCTTTCAGTATCCAATAATTTGAACCATTGTATCCTATTCCACATTTAAATGACCATTATCGCCTGTATAAGGGCACATAATCCATGCGAAGTAGCCTACGCGCCTTGATGGGAAACACGACTTCATTCTTGCAATATGAAGATTAACTAAACTGACTTGTGGCTGCAGCGTCCGACGTTCTTCCATGTCAGGGCGAAACACTGTTTCAGCTTAGCTCACGTATGACTCAAGTTTACCATTGCTACAACAATACATTTCGTGGGTTCTCAGATAGAATATGAACCGACTTCAGTCAGCTATTTTATTGGTTTCGGAAGCGAGAGATGCAATGTACATCTTAAAAGAACTCTTATTCACGCTTCAGGGACCACGTGAGGCTCACCGACTGTACTTTAAGTCAGAGAATACCCGTGTAACAGTTCATTCTTGAAAAGATATGTACTCGGCTTGCGCCTCGTACATTCTTTTTCAAGAATGTACTGTTACATGGGCATTCTCCTTACCATAATGGTCATTGGAATGTGGAATATGATACAATCGTTCAAATTATTGGATACTGGATATGATATGCAGCGATGTTGCGATGGTGTTTGAAACAAGTAACACCCAGTGCGTTGTTGATGCATAGGTTACGCTTTGCAAACTGAGTTTCGTGAGATTCTAGTGGGATTATAGGATATAAGGAAATGTCGGTATGTATTTTGCATATGAATTACATATGATTTCAAATTCAGTTTCTAAAAGTGGATTTTGTGATCTACGCTTGTTTTGATGAGTGATTTTGCTGGGGCTTGCCATCGGGCGTCAAGCTTCCATTTCATCATCCATTGTGGTTGTGACCTGTTTTAGACAAGCTCACTTATTGCTCATGATTGGCATTGCCGGCGATTGTCGATTTCGTAACAGAAGGACGATTGTTCAACAGAACATTTGTTTGGTTTCTTTGAGTCACTCGCAATTTATCAGCTCGCTAAAACAGTACATTGATGAAAAATAATGTACAGTTTAGACAGTAGAATGACGTCATAGCAGTACTTTAAGTATGATGATTCGAAAACAAACTGACACGTAGCGTTATAGTTTATTTTTCCACTTTCCACTATGTACATAATTAGTACCGGACTGACCTCATTTACGATACAAATATATAGGGAGCAATCCATGTATGGTCTAGAAGGAAGTCATTACGCGCAAGTTTAAAATGTTATGTCAAGCAAAGTGCTTGGAAATGTCATCATGAATCAAAGAATTCATGGCTTCAAGTTTAAACATAATATATCACGAAAAAAAGTCTTTGAAAATGTCCAATTTAACTACCGGTAATTGTTAAACTAATATTGGGATTAATACCATTGCCACCTGGAGCCGTTCCGTAATTCAGGTACTCAATTCCATTTATGGAGTTAACCTATATTATGTTGTACATGGCCCACTCTTCTTTCAGTAGAGCCTTATCTCGTATATCATGGCTTCCGCCGAAACCTTTCAGTTCGGCGTCTGTCTTGAGCAAGCAGAAGAAGTTGATGAACTCCTGCCCCATGGCGTCCACCATGACCTTGTCCTGCTGCAGGGCTTCAATGGCGTCCTGTAGGGATGCCGGCAGGGGGCTGGCACCGGCCTCCCTCTGAGGGGGACACGGGAGTTTGTTGTTCAGGCCGTCCAAACCCGCAGCTACCGTGGCGGCCAGCACGAGGTACGGGTTGGCGCTACCGGACGGCAAACGGTTCTCAATATAGGTATTGTGGGCGCTGTGATTTCGAACCCGGAAGGCCACGGTTCTGTCGTCGACAGCCCAGTCGGCCTTACTAGGAGCCCAGGGCTGAAAGAGCCGACGGTAGCAGTTGAAAGTGGGACTGGTCAGCGCCACCAGGGCGGCGCTGTGCTTAATGAGTCCCGCCATCCAGTGACGCGTGACGTCAGAAAGACGCTCGCTGTCGTCTGCTGCGTGCATGACGTTGTTGCCGCCGTCTATGGCCTTCAGCGAGTGGCTGTAGTGGAGGCCGTTGCCACAACCTTCCAAGACAGGTTTACTCATAAAGACAGTTTGTAGATGTTTCTGTTGGGTTATTTCGCGACACGCATCCTTGACAAGGAAGACGTCATCGGCAGCCTTGACACCCTTGGCGGGCGCCGTGGCCAGCTCAAACTGACTCCGGCCGTACTCCACCTGAAGGGATTCCAGATCGACACCCATCATCGCTGCGGACTTATTTACATCGAGCATGATGCTTTCAAAGCGACTCCACGTCGCGTTCTTGATATAGTCCCCGGGACTGCTGAAGAGCGGTTGCTGAGAGCTGTCCAAGAGCATCAGTTCCAGCTCAAACCCGGAGAAGAGTGTGAGGCCGCGTTCTGCGAGTCTCTCCAGCTGTCGGCGCGCCATGTAGCGAGGACACTCCAGCTGGGGCTTGTTGCTCAGCGGCCAGATGGTCTCACACAACACTTGGCCCACCTTGTGTCTGCCGTCCCCCGCCCAGGGCACGGGGGTCAGCGTGCCGGGCTGGGGCATCAAGGACACGCTGCCGAGGTGGGCAGCAGCCAAGGTTGGAAGTTTCTCGTCATCCAACAAAACTTGGCCCTGTAGCCCAAACCCAACTGTGCCTGCAAGGAACACCAGACACATAGATGAACAGGTGTCTACATTGCAAACTTGTGGATAACAATTGACGAAAATAATATCATCCTGGATCACACAAGTAACACTAGTTAATAATAATAATCAGTTTATTGTGCACTGTAGGCTCACAGCCTCAAAGTACAAATATATGTATATACAAATAACATCAAGTAAATAAGGTAACATTTTGAATCAGTTTTTCCCTTAATTTGTACGCATCGCGGAGAAATAGCACGATGTTATATAGGGTGGGGGTATCTATTGACATCATCAAAAAGGTAAATTCCCAACTCAAGTTCTGCTTCTGGTCTGTGACTTCAGGTAGGTATTTTTTTCGTGACGCTTGATACAAAGGGCAAAAACAGATTAGGTGTATCTCATCTTCTATAACACTTTCACCATTATTTTTACAATACATATACAGTCTTTCTTCCCTAGGGATTCCTAAATGTCTGCCTTTCTCTATGTTTAGTGGGTGTGTGGAACATCGAAATTGGGCCAAGAGTTTTCGAAGATAGCTTTCCTTAATAGCAAATATATACGGTTCTGTTGTCAAGGTTCTTTTATACTTTCTATATGTGTCGAGTCGGTTATTTTCTTCTAAGCAGTTGAGCCAATTTGTATGTGCTCTATACATCAATTCACCCTTAGTTGTTTTTAAAAATAGATCCTCATCTCCTATTTGCTGATGCGTCCAGGCTTCTTCAAATCCGAGCTCTAACAATATTATTTTCACTTCAGTGGCCCATGTGCGCCTCCCCCTATAATCTAATTCAAATAGCATAGTATATGTTTCTCTCAGGAGGGACTGGTCCTCATTCCTGACGAGCTTCATCCAGAACTTTAGCATCTTCATAACACACATTATTTGGACTGGGTACGTTCCAACTTCTCCCATAACAGCTGCATTTGATGTCGATGCAGGTAGTTTTAATATCCATTTGCAATATTTCACTTGGACACTCTCTATACCGTCCTTCACCCTATATCCCCAAATCTCTGCTCCATATGTGAGAATCGGCAATACCATTTTATCAAATAATTCGAATTGGATCTTAGGTTCTAACCCACCACATTTGTTATTTACAGATTTAATAAAATTCACAGCCTTTCCAGCTTGTGCGGAGAGAGTTTGCTGAGCCAAGGTCCAGACTAGCTTAGGGGTAAAAACCAGCCCCAGATACTTATAAGATGATACAGTCTCTATCCTCTTTCCTTTCAAGAACCATTTTTCATTTCTCTTCTGTATCCCCCCATTCCTGAAAACCATAACCTTCGTCTTGTTTAAATTAATTGCTAATCCCCAGCTTTCACAGAACTCGCTAAGCTTATCAATAAGTTTCTGTAATCTACCCACAGTATCAGCTGCTTCAATCATATCGTCTGCAAACAGTAGCAGGCACACATTATCATATATATGGCTTATCTGAATCCCAGGGAAATCCTTCGATTTGCAACATTCTATGAATTTGTTCAGGCAAAAGTTAAAAAGAAAGGGGCTCAGTTGGCACCCCTGTCTGGTTCCTGTGTTGCATTCAAACAAATCAGTTAGCCCCTCTGGTGTTATTACACGTGACCTAAGTTGGCCATACATTGATTGCAAAACCTCTAGTATTCTCCCATGGACACCTTCTGTGAGCAGTCTATACCAAATGAACTGATGCGGAATAGAGTCAAATGCTTTCTCTAGGTCAAAAAAAATGCAATAGAATCTTCCTCTTGCCTTACTAATATATTTCTGTACCATACCTTGTAATACAAACATGTGGTCTATGGTTGATTTTCCTTTTCTAAATCCGGCTTGTTCCTCATACTGCTTATTATTTAAATCTGCCCATGCTACTAGTCTACTGTTAATTGCCTTTGTAAACACCTTGTTAATAGCTGATAAGAGGGATATTCCCCTGTAGTTATTTGGATCTGATCGGCCACCTTTCTTATGAATAGGCACTAAAAGGGCCTCTGTCCATGGTTTCGGGAAATGACCAGAACTCATAATTTGATTGGCAAGGTCAGTAAGTATTGGTACTGAAACAGTACAGCTATTTTTCATGGCTTCCGTTAGGACACCATCTGGCCCTGGTGATTTCTTACTTGGCAGGCTATGGATTACATGATATATTTCTTCAGTGGTGAAGTCTGAATTCAGTTCTTCAGGTATACCCTCTATACACAAGTGGCATTTAGTGCTTACATGAGTACTAAGCAATTCGTTTACCATCGCTTTTGTCTCAGGTGTCATCCTATTTGCTCTGTTTAAGAGGGTTGAAAAATGCCTATTCCACTCTTTTGGAGATATGCTACCTTGCTGTGCTGTGACACCAGCACTCTTTTTGATCTGCCTGCAAGCCCTCCAACAGCTTTCTGTAGTGACCATAGCTTGTCTCACTTTCTCTGTTTCTTCATCTTTCCACTGCTGTTTCTTTTTACTAATACCTAACGCATATTCTCTTCTAGCTCTTATGTAGTTCTGTAAGTCCCCACTTTTTCTAGTTTTTCTGTATTTATTTAAGTACCTTAGCTTTGTTCTTTTCAGTTCTTTACATTCTGAGTCAAAGAATTTACAGCCATCGTGACATCCTTTTCTCTTGGGGTTAACTTTCATTTCACTACACAGGTATCTATACAATTTACTCAAGGTTTCCACTGTTTCTTCTATATCACCACTTAAAACCAGATGTCTTGCTTCTTGGTAATATGTCTCTGCTTGATCATCTTTTAATCTTTTCTGAAAATCTACAAGCTTATCTGATCTCCATGAATAGAGTAAACGGGGTTGCAGTTGGGTTTCATTACATTGATCATCAGTAGTTAAATAGTTACATATGAGGCTAACCTGAATTGGTAGATGAGAGGATTCAGTTCTAGATAAAATTTCAAATTGCTTAATCTTCACAAATAGACTTGTTGAAGCTATACAATAGTCTATGACAGACTTCCCATTTGGTGATATAAAAGTAAAGCAGCCCTCTGGGTCTCCTGGCATTCTCCCATTCAAAAAGTGTACATTAAATGTCTTACATAATTCTACTAAATCTTTTCCAAATCTGTTAACCTCTTTATCTATATTATTTCTAGCTACTTGGAAACTATCTTCTTCATACCAATTGTTTCCTGGTATATAGTCCATGTTATCATCAATTATGTAATCAGGCATATCACCTGTTCTAGAATTTAAGTCCCCTGTGACGAGTATATCATATTGTTCCTCTCCATACATCCCTTCTATCCTAGTTAACTCTTTTGCTAATATTTCAATACCGTGGTATTCTGTACAATATGAGCTTGATCCAGCTGGTGGCAGGTAGGTAGCAATTAGTATTATATCTCTATCCCAGCAGAACACTCTTTTATCTAGTTTAAATGATTTACAGTACATATTACACCCGCTGAGTTCCGGAACACCACGCTGGATCATATTTTTAACATATATACATATTCCACCTGGTGGATGTCCATATTTTGTGGGTTTTGCCCAGGCCTGTCCATAGCATCTATATCCTGTTAAGATACCATCAAATTCTTCATTACTGTTTGCCCAAGTTTCATACAGAGTAATTATATCATACTTGCCCAAGAAGTTGAGAAACTCATTGTCGACAAGTTTGGATTTAAGACCACCAATATTCCAAGACAATAACTTGAGTTCATGCAATTGAACTGTCCTTAACACTAGTTAATGGCCCTGTTGACGCACGAGATGGCTGTTTCAATATTTGCCCATTTCAATGGTTCTTTGTTCATTGCATTACGGATGACTTTTCCCTGACAGATTCATACCTTGTCATGACTCTTTGAGGATTTCCTTGGTCTGTCGCCCATATACGTGCATTATTAAAGTCTTAGCAGTAAGCTGCGCGTACATTGCAAGTAAAACCACTGACATTGCATAGATTTTTATACATTAAAATCACACTATTTGTGACACATGCGTGTCGATAGGGAAACTAATGTCTTCACAATAAGTAAGAAAGGGCGTATTGTATCATTTCCAAATTTGCAATGTGAAAACTGCCATAGCCAAGCCCGTGACACGAAACCCCAAAACATATAATGAGTTGTAGTCGGTTGGTTGTATATGCAGGACGCTTAAACCAATTCTGCTCATATGGCGTCACTGAGAGAAGGAAGGGAAGACATTGTTTCCGGGGTAACCACCTGCTCTTTGCGAAGAAGGACGTGAGATCTTTATCCTGTGACCACACCGACATGACTACAGGGGGGCTCGAACCCCAATCAATGCGAGCTCTCTAACCCACTCGGGGCGGCCCCTATAATGAGTTGTGGGGCTGGCGGGAGTCCTTGGGTGGAATTCCAGGACTTACTTTACCTCCCAAGCCACTTTCCCTGACTTTTTCAGGTCTTTCCATGTTTGTTCCCAGGATTTTCCATGACCATTATTACGTCGCATCTGCACGGACACATAAACTTTCGCTTTCTTTTTCATTAATCAAGACAATGTTTGAAGGATAAAAAAGCGAAAACGGCCGAGAAATACCAACTTACCACTGTATACGCCGACACCGTCTTTGAACAGCCTGCGCGCGCTGCTGCTTGGGACGACACGACATCTCGGCGTACCGTAGATGTCCGACACAGTAAAACGTACACAGTCGTAATGTTGCTGGGCTTTCACAGCATCCCCGTCTATGTGGTTAGTCTCCCCGGATTGTGTCGACATCTTGCGAGTGAGGTGGTATTAACGTCTGTAAATCTTGCGGCAGTCAGGGTAAAATATTGGCGTTGAAGTTTCAACTTCAATCTGAAAAGAAAAATGTAATAAGAACTTTTACGTGATTGACTCGGGGTCGGAGGTCAAGTATATCAGGCAAGTATGATAGTGGCTCTGTGAACTAAAAAGTAGTTTACGTGGAAGTAAACAAGTTAATGTCCAAGGAACACAATGATTCAAAATCATTTGCGGTTCTACAAATCAAATAAGTTATATATATATAGTCTTTTTATAGGATGTGAATCCAAAATTTAGTCACAATGATAAAATATTCTTTGCTGTGTACTATAGGGCCTAAATATCTCAAAGAAAGATTTTTTTTTTAAGTGTTCATTGACTGCAAACTTCTTTCTCCTTAAAGCGGAAGCCAATTTCGGCCGTAAGGGCAGTGCCAACGAGAGCAAATAGTCTAAAGATACGTTTTCTAAAAGAAAGAAAAGTAACAGTTACGAATTCGCAGAGAACAAGAACAGAAACAGTCTTTAGGAAATATCGGTCCGCTACCGTGACGTCACCATCAGCTGCAATGCGCTACCTCTGTGACTGGGGCAGTGGTTAGCGTTCAATCGACGATTACTCCGTTGTCAGATTCATGAAAAAAATATTTCCTTCTGGGGATGAACTTTTGTTTCATAGTTTTAATTTTAAGAAACTCATTCATCGTTGGTCTTGGCTTTTCCTTTAATTCACTGGATCAGTTAGTACCCAGTGCAGTCGAGTCCCTACTAACGTCTAAGTTTTTTTTAACATGGACACCGTTGTGCCCCAGAGAGAAGCGGCCATGCCTGGGGGCACTCACGGTTAGTACAAACATGTTGAAGCCTAATCCCAAATAAACTTGTGGCGCTGTTGCCGAGAAGGCTACGTTGAGGAGCCAGTTGAAGTCATGAATGCCTGAATGGTTAAAACATCTTGAAAACTAAGTACATAGAAATCTCTGCATGCACCGGCGGATATAAACAGGATTATGACGACAAGAGTGGGGGGGGGGTCCACTTTGGGTAAACAGAGTGACTTCACCGAAAGTCTTACGATCGAGGGGTTGGGGGTCAGGAGGTGGGGGGCGGCGTCAAATCGAAAATAAAAAGAGGTTCAGAAAACCGCCGGACCCCCAGAATAGCGGCGTCAATTCGAAAATAAAAGGAGGTTCACAAAAAACCGCCGGACCCCCAGAATACCCCCCCCCCCCCCACTCCCTCCCCCCCTCGCAAACCGGCCGCAGACCAAACCGGCCGCCGTCCGAAACCAGACAGTGGGAGGGGGTGGGTGAGGGCGGGGGGGTGGGGGGGGCGTTGTCTCGTCTCGGCGGTGTCTGGCTGCCGGATTAGTGTAAGGGGGGTGGGGGGGGGGGAGTGTCTGCCAATAGCTAATAACAATTAGTCTTTGTCTCGGAGGTGCCAGATTAGCGTTCTATGGCTGAGTGGACCTCTACTATCGACCACTACCTACATATAGATATATTAACATCAGCAAGGGCTGAAATAGGCTTTTGGGTTGGGTTTCGCGTATTTTTGCGTTTTACATGTAATAAAGTGATGAGATCGCCATTCAACGGTAACTGGTCGGATTTCGCGTATTTTTGCATCTAAGAAAGTGATGAGATCTCAAATTCAACGCTAATTGGTCAGATTTTGCGTATTTTTGCGTCTTACATCTAATAAAGTGATGAGATCGCCATTCAACGGTAATTGGTCGGATTTCGCGTATTTTTGCATCTAAGAAAGTGATCAGATTGCCATTCAACGGTAATTGGTCGGATTTCGCGTATTTTTGCGTCTTACATCTAATAAAGTGATGAGATCGCCAGTCAACGGTAATTGGTCGGATTTCGCGTATTTTTGCGTCTTACATCTAATAAAGTGATGAGATCGCCATTCAACGGTAATTGGTCGGATTTCGCGTATTTTTGCGTCTTACATCTAATAAAGTGATGAGATCGCCATTCAACGGCTGTCGCGTATTTTGCGCCATTTGACAATTAACGGTATTCGTCAGCTTCACCCTGGCTTCTTCACACCGCAGTTGACAAGAAGCGTTGGCCAAAGGGGGGTGGCCACATGGCTTCCGTGACACCATGGCTTCTATGCCCATTGGTTTGCTATTGGCTATTACTGTTCCTGGATAATAAATTTCGGTATAATCACTACGACACTCCACCATAATTTTCATTCCTCTTCCACTATGGCTGACCTCTGTATTGAGTGTAGCTTGGCTGTTCGCCCTCGTCAAGAGGGGCTGGAATGCGACCTTTGCCGCCGGTGGCAACACCGCGTTTGTAACACAGGCATCACCCGAGATACGTATAGAGCGGCATTAAATGCCGGTTTCATAGACTGGACCTGTGCACCATGCCTACACCTCCCCGACTTGGATGCCGACCCCGCTGCGGATCCCGAGCCACCCGCTGCGGACGCTGCGGACCCCGAACAACCCGCTGCGGACGATGCGGACCCCGAACAACCCGCTGCGGACCCCGAGCGACCCGCTGCGGACGCTGCGGACCCCGAGCAACTTGCTGCGGACCCCGAGCAACCCGCGGACGCTGCGGACGCTGCGGACCCCGAGCGACCTGCTGCGGACCCCGAGCAACCCGCTGCGGACCCCGAGCAACCTGCTGCAGAAGCTGCGGACCCCATGGGCCTGCTAGATCGACCAGCTGGCGATCTCGGGGAATTTGCGGAACCCGCCAATTATGACGAATCGTTTTTGGCCAATCCCGCGCCGGCTCCTCAGCTCCTGACGGATGACGGAATCCGTAGATTCTCCGTCGTTGCCGAAAGAAGCCAGATGGGAAAGGCAAGCTATTTCACTCTTGTAACTAATTTACAAAAATTCAAAAAATCATGTAGCGTAGCGGTACAGTAAATTTATAACGATGCAAATTTTATTGTTAAAGTACATGTAAAGTGAATTTGCTGTATTTGCTGTCAAAATGTTAACGATCTCTTTATGTGCTCGCTTTCAGACGTTGCTGGTGGATAGCTACGGATACCAATACACCAGGAAAGTCGACAAGAGGCGTGCTGGAGTAACTCGGCGTTGCTCCGTCCACTGCAAGGGCCTTACCTGCAAGGCCACTGTCCGAGAAGTGGAAGGCGTATTCGTGCCTAGCAACGTACCACACATTTGTCAGGCAGCACCAGGTACGATGATTTTGCCCCACGCCCCCCCCCCCTCACCCACCCCCTCCCACTGTCTGGTTTCGGACGGCGGCCGGTTTGGTCTGCGGCCGGTTTGGATGTACACCGTCCCCGCCACCACACCGCATACCATTGACATTCACTGCGCCAGGGCCGGGCAAAAAAAGAGATGGTCAGGAGAATTTACGATGGTCGGCACAATTTACGACGACGAACCTTGGTCTGCTTACCGGGCGAACCTCCTTACCTGTTTTCTGGTTTTCCCTCTCGTTGTGTGGAGCGACGAACTGTTTGTGCACACCGTCAGGCCTGGTGTCTGGGCGCAGTATACCCTGAATATTCAGACTGTGCAGTTAGAAGTCGGATAGAGAGGACACACCAGCCCCATCAGAATATAGCTGGAGTTCAGGCTCGGGGCAGTAGTGACCGCGGGTATTTTTATCGCATCGATCGGTCACGCGACCACTCATTGGAATCTGGACTTTGGTCCCTTGGCCTTGAGTCAACCGCGCTCGGGTTGGTTGAGGGTTGGGTGGGGTGAGGCTAAACAAAGCGCTGTTTGGGCTCCACAGATCTACGCCTGACGTCAACTTAAGTAGGTCAAAGGTCATGCATGGCATGCATGACGCTCCACCTGCAGGCAGATTGCACCACCCCATCAACATCCTGGTCAGGGCTAGTTTAGCCAAGTGAAACGCACACTTAAATATTCATGAGCAACGTCACTCGCAGTCCCGTCGACCCCAAAAGCGCTATTTTTAGCATTTAAGGGTTTTCACCACTCGCAGTCCACACGAAGGAATATGGCGGGGTTGTCAGGAACGCGATCGTTTGCCAGCGCAGAAGAGGCGCTGGCAGCGGTCAGAACATACGAAATTGAGACTGCCTTTCGATTTGTTACAATTATACGTACATCCCAAAGGCCGGAAATGGCATGTCTTAGGCCTACTAAGTTTACTTACTTTACTGTCAAGTCACTTTGTGACATAAGTGCCGGCCCCCGGCCACCTGCATGGTTCTCTATACTCGACTTTGGCGCAAGTGCCCCCAGGCAAGCCAGCTTCTCTAGGGGCACAACGGTAACCATGTTAAATTCCTTCGACGTTAGTAGGGAATCGACTGTGGCTTTTGTTGAAATGTGTACACGCGAAATCATAGTACTTACGTCTTCTGTATGCCTTGTTCTATGATCTGACATCAATAAAATATGTCAACTCTAAGTTCTTCCTGTTGTATTTCACGAAAACATTTTGAAAACAGGCAGCCTTTTCCCTACTCGCCGCCATTTGTGACGTGTGGCGCCACCAGCGGCCAATACCGTGTGGAAAAAATCAACGTCGCGTATCAGATGCTCAATTTACTACCTCCGGTATCCTCCTCCGGTACATACCACTTGGTACGTGTTTTTGTCTGCACTCTAAACGTCGTCTTAGCAGCGTATATATCGTGTAAATCATAATCCCATTGTCACATCGTGAGGGCTTTTGGCCTGGAATACACATTATTACAGTGAGTTACGGTATATTGCTTTGTTATATGATTTCTGGTATTGGTAACTTTGGGCAAATTCATCCGGACCCACCCCGTGGAGTCCGAGATCTCATGGGCCATCATGGGTCGTAAGCGTGTGGAAAAGCGATGTGTGCGATGTGACAGTGTTTTTGAACGTAAAACCCATGGTTATTACCGACTAGTAACCTCACAGGTGCTCACTCCCAAATCGGCATCACGCCTAGTGCCCGACTTAAACGAGGTCGACAAGACATTTTTGTGTAGATGGTGTGTCAGGGCTGTGAGTGCAGGGGATCCAGTTGTCCTAGGACGAAAGCGCAGATCAACCCCCCTGAAAGGGATTCCGGACAAGCGCCTTAATCAACAGGCGACACCGGCGAGGCAGGGGACACCAGCGACACCGGCGAGGCAGGCGAGGCAGGCGACACCAGCGACACCGGCGAGGCAGGCGAGGCAGGCGACACCAGCGACACCGGCGAGGCAGGCGAGGCAGGCGACACCAGCGACACCGGCGAGGCAGGCGACACCGGCGAGAAAGGCGACATGGATGCCGAGGAGGGCAGGGGAGGTGACACCATCGCGGCAGGTGACACCTTCGAGGCAGCCAATGCGCAGGACACCGCGCAGGACACCAACAAATTGGCGCTTTGGGCGGCTTGCGACGCCGACGAAATGGCCGACAGGCTCCAGAGGCACACGGTTTAAGACCGAGGCCATGTCACAACTGCGCGACTCTCACTATGTGGGTCTTTTGCGTACTTTAATCAGGCAGAGTCCGGCGGCCAAGCAAGCCCTCCTAAAGGTCCATGCAGGCTTGATCCTGAAGGAAGTGGCGCGACTACGCGGAGGTAAGGCAGTGTTGCCTTCTTTGCGACAACCACTGACCCTGGGTGCGCTGGGAGATTTCAAGTGGTCGACGCTTGTGCGGGAGGCCAAAGAATCTATACCGGCCGTAACTTCCATCATTGAGATGGTAACCCCCCTACCGAAGAATGCGCGGCTTCGAGGACGGAGAGGTGCGAAAAGGTAAGCCTGCTACTTGTAATACGTTCAGTGGCGTATCCCGGGGGGCGGGGGGGGGGCGCCGGGGGCGGGCGCCCCCCCCCCCTTTCAAGAACGAGCCAAGTACTGTTAAAGTCAGATTTTTGAGGAAAAATTGAGTTGTGGATGTAAAATAATCTCACGCAGGGTCTGGCGCCGCCCCCCCCCCCCCCCCCCTTTACAAATTCTTGTTATCTGCCACTGACGTTGACTCATTATTTATGGAAATGGAGGCAAAATGGAGGCCATTGTAATCACGTACTATTGCATATATATATCATTGTAATGACGTATTATCTGATTAATTAATTCCTGGCAATGTAGGCAACTTTTTGAATTTATTAATAATTAACTTATTTGTAATTCCTTTACAGGCTTTCAACCACGGACGAGCTTGCGACCAAGCGTGATTCACGGGTTGGCATGCTGGTTGCAACGATGGCCTACAATTGCAGCTATCGCCGCTACAACTTTGTGCAGGCCGCCCTTGGTGTCGACCTCTGGTGCCAAGGAGCAAGCCAGAAGACGGTGATGCGGCTTAACCATCTCGGCGTTTCCCAAGGTGTGGATGCGGCGCGCCATCACATTGACCGGCTCTGTGTCGAGCATGATGCAGAGCTCAAACGGCTCAAGGACACAATCCTGGTAAGTCACTTTAAAAAAGTTTACTTGGGATACATATCGACTTTTCCATTCTTGACAACGTCATTCAACACATAATGCCTCATTACAATGACTTCATCACGCTAATTTTATCATGCGGGGTATAATATAACATTCATATGCTATCAGCCGACCATAGTAGACTGGTACATTTACCATGTTATGCCATGGTGAACCATGGTAAATGTACCATGCATAATATACAATGGCAACTGTACCATACTATTTACTACGTTTAATGGTGGCATATTTAACATACATCATGGTATTTTTGTCCTATCATATCACCATTGGTCATTGTATCATATACAAAATTATTTCACAGTACATGTATATATATATTACAAAAAAATCAACCACAAATATTGCAAACTGTATTAATAATGAACATAACTGCATTTTTTTTCATTTTTAATGTTTTATTCATCCTTTTGGTTTTTATGCACTGGTATAATAAATGTCCCGGTAAAATGCATTATTGCAACAAAAAACATTTGTTCCAGGGAAATGACAATAACCTGGTAATGCTGTAAATGCAATAATTGACTCCTTCACTCATTGCTCATTGAAACTCATTCTATGGAATCTAGCTAAGACTTAATACACATTTAACACCTGACATAATTTATATTATGTGTATGAACTATAAATAATAAATGTTTAATGGCATATTGTGTAAAATTTGCGAAAAGAAGCAATGTTCCTAACTTAGCATTTGGGTAAAATAGCTCTTTATAATGGCGAAATATATACCTTACAGAATATTACATAGTATATAATATTCCATAGTTTACTATAATATTCTATAGATGCTACTATAGTATTTTACATATTGATATAGAATTCTATGGTATTTCATATTGCTATGAAGTTGTATAGTATTACAAAGTATACTAGTATGTACTATATACAACTTTACTGTAGAATTTCTATATGTCTAGAATTCTACAGGAATATATATCATTCCTCCCTATAATAGTAATAGCATAATTCTATAGTACTAGTATGTACTGTAATGATCCACAGAATCTTACCATAATATTTCCATAGTAATTCTATAGTAATCTATGGACTACTATATTACTTAGTAACTACAGTATAATATAACATGCCATTGTTTAGTATAGTATGTACTGTAGTATTGTATATGATTTTTACCATTGTATTTGAAACTCTCTAATACACAAGAATATTCTATATATGTTTTTACAGGGGGTATCATGCACTGTCAGTGCTATTTTCTTTGACGCGCTAGTAGGGTATCCCATTTTTCCGCATTAGCTTACTTGTAACAAAATGACAAAATGGACATATATGGAGTCTCTCTAATTTGCACAGAATTGATACATTATCTATCAGTAAATGACTGTCAATACCATGCATCAGCATAACTGCCTAAGACTGTCACGTTGCTACTAGGGTTTGGTACGTTCGCTTGCTATTCGTTGCCCCCCCCCCCCCCCCCCTCCAAAAAAAAGCAATGAAATAATAATGATCAATATTATTTTTTTATTATTATTTCACAAAGGATCGAACTGAAGGCCAGCGAGGTGCTCGGCGGCGGCTGGAAATGGGAGAGGAAGAGGACGCGGACCTGAAAGAGCAGTCGTTCAGCCTCTGCTGGGATAACGTGCAGTATGAGAGCCACCGCACCCATCAGACCCAGGACCAGGGCAACAAGTTCCGTTTGATGGCATTGGCTTTTGCAGTCAAGCATCGCACGGATTCCCTCTCCCTCGTCGACCAAGGCATCACTCCGGCCCCGGAGCTCGACCCCGCGGTGTTCCTGCCGCAGTTCGACGACTTCGACAGATTGAAGTGCACCATGCAGGTCATCGTCACACGAGTCATGGTAACGCACTTCAAGTTCCTAGCCCACCTGAGCCCTAAGGTCAGCTGGCACATCCCTCATGTGTACGACGAGGTGATGGCCGCAAAGTCGCAGGTCATCAACATCGGCCACATCGAGGCGGACCCATCGTCGACGGCGGGAACGGCAACGATCTTGGGGAGACTTCACCAGTACGTCCCTCAGGTGGGCAACAGAGTCCATGCGGTACCCTGCAACGGTGACGGGATGTCTGTGGAGCGGATGAGGACGACAAAGAAGGCCCTCTCCAGAGGCGAAACCCCAGAGGAACGGGCGGATGGGCTCATCCCCGTACCGCAAGAGTTTCACAAAGAAGGGATTTTGCTTCAGGTAAAAATACATGATATTCAAAATTGGAATCTGATTCACTACATTATAACAATGTAGTATGCATTGTTTTCCTGTTAGGGCGTTCGTGCGTAGTATCTAACAAAAAATAAACACGAAATACAATAATAACTTTACTTTGTCTCTTTATACGTTTGACATGATGATTAATATGTGAGGTTGTCCTTTTGTACAGGACACGATGGACTCCTGGTTTCGCGGGCGTTCCATTGCCGCACGAGGGACGTTGTTCCAAGTCAAGGAGCTGTTCCGACACAAATCGGTGAAAGGCGATGTCATGCACAACTTTCAGCATGTTTGGGACCTCATCAAGGTGAGACATTGTTCAAATAGCTGATTACAGGACCGTATGAGAGTAATAGGCAAATCTCAATCAAAAGGCTATAATAGGTTATTGTCCATCCTGTCCTCGGTATCAAGAGCTTTAAATTCCGATTATTGTAATTAAAGAACGTGATGTCATGTTGCGTCCATTGTGTTGTAGTTCACCACAGAAGGCCTAGTGCTACTGATGGGCATGCAGCTGTGCGGAATGGCGGACCAGGACGATCGGCCGGTCAGACTCCCAGGCGGCGAGGAGGCACAGCTGCTGTGGCTTCAGCGACTGGCTTGCCGCCTTGTTGACGCGTGCTGGGAGCAAGTTCCCAGGCACGAGGTGCGCACGGTGATGGCTGCGGCCAAGGGAGATGGCGAGACCTACCCCTTTTGCTATTGCAAAGAAGGTACGTCCAATTAGTTACCTAAATTTCAATAAAAGGTGCATATTATAAATAAAATTTTGCGTAATTTGACAAATGAATTTGATCCGTTTGGTGAAAGATAACTTCATATATCTTCTTTCCTGCTGTCACCTGCTGAAACTACTCAATTGGTCTCATAAAAGCTATATTCCATACTATGACGTCGGGTGGTGTACAGCAATGCGTTGTAGCCGAAGGTTGGTGCAAGGTGCAAGCTAGTAATAAGAGTTTACAAATACATGTGCGTAATATTGCAGAGATTGGAGGCAAAATGGTCCGGTGCTGCAGCAGCTCCTGCCCACAGGAGTGGTTTCACCTCCCCTGTGCGAGGCCTGCGCTGGTGAGGGCTCCCAGGGGCGACTGGTATTGCAGCGATGAGTGCCGGTACAGTCGTCGTTACATCTACTGTGTGTGTCAAAAACGGCAGCTGGACGACAACGACGAGGATCACCGAGTGATGGTCAGCTGTGCGCTCGGCGAGAACTGCTTCCGCCACGAAAGGTACCACGCCGAGTGTGTGGGCCTGGATCCAGAGGCATTACCCGGTACGTAAATAAACCGAATTGTCACCGGGGAGAGGTTACCCTCCATGAATCGCAGCATAACATACATTTAAAAAAGATCTTGTTCTCCCCTTTCCTTTAATATATGTCTCTAATTTACGTGTGTGTGTGTCTCGGATTGCTGTAGATAACGGATCTTGGTCCTGCTCGGAGCGCTGTGCCAAAAGAGGAAGAGTCGACGACGCGGTCTTTGGTCACAGCAAGTCCCTTCTGTGCCGCGGCTTGACCCACCTCGCCATGCGAGATGCGGTTCGAGAGGGTGACGGCGAAGCAATGCTCGGCATGTGGCGGATTAACATGCTGGAATTCTGGGACAGACACCATCCCAAGTACTTCATCATTGGTCACCAGCTTCTGGCATGTAAGTCAGCTAAACTTTCTATTTGGTGGATTTCAGAAGTAATTAACTGCCAGCATAAGTGATATATTGTGATTCAAGAGAGGAAGTCGAGGAATGTGTATAATTGTATCCAACGGAACACCAATAGGGCAAGAGAATAAATGATTGCAAGAGGAGACATTTTTCTTCATTTACAGACGCTAACCAATTTCCCTCATTTACAGACGTTAACCATTGTTCTTTATTGACAGACGCTGGTGGGTGCTTGCCGGAGAGACTGCGGCATGAGGTCACTTGGGAGCGAGTGGCAAACTTGACAGGAAGGCCGGGAGGCAATATTGGCTTGGACCTTGTCAATGAATTACTAAACGGCGACTTTAAGGGTAAGTGACATTTTAGCTTCGGGGCACAGGCAGAAGGACTACTTTATGCCTTCAATTTACATCATGACCATACACACGCTATCAGGTATTCCATAGTGGTACCATGCAAGAAAACAGACTAACAGTAAAGACAAGTACATAATTATACATTTGTTTTTATTATTATCTTCAGCAGTGAGAGGTACAGAATAATGTAACATAACGAATTACTAACATGCTCATATATATATATAGTTTCTTCACTTTTACAGATCATTATTTATTTTGATTTCAGAAATGCTGAAGCGCTCGCGCGGCAACTACACTGACAAACAAGTTGAGCGGTGCAGCAAAATGAGTGGCGCCTTCGGTACCCTCATTGACAACTTGATGCGCACAGTGACCACCGACAGTGGGCACGGAGCTACCACTAGAAGCAACCCGGTGAACTTCAACGACCTTCGCACCTTTATCGAGGAGTACAAAGGTGACGCCATTGTTGAGTATGTCGGCGAGAGAGCCCATGCCGGGTTTGACGACGTTCCATCGTGGGTTTCTGTGAGAGATCCCGTTGGAATGGGCGGCAAGATCAAGTCCTTGTCGGCGAAAATGCACATCTGGCAGCTCAACAACAGGGCCCGTCCTCTTTAGCCTACTCTGTGGCCGGACTCGCCGTCGTCTCGCTGCTTCCCGATGGAGACTCTCTGTGGCCGGACTCGCCGCCGTCCCGCTGCTTCCCGATGGAGACTCCCTGTGGCCGGACTCGCCGCCGTCCCGCTGCTTCCCGATGGAGACTCCCTGTGGCCGGACTCGCCGTCGTCCCGCTGCTTCCCGATGGAGACTCCCTGTGGCCGGACTCGCCGTCGTCCCGCGGCTTCCCGATGGAGACTCTCTGTGGCCGGACTCGCCGCCGTCCCGCTGCTTCCCGATGGAGACTCTCTGTGGCCGGACTCGCCACCGTCCCGCTGCTTCCCGATGGAGACTCCCTGTGGCCGGACTCGCCGTCGTCCCGCTGCTTCCCGATGGAGACTCCCTGTGGCCGGACTCGCCGTCGTCCCGCGGCTTCCCGATGGAGACTCTCTGTGGCCGGACTCGCCGCCGTCCCGCTGCTTCCCGATGGAGACTCTCTGTGGCCGGACTCGCCACCGTCCCGCTGCTTCCCGATGGAGACTCTCTGTGGCCGGACTCGCCGCCGTCCCGCTGCTTCCTGATTGAGACACTCTGTGGCCGGACTCGCCGCCGTCCCGCTGCTTCCCGATGGAGACTCCCTGTGGCCGGACTCGCCGCCGTCCCGCTGCTTCCCGATGGAGACTCTCTGTGGCCGGACTCGCCGCCGTCCCGCTGCTTCCTGATTGAGACACTCTGTGGCCGGACTCGCCGCCGTCCCGCTGCTTCCCGATGGAGACTCTCTGTGGCCGGACTCGCCGCCGTCCCGCTGCTTCCTGATTGAGACACTCTGTGGCCGGACTCGCCGCCGTCCCGCTGCTTCCCGATGGAGACTCTCTGTGGCCGGACTCGCCGTCGTCCCGCTGCTTCCTGATTGAGACACTCTGTGGCCGGACTCGCCGCCGTCCCGCTGCTTCCCGATGGAGACTCCCTGTGGCCGGACTCGCCGCCGTCTCGCTGCTTCCCGATGGAGACTCTCTGTGGCCGGACTCGCCGCCGTCCCGCTGCTTCCTGATTGAGACACTCTGTGGCCGGACTCGCCGCCGTCCCGCTGCTTCCCGATGGAGACTCCCTGTGGCCGGACTCGCCGCCGTCCCGCTGCTTCCCGATGGAGACTCTCTGTGGCCGGACTCGCCGCCGTCCCGCTGCTTCCTGATTGAGACACTCTGTGGCCGGACTCGCCGCCGTCCCGCTGCTTCCCGATGGAGACTCTCTGTGGCCGGACTCGCCGCCGTCCCGCTGCTTCCCGATGGAGACTCTCTGTGGCCGGACTCGCCGTCGTCCCGCTGCTTCCTGATTGAGACACTCTGTGGCCGGACTCGCCGCCGTCCCGCTGCTTCCCGATGGAGACTCCCTGTGGCCGGACTCGCCGCCGTCCCGCTGCTTCCCGATGGAGACTCTCTGTGGCCGGACTCGCCGCCGTCCCGCTGCTTCCTGATTGAGACACTCTGTGGCCGGACTCGCCGCCGTCCCGCTGCTTCCCGATGGAGACTCTCTGTGGCCGGACTCGCCGCCGTCCCGCTGCTTCCCGATGGAGACTCTCTGTGGCCGGACTCGCCGCCGTCCCGCTGCTTCCTGATTGAGACACTCTGTGGCCGGACTCGCCGCCGTCCCGCTGCTTCCCGATGGAGACTCCCTGTGGCCGGACTCGCCGCCGTCCCGCTGCTTCCCGATGGAGACTCTCTGTGGCCGGACTCGCCGCCGTCCCGCTGCTTCCTGATTGAGACACTCTGTGGCCGGACTCGCCGCCATCCCGCTGCTTCCCGATGGAGACTCCCTGTGGCCGGACTCGCCGCCCTCCCGCTGCTTCCCGATGGAGACTCCCTGTGGCCGGACTCGCCGTCGTCCCGCTGCTTCCCGATGGAGACTCCCTGTGGCCGGACTCGCCGTCGTCCCGCTGCTTCCCGATGGAGACTCTCTGTGGCCGGACTCGCCGCCGTCCCGCTGCTTCCCGATGGAGACTCTCTGTGGCCGGACTCGCCACCGTCCCGCTGCTTCCCGATGGAGACTCTCTGTGGCCGGACTCGCCGCCGTCCCGCTGCTTCCTGATTGAGACACTCTGTGGCCGGACTCGCCGCCGTCCCGCTGCTTCCCGATGGAGACTCCCTGTGGCCGGACTCGCCGCCGTCCCGCTGCTTCCCGATGGAGACTCTCTGTGGCCGGACTCGCCGCCGTCCCGCTGCTTCCTGATTGAGACACTCTGTGGCCGGACTCGCCGCCGTCCCGCTGCTTCCCGATGGAGACTCTCTGTGGCCGGACTCGCCGCCGTCCCGCTGCTTCCCGATGGAGACTCTCTGTGGCCGGACTCGCCGTCGTCCCGCTGCTTCCTGATTGAGACACTCTGTGGCCGGACTCGCCGCCGTCCCGCTGCTTCCCGATGGAGACTCCCTGTGGCCGGACTCGCCGCCGTCCCGCTGCTTCCCGATGGAGACTCTCTGTGGCCGGACTCGCCGCCGTCCCGCTGCTTCCTGATTGAGACACTCTGTGGCCGGACTCGCCGCCGTCCCGCTGCTTCCCGATGGAGACTCTCTGTGGCCGGACTCGCCGCCGTCCCGCTGCTTCCTGATTGAGACACTCTGTGGCCGGACTCGCCGCCATCCCGCTGCTTCCCGATGGAGACTCCCTGTGGCCGGACTCGCCGCCGTCCCGCTGCTTCCCGATGGAGACTCCCTGTGGCCGGACTCGCCGTCGTCCCGCTGCTTCCCGATGGAGACTCCCTGTGGCCGGACTCGCCGTCGTCCCGCTGCTTCCCGATGGAGACTCTCTGTGGCCGGACTCGCCGCCGTCCCGCTGCTTCCCGATGGAGACTCTCTGTGGCCGGACTCGCCGCCGTCCCGCTGCTTCCCGATGGAGACTCTCTGTGGCCGGACTCGCCGCCGTCCCGCTGCTTCCCGATGGAGACTCTCTGTGGCCGGACTCGCCGTCGTCCCGCTGCTTCCTGATTGAGACACTCTGTGGCCGGACTCGCCGCCGTCCCGCTGCTTCCCGATGGAGACTCCCTGTGGCCGGACTCGCCGCCGTCCCGCTGCTTCCCGATGGAGACTCTCTGTGGCCGGACTCGCCGCCGTCCCGCTGCTTCCTGATTGAGACACTCTGTGGCCGGACTCGCCGCCGTCCCGCTGCTTCCCGATGGAGACTCTCTGTGGCCGGACTCGCCGCCGTCCCGCTGCTTCCCGATGGAGACTCTCTGTGGCCGGACTCGCCGCCGTCCCGCTGCTTCCTGATTGAGACACTCTGTGGCCGGACTCGCCGCCGTCCCGCTGCTTCCCGATGGAGACTCCCTGTGGCCGGACTCGCCGCCGTCCCGCTGCTTCCCGATGGAGACTCTCTGTGGCCGGACTCGCCGCCGTCCCGCTGCTTCCTGATTGAGACACTCTGTGGCCGGACTCGCCGCCATCCCGCTGCTTCCCGATGGAGACTCCCTGTGGCCGGACTCGCCGCCGTCCCGCTGCTTCCCGATGGAGACTCCCTGTGGCCGGACTCGCCGTCGTCCCGCTGCTTCCCGATGGAGACTCCCTGTGGCCGGACTCGCCGTCGTCCCGCTGCTTCCCGATGGAGACTCTCTGTGGCCGGACTCGCCGCCGTCCCGCTGCTTCCCGATGGAGACTCTCTGTGGCCGGACTCGCCACCGTCCCGCTGCTTCCCGATGGAGACTCTCTGTGGCCGGACTCGCCGCCGTCCCGCTGCTTCCTGATTGAGACACTCTGTGGCCGGACTCGCCGCCGTCCCGCTGCTTCCCGATGGAGACTCCCTGTGGCCGGACTCGCCGCCGTCCCGCTGCTTCCCGATGGAGACTCTCTGTGGCCGGACTCGCCGCCGTCCCGCTGCTTCCTGATTGAGACACTCTGTGGCCGGACTCGCCGCCGTCCCGCTGCTTCCCGATGGAGACTCTCTGTGGCCGGACTCGCCGCCGTCCCGCTGCTTCCCGATGGAGACTCTCTGTGGCCGGACTCGCCGTCGTCCCGCTGCTTCCTGATTGAGACAATCTGTGGCCGGACTCGCCGCCGTCCCGCTGCTTCCCGATGGAGACTCCCTGTGGCCGGACTCGCCGCCGTCCCGCTGCTTCCCGATGGAGACTCTCTGTGGCCGGACTCGCCGCCGTCCCGCTGCTTCCTGATTGAGACACTCTGTGGCCGGACTCGCCGCCGTCCCGCTGCTTCCCGATGGAGACTCTCTGTGGCCGGACTCGCCGCCGTCCCGCTGCTTCCTGATTGAGACACTCTGTGGCCGGACTCGCCGCCATCCCGCTGCTTCCCGATGGAGACTCCCTGTGGCCGGACTCGCCGCCGTCCCGCTGCTTCCCGATGGAGACTCCCTGTGGCCGGACTCGCCGTCGTCCCGCTGCTTCCCGATGGAGACTCCCTGTGGCCGGACTCGCCGTCGTCCCGCTGCTTCCCGATGGAGACTCTCTGTGGCCGGACTCGCCGCCGTCCCGCTGCTTCCCGATGGAGACTCTCTGTGGCCGGACTCGCCACCGTCCCGCTGCTTCCCGATGGAGACTCTCTGTGGCCGGACTCGCCGCCGTCCCGCTGCTTCCTGATTGAGACACTCTGTGGCCGGACTCGCCGCCGTCCCGCTGCTTCCCGATGGAGACTCTCTGTGGCCGGACTCGCCGCCGTCCCGCTGCTTCCCGATGGAGACTCTCTGTGGCCGGACTCGCCGTCGTCCCGCTGCTTCCTGATTGAGACACTCTGTGGCCGGACTCGCCGCCGTCCCGCTGCTTCCCGATGGAGACTCCCTGTGGCCGGACTCGCCGCCGTCCCGCTGCTTCCTGATTGAGACACTCTGTGGCCGGACTCGCCGCCATCCCGCTGCTTCCCGATGGAGACTCCCTGTGGCCGGACTCGCCGCCGTCCCGCTGCTTCCTGATTGAGACACTCTGTGGCCGGACTCGCCGCCGTCCCGCTGCTTCCCGATGGAGACTCCCTGTGGCCGGACTCGCCGCCGTCCCGCTGCTTCCCGATGGAGACTCCCTGTGGCCGGACTCGCCGTCGTCCCGCTGCTTCCCGATGGAGACTCCCTGTGGCCGGACTCGCCGCCGTCCCGCTGCTTCCTGATTGAGACTCTCTGTGGCCGGACTCGCCGCCGTCCCGCTGCTTCCCGATGGAGACTCCCTGTGGCCGGACTCGCCGTCGTCCCGCTGCTTCCCGATGGAGACTCCCTGTGGCCGGACTCGCCGTCGTCCCGCTGCTTCCCGATGGAGACTCCCTGTGGCCGGACTCGCCGTCGTCCCGCTGCTTCCCGATGGAGACTTTCTGTGGCCGGACTCGCCGCCGTCCCGCTGCTTCCCGATGGAGACACTCTGTGGCCGGACTGCCTGTCGTCCCACCTCGAGCGGTCGGTCCCGCCCTGGACTCACCGTCGTCCCACCTCGAGTGGTCGGTCCCGCCCTGGACTCGCCGTCTTCCTGCCTCGAGCGGTCGGTCCCGCCCTGCACTGCCTGTCGTCCCACCTCGAGTGGTCGGTCTTCGAGTGGTCGGTCCCGCCCTGGACTCGCCGTCGTCCTGCCTCGAGTGGTCGGTCCCGCCCTGGACTCACCGACGTCCTGCTTCGAGTGGTCGGTCCCGCCCTGGACTTGCCGTCGTCCTGCCTCGAGTGGTCGGTCCCGCCCTGGACTCACCGTCTTCCTGCCTCGAGCGGTCGGTCCCGCCCTGCACTGCCTGTCGTCCCACCTCGAGTGGTCGGTCTTCGAGTGGTCGGTCCCGCCCTGGACTCGCCGTCGTCCCACCTCGAGTGGTCGGTCCCGCCCTGGACTCGCCGTCGTCCTGCCTCGAGTGGTCGGTCCCGCCCTGGACTCGCCGTCGTTCTGCCTCGAGTGGTCGGTCCCGCCCTGGACTCGCCGTCGTCCTGCCTCGAGCGGTCGGTCCCGCCCTGCACTGCCTGTCGTCCCACCTCGAGTGGTCGGTCTTCGAGTGGTCGGTCCCGCCCTGGACTCGCCGTCGTCCCACCTCGAGTGGTCGGTCCCGCCCTGGACTCGCCGTCGTCCTGCCTCGAGTGGTCGGTCCCGCCCTGGACTCGCCGTCGTTCTGCCTCGAGTGGTCGGTCCCGCCCTGGACTTGCCGTCGTCCTGCCTCGAGTGGTCTGTCCCGCCCTGGACTCACCGACGTCCTGCTTCGAGTGGTCGGTCCCGCCCTGGACTTGCCGTCGTCCTGCCTCGAGTGGTCGGTCCCGCCCTGGACTCACCGACGTCCTGCCTCGAGCGGTCGGTCCCGCCCTGCACTGCCTGTCGTCCCACCTCGAGTGGTCGGTCTTCGAGTGGTCGGTCCCGCCCTGGACTCGCCGTCGTCCCACCTCGAGTGGTCGGTCCCGCCCTGGACTCGCCGTCGTCCTGCCTCGAGTGGTCGGTCCCGCCCTGGACTCGCCGTCGTTCTGCCTCGAGTGGTCGGTCCCGCCCTGGACTCGCCGTCGTCCTGCCTCGAGCGGTCGGTCCCGCCCTGCACTGCCTGTCGTCCCACCTCGAGTGGTCGGTCTTCGAGTGGTCGGTCCCGCCCTGGACTCGCCGTCGTCCCACCTCGAGTGGTCGGTCCCGCCCTGGACTCACCGTCTTCCTGCCTCGAGCGGTCGGTCCCGCCCTGGACTTGCCGTCGTCCTGCCTCGAGCGGTCGGTCCCGCCCTGCACTGCCTGTCGTCCCACCTCGAGCGGTCGGTCCCGCCCTGGACTTGCCGTCGTTCTGCCTCGAGTGGTCGGTCCCGCCCTGCACTGCCTGTCGTCCCACCTCGAGTGGTCGGTCTTCGAGTGGTCGGTCCCGCCCTGGACTCGCCGTCGTCCCACCTCGAGTGGTCGGTCCCGCCCTGGACTCGCCGTCGTCCTGCCTCGAGTGGTCGGTCCCGCGCTGGACTTGCCGTCGTTCTGCCTCGAGTGGTCGGTCCCGCCCTGGACTTGCCGTCGTCCTGCCTCGAGCGGTCGGTCCCGCCCTGCACTGCCTGTCGTCCCACCTCGAGTGGTCGGTCTTCGAGTGGTCGGTCCCGCCCTGGACTCGCCGTCGTCCCACCTCGAGTGGTCGGTCCCGCCCTGGACTCACCGTCTTCCTGCCTCGAGCGGTCGGTCCCGCCCTGGACTTGCCGTCGTCCTGCCTCGAGCGGTCGGTCCCGCCCTGCACTGCCTGTCGTCCCACCTCGAGCGGTCGGTCCCGCCCTGGACTTGCCGTCGTTCTGCCTCGAGTGGTCGGTCCCGCCCTGCACTGCCTGTCGTCCCACCTCGAGCGGTCGGTCCCGCCCTGGACTCGCCGTCGTTCTGCCTCGAGTGGTCGGTCCCGCCCTGGACTCGCCGTCGTCCTGCCTCGAGCGGTCGGTCCCGCCCTGCACTGCCTGTCGTCCCACCTCGAGTGGTCGGTCTTCGAGTGGTCGGTCCCGCCCTGGACTCGCCGTCGTCCCACCTCGAGTGGTCGGTCCCGCCCTGGACTCGCCGTCGTCCTGCCTCGAGTGGTCGGTCCCGCCCTGGACTCGCCGTCGTTCTGCCTCGAGTGGTCGGTCCCGCCCTGGACTCGCCGTCGTCCTGCCTCGAGCGGTCGGTCCCGCCCTGCACTGCCTGTCGTCCCACCTCGAGTGGTCGGTCTTCGAGTGGTCGGTCCCGCCCTGGACTTGCCGTCGTCCTGCCTCGAGCGGTCGGTCCCGCCCTGCACTGCCTGTCGTCCCACCTCGAGTGGTCGGTCTTCGAGTGGTCGGTCCCGCCCTGGACTCGCCGTCGTCCTGCCTCGAGTGGTCGGTCCCGCCCTGGACTCGCCGTCGTTCTGCCTCGAGTGGTCGGTCCCGCCCTGGACTTGCCGTCGTCCTGCCTCGAGTGGTCTGTCCCGCCCTGGACTCACCGACGTCCTGCTTCGAGTGGTCGGTCCCGCCCTGGACTTGCCGTCGTCCTGCCTCGAGTGGTCGGTCCCGCCCTGGACTCACCGACGTCCTGCCTCGAGCGGTCGGTCCCGCCCTGCACTGCCTGTCGTCCCACCTCGAGTGGTCGGTCTTCGAGTGGTCGGTCCCGCCCTGGACTCGCCGTCGTCCCACCTCGAGTGGTCGGTCCCGCCCTGGACTCGCCGTCGTCCTGCCTCGAGTGGTCGGTCCCGCCCTGGACTCGCCGTCGTTCTGCCTCGAGTGGTCGGTCCCGCCCTGGACTCGCCGTCGTCCTGCCTCGAGCGGTCGGTCCCGCCCTGCACTGCCTGTCGTCCCACCTCGAGTGGTCGGTCTTCGAGTGGTCGGTCCCGCCCTGGACTCGCCGTCGTCCCACCTCGAGTGGTCGGTCCCGCCCTGGACTCGCCGCCGTCCTGCCTCGAGTGGTCGGTCCCGCCCTGGACTCGCCGTCGTTCTGCCTCGAGTGGTCGGTCCCGCCCTGGACTCGCCGTCGTCCTGCCTCGAGTGGTCGGTCCCGCGCTGGACTTGCCGTCGTTCTGCCTCGAGTGGTCGGTCCCGCCCTGGACTTGCCGTCGTCCTGCCTCGAGCGGTCGGTCCCGCCCTGCACTGCCTGTCGTCCCACCTCGAGTGGTCGGTCTTCGAGTGGTCGGTCCCGCCCTGGACTCGCCGTCGTCCCACCTCGAGTGGTCGGTCCCGCCCTGGACTCGCCGCCGTCCTGCCTCGAGTGGTCGGTCCCGCCCTGGACTCGCCGTCGTTCTGCCTCGAGTGGTCGGTCCCGCCCTGGACTCGCCGTCGTCCTGCCTCGAGTGGTCGGTCCCGCGCTGGACTTGCCGTCGTTCTGCCTCGAGTGGTCGGTCCCGCCCTGGACTTGCCGTCGTTCTGCCTCGAGTGGTCGGTCCCGCCCTGGACTCACCGCCGTCCTGCCTCGAGTGGTCGGTCCCGCCCTGGACTCGCCGTCGTCCTGCCTCGAGTGGTCGGTCCCGCCCTGGACTCGCCGCCGTCCTGCCTCGAGTGGTCGGTCCCGCGCTGGACTTGCCGTCGTCCTGCCTCGAGTGGTCTGTCCCGCCCTGGACTCACCGACGTCCTGCTTCGAGTGGTCGGTCCCGCCCTGGACTTGCCGTCGTCCTGCCTCGAGTGGTCGGTCCCGCCCTGGACTCACCGACGTCCTGCTTCGAGTGGTCGGTCCCGCCCTGGACTTGCCGTCGTCCTGCCTCGAGTGGTCGGTCCCGCCCTGGACTCACCATCTTCCTGCCTCGAGCGGTCGGTCCCGCCCTGCACTGCCTGTCGTCCCACCTCGAGTGGTCGGTCTTCGAGTGGTCGGTCCCGCCCTGGACTCGCCGTCGTCCCACCTCGAGTGGTCGGTCCCGCCCTGGACTCGCCGTCGTCCTGCCTCGAGTGGTCGGTCCCGCCCTGGACTCGCCGTCGTTCTGCCTCGAGTGGTCGGTCCCGCCCTGGACTCGCCGTCGTCCTGCCTCGAGCGGTCGGTCCCGCCCTGCACTGCCTGTCGTCCCACCTCGAGTGGTCGGTCTTCGAGTGGTCGGTCCCGCCCTGGACTCGCCGTCGTCCCACCTCGAGTGGTCGGTCCCGCCCTGGACTCGCCGTCGTCCTGCCTCGAGTGGTCGGTCCCGCCCTGGACTCGCCGTCGTTCTGCCTCGAGTGGTCGGTCCCGCCCTGGACTCACCGTCGTCCTGCCTCGAGTGGTCGGTCCCGCCCTGGACTCACCGTCTTCCTGCCTCGAGCGGTCGGTCCCGCCCTGGACTTGCCGTCGTCCTGCCTCGAGCGGTCGGTCCCGCCCTGCACTGCCTGTCGTCCCACCTCGAGCGGTCGGTCCCGCCCTGGACTTGCCGTCGTTCTGCCTCGAGTGGTCGGTCCCGCCCTGCACTGCCTGTCGTCCCACCTCGAGCGGTCGGTCCCGCCCTGGACTCGCCGTCGTTCTGCCTCGAGTGGTCGGTCCCGCCCTGGACTCGCCGTCGTCCTGCCTCGAGCGGTCGGTCCCGCCCTGCACTGCCTGTCGTCCCACCTCGAGTGGTCGGTCTTCGAGTGGTCGGTCCCGCCCTGGACTCGCCGTCGTCCCACCTCGAGTGGTCGGTCCCGCCCTGGACTCGCCGTCGTCCTGCCTCGAGTGGTCGGTCCCGCCCTGGACTCGCCGTCGTTCTGCCTCGAGTGGTCGGTCCCGCCCTGCACTGCCTGTCGTCCCACCTCGAGCGGTCGGTCCCGCCCTAGACTCACAGTCGTCGCGCTGCCTTCCGTGATGAGTCATCGTTCCCGCCCTGCGCATCGTCTTGTTCGGCTCCTGCAGACTGGAGACAGAACTGGCAGCACCTGTCGCCTTTGCAGCACTTGACAATGCTGTCGCGGCCAATGGCATCAATCTTGAGTGCTTGAAGGATGGCCAGCCGTACGCACGAAGTGCCCAAGTCTGCCACCAGCTGCCTCATGTCCTCATCTACCAGCGTAGGGTGGGTGGACCTAGGGTGAAGGTACAAAACAGCATCGCCAGGTTCGCCGTCCCTACCGCACCTGCCGACCTCCTGCCAGTAGTCCAGTAGGCATGCCGAGGGACCCCAATGAAGCACGAAGCGGACGTCCGGTACCTGGACGCCCATGCCGAATGCCACAGTGGACACCACGCACCGACATCGGCTGTCTGGCTTGACGAACTCCTCAACGATGAGGCCTTTCGTCCGCTGCCTCAGTTGGCCGTGAAACATCTCTATGATGAACTGACCGGGTGGGATGTCGGCACCGGTCACTGACAGCCGGCTCAGCAGGTGCTCAAAGATGTCCGTCAGTTTCTCGAAGCTCCTGTCAACGTGCACAAATATACATAATAATAGTTCAAAGCTACTTTTCAGTAATTACAAATATTTTTACTATTTTTGATATTCTCATGTAAATATTTGAGTTATTTAATAGTCTTTAAATGTAAACCGGCAAAAAAATTATGCAAACAAATGACATGTATACAATTAAGTTATTAGATTATCTGGGAATGCATACCGGCAGAAAATAATGCACTTGGGAGCGGATGGTCCGTCCTGGGCCAACATATCGCCGTACCAGTTGAGGCTGTCGAAGTTGGCATTCCTCTCCCATCGCAGCAGTATATTGGGACTGAAAGCAATGTCAAGCGTGTACTAGTTTCGTCGCATGTTTCTGTCATGACTTAATTTTGAAGCAGCATATATTAGTATTTGTTCGTATTACATTATAGAACAGCTGAAACCATATCCTACCGGTCAGGTACGATGGCAATGGTCTGCACGTCTCCCCTTTCCAGGTACATGCGGTCCAGTACGTCTTGGTAGACCTTCTCTGTCGCAGTGGCTGTCAACAGTAGCACGGGACAACTGAACATTGACCTCATGCGACCCACTTCCGCATAGCAGGATCTGAAGGACCCACCCCTGGAAACGAGATAACCAAAAGCATTGTCACGCGTGAGTAAGTTTGGGGAATGTCTATTCGAGTCTTGCACTCCATACTTGCATGAACAACTACTGGAGGCCATGTGTTACTTGCTGGTACTCCTAACTCACATATCCGATCAAGTAAAAGAAATTAGAGGATTCTTATATTGTTCATCATATTGTATTATATTCGTTAACGCCTTACCATTTGCTCAAACAGTGGGCTTCGTCTATTACAAAGACGCAGGTCCGCTTTGCCAGACGACGTAAGGGCACCGACCACTTTGGCTCGAAGAGGCACTCCGGCGACAGAAACAGAGCCGTCAATGTCTTCTCATCACCTGCCACTGCAATTTTTTGTTCTCATATTTTTCAAAGGGAAAATACATAGAGCGGCGGCTGGGGGTTTGCTACATTAAAAAAAATACACATGCAAGGAATTAGTCTTATATGCCAAGTTTGACAGGGGGACCCGAATATTTCCAAAAAAAGCAACATCGCTCCAAACAAAATATGAGGTGGGGGAGGGAGTGTGTGCACACATGTGCCCACAATGCATTTTAATAAGGAAATTTATTTTGTTGCAGTTTACACTTACTGGAGATTGCATCGTCATCATCAGTGGCACAGGCGCAGGCCACTCCCCTTTCCGACCACCTGGATACCTGATTTTTCATCAGAGCTACCAGTGGGCTCACAATAATGGCAGCGTGCTTCTTCGTCGGATCGAGCTGAATATGAAAACAAGTGATCATCTTTTTGACAATGAAATGTACCATAGATGGTGCATATGGGTAAATTTGTACTGTTTCTACAATTTAGCTCAAATTTTAATTCACTATTTATAGAGCGTTCAGTTATAACTATAACAATACTGTTTTATATGTTGGGGATACCAAATTAGAATTTCTCTGCAGGAAATGGAGCAGTCTGTCTACTAACGCTGCAACAATTTTATGAATGAATCACCTCATTCAGAAATACATAAGAAAGCGTGCTAATGAAACACAAACATTATCAGAACTAGATACCAGACTACATATACTCCGTATTATATAAATATTATAATAAATTTACTCATTACATTATCATGTTGAACAAATTGTAAAGCTTATAAATACATAGCCTGAATGTTCAGACGTTACAGTCTTGACACTTGTTCTTGTGACTGTCACAAGAACAAGTGTCAAGACTGTAACGTCTGAACATTTAGGCTAATAAATACAATGTCATACAGCAGAGAAACTATTCAAATGCGCTTTTTGCAAATATTACATTTAACTTGATAGTAATGCATAAAAATTATCGCTATGCCAGTTTCTTCAAGAATTATTTCCGAAATCCAGCTTAAGATTTTTGTTTTTAATTGGTACACCTCATGCCAACGTGCATTGTAAAGAGGCCTCCCCTTGGCGGGCAGACACAGCTCAGACTTAGGGGTTAGGAACTCGTAAAAAATTGCGATACGGCGGATAGGGGGTGTGCTCCATAAAAAAATTAGCGACCGGGGGGGCCCCCCTGCATGGCCCGTCGCGACCAAATTAGAAGTAGCGGGCGCATGTGTACAGCTCCGACTTGGGACTGGGGGGGGGGGGGGGCTCGTAAAAATTGCGATACGGCGGGTAGGGGGTGTGCTCTATAAAAAAATTAGCGACCGGGGGGGCCCCCCTGCATGGCCCGTCGCGACCAAATTAGAAGTAGCGGGCGCATGTGTACAGCTCCGACTTGGGACTGGGGGGGGGGGGGGGGCTCGTAAAAATTGCGATACGGCGGGTAGGGGGTGTGCTCTATAAAAAAATTAGCGACCGGGGGGGCCCCCCTGCATGGCCCGTCGCGACCAAATTAGAAGTAGCGGGCGCATGTGTACAGCTCCGACTTGGGACTGGGGGGGGGTGGGGCTCGTAAAAATTGCGATACGGCGGGTAGGGGGTGTGCTCTATAAAAAAATTAGCGACCGGGGGGGCCCCCCTGCATGGCCCGTCGCGACCAAATTAGAAGTAGCGGGCGCATGTGTACAGCTCCGACTTGGGACTGGGGAAGGGGGGGGGGGGGCTCGTAAAAATTGCGATACGGCGGGTAGGGGGTGTGCTCTATAAAAAAATTAGCGACCGGGGGGGCCCCCCTGCATGGCCCGTCGCGAACAAATTAGAAGTAGCGGGCGCATGTGTGCAGCTCCGACTTGGGACCGGGGAGGCTCGTTAAAAATTGCGACACGGCGGGAAGGAGGTGTGCTCTATAAAAAAAATTTGCGACCGAGGGGGGGTCTGCGCGGCCCGTCGGGAACAAATTAGAAGTAGCGGGCGCATGTGTACAGCTCCAACTTGGGACCAGGGGGGCTCGTAAAAAATGTCGACACGGCGAGAAGGGGGTGTGCTCCATAAAGAAACTAGCGACCGGAGAGGCCCCCTTGCAAATAAATTTGAAATAGTGGCCACATGTGTGCAGCTCAGACCGGGGGGGGGGGGGTGGAGCATACGGGGGGCAAGGCCCAATGCTTCAGACCTGCCATGCCATAATTCGGTCGTTTCTAATGTAAAGTTTGGTATTCTTTGCTCAGAATTGCGTGGTGTGTGGACCAATAGCAATTATACCTTGTCCATAACAAGACATGGCAAAATGGCAATGTCGCTCTTGCCAAAGGCCGTCGGCAGAATGGCAAAAACGTTCTTCCCCGAACAAACAGATTTGATTCCACTTATTTGCTCAGGCTTGAGGCTGTACTCCAGCCCTAAAGCCCGCGCGACGTCTTCAATAACTACGTCCATGACCGATATTTATCTATGACCAAGTAGAATACAATAAACCGCACGATATACGACGCTAAAACTACGTTGGCGATAATAAAGAGAGTGCAGACGAAGGTAGTAAATTGAGCATCTGATACGCGACGTTGATTTTTTCCACACGATATTGGCCGCTGGTGGCGCCACACGTCACAAATGGCGGCGAGTAGGGAAAAGGCTGCCTGTTTTCAAAATGTTTTCGTGAAATACAACAGGAAGAACTTAGAGTTGACATATTTTATTGATGTCAGATCATAGAACAAGGCATACAGAAGACGTAAGTACTATGATTTCGCGTGTACACATTTCAACAAAAGCCACAGTCGATTCCCTACTAACGTCGAAGGAATTTAACATGGTTACCGTTGTGCCCCTAGAGAAGCTGGCTTGCCTGGGGGCACTTGCGCCAATACTCGACTTTACCAGGCCTGTCTCCAACGCATCACGGGGTGCCGTTAGAGCCAGGCAGCATTTGCTGTCTTTGCGATGTTGCAGCGCATATTTTCGCGCATAGGGTGCACAGTTTTCAACTAGCCGACAAAATATGGATCTTTCCAGAATCCTTATGCAATTTACTGACCTGGCGGATGGAAAATACTTTGATTTATTGTCCTAACTTGCAATGTCAGGGCTTTTTCTGGGCACATTTATTCGATCAGCGCCAGCCCGCGCCATTATGCGCTGCAACACCGCAAAGACAGCTATAGACATTATAGTGCTAAATTACCCTGGCCACTGTTGTGTGGATAGGGTGATTTAGCACTATAGACAGTATAGCCCCTATACTATGGTATAGTATAGACTACATAGGCTATACTATAGTATAATATGATAGTAATTCTTTTAATTGCTATTTTAATGATTGATTCATTGTTATATTTTAGAAGTATCCGAAATGGGAAGTGTATTAGACCTAATTAAGAAATTATATATCATAACTCTCAGGGTGAATTCAGCCATCGATCTTTATGCCATTTATAGTTTCCACCCATATTATTTTAAATTATATTTACACTAATATAGGAAGAATGAGAAAAAGGCCATGTACGTGGGCAGGCAGTATGTTTCATTTTTGGTAGGCAGGGTTTCCATTTGGCGGGCACTCATTTAATGTTTGCCCACCCATCCTTTTTGTCAGGATCGAGGTTTAGAAAAAAATCATAGTGCTCACAATTTTATTTGACTTTGAGAACTACTTTTGTTTATAGAATTATAAATTGCGAGCTCAAAATGTGAAAACCTGAACAGGTGGTGCCATATTGTCATGTACACTAAAACCTTTTTTTACCAGCCAATATTTTAGCTGGCAAAAAGCATTCTAGCTAATACCCTGATGAGCCAATTTTCAGGTGTCTTTGTTGTATCTTGGTTATCATGTACTGTCTCTTAAATTCAATCAATATCATTAAGAAATGTATATCTTTTCACTTTAAAAACTAATTGATGAAAATATGAAATGAAATGATTTTATTATCAACATCATTGTAGAATTGAACTTAAACCACAAGATTTATTGGCGGATGGAGCCAGGCATTGAGGACACTGGGGTTCCATTTGTCTTGCTGGAGACAAAGTCGCTCATGTGTCATCAAGGGCGAGACAGAGGAGTTTGTATGAAGGCAAAGTTTAAAACAATGAGAGATAATAAAATGGTTAGTAGATTTATATTTATATTATATTTTGGTTCCATAGATATATGTATTACTCATGTAAATGTAAATGTATATGTGTATCTGTATGTATGTAAATATATATATGTATCAGTATATATGTATATATGTATCGGTATATATGTATATATGTATCAGTATATATGTATCAGTATATATGTATATATGTATCAGTATATATGTATCAGTATATATGTATCAGTATATATGTATATATGTATCAGTATATATGTATCAGTATATATGTATATATGTAAATGTATATATGTATCAGTATATATGTATCAGTATATATGTATATATGTATCAGTATATATGTATATATGTAAATGTATATATGTATCAGTATATATGTATCAGTATATATGTATATATGTATCAGTATATATGTATATATGTATCAGTATATATGTATATATGTATCAGTATATATGTATCAGTATATATGTATATATGTATCAGTATATATGTATATATGTAAATGTATATATGTATCAGTCTATATGTAAATGTATATATGTATCCACCAAGTATACAGACCTTAAAAGAGAATTGCACACTAAAGTTACCTGTCCTTATATGACTGTCATAAATATAATCTATAAACTATTCTTTTCCATTTTGGGGGATAACTCATGTGTATGTCGTTGGCAATCCCCACAAAAATTCTTTTCCAAGAAGGCATGACGAAATTAGTTGCGCACGATAAATTCCAATCCCATAAGTAGCTGGGCCAGTGGAATTATGGTTGTCTATCAATAAAATGTGGAAGAAGGATGTTATTTTTGTTTGCTTATGTTCTTCATGCTCACTGACACGCACGTCCCAAGGTCTGTTCTAATTAATCACTGGACCTTCATTTCTCACAAGTATACATCGTACGGTTAATCATGAGTACTGTCTATCTAGTACTGGTGCCTGCTCATGGGGCTGTGTCCCCCGTGATAATCTAGGGGAAAACTATTGTTCATTGTAAGTAAAGGACAAGGTAATGTTTATAGCTAACATATAACACCCACCCCCCCCCCCCCATCAGGTTCCTTCAATCTCTTTTCATTTTTGGCATTCACGCTGTCGCATAAGGGAAATCAAAGCAAATTGTATTATTAAGAGTGTACATACTTTCAGGCAAGAACCAGGGGTGGGCAGGGGGGGGGGGAGGGGAGGGGGAGACACTATTATACAAATATGGCTTGGAGGAACCCTAGACATCCAGTGATGTATAATTAGGAGATAACAGTTTTCATGACAAAAAACTTACCCCACAGAACTGACCTACATGATGTATGTTACTAAAAACTTGCGACCAGTGCGTATACGGGGTCATTCGATAACAAGCTGTCAACGTAAATGATGCCCAACCATGTCAATGGATTCTCTGAAAAAAACTGAATAAGCCATTCACACCTGTCGATAACAGATGTCGATGCTACCCACTACCCGCCTCCCTGTGTCAAGGGTTAGTGGGAGTTATTTGGTTCTACCAGCGACTTTTACTATAGAGACCTGGGTTGAGGTCGTGAGGACCATGCGTCAGGCCTAGGCCTAATTAAGACACTACGGCGGCTGACACTGTGACAGTGTCCGTCACACCAACACACGTATTCAGTGACACTCACTGACTCGGCTCTGTTTGGCCGACTGGCAAAAAATCAGTTGACGAGCGCTTCGGGCTGGGTGTGCACGCGTTCAATGTGAATTTTGGCATAGAGTCTACCAAGGCATTCATATTATGAATGAACTCTAAAAATAGCGCTTTTGAGGTCGACGGGACTGCTAGTGACGTTGCTCATGAATATTTAAGTGTGCGTTTCACTTGGCTAAACTAGCCCTGACCCAACATCCTCTATCCCCCCCCCCCTGCCGCAAGACGGTTAGTAGGGCGCCCCCCTCGTACGCCAAGCAAACAAACTACACGACCCTGGACTATGACCTATACAGGCTTATTGGCATGCAACAGCAAGTGAAGCGAGGGCGGTGGAGCGTACGGCGCTCCATACTTGTTGTACTCTGTATTGTACCTGGTGCGCTTGTGGCGCCGCCTAATGGGCGAGTGTACGTTTAGCCTCCTCCTGTATTTCAGTTGAGGCATATTTGAATGTTATCTTGTGTTTAGCTTTAGTTACGTCACGGCAGGTAGTTCGTTATTTTCTGTAATATAGTTTACATGTTTCACTATTATTACGGGTATGCAGTCATGTTTTTTAAGCACGGTTATGGGGGAGGGAACGAGGCTAGACAGTAAAGATGCCCAGAATGCATTGCATTGCATCGGGAGCCCCCGAGTGATACCGAGTGATACCCATTACACCGGTCTGACGCGGCAGTGTGTCTTTTTTTTTTTTTTTTCTTTGATAAGCGGCAGTGTGTCGCAAGTTACTTTAGGTACGGTTGGTTGAGCGGACGTTATATCTAGATGTCGCGGAATCGGTTTTTGACAGTTGTTGGAGGTCAGTGACCGCGGTGGCGCCTCAACTTGGCTCAAGAGTTGTTTCTTGTTTATATTCCATTTGACGTTAATTCGCTGATTGTACGCGCCGATCAACTTTATAATCAGGTTCTTTATGTGGAAACTTACCTATTGTACTTGTTTGATTGAAGTATCCTTGCATTTAAATTCCTTTTTATCGTGAATTTAGAAGTCTGTTGAACTTCGTGCGGTTTCTTTGAAACAAGGCGACTAAGCGACCTTGACCTTAACGTCTCTTGTTTAGAATCTCCGCCACCAGGTGGCGGGGCGCTAGTTCCCTGCCGGGTAATTTAATTATGTAACTGAAGTGTTGCATGTTGGGAATCGATGTCCCGGGGTATTTAAGGAGCTGATTCGGGGTGGGTCACTCTCTTTGCTTTTGACCAGCCGACCTTCTAGACCCTCCACTGGTCTAGAGTTGAGTCGTGCGTGTTTGTGAACTTGGAAGCCCAAGAAGAAAAGTGTGTTTGGCAAGGAGCCTTGTATATCATGGCTTCCGCCGAAACCTTTCAGTTCGGCGTCTGTCTTGAGCAAGCAGAAGAAATTGATGCCCTGCCCATGGCGTCCACTATGACCTTGTCCTGCTGCAGGGCTTCAATGGCGTCCTGTAGGGATGCCGGCAGGGGGCTGGCGCCGGCCTCCCTCTGAGCGGGACACGGGAGCTTGTTGATCAGGCCGTCCAAACCCGCAGCTACCGTGGCGGCCAGCACGAGGTACGGGTTGGCGCTACCGGACGGCAAACGGTTCTTAATATAGGTATTGTGGGCGCTGTGATTTCGACGGTAGCAGTTAAAAGTGGGACTGGTCAGCGCCACCAGGGCGGCGCTGTGCTTAATGAGTCCCGCCATCCAGTGACGTGTGACGTCAGAAAGACGCTCGCTGTCATCTGCAGCGTGCATGATGTTGATGTCGCCGTCTATGGTCTTCAGCGAGTGGCTGTAGTGGAGACCGTTGCCACAACCTTTCAAACAAGGTTTTTCCATATACACAGTTTGTAGATTGTTTTGTTGAGCAATTTCGCGACACGCTTCCTTGAGGTAAAAGACGTCATCGGCAGCCTTGATGCCTTCATCCGGTGTTGTGACCAGCTCAAACTGACTCTGACCAGCCTCCACTTGAAGTGATTCCAGAACGACACCCATCTTCTGCACCGCCTTATCCACGTCCAGCAAAACACCATCAAAACGACTCCACGTGGAGCTTTTTGAGAAATTCCCCCCGGACAGTTGAAGAGGGGTTGCTGAGACTTGCCGTCCAAGAGCATCAGTTCGAGTTCAAAGCCGGAGAAGAGTTTGAGGCCGCATTCTGCGAGTCCCTCCAGCTGTCGGCGAGCCATGTAGCGAGGACACTCCAGCTGGGGCTGTTTGGTCAGCGGCCAGATGGTCTCACACAACACTTGGCCCACCTTGTGTCTGCCGTCGCCCGCCCAGGGCATGGGGATCAGCGTGCCGGGCTGGGGCATCATGGACACGTTGCCGAAGCTGGCAGCAGCCAGAGACGGGAGCTTCTCGTCATCGACTAAAACTTGCCCCTGCAGCCCATAACCTAGCAAGCCTGTAATGAATATAAAATTGGCACTTAAAGACAATTCTCCCTTAATACGACAGCTACGACAGCGCTCCCTGGCAAAAGCATTAGAACTAACGTAAGCTGGTACCACCGCTCGTACTCGTATATAAGTATTGGTGAGTAAGCAAAGGTAGTGCCGCGGAACCAGGCTAGGACTGGCGTTACAATTCATCTCGGCGCTGTTTATCCCGTGTCAATGAAACGTCTGCGTGAACCAAAGACTCTCAATGAATTTTATGTGTGTCAGCATATCAAAATGTGGCAACAATCCACTTGAAGAATAACTCTTTTTATTGGTTAAGGGGGGTCACCTCACTTGAAGACCAGTAGAGGTAAATTGATCATAATCCAGTGACATGCTGTAAAAAATCAGAAACAAGTAATGACGCTTTAACATTGTGGCAGAAAGTTACTAAATTAATGTCTCTATAACCACAAGGTTCCCGGTATTACCATATATATTCACACACACTCCCCTAATGTTACATAAAGTAGAACGCGACTATCTCACCGGTCCTTGGACTTCTTATCCTATCTACATACTTTTTCTTCATAATCGGCTTGGCTAAGGCGAAAATCATCTCGAAGAAGGAGCCCGCGTTGTAGACATTCAAGCTCTTAACCATTTTCTTGGTGTTGTCGGGCGTCCATTCCTTCATGTGCTTCATGGTGAACCCCGTGAAGTCCACGATCACGACGAAGCCGTGTACCTGGGTCATTTCGTCATCTCGGAGCAGGCGGAACACGATCATCCCAGCACGCATCTCGTTCTTCAGGCTGAAGTTTTACTATTTAGGTATTATTATTATACGTAGCTGTTGCTAATATTATCATAATGACTATTGTGAGCAACTAAATACCGTGATAAGTTGTTGACTCCCCCCACCCCCCCCTCCGAGAAAAGAGGTTTTTGTTTCATATGCATATGTTTGTACAAAGACTTAATTACTTTAATGATTCCCTTGTCTAACGTGTTGATGCCACAACTCCCACGCTCTATACCTATCCCACAAGAGGGAACAAGAGGGAATCAATATCATCAAAGTTCATGCCGTTCACATGTAGTATCTACCGACTGTTTGTGTTCTAAAGGTATTGTCTTTTGTGATCAAGATTGTCAAAGCCACAAAGTGTATTCCAACAACCTCTAGCAACATGCATAGGTGTATTACATATTGCAAGATGGCTATCCAGTTAAAAAGTCCACGTGCGTTATCGCCCGAGTGTGTGTTCTATTAATTGCAATCAGCAGAGGACACGAATCATTTCGCCCCGTCTAAGGTGGGTGGACCACCGACAACTGATCCACTTAGGTGATATGAACTGGGGTTTGGGACCAAACTGATCGATCGACTTACAGAGTAAGAAGGTGATCGGGTTATAGCACACTGTTGTTATACTAAGGAATGTGCCAACCGTCGGGGCTAGAAAAAATCGATCGAGTTAGGGAGGCGATCAGGCTAGGGAGGTTGTCGGACACGGCGGTTTATGGCAATGTTAATTGCTAATGTGCTATTTACTCATTCGAGTGGCAGTAACTCGCTCATGGCTCTAGGCCAACATTTTGGCAATAGGAAAAACGACGAAACTGGACCACGTTTATTAAAGCTTTATACCCAAAACAAAGATCGTTTTATGCACATGGTGCCATGGCGACAAGCAATGTCAGGCAATGTCGGATTTTATTCTTACATCGATATCTTTGTCGTGTTATCAATGCGTGAATGTATAATAATCTATGTCCTTCTTATATACTACCCCCTTAATGCCTGGCATTGGAAACTCATATAAAGTATAAATGTCACAATCGGATTGAAATCTGACCAAAAAGACTGGTTTGCCAGTCACTCTGTAGTGATGGATCCAGCTATTCGATGACCAAAATGAAATCCACATAAAGCACACGCTAAACCCGACTAATACATCTCTGCTGGAGCGGAGGCTCGCATGGGACATAGAACAAAAACCTGCGCGTTACAGCGCCAAGCAATACTGGATAAGCCTCTGCGAAAAGATTCAATAAGCCTCTGACAGAGAAAAGCGGCACCCACTGTACGCCGGAAGTTACAACTTAATTTTGCCTCCGGTATAGTTTGGCGCAGGATGTGCTCTATGGTGAGCCCTATTGATTGGTTTTAGAAATACGCTGGACGCTTCATATGTCATAATATACTATATTGTGTCTATCCTAACTTTAAATAGCATGATATAAAATAGCATAATACCTTGGCGAACAAACATGATCTGGCGATTTAGCTTGTCTCTCAACGGCAGAACCAGGTAGAAACTGCGAAAGAAAAATACTGCTGATTAGATTTAATTAGTGATCACAAAATGCAAGAACGGTGATTTAATATATATTTTTTGATATCTACGGACGCCCCTTTAAACAAACACGCATCGCATATAATTGTGGGCGCGTAACTACGTTGTTTGGGCGGAATGACGTATATATTTATTGATCAAAATATCCGTTATTTATCCATATAATCCATTATTATTATTATTATTATTATTATTATTTCAGAACATAAATACAGAGAGAAGTGAGAGCTTTAAAGGCGAGCATCAACATCGTGGGAAATGGTTTCCAACGCACCCGGCTTTGGGATACTCCTGAACGCCTTCATCTAGCGGATCCAGATTCTGCGGCAACTGGGGTACCTTTGTCATCATTGCGAGTGTGTTCTGGATTAATTCACGAGCCCGCATAATTATTGTTTTAATTGATAGATCTACGTCCGGAGGGTGTGATAAGTTCAAAAGAGGGCAAAGAGGCCAATTAAGGCTGTAAAATACCGCTAACGCTTATTTTTTGTTTGGCATGCACCGCCCCACACTTGAACTCCCCCGGGGAGGGGGGCACCCCTTCGAGCTTCTCCTCGAGTGTTATTCGTTCATTGCTATCTAAGAGATACAAAACGAACGTATCACGGTTTCATATCGCCAGATTGTGAATGATTGAAACGTCAAATGTACCTGTTCGGTGGTTCTTAGCTATGTAGGACGTTTTGGGTAGTCGGACGTTTTGGGCTCTCACAGACGTATCTGCCAAACACAGGTTGGTGTTATCCACACAGGCTGCTACTGGCTTTCATCAATGAATAATTTGTAATTGTAAATACCCACAAGCATGTAAATTAATTTGGCTGATATCATTGGTTACGTGACCCAAGAACACTTATCGATAGAACAATAATTGTCATTTTATGTTAAAACAAGAACAATTTAATTATCTCTGGTTGCAACCAGAAAATAAATTGTATTTCCTGTTAGAATCCGAAAAAAAAGTATTTCTTGTGACAATCAGAAAAATAATTGTATTTTATTGTCACAATAAGAATAATTCTTACATTAAAAACGCACTTAATGTTAATGTTTTGACTTTTATTCTCACACGAAATGTTATAAGCGTTGTATGCCGTACGCATAATTAGCAAGCCATACCTGTCCAGCAGCGGAGATGCGGTTGTTCCTTGACCCATTTCCTAAGGGTTTGCACTGAGTTGAGTCTGTCCTTTGGGTTCTCGTGCAAATACAATCAATTATATGAACAGCAGCTGCTGCATCAATACATCTCATACGTATGCAAAAATACAATAAAACCTCCCTCTTTGACATAATGTTGTGACAAGCTTTGAAGTATAATTGTGTTATCAATGGTTGACCTACCCTTCTTGAAGCCAGCTAGCTTGTTCTTTTCCAATATATTACATTTGCAGGCCGACTCAATTAGTCTAGTAAACACAATTGTTTTGAAGACTTTATTTAGCACAGTGTAGAATGAAATACCGTGATAACTATTTGAGTAATTTGCTTTCTTAAGTTGGCGGTTGAGAGCAAAAGACACGAAATGCACGAAATATCAAAACGGGCTTTCTTAAGTTGGCGGTTGAGAGCAAAACGTTGACTTGTCCGGGTGTGTACAGCAAAATGAGGAGAAGTAGCATGTGTCGCTCCTCAGAAGATGTCAGCAGTAATATCTGTATAAGGACGATGAATGTACATGACAAAGCGGCAGTAGCACTGTTGGTGAATGACTTGTAAGCGGCACGACTTTTTAATAATCTAGATTCCTGACCGCCGATTGCCAAACAGCTAGATATCACCAACAACCTGCCTGTTAAAATACATAACACAACGCTGGGGCCATAAAGGACAGGGTTCAACCCGATAAAGAACCCGGCGCCATACTGCCAATTACCGGTGCGGCTGTGGGTCGGGGGCACACTGAGGCCGAACACGGCAGAAACGTCATCGCGATCAAAGGCAAAGAGGTGAAACAGTATAAAAAGTAACGTTAGCAAAGTTATGCCAGCCGAGATCAAGAGAAAATATCGCGCGTGGGACATGAGGTTATGTCCCTTGAACGGGTGCATCACTGAGATATACTGGACGATGCTTTGTATAAGAAACAGAATGGGTGCCGTATGATACAGCACGCTACATGTTAATCCCGAAATCCGGTTAAAGGATCCATCCACCCACTGAGCCCAGTAGAAAGGAAACGTCTCTCTGTATTGTGCGTCCACCGTGGCGATCAGGACACCATGGATCGCCACTGCAGTGTGAATGCAGGACATGGCGGCCAGTGTGGTCTTCTGCATCACATCCTTCTGGACTGACAAAGTCAACGCCAGGCTACAAGCATTTAGTATCATGGACGAACCTGAAACAATCAATACGAACCAACGGGTCATTTTTGTAGGCAAGAGGTCCCCACACTTCATCAATTCATCGGTTTCCTTAACTTCACACTTTACTGGGTGTGTGACGTAACAGCACAGTGCCGCTGACGATACAGTGATCAGTCGTAGCTTAGGAAAATGATGCATGCTAGCCAACATAGCTTCTGTGATAGCCGTGCCCGATAGGTCAAGATGCTGTATATTCGTTTGGTCTCCACAAAATATATCATCAGATAAAGTTTCCAGCTTGCCATTTGACAGATCAAGACTTGCAATATTCGGCGAACCACGAAAGAAACAGTTCGGTAGGCGCGACACAAAAGTGTTCTCCATAGAAAGTAATTGCAAGTTGTTAAGGCCTTCCAGCGTACCCGTGCCTATCATCACAATTGGGTTGTTACCTAACAACAATTCCTTCAAGTTAATGAGTCTCGCGAACGTCCCTTCTGAGACGAAAGTAAGGCGGTTATGTGACAGATCAAGGCGGCGGAGCTGCGATTTCTCCTTGAAGGCGTTCGCTGGTATAATGTCGATACCGTTATCCGAAAGATCAAATATCAAACAGTCGATTAATTCCAGCAATAACCAAAGGCGTGGGTCTTTAGCTTGATGAGTGATTAGTGCTCTGAGGGAATGCTGCCATTGAAAAAGACTGTCAGTGAATTCGGCACCGACACATAACAAAGCTGTGCCGAAACACTGACACCGAAGGGGACAAGCGAGTCCTTGTTGGCTGGCTTCGTCGTCTGATGACGAGAGGCACTGGACGACGTCGTCCCTGATATTTCTAGGGTGGACACAGACCTGGTCGTGACGACAGAGGAGAAGTCCTGGACACGAGAGCCGCTCACAGCGCACCTCGTCTTCCCCGTGAGAACAATCTGCTCGGCCGTCGCACATGTAGTATGTCGGGACACAGTAACCATAGGGACACTTGAACATCGTGGGACACTCGTACTCGGAGCAGTCACTCAGGTGTTCCTCGTACTTACAGTACGCAGTCGCCCCCTTATTATCCCGCTCGTAGACACATATCTTATGGCGGGCAACATGCGACTCAGATTTCAAGCAGCTTACACGTTGTATATCATTCTAGAGCGTTGGCAATGGTCTCGCGAATTCTTGTTTCAATTTGGGAACTATTGACAGTGGCTATCTTGGCTTGGCTGCTGATGGAAGTTTTAAAGTCGCCATGAAAACAGTTAAACTCTGAATTATTGAACTGACGTGACGGCAAGCAATACAATTCGTCTTCACAAAAGGCACAATCAATCATCCCGTCACATACGTGTGCCACGGGTATGCATTTCCCGGAGCGTCTACACTGGTAGTACAGCCCTAAACACGTACTATTGTCAGGATAACAGGCGTTAAATCTGGACACATTCCACCCGTTATGAGTGTGTTTAACCGCCTTTATGGATTGGCAATTAATCTCATCTGATTGGTCGGGGCAGTCCACGACGTCGTCACACCAGTGAGTATCGATAACACACGTACCTTCGGCACACATCGCCTGCCCTGACATACAAGTGACAATGACAGAATCCAGTGAGATCTCGCACAACACGTGGGAGCCATTTTCTGTTAGACTCCCATTCCTCTGAGAATCCACTGCAAGAAAGGAACTTTGGAAATGGAAAGCGTACTGTGACAGATTTCGTTGGACACATGCCAGGGCACTCTCTCCGTAGTATATCATGTCATTTAACGGCCGGTCAATCCGTATCCAGATGTAATAAAGAAAGTGAAGTCCTGGACCTGAGTCTAGGGATGAGAGTCTTGCCACGTGGCTTTGCCTCCTGAGGCAGACATTCTTCGCCAGGGGGCAGTCGGCCATTCCATTGATTGCAGGCAGCGTGAAGAGTCGGTAACAGGAGGCGCCAATCACGTCCCATTGGTCCCGGCATTCCAACGCTTGCCTGGGTCACACGTTAAACTGGCTTTCATTAGACCATTTGTTGGTTATCAGATGGGTATTATTATTATGCCAACTTCGCCCTTCGCATACTATTAATGATCTCTCGACACTGCTCTCACAAGGGATGTCGACCCAGACAAACTGACTGGCTGAAAATACAGTCAGCGCCGGACACATGGAACTGTTGAGTTGATATGGGTGGTTTCCTTTCAATGCAGATTTTACCGGCGCAGAATCAAATAAGGATGTATATTTTCCGAATTTTCGACCGTATGCGACTTTTTTGCTGGGATACCATAGCATGTTGTTCTTATGTCTCATTTTGAGCGCCTCGGCTGCGGTTGGTCTGGCATCGTCTGTCTGTAATAAAATGTGTCTACAATGATAAACAAATGGTCTAGATTGTTAAAACAAATAATGCAATTGCATATCATAACAAGATGATTTTTTGAACTTAAACTGAGCATTAAGATGACTGAGTCGGTCCTTCAATCACGTCAACACCTATCTTTTGTATTGGTATATAGAGTTAAATTAGCAATCGTATAACGCACATATCTCGAATACCAACAAGGAAATTACTCTACATTACCATGGCCACTACATTACGTCATGCATGGTTGGATCCGTTGCTCGCTTGCATCTAAACTGATGGGTATAAAAAACATAATAGAATAACATTATAAGTCAACCATCCTTACCAAATTCGTCATGTGCATGGCTAAGAAAATCATCTGAACTGTGGCATGGGCTTGTGCTGTTGTTGGGTTCTCGAACACCAACTTCATCAGAAGTTCCAGTTCCATGTCACTGCTGAGGCTAAGGAGGCCATATCCCGCGGACTGGCAGAAGGCGTTGGCTGAATTCCAAGTTAGATTCGGCACCAACTTTATTTGGTAGAAGGCTCCAGTTTTTGTCATATGCCACGGACCACGTGGAGATTTTCGCAGTGATAACGCCATTGACGAAGCCGGTGTTTGTTTGACTATGTTATGGTAATAGCGCACCATGGTCCCGCACGTTGATGCATTGCTCCAACGGTCATTAAAATCCAGTAGCAGCCGATATTCATTTTCGTTATTGTCTAGCTTCCAGTGAAACCAGGACCCGGCATCCTTTGATCCAAGTATAGGCGTGGCTCTCGCCCATACAAAGCTCGCTGCATATTTACGTATCCGGACCAAGCTATAATAATATGTGCCCAGCACAATATCGCTTCTTCCGGTTAATCCGCATGCCCGGTGCAGAGCTATTTGCAGAAGGCAGCAGGTAAGACCTAGGTTAAAAGGCTTGGAAATAACCATAGACACTTCAAGGAAAGATGACCTATACTGACCGGGTATTACGGTACTGGAGCAAATAACGCGTGGTGTTGTGAGGTGTATGTCTGGAGCAGCAAAGACAGATGGCCACCACCTGGTGGTCACTTCAACTGGCAGACATAACAATTCGCTCAACTCGTTAGGTTCCGATGCTAAGCGAATTGTCCTTCCGCTTAATAAACAATTAGAACTTGACTCATGTTGCACAATCTGCTCCCAAACTTGCCACTTTAGTTTGTTGACGTAAGATTGATCTGGGGCGAGATCGAATAACCTCATTGGTTGAAATGCTGGCCTATTGCGCAAGTCATATGTGGACACTTTGAAATAGCAGGAACGCAGTTCGACATGTTGGACTTTATCAATACTTTCTCCATGATCGATATTCTGAACTGCATTTACCGATATTGAGCGCGATATCGCGTTGACGTCATCACCGGCTGGTATGTATTTCACGCTCAATGCTTTGCCGGATTTCCAGTAATAATTATCTTCGGAGAGAATTAGCCGCACAACGAGACATTCGCTTGGTAGGTATTCAATGAACAAGTCATTAAACCTGCCAGTTGCATACCCAGTGATGTTAGCCACTGACGGTAATACGCCCCAAGATGTTCCGTGGCGTAGATTCGTCGGCATCAAATGGCCATTGACGAGACCAAAGCAAGGCGACAATTGAGCAATGCCATTGAGGGTAATGACCGCAATTACACCGTATGTCTTTGCCACAAATGACAATGGCTTCCCACCGAAATGAACACCGAAAGGTCCCAGAGTACTGCTCCAGATAGCGGCTAGCCGCGGAGAACAAATCTTTCCCATGACATTCAGCGGATCCTGATTCAGTATGAACATGCCTCCGGTTCTGCACCCCAAGTAAGTAAGGCCGTCGTATGTTACCGACAGATTCCTGATATGTATGTATCTGGCGATAGAGCTATTGACGTACAAAATCACGTGGGTCAGCGTTGTTTTGCGCGAGTTACTTTCAAACAGAATCTCGTCGCCCGGGCCGATGACGTGACGTTGGTGGACACAATTTAGCCCCGGACATGGCATTTAACCATTGTGTGACTTATGTCAATCAGGAACACCGACCTGCCGTCGGCCCTTACTATAACTGTTGCGTCTCCCACGCTGGCTTGATGACGTCTCTCACCCAGATTAAAATCTCGACATGATGCCTTGCTCAAGACAACATTTTTAACAGCAGTGTTGGGATCACGGACCTCTTGCAAACCATCCACAATAACAATTGTTACATCGTTTTCATACTCTCGGTTGGGACACCGGAACTTGGATATCACAATCACAGGCGTCGTCAGAATAGGCTCAGATATCCACCAGCTGTAGTACTTACTCTTCCCTATGAAGCCGGACTTCCCCAATGGCGAAGCAAAAATAGGGGTTATGATGACATAACGCTTCGGCGCCTTCTTTGTCGACTTTGGCGTCAATGCTATATCCGGATGCCACTTGTGCAAATGTCAAACAAAACTCGGCATCCGAAGACATATTAACAATAGCTTTCCAGATGATTGATACATTTGGTCCGGATGTGACGTAGGAATGCGGGGGCCACAGGCCGCAGAGAGTTGCCAGGACACGATCTGACTCTCGTAGTATGAGATGTTCCACGGCTTCGCAGAGGTTGTTATCCTTTTGGGACCTCACCCTTACAATAGTGACGTTCCATGCAACAGCGGCCGAGCCAGATATCGACCAAGCCATGTCTACTAAACCCCTGGTCCTTGAATACAAAGTACCACAAGATACCAAGAGAGGTAATGGTATATTTATCTTGCCATTGATGCGTACTCTTTCCTGTTTACACGCTATTTCTAGTGAACATTCATTCATGACCTTTACAATCGCGGTGTATAAAACGGCTTTGTAGGTGATGATAGATTTGGATTTCGTTCCATGACATTCGTCGAGCTTGTTGCGCGACACTAATGGAATTCCTACTGCGAGATTGACCTGACGGTCAATTAGTTCATGTTGGCGTTTTATGACGCTGTTCCACGAAACTCGTTCACACATGATCACGTGACTACATACCACCATCTGAAGAACCCCAGCCATCAATTTTGGCGTTTCCATCTTAACCGGCCGAATTATCAGCCTCGACTCGTTTGCGAATGACTGAAACACTATAAGTAGTTTCGTCCTATGTATAATTATAAGGTTAGACTTGTGTGGAAAATATTCGAGTGTCAATTGAACTGGCACCAAATATGTGGGGCGACGTGCCGGAGATATCACGTTAGCAATATCACTGTCCCAATGTGCGTCCTTTCCCGTTGGTTCCTCTAGAGCAAGTGGCGCGGGATTGCACGGGCGGAAGCGAATCCGCGAAATCCAGATTAAGGAAAAAGGACTCACCAATTCCAATCAGAGTTCTCGCTCAATCTAAACGCCTCCATACGGTGGAGAAAAATAAGGAACGGACTACAAATATGGTCTGACACGAGGTGACTGAATGCTACTTACATAACACTTCTGTTGATAAGTGTTCGTTTGTAAATGATAGCTGTGCTTAGCCACATTTGCGCCAGGTTGAACCTATATAATCATCACTGATACTTCCATATAGATTGCTTTCGCGCACTGCCGACATCTATGCCTGGCAATTTGGCAGTTTCTAATGACATCACTCTTTGTAGTCAGCTTTTGTCGACAATAGCTCATGGGCAACATTATGGATAATAGGCAGTATTAATTACGAACCGTCTATTGAATCAAAATATATAAAGGAACTTCTTGGCCGCAATCAACATGTAATGCGATCGGAGTTCTCTGTCACATTCACTTCAGAGAGGATGTTTGAGACGGCAGTGTAACGGTATACGTTGGTACCATGTAAAGGCCCAAGCCCATCCTATTTAAATGGTTATCAGAGGGTTATCCTGACAACGTGTGGTGTTAGCGCTTTCGGCATGTAATGAGAGTGACCGTCACAGCCTCCCCGACATGGATAGGCTGGGATATAGGATATACGTTTATTTCAACATGCAACAAATCAATAAAAAAATAAAGTGAATAGAACTGGCAAGAGAAAATACATTGACATTAGTTTGAGAAACTCCGATTAAGACGGTTAGTCGCTAGCATGAGAGCCACCTACAAAGCTAGATTAATAACATGATATTTTTGTTATGTATTGCTGATAACCCTTTAAACCATGTGATGTTGCTTTGTCTAAGATGATTTGTGGAGTGTTATTCATTATGGTTAGTATATTGAGTCTAATGCAGTGATCGGCAAACATGACATTTTTTTAATGTATTGCGGATAACCCTTTAAATCATGTGATGTTGCTTTGTCTAACATGTTTAGTGGAGTGTTATTCATTATTGTGTCTAATGCAGTGATCGGCAAACTCATGTTTTGGTTCTTAGGATGTGAACAGTACGCTTTTGTCTGGTATTTTAAATATGTATGTCGTATACACGTCGAAAGGTACTCGCGTGATAGAAATATAATGGCAGTTCGTTATTAACAAGTTTATATTAAACTTAAGTTCTTGTAATTTATGAAGATCTTTTAATTTAGGCTGTTTTAAGATTGCGAGAGTAATATAATTATGAATTAAATTGCAGAATGAAGATTTGCAATTTGCTCTTTGGAACTATATTCACTCGAAGACATTCCTATCATTGACTCAGAATGTAAGATATAGGATTTCTGAGCAATTTCAACGGATGTATTTGCTGCGTTTTTCTCTTTAAGTGGAATATTGCTGACTTTAAATGTGTGCACTGAAAAGCTACCACATTGGTCCCAATAATTAGTGACCGTTCATCTCATTTGATATCGACATTTGAAGAAGGATGATTTAACATATCATTAACTGTCACCTGGTGATGTCGATACAAACACCGAGCTGAGAGGTATTGCTTCCTTGTATACAGCTTGCTAGTCCTAAACCAATACACTAACTTGTTTGCATTAAATGGCATGTGATAAAACATGATACGAGATACGAGATACAGATACGAGATACGCGATACGAACCTGGTTTTCACTAAAAGGAAGCACCTCAACACACCAAACGAAGCCGAATATTTTTTGACGCTACGGGGCGAACAATCTATTTTTCTAGAAATACACACCATATCAAGAAAAAAACGAACCACCGAGTACAATTCTGGGAGAATTTGCAAACCAAAAATCCAGTAATTTCGTTTTGGCATTTCAATTATTGTTATATCCAGACTTTAAAACAGGTCAGTATGAAATTAAGAGGACGCGTCTGATCAGTATAAATATTCTATACCACAACAAAGCATTTCCAACTAACACATGATAACACAAACTAAAATGGATTTTTTTTTATCAAACTATAGCGCAAACTGGAAATGACTTTGTCACTTTAAACATGGGGTTGATGCATTGAACATCGTTAAATAAAGTTCCTCAAGGTCACAGAGACCAAAAAAAAAGTAAGAAATTCTTCCCGTACGCTTACAGCGAAACTTTTTTTCTGGTATGTCGTATCTGTATCTCGTATCTCGTATCTGTATCTCGTATCTCGTATCATGTTTTATCACATGCCGCATTAAATTGTGTAAATTCATCTCTTTGTGGTTCGGTTCCCCACACAGGGAGTGATCATCTCTGCCTTCGGTAAAATATGCATACATCAGAAATAAGTTCGACATCTATGAGATAATAACCAATAAAAAATTTGCCCAATACTCGGATATATGCTTGTAGTTTTTGGAATGTAGCATCTGACCTTTCAAAGTTATTCTGTTATGCAAAATCCAATCTCCAGCAAGTGAGCATATCATGTGCTTAACATCGGAGGCCCAATGTTTCTTATATTCTATGCCAAGACAACAAATTTTGAAAATTATTTCGTTTTCAATCGTTGAACAAAGCTGTGAATATCACAGTCTTGTATGGTGTTAGGGACGCAGTGAGCTGTTGTAAGTTCACAGTGTCATTTGAATTTATAATTATAAGAGAATTCTTATGTGCTATACCGGGATAGCCTGCATTACTGGTCACCAATGTATACCTGATGTGTGAGGTAATTATATTTTGTTTACTAGGCTGCTGTCGGCTGTTTTACCGTTCTCGTAGTGATATATGTGTATGTAAAGTAGCAGTCGGCTGTTTTACGGGTCACGAAGTGATATTTGATTGTGTAAGCAAATTATATGTTGCTTATAATGTCTGCAGCTACTATATTATATATTCGGGGCTGCGATGTGACGTCACGAGTTGCTAAGTAGCCACATGGAAGTTGTTTAGGGCAGAAGAGCGCCGTGCCACGCGCAGTCTCAGCGTAAGTTACCGGTGGGTTTAGTGATCGTCACATTCTAAAAAACCGGTCTTTTTCTTACTTAATGCCGTCAAGATGTTGTGTCGTGAGGTGTACAGATCGTGAAGTTTGATATGATTCCACTCGCAAGGAAGCCAGAGCATGGACGACAAATCACCGTTCAGATTATAGAGCTGTACAGTCACTACGGAATCTTATCGAGACCCCACGAGACAGGCATACTTATGCTCTCCGTCAATATGTAGCATCAATAGCCTGTACTTGCTGCCTACCTTCAGATTGTTTGCCTTCACTTGCCTCACACAGACGATCGGCTAAAGCTGTCCTTGGATGCACAACTAACAATTTAAATTCTGCGCATATCAGAATTATAACCATCCGAGTAGTTTATGTAATAAGTGAGTGGTTAGACCGTTGATAAACCAGAATGCGGTTGTCTCATGAGTGACTGTCAGTGTCAGGCAAACTAATGTGTTGCGCGGGGTTTTCCATGTCGTATGCTGTAATAATCATCATGACTCGCATGTCTGCGCGCGGTTAGTATGGTTACGTAACAACGCTCCTTATATGGACTGACCAGGCGAGAAAAATGGTGTTCCGTCTGACCAGAAATGTAAACATCGAAGAATTGCCTCCAAATAAAACGTTTTCAACAGTCTTATCGAACGGGCCACATGCATTATGGAGAGAAAAGTGTCTTATCTTTAATTATATTATGATTTCATAGTTTAGCAATGCCTGGACCAAAGTAAACAATATATAGTTTCACACCCAGTCGATTTTTCACGCACAAACCGCGCAGCTGGCCGGTTCCCAACACTCAAACGTTGACAACAGTGAGTGCGCGTCAAGCAGCGGTAGCAAGGCACCAGCGTGATGCGCACTCGTTCTAATTAAGAGCACGTGTTTTTTGTTGGTCCCCAAAATACCTAAACCGGAAATAGAATCCGCGAGAACTGTACAACCCTATTCAACTGTGAAGCGCCACTGCATGTGCAAGACATTCTCGGTATTACTTTATGTCAAGACGGTGTCGTCAAATGGCAACATATTCTGTCTTTTTGCGAAGTCGTGTATTCGATTGTGCGTTGTGAGCCAGTCGCCTTCTTTACACCATATCAGTATATATCAGTATAACGTGAAAAAAATGTTGTTTTACGCAATGTCACCATGGCAGCGACTGACTAGCTATTGAAGGGGTCGCAGGGGGGTTTGTGTAAGACTACATGATTTTAGCCGCCTTCAGATTTAAAGAAAACCGCCATTCTGGCCTCTAACGCTGCTTTACCAATTCATATAATATCCAAGTGTCTATATATCCTCCAAATTACAGAATTGTCCGTCCTGTCTGTAGCTCACAATAAAATTTAGAGGTCACTGCTAGGCACGATTTCGCCTCCTAACCAGGCGGCAGCCCTATTTGAAGGTGTGTCCGCGATTGACCAATCAGGAGGCGATACTCTAATTTATTCAAACAGGAAATTGCGACTATTGTGGGAGCAAAACAAAAGCGCGTGATCATCGTTTATATAAATAGCTGCGATTCGAACTCATGGCATTGTTACGGAGACAATCGTCGCAAGACGTATATCAATTTGTTTGGACGGTATTTTTTCATGAAACACTAAGATCATGGTCTAATGAAGAATCTTTTATTGCACCGTTTAGGCCTTGGGCCAAAGAGTACAGATATGTGTACAACAATAAATGAACGATATAAGAACCGACTTACAATTACAGATCCCAGTGCAACTTGAACGCCTGATAAATGAATGCCGCGACATTTCTGACAATCGTAGTATCTCTATTTTTAATAAGTTGTGGCCCTCAAATTTAGACAGGTTGCAAGAACTGAGATAGTGGGATGTTATATTCGCATATAGAGGGCACGTAGTTAACAAATGATTTTCATCTTCGATTTCACTGACACCTAAAGTCAAACAGTATTTACAGAGTCGTCGTACTCTTGGTTCCTTTCCCCTTAAACGTTCGATTGCCAGTTTATGAGAAGAACATCGGAATTTACTTAATGCGATCCTATGCTTCCGATTTACAACACAAGTTAGATATAGCTCACATTTTAACTCTGATTTAAAACAACAATAGGTATCAAGCTTAGACAGGCTATTGATATCTGCTCGCCATTCCTGACAGGAGACATCATGCATCCGTTGGTTAAATAAATTCAAAAATAAGCCAACATCAGCTACTCCCTGTGAGAGCCAAACATGGCCAAATCCAAATCTAAATAGTAGTGTTTTAATTTTTGATGCCCAAGTTTGCTTTCCGGCTTCACACAAATTAAACAAAGTTTTATAAACAGCTTGGGTATAACCGTGTCTTTCAGCAGTCACCAATTTCAACCAAAATCTCACACTCCTGCTGATGTACCAAACATACAGAGGCTTCCGCCCACACTCCCCAAGAGCAGCACAGTCGGGAGTTTGCCGCGGCAGCTGCAGAACATATTTACAGAATCGGATGTGGCATTTTTCTATGGGTTCTCTGTATTCACATCCCCAAATTTCTGACGCGTACAGGAGTATAGGCAGGATCATTTTATCAAAGAGATCAAAACATATATTAATTGGAATATCTCCACACTGTTTCATTACTTTCTTTACAAGCATCAGTCCACGCTCAGCTTGACTGGAGAGGTACTTTAACGCGGGAGACCAACTCAAGGACGAAGAAAACACAATGCCGAGATATTTATAATAAGTTGTGACCTCGACTGGTTGACCATCAAAAAACCACTTTTCATTTCGCCTTAGAATACCACCTCTAGGGAATACAATGACTTTAGTCTTTCTCAAATTCAATTGTAAATCATAGTTTTTACAAAAATCGCCTAATACATTTAACTCACTTTGCAGCCTCCCAACCGTGTCATTTACAAGAGCGATATCATCAGCATACATTAATACAAAGATACCAGGATATATCTCATCAATAAAAAGGCCATTTGAATTTTGTTCCCGAAGCATATTCTCAAGTTCGTTTATATAAAGGCTAAAGAGAAATGGACTAAGCATGCAGCCTTGTCGCGTTCCTATTTCACAGTCAAAGAAATCACTGAGTCTGTTCTTTGTTTTGATGCAGGATTTAAGTTATGAGTACATTGATCTTAATATAGCTAGAATCTTACCATGAATTCCCTCATTTATCAGTCGATGCCATAATTTATAGTGAGGTACGGAGTCGAAAGCCTTGGAAAAATCGACAAAGGCGCAATAAAAACGACCACGCTCCCTACATAGATACTTTTGAGCTAGACCATATAAAGCGAAGATGTTATCAGTGGTCGATCGTCCTTTACGATAAGCGGACTGCCCTTCGCTTATTTTATTATTAATTTCCGCCCACTCAGTCAACCTGTTGTTTAAAATTTTGGTGAATATCTTATCAATAACACAGAGTAATGAGATACCTCTATAATTATATACATCTGTTTTGGGGCCCGACTTGTGTAAAGGGGTTATTAACGCCTGAGCCCATGTATCCGGAAATTCTCCTGAATCTAATATAGCATTAAATAAGGATATTATTGGTCCTCTCAAAACGTCGAGACCACTCTTAATCATTTCATTAAGCAATCCATCAGCGCCTGCAGATTTACCTTTTGGTAACGCATTAACAACATCGTTAACTTCATCAACTGTTATGTTCGCGTTAAGGCTTTCCGGCTGATCATCAAAACATGAATCACACCAGTCGTCATGATTGCTGAGATTTTCGTTAACTCCCTCGTCAAACGCTGTTGACGGTATTCCTATACCCTGTAGGAGAGACTTAAAGTGTTGATACCAATCATCGTCAGATATTGCATTCGATGCTTGTGCATTAGTTTTGAATCGTCCGACAAAGGACCAAAATGAACCAGGTACTTCCCTCGATTGAATCAAGTCCGCACATAAATTCTGCTTATGACACCTTTTTTTAGTTCTACATATTTCTCCAAAAACGACGTTTCTCATTTAGATAGATTGTAAGGTTCTCGTCTTTTCTTGTTTGTCTAAAGGTACGTTGAGCCGCTAGTTTATGTCTCTTTGCATCAGTACATTCTCCATCCCACCATGCTGGTTGAGTTGCTTTGACACGTTGTCCACCTTTGCCACTCGCTACCTTCATGTCACAGGCTGCATCTTGTACCAGTTTAGTGAGAGTCCCTACAGCCGCATTGATACGACCGTTTGCAACATGGTCACTAAAATGTTTCAAGGCTGACGGGGAAACCTCCTTCTTTAATTTATCTCTAAAACTTGCTTCCTTGGCAGCATCCCACCTATAGCGTTGACGTGGTATAGTATGCATAGGCTCGCTACGTTCAGCTTCATTCGACATTAAAACAGCCATTTTGCATGATACTGGGTAATGATCAGATCCTTTATCTAGATCTAACATGAGATTTTCAACTCGATCTATCAATCCTGTTGACATCAATACATAGTCAATAAGACTCTTTCCCGAGATAGAATGTATATTCACCAAATTCATCCCCTGTCGTTCTGCCATTAAGAATGTGAACTCCGAACTTCTTACAGACCTTAGCAGTGATAAACCAAAACGGTTCAACCGCCCTTTGTCTCTAGATTTGCGAGGAACATTAAAATTATCTTCCGTATACCAGTATGTACAAGGGATAAAACTAATGTCATCATCTAATACAAAATCTGGCTGTTCACCTGTGCGGGCGTTGAAATCCCCCATCAATATCACATCACTGTCATTAAATCGAGTAATAATTTCCGTTAGTTGCATATCAAATTCTATAATACCATCCGTTTCATCACGAGAATCATAAAACGTTGAGCCTTCATTTGAGATATACACGGAAGATATAATTATGTCGCGTGGGAGATTGAAAAGTTCTTTATGCATACGTAAAAAGACAGCATAGTCACTGGATCGGAGATGCGTCACACCTCTGGTAATACTTGGATGCACTAGGACTGCGATGCCGCCGGGAGTCCTGCCATATCTTGATCGACGCTTCCCGTGAACCGCGTACAGGGAGTGTTCTTCAAAAATATCCGCGATATCTTTATCGGAGTTTGTCCACGTCTCACACAACGATACGATATGAGTGTCTTTCAAATAGGTCTTCACATCATATACCTCTAACACGTTTTTGAGACCGTTGCTTGGAACTGCCGCAATTCATCCGCAAAGCGCACCCCTGGCCTCTCGTTTCTAAGCCGAGATCAGTTAATACCAGTTTACCACCAAAATTAATTATTGCGCATATAAATGCCAAATTTAAGAGACCAACTGAACTATATGCCGGCATTTTCCTACATCATACTACCTTTGTGGCTCATTTCGGCACCTTACAGGAATTATAGCTCCTTATCATCCGTGTATAACTGACACTTGGAAACCCCAACCCATTTTGTTGACATATGATGTTATTTTAATACCTCAAAATGTCACACAATGTCCTTTATAATCCTGTTGTTATCTGGCTGTTTGTTGTATGGTTACAAGAACTGGCCAGGTAATCCCTAAACCCATTGTGTCTTGGATTAGCCGGGTACTATTTATATAAGCCTTTTGTTTTTATTCAATCGTATGAGGCAGTTTTTCCTTACGTTTTCGAGACTTTCCAAAGGCATGTAATATTGCAAGTCTGTGTATGTAGTCGAACACCATCGGATCTAAAAGCGCTGGCCACCATGATTTCACTTTGTCTGAGCCGTTTTTTTCTGTTGAATATTTCGTGTCGAAATTCCAAAATTCTCCATTGACAGCCATTATAAAATTAGATGTGACCCCCTACCTATTCAACGTCATTTTGACAGAAAAGTAGGTAGAAGACATATCTTTTTTATGTTATTTTATCGTTTTGGATACACATTACTATAAGTTGAAAAAATGTCAAGATGTTTGTCTGAAAAAAATGTAATCTATGCATGTACCTTAACAACTTGCAATTACTTTCTATGGACAACAGTTTTGTGACGGCCCTACCGAACTGTTTCTTCCGTGGTTTGCCGAATATTGCAAGCCTTGATCTGTCAAATAGAAAGCTGGAAACTTTATCTGATGGTGTATTTTGGGGAGGCCAGACGAATACACAGCAACTTGACGTATCGGGCACGTCTCCCACAGAAGCTATGTTTTTTTTTGTATTAACTTTATTTATTTAACGAGGTTACCGATAGCGAATACACATATCAACGGCCACCTCAACATGTAACAAAAAAGTGGTTGTGGAGTTGAGGTTAAGTCATTAACAAGTACAGTTGATCAAACATACAGAAAGTTCAAATTCAATACAGTGACAAAGATTTAGTGGCATACAACCCTGAAAATCAAATCGACAGCATAGCTCTTAAATAAACCGACCTGTTCCGGAGATGAAAGTTTGTACTGCTTTAAATAATTTAGTATTATCTTCAAGATTAACGTTGGAGGAACCGAATAAGAGGAGATTGCAGAGACTAGCGAGTTGATTCTTTGATGCAGCCGTAAGATCCAAGATAAAACCATATTCAACAACGGAGATACCATTTAACAGTTCATTGCGAAGGTTGTTATATGTTGGACATTGTAGTAGGTAGTGGATTGAATCTTCAGGTTTTTTAGTACAACCGTTTTGACAGTATTTGGTGGGGATGAAACCATAGTTGTACCTATGAGCGTTAAGGCCACTAAGGCCAAGACGCAGTCTGCAATGATTGACGGCTGCATAACCCGTAAACATGTCATACAGTACATTGCGCGAATTGAAAAAACGTTCTTTATATGAAGATTTAAATGACATATATGACCCCGACTGCCTCAGTTCGGGCGGCAAGTTGTTCCATGCGCGAGTTGTGCTCCACAAGAAAGAGTTCATAACATAACTCTTTTTACAGCTTAGTATGTATAAATCAGTACTTCTGCGGAGCACATGGTGAGAAATATCTGAGATCTGAGGTGGAACAAGAGACGAGAGGTAACTCGGAGATAAATTGTTAATCATCTTATATAGCAGACAGAGACTAAAATAAGTACGTCTGGTAGATAACAGTTCAACACCAGTTTCTGCAATCAGTTTAGCATTAGACGTGCTGGCGTATGCCCTCGTCGCCGTGAGTAATGCCTGGCGCTGCACGCCCTCTATTTTTTCGCTTTGATACTTAGTAAGGTTGCCGTGAAAGACAGGGGTGGCGTATTCTAATAGTGGTCTAATATGCGTTTTATAAACGCATAACTTGGTTTTCCTATCAACTTGCTTAGGCATACGCTTCAATAGAGCAACAGACTTAGAAGCTCTGCACACCATGGCGTTAACTTGTGTATCCCAGTTCATGTTTCTGGTGAGAGTGACACCAAGATGGGTATGACTGTCTACGCGCCGTATTTTGGTTGAACCCAGGTACAAGTCTAGTTCATTAGGTCTCTGAAGCTTCTTACTTAAAGTCATATATACTGTTTTCGTCGGATTAAAAGTTATTCTCCACTGGGAGGCCCAATTTGATAAATGTTTCAAGTCGCGGTTAATTACCTGCGCGTCGATAGCACTGTCGAGAACAAAGAACAGAGATGTGTCGTCCGCGTACAAGAATACGTCACATTCGATGCCTTCGACTATATCGTTGACAAAAACTAAAAATAACAGGGGTCCCAATATGGAACCCTGAGGTACACCGGCATTGATCGCTCTGCTCTCGGAGGTAACACCATCTAAAACTACCCGTTGTCTGCGATGATTTAAATAGCTTTCAAGCCAGTGTAGTAAATCTCCCGTTATCCCAAAACTCTGTAGCTTATGCAGAAGCCCATAATGGTATACTCGATCAAACGCTTTAGATACATCTAAAAAGACCATGACGGATTCCTTATTTTTTTCAAGGGAACTGTAAATTTTGTGAGTAATATACGTTAGTTGATTTACTGTGGAGTCGTTTCGTTTAAAACCAGAGTTTCTCCAGGTCAATAAGTTATGTTTGATAAAATTGTCATAGACTTCGTTATATACAATGCGCTCCATGGCTTTCCCAACACACGACAATAACGAGATTGGACGGTAGTTGCTCTTAGACTGCTTATCATCTTTCTTGAACACTGGGGTAACATTAGCTTCTTTCCATAACCTCGGGGATGACCTAGATGATAAACTGCGATTGTACAGATCAGATAAGGGTTGTGAGATCGCAGCGGCTGATTCCTTTAACATTCTATTACTAATATTATCGGGACCGTTTGCCTTATTTATATTCAGATTGTTTAAGACAGAGTACACTTTGGCGGATGTAAAATGTACATCGGAAAGTCTTGCAGAGGTCTTGAATTGCATGGGTGGTAAAGCAAAACCGCCGTCTACTAGGGGTAACGTAGAGTTCAAGGAAAAAAAATCGTTAAATAGATTAGCCTTACATCGGGGCTCAGCGTACATAACTCCATTATCTAGTATTGATGGAATACCAGTATTGACTTTGCCGTTATAAAACACTTTACAGAGCCGAAAGAATTCTTTTGATACAGTGGCAGGATCTTGGAGACACCTAGTGAGTCTAGCATAATAGTTCTCTTTGGCGCGATCAATCTCTACATGAGCCTCACGCCGACAAGTTAGGTATAAACTGTAGCGATGGTCAGATTTGCATTTGGAAAAGCGCTTATATAACCGATCTCTCTTCCTGATGAGCCTCTTAACATTTGCAGTCATCCATGGTTTGTCTTTACTTTTAACATTAATTGACTTACTTGGTACATAGAGGTCAACTGCCCTTTGAAATATCTCAAACCAATAGCGTGTACAGTCATCTACGTCATCATATAAGTTAATACCCACATGCCAAGGGGCATCGGACAGATATTCCCGCATTGCTATAAAATTGGCGTTTTTGTAATCATATATCTTTCGTTGGAAAGATCCTCCCTGACTATGGTTGTTTTTTAACAGACAATATACTAAGTGATGATCTAGGTCACAAATTGGGGGAATAACACCAATGTTGCAAATACATGATGGAGAATCCGTTATGACAAGATCAAGCAGCGACGTGCTAGTTGGGGTTATGCGGGTTGGCTTAGTTATCAGTTGATATAAAGAATTATTATTTACAAAGTTAACTAGGCGGTATTTTAAATCACTATCACGATGAGAGGCGTCGAACCTAACACACTTATCATTAAAGTCACCTATGATAACAACAACATTAGAGTTATTTGCAGTTGCTTCGTTGAAAGACTCCTGTAAATTGGACATGAACTCACTGACGGATTCTATACAAGCATTCGGGGGACGATAATAAGCACCCAGAAGAGCCTTTCCATTCGAGATCAAGACTTCGAGCCAAATGGACTCAGTGTTATTTTTCTCTAGGTCAGGTCGGCGTTGAGCAGAGAGGGTGTCGCGAACATACACGAGCACCCCACCTCCCTGTCGGTCTCTATCATTGCGGAATATTTGATATCCCGGCAGCTCAATGTCTTCGTTCAGAATAGTAAAGTCAAGCCATGACTCACTGATGCATATGATATCAGCCTGCTTGCTAACAACAAGTAAATGATACACTTCATCTAATTTATAATAAGTCTGGCTGATGGGCACATAACTAGAGACAGAGTCTGGTTGGCTGACTATACTCCTGGCGTTAAGGTGATAAATAATGAGGTTACCAGACACTGGCCCGGGGTTTGGTTGTATGTCACCACACATGGTTAAGGGCATGACGATGGTTTGGAGTTGAAGAACTGAGTGAGTTCATCGGGACAGTCACCCGTGCGCGATATGAGTTGGAGAGACATTCACTGCATTGCTTAACCAAAACATCACCACAGTTTTTTTTGTCACAATAACACGAACGAAAAATATAACATGCAACAATATATAACAATAAGCGACGGCTTAAGGCCGTCTGCGCACACACACTGCCAAGCCCGATACCAGGCATGGATAGATAAAACATAAACACCCAGAAAAACCCAACAAGGCAGGACACAATTGGTTTAAAGACATTGCCTGCCAGGTAATCCATTTCAAGATCGTTTACAAAACACAACACATGTACTAGCACCACGGGCAATAACAATTTGCTAGTACAGCTCAAGACTCATTATTTCGCAGTATGACTTTGTATAACTTAGTGCGGGAGGCGCGAGGGGTGGGGTTTAGGGGATGCGGGTGAGGGGGGAGGCCTGGCGGTTCAAGCGGGGCGTGGGTTTAGGGGTACAGGTAGAGCGGGGGTCGTGGGCTGCAGCCGGTGAGCTATAAGGTGACATAAATGCTCGTTTCCTACATTCCACACTGCAGAATGAGGAAATGTCAGTTACACTGCAGGCCTTTGACACTAGCCTTCACTGCGTCACACAGTGTGTTGGACAGTTTCTTGTCACGGTAGGCCACTGGGCCGGAGAAGCAGGCGATGACCATCACATTGGGTCTACTGGCCTTCAGGATATCGTGGCAGACCTGTCTCCCGCAACCGATGTCACTGGAATCCTCGTAGTCCCACTCCTCTGACGTTGCGCCTTTAAGGTGGTACGCCGCACAGATAACCGGTGCAGCCAGGGTGTTGGCGTCAAGGAGAGCCGCCTTGTACGCGGCACGGACGTCGTTGACAGATCCCACCTTCACGGCTCTAGCTGTCACCGTTGTACGGTCGGCCGTTCTCTGCTCGTTGTGAAAGGATGTTGATTGGGCTTCCTCCAACTCCCGGGCTGTCAAGAACAGGAGGTCCCGGGGTGTAGGACGGACCAGCTTGTGGTGATACTTGCTGTCGTTAACAAATAGCGAGTCGTGCACGATGCGCGTCCGGACGCTGGGCGAGGCTTCGTGCGCCCGGGACGCCAGCTCTCCCAGATGGCGACGGCGCTCCCGCAGCAATGATGGGAATTGGGGGGTGATTTTAACGCCATGTTTCGGCTGTTTGAGCGACTTGCCAAAGAACTTGAGGTCGTCAGCCGTCTTTGAAGAGGACAGCTTCGCAACGATTGGTCTCGGCTTGGACCCCGCCGGTGAGCGCGGCCCTATTCTGTGGGCCCGTTCGAAGGATAGATTTGGGTTCTTAAATCCCTCTTTGAGCAGAATATTCCTTATCTTTTGCTCACAGTTTTCGTCTTTGTCCTCCTGGACTCCATGGATTAGCACGTTATCCCTCATGGATCGTGATTGCAAGTCCAGCAGACCTTCCGGAAGGTAGGTAATCTCATCATTTTGTTTACAAGTTAGTGCCTTTAGGATGTCTATCTCCGTCTTCATGAGGGCTACAAGGGCACGTAACTCACTTGTGCTTCCAGTCATGTCTTCTGTTTCGGCTGATAATAAGATTAGCTGATCCGTGTGATTTTTATCCAAGGCGTCAACTTTCTGCTGAAGGTCGGCGATCGACAGGGAGTCGTTGCCATCTGTATTGTTGACATCCGCCATGTTGTCGTCAGGCAAGTAAGATGGCGGTGATAGGTCGAGCACACTTGAATTTTCAAACGATGATTTCTTGAGTTGTGTATGTTTTACGCCGTCACTTCTAGTTCTTTTCCGTTTTCTACCCATTCAGAAGAAATTTCGGAATGTTTTCAGTCATGTAGTTGGCTACAGACGGCTAATATTTCGTGTTTTGCCACAAGGTGCTTCGTGTCTGACCTACAGTGGACGCATGCGCACTTCGTCTTTTCCTGAAGCTATGTTGGCTAGCATGCACCATTTTCCTAAGCTACGGCTGATCACTGTATCGTCAGCGGCACTGTGCTGTTACGTTACACACCCAGTAAAGTGTGAAGTTAAGGAAACCGATGAATGGATGAAGTGTGGGGACCTCTTGCCTACCAAAGTGACCCATTGCTTCGTATGGATTGTGTCAGGTTCGTCCATGATACTAAATGCATGTAGCCTGGCGTTGACTTTGTCAGTCCAGAAGGATGTGATGCAGAAGATCACACTGGCCGCCACGTTCTCCACACACACTGCAGTGGCGATCCATGGTGTCCTGATCGCCACGGTGGACGCACAATACAGAGACAGGTTTCCTTTCTACAGGACTCAGTGGGTGGATAGATCAGTTAACCGGATTTCGGGATTAACATGTAGCGTGCTGTATCATACGGCACCCATTCTGTTTCTTATACAAAGCATCGTCCAGTACATCTCAGTGATGCATCCGTTCAAGCGACATAATCTCATGTCCAACGCGAGATATTTTCCCTTGATTCCGGCTGGCATATCTTCGCTGACGTTACTTTTTATACTGCTTCACCTCTTTGCCTTTTATCGCGATGACGTTTCTCTTGTGTTCGGTCTCAGTGTGCCCCCGACCCACAGCCGCTTTCTTTAGCGGATTGAACCTTGTCCTTTATGGCCCCAGCGTTGTGTTATGTATTTTAACAGGCAGGTTGTTGGTGATATCTAGCTGTTTGGCAATCGGCGGTCAGAGATCTAGATTATAAAAAAGGCGTGCCGCTTACAAGTCATTCACCAACAGTGCTACTGCCGCTTTGTCATGTACATTCATCGTCATCATACAAATATTACTGCTGACTGAGGAGCGACACATACTACTTCTCTTAATTTTACTGTACACACCCGGGCTATTCAACGTTCTGCTCTCAACCGCCAACTCAATCGGAGGGTTCAGACAACGTGTTAAATCAACTGCAAATGGCCCACTGAGATCGCCTTTACAGAGTAACACACAGAGATGTCGGGAAACACAAAGTGAAATGCTAGCTGCGTAACATGTTACATTTGTGTGTTATTCGTGAAAAGCCAATTATTTGAATAAGGCAATAATGTTGTGACAAAATACACCCGCTAAGATTTGCAGCTGGTGTTCATATAACTGATTGTATTTGTAACTTAAATTCACCTATATAGCAATCGCAAATTTATTAATATATTATTATTGTTTGCTCGTCCTGGCGATGTAAAAACCAATATGAGGCTGTTGTGTCAATTGGGAATGGTAACGGAAACGGGGAAAATGCAATGATGACTGCAACCTGTATGCTGCAGGTGTGTATTGAGATGAGACAAGTAAGAAAGCCCGCTTTGTTATTTCGTGTATTGATTATATTCTAGATTATCTGTTAGTACATATAATTGCGATTCATAATGAGGTGTTAGCGCCAGTTCACCTTCGTGCTCACGTCAGGATACAATAAATATATTGACAGAGAAAACGTGTTGTGTGATTGGTGGTGTCATATTTGGAATCGTTGTTTAACAGACCTCACTGGGAAAGTACGATTAACCCCGCTGGCTGCTTCGCTTGCAATGAAATCTTGCTCTCTTTTCAAGACAGTTGGTCTGTGGCACTCATTTATCTATTGCACAAGAAATGACAAACAATGACTCAAGTAGTTTTCATGGTATTTCATTATGCCATAGTGCTAAAATAAAGTCTTCAAAAAATCGGGTGTACCAGACTAATTGAGTCGGTCTACAACTATAATATAATTGAAAAAGAGCAAGCTAGCTAGCTTCAGGAAGGGGAGGTCAACGGTTGATAACAAATTTATACTTCCAAGCTTGTCACAACTTTATGTCAAAGAGGGAGTTTTTGTTTGTATTTTGCAGACTTTATTATGCATCCCTCAATTTTCTTTAATTTTTTTTATTTAACATATAAATCATTGTAGAACGGTGTCTTTATAACCTTGACATGCCGGCAGCGGTGGGATACAAAGCAACGCGTAGCGAGAAAACGAACTGTTTCCCTAAACGTCACATAAACTTCAGGTCTTCACAATTCGCTTCACACAAAAGATCGGGTAAAGCTGTTCTTTGATGCGCAACTATCTACTGAATTTAATGCGTATATCAGAACTGCTTGACCGATTCCTATGGCAAGCCAAAGTAGACTTTAATGCAGTATTTGAACATATGTCTAAATATTTTCACATATCTCCAAATATTTGAATATATCTCCAAATGTTTGAATATGTCTCCAAATATTTGAATATATCTCAAAATATTTTCACATATCTTCAAATATTTGAACATATCTCTATATATTTAAAGATATGTGCGAATGGTTTTAAGATATCTCTAAGTCGCTTGAAGATATCTTTAATTCATTTAACATAATAACAGTAATTGAAGCGGTCCCGGGATGCACGGATGCTTGGCGCGCCACCGCAATAATAAACACAGGGTTTTAAATGCCCCCACCGGGAAATAAATTTTCAAACGAAGTTGAAATGCAAATTACTCATACTCCCGATAGAAAGACTATTACCAAGTCAAGGTGGGGGCGCGAGGTGGGGAAGTGGGTTGGGGAGTCGACGTTGGATTCTATGTGAAGGCTCGATGTCGGAGTTCGAGGTGCAGGGTCGGATCTAGGAATGAAAAGGGGAGGGGTCCAAACTATAGCGTCCGTGGTGGGGGGGGGGTGGATCCTTTACGCATAGGTAAATGCGTAAGGTTGTTTTCCACTGATTCTCGACGTTGAAAGATTTATTGCATAACTCCGTGTCTCAAGTGCTAGGCTCGCGATGTATTATTCTGAATCAACGGATGCATTGCTTTGCGCCAGGACCGGTATGCCTCCCGGTATACTCACACTCTTCCAGACCAACCGACAGGGCTACGCCGAATGTCAATGAAGTGTTCACACCGGTCATGTTCGGTTCATATATAGGCAATCGACATGCCGAATGAATGCGCGCGCATCCGACCTGGGTCAAATAAGTTTTGCTGCTGGGAGGTATACCGATGCGTGATGTGCGTTTTCGGTACCTTCTGGATTTACCCGGGCTACCAAAGAAATGCACCCAATGCTCGAAATCTCGAGATGGGTGATTGAGAGGTCTTGATCCGAGTCAAATTGGAAAAAAAGCACCGTGAAAAGAGGTATGTGGTTGGGGGGGATTGGAGGGGGGAGGCGGGGGGAGGCGGGGATAGGCACTGTGAAACCATCAACGAAGGAGTGTATGTGTAGGGGTGGGGTATAGCCGAACTGACAACAATTCTAAAAAAGAAGTATCAAAATACAGGCGATTGTTCGATATTTTGATATTTTAGCACGAATTCATATAACATATCAAATTCTTAAATTCTTAAAATATTTAGTAGTAAAATAGTGAATAGTTAAATAGACTTTTTGCCCTACTGATTCAAGTTTGCATGCACCAAGGATATGCGAATGGTCGGCAGCTAAACGATAGTATGACTGTAAATAAAACAGCCAATCAGCCAGATTTTGGGGTTTTGTTTTTAATATATTATATTTTAAAAAAGTATTACTAAGTAGACTTTTTACTTTACTGATTCAAGTTTGTATGCACCAAGGATATGGGAATGGGAATGGTCGGCAGCTAAACGATATTTTTCAAGAAATAACTTGTCAAATATCAATAACATAATAATAACATTGTTCAACATAACATAAACTGACCCTCTTCAAGTTCTTCGCAACGTCTCTAATATTGACTTTGACTTTGATAATATTTTCAATATTTCACGGTCCCAAAATAGATGGGTTAAAGTTTTAGGTGATGCCGCGCAAAAAGTCACGCGCATCAGTTGCTCTCCGATTACACTTCATTAACCTTATGTTCGTTGCAAGCGTTCTAGTTAATATGCGATATGGAAAGCTTCTTAGTTTGGGTTTTCTCCAATCCATATCAAAGATAAATTCCTGTTTTAAAAAGTCTCTAAGACATTCGCAATCTCTAATAATATCAGCCTTTCCTTCGGCATGTGAAATTGGAACGATTCGTTTCAACGTTTTATAATCAACAAAGTGCCTATATATATCATTTTTTTAGCCAGGCTCTATCGTTATCTACAAGACGATTGCAAGCATGGTTTCCAATGCGTCGATAAAAAACAAGTAGGCTTGTTAAATTTAAACCACCATTCGATGCACTTTGTGCTTGTCGATTCTACACTTATGTCCCCACATACACTATTTTGTAACATTTTCTATGTCGACAATCACTTTTTGGAGGTGATGGTAAAACAGAGGAACTGGTAATTATTCTTTTAAAAGGGAAGCCAATTTCTCCTGTAAGGGCAATGCCAATGAGAGAATATAGTCCCCAGATACGTTTCGTAAGCGAAATCTAGTTACGAATTAGCAGAGAAAAAAAAATATTAGGATAAACACCCCTATTGTCGCCCATAATTGCGCAGACATTTAATTCCCTCAGGCCTCCTATCAACCAATCAGGATGAACAAGCTACGCGGGTCATACGTCACGGGAGCGGGTGATGGCGTACATGTAAATGTAAATGCAGGTCAGCAGATATGGAGGGAATTATAGTTCTATGATGAACCTGTTTCACCTGTGAAACGTGCATATGTGGTTTTGTAAACGAACTCGAAAACGAAAAGGAAAGAGGACGTCCCTGATCAACTAGTGTATTTGGCAGCCGTGAACTGTTTAACATGTTTATAATGCCTTCGTCAATGAAAACAACAACTATTCTTCAAATACTGGTGGAATGCACATTCATTGCGGTGTAAACATAAGCAGCAAGATTGTTTAAGACGGTTTTCTCTTGACTTAGCATTAAATCTATAAATTCCTGTTCCGTTGGACAGCTTGACAAATTCAACTACCGAGTTCTTACTTTATCATAAAGAGGACACACCATTATAAAATGACTGGGTAATGAGTTTTGGAGTGTCGACTGGCTAACCGTCTAAACTTACGTTAGGAACATTAAACTAATGACTAGGTTATGGTGGGCTGAGAATGGTGTGTGGACAGGGGGGGGGGGATGAGGGGTAGGTGCCAGGCCGGGGTAGTCACCTGTTGAGAGGTAACACCGTTTCACTTGTGAAATGGTAGGGCCACTAAGACCTTTGTTCTCAGGTTCCACAATCGAGGCCATATACGCTTAATTGTTCTTGAACTTACGAGTCAAATAATTAAGGCCTGTACTCGTACTCGTACTCAGAATTTAAGCCATCGTGTTTGTATCCTATGCTCTGGGTTCCTTGCTTCTATATATATATATATATATATATAATATGACCGTTCGTGCAGTTAGGTGATGAACGCTCCCGCTGTCTGTACCCAGAGGCGGATCTTGGAACGTTAAAAAGTCAATTGAAAAAGTGTGACCGGAAAGGGTCGACCATGCATCAGACAGTTTTCTTCCTGAAAAAGGTGAGGGGGTCCACGCCTCAGATGACCTAAACTTTGCATTGAAAAGCGGCATTCTTCTTCAAGTGGGAGATGGGGGGGGGGGGGGGGTTCGTAACATCCCTGGAACACCGCCAAGTCTATGTATCATTATATAGCCGAACCGATTACAAAAATTTTACTAAACTACGTTCTTGTATCCTTGCATCTTCAGTGTATAATATGACGGATCGCGCAGTTAGGCGGGCCGTTTATGTCTATAACCAGAGTTGCGTTTCGTGTGACGCCACGATTCATTGTTATGCGCAATGTCACTAAGGCAACGATTGTTTCTTGAAGGTGCCGCCGGTCGATAATGCTCCATTATCATGAGTCATGTTAGCTATGATGGTCATGTTAGCTACAAAAATAGCATTAAATCTGAAGGCGGCTAAAATCTTGTAGTCTTACACAAATCGCCCTGCGGCCCCTTCAATAGCTAGTCAGTCGTTGCCAAGGTGACATTGCGTAGAACAACGAAACATGCCGCCAGGCACCCACCAATCGTGGTAATAGATTTAAACCGCCAGCTTCGTTAGCTGTAAGTAAGTAAGTTTATTTAGTATGAGAGGCCATCAGGCCCATAGTACATGCAAGGTATAACATAATTCATTTAAACGGCCAGCTTAACTGCATGTGCCAGGTGTCTTTGTCACGTTATACTGATATAAATGATGTAAAGATGTAAAGAAGGTGCCTGGCTCACAACGCACAATTCAATACACGACTTCGCAATTATGCGCCATCTTGGAAAAAACATGACTGGCGCAAAGAGTTATGGGGCAATGTTGGTGCCATCTTGAATTGTTGTACGGAGATAAATATCATATTCCAACTTATGGGCAACATATGTAGAAAATATTGACCGAATATGTTGCCACGTGACTGCATGCTCATTTAAGCTGGGACTGCGTGTGGCACGGCGCTCTTCTGCCCTACAAAACAACTTGCACGTGGCTACTTAGCTATTCGTGGCTTTGCATCGCAGCCCCGAATATATAATATGGTGGTTGCAGATATGTTAAGCAACATATAATTTGCTTACACAATCAAATATCATTTCGTGACCAGTAAAACAGCCACTGCTACTTTACATGCACATATATCACTACGAGAACAGTAAAACAGCCGACTACAGCCTAGTAAACAAAAAATATAATTTTCTCACACTTCAGGTATACCTCGGTAATCAGTACTGCAGGCTATCCAGCTGTAGTACATGAACATTCTCTTATAATTATAAAATCAAATGACACTGTGCACCTACAACAGCTCACTGCGTCATTAACACAATACAAGTCGGTGATATTACAGCTTTGTTCAACGATTGAAGCAGGCGTGGATGCGTGTTGGTTGAGCAAATCAAAATCATAAGTTGTTTTCTTGTCAAAGAATATAAGAAACATTGGGCCTCCGACATTAAGCACATGGTATGATCACTTGCTGGCGATTCCAATTGGAATCCCTGTGAATGCCTTTGAAATGTCAGATATTATATTCCAAGAACTACAGCATGTATCCGTGTGTTGGACAAATTTTCTATTGGTTTTTATCTCATATACATACGTATGTCGAACTTAGTTCTGATTTAGATAACCCTTTGATAACCATTTCAATATGATGGCCTCGGCTTTTACATGGAGCCAACGTATACTGTTACACTGCAGTCTCAATCAATCTCTCGGAGGTGAATGTGGCAAAACTATCCTATCGTATTACCAGTTGATTGCGGCCAAGAAGTGATTTTCATATATCTTGAACCAATAAACAGTTCTTGATTAATACTGTCCACTATCGATACTGTTGACCATGAGCTATTGCCGTCAGAAACTGACGTCAAAAGCTGGTGTCATTGGAAACTTAATATATGGACAGGCATCAAGCAGGGAATGCGAGAGAGCAATCTATATAGAAGTGTCAGTGATGATTAGTTATGTGTCTGCCAAGCTATGGTCTATAGGCGTTTAGATATACGGAAAGGCAAGCTAAGGTATATATGGTCATAGGTAGTACGTGTTTTATTTTGCATCGCTTTCCCATCACCGATTATTCGCCTGGAAACTATGACCGTGCAGAACTGAGACATCTTTTAAGGACCTGCCATCTGAAAAACATTTTTTTAGCGTTGACTCACATGAGTCTTTGCGTCCGGGATTCGCGGACTCGCTCCAGCCCGCGCAGGGAACCATAGTTGGTACCAGCTCAATTACCAGTCGAATATTTTCCACACAAGTTCAACCTTACAATTATATATAGGACAAAGCTCTTTGCAGTTTTTCACCCATTTGCAAACGAGTCAAGGATGATAATTTGGCTAGCTAAGATGGAAACGCCGAAATTGATGGCTTGGGTTCTTCAGATGGTGATATGTAGTCACGGGATCATGTGTGAACGAGTTTCGTGGAACAGCGTAATAAAACACCAACATGAACTCACTGACCGTCAGGTTAATCTCGCACTGGGAATTTCATTAGAGTTGTGCAACAAAGTCGACGAATCTTATGGAATGAAATTTAAATCTGTCATCACCTGCAAAGCCGTTTTATACACAGCGATTGCCAAAGTTATGGATGAATGTTTACCAGAAATAGCGTGTAAACACGGAAGAGAACACATCAATGGCAAGATAAGTACACCATTATCTCTGTTGGTATCTTGTGGTAATTTGTATGCAAGGACCAGGGGTTTAGTGGACACGTCTTGGTCGATATCTGGCTCCGCCGCTGTCGCGTGGAACGTCACTATTGTAAAGGTGAGGTCCCAAAAGGATAACAGCCTCTGCGAAGCCGTGGAACATCTCATGCTACGAGAGTCGGATCGTCTCCTGGCAACTCTCTGTGGCGTGTGGCCCCCGCATTCCTACGTCACATCCGGACCAAATGTATCAATCATCTGGAAAGCTATTGTTAATATGTCTTCGGATGCCGAGTTTTGTTTGACATTTGCACAAGTGGCATCCGGATATAGCATTGACGCCAAAGTCGACAAAGAAGGCGGGAAAGAGTTATGTCATAATTACCCCTATTTATGTTTCGCCGTTGGGGAAGTCCGGCTTCGAGGACCACCGTTGGATGCATTTGACGTCATAGGTAAGACTAAGTACTACAGTTGGTGGATATCTGAGCCTGTTCTGAAGACACCGGTGATTGTGATATCAAAGTTCCGGTGTCCCAACCGAGAGTATGAAAACGATGTAACAATTGTTATTGTGGATGGTTTGCAAGAGGTCCGTGATCCCAACACTGCTGTTAAAAATGTTGTCTTGAGCAAGGCATCATGTCGAGATTTTAATCTGGGTGAGAGACGTCATCAAGCCAGCGTGGGAGACGCAACAATTATAGTAAGGGCCGAAGGCAAGTCCGTGTTCCTGATTGACATAAGTCACACAATGGTTAACGTGCCATGTCCGGGGCCAAATTGTGTCCACCAACGTCACGTCATCGGCGCGGGCGACGAGATTCTGTTTGAAAGTAACTCGCGCCAAACAACGCTGTCCCACGTGATTTTGTACGTCAACAGCTCTATCGCCAGATACATACATATCAGGAATCTGTCGGTAACATACGACGGCCTTACTTACTTGGGGTGCAGAACCGGAGGCATGTTCATACTGAATCAGGATCCGCTCAATGTCATGGGAAAGATTTGTTCTCCACGACTAGCCGCTATCTGGAGCAGTACTCTGGGACCTTTCGGTGTTCATTTCGGCGGGAAGCCGTTGTCATTTGTGGCCAAGACATACAGTGGAATCGCGGTCATTACCCTCAATGGCATTGCTCAATTGTCGCCTTGCTTTGGTCTCGTCAATGGCCATTTGATGCCGACAAATCTACGCCACGGAACATCTTGGGGCGTATTACCGTCAGTGGCTAACATCACCGGGCATACAACTGGCAGGGTTAATGACTTGTTCATTGAATACGTACCAAGCGAATGTCTCGTTGTGCGGCTTATTCTCTCTGAAGATAATTATTACTGGAAATTCAGCGAGGTATTGAGGGTGAAATACATACCAGCCGGTGAGGACGTCAACACGATATCGCGCGCAATATCGGTAAATGCAGTTCAGAACATCGACGATGGTGACTTTGAAAGTATTCATGCAGTCCAATATGCCGAAAGGCGTTCCTGCTATTTCCAAGTGTCTACATTTGACTTGCAAAATGCTCGCGAAATTAAAAAAAATAGGCTATTCGATCTCGCCCCCGATCAATCTATCGTCAACAAACTAAAGTGGCAAGTTTGGGGGCAGATTGTGCAACAGGACTCAAGTTCCAATTGTTTATTAGGCGGAAGGACAATTCGCTTAGCATCGGAACCTAACGGGTTCAGCGAATTGTTATGCCTGCCAGTTGAAGTGACCACCACGTGGTGGCCGTCTGTCTTTTCTGCTCCAACCAAAGACCTGACAACACCACGCGTTGTTTGCTCCAGTACCGTAATACCCGGGCAGTATAGTTCATCTTTCCTGGCAGTGGCCATGGTTATTTCCAAGCCTCTTAACTTAGGTCTCACCTGCTGCCTTCTGCAAATAGCTGCACATCGCTGCCTGCGGATTAACTGTAAGAAGCGATATCCAGCTGGAGACACATTATAACTTTGTCACGATACGAAAATATACAGCGAGATTCATATGGTCGAAAGACACACATATAATTGGATCAAAGGAGGCCGGATCCTGGTTTCGCTGGAAGCTAGACAATCACGAATCTGACTATCAGCTACTACTGGTCTTTAATGACCGTTGGAGCAATGCATCTACGTGCGAGACCATGGTGCGCTATTACCATAACATAGTTAAACAAACACCGGCTTCGCCAATGGCGTTATCACTGCGGAAATCTCCACGTGGTCCGTGGCATATGACAAAAACTGGAGCCTTCTACCAAATAAAGTTGGTGCCGAATCTAACTTGGAATTCAGCCAACGCCTTCTGCCGGTCCGCGGGGTATCGCCTCCTTAGCCTCAGCAGTGACATGGAACTGGAACTTCTGATGAAGTTGGTGTTCGAGAACCCAACAACAGCACAAGCCCATGCCGCGGTTCAAATGATTTTTTTAGCCATGCACATGACGAATTTGGTAAGGATGGTTGACTTATAATGTTTACACCCATCAGTTTAAATGTAAGCGAGCACGGACCCAACCATGCATGACGTAGTGTAGTGGCCATGGTAATGTAGAGTAATTTCTTTGTTGGTATTCGACACACTTGCCGTCATACTAATACTATTACTAATACTTACATTGCTAATGTAAATGTATATATTAATACAAATGATGGGTGTTGACGTGATTGAAGGACAGGTTCAGTCATCTTAATGCTCAGTTTAAGTCGAGTAAATTATCTTATGATATGTAATTGCATCATATTTTTTAACGTGGTAGACCATGTGTTTACCATTTTAGACACATTTTATTACAGACAGATGATGCCAGGCCAAGCGCAGCCGAGGCGCTCAAAATGAGAAATAAGAACCACATGGTATGGTATCCCAGCAAAGAAATCGCATACGGTCGAAAATTCGGAAAATATGCATCCTTATTTGATTCTGCGCTGGTGAAATCTGCATTGAAAGGAAACCAGCCATATCAACTCAACAGTTCCATGTGTCCGGCGCTGACTGTATTTTCAGCCAGCCAGTTTGTCTGGGTCGACATCCCTTGTGAAGGTAGTGTCGAGAAAGCATTAATAGTATGCGAAGGACGAAGTTGGCATAATAATAATACCCATCTGATAACCAGCAAGTGGTCTAATGAAAGCCAGTTTAACGTGTGGCCCAGGCAGGCGTTGGAATGCCGGGACCAATGGGACGTGATTGGCGCCTCCTGTTACCGACTCTTCACGCTGCCTGCAGTCATTGGAATGGCCGATTGCCCCCTGGCGAAGAATGTCTGCCTCAGGAGGCAAAGCCACGTGGCAAGACTCTCATCCCTAGACTCGGGTCCAGGACTTCACTTTCTTTATTACGTTTGGATACGGATTGACCGGCCGTTGAATGACATGATATATTACGGAGAGAGTACCTTGACATGTGTCCAAAGAAATCTGTCGCAGTACGCTTTCCATTTCCAGAGTTCCTTTCTCGCAGTGGATTCCGAGAAGAATGGGAGCCTAACAGACAATAGCTCCCACGTGTTGTGCGAGATCGCACTGGATTCTGTCAATGTCACTTGTATGTCAGGGCAGGCTATGTGTGCCGAAGGTACGTGTGTTATCGATACTCACTGGTGTGACGACGTCGTGGACTGCCCCGACCAATCAGATGAGATTAATTGCCAATCAACAAAGGTGACTAAACACACTCACAATAGATGGAATGTGTCCGGTTTTAACGCTTGTTATCCTGACAATTGTACGTGTTCAGGGCTGTACTACCAGTGTAGACGCTCCGGGAAATGCATACCCGTGGCACACATATGTGATGGGGTGATCGATTGTGCCTTTTGTGAAGACGAATTGCTTTGCTTGCCGTCACGTCAATTCAATAATTCAGAGTTTAACTGTTTTCATGGCGGCTTTAAAACGTCCATCAGCAGCCAAGCCAAGAGAGCCACAGTCAATAGTTCCCAAATTAAAACAAGAATTCGCGAGATCAGTGCCAACGCTATACATATACAAAGTGTAAGCTGCTTGAAATCTGAGTCGCATGTTGCCCGCCATAAGATGTGTGTCTACGAGCGAGATAATAAGGGGGCGACTGCGTACTGTAAGTACGAGGAACACCTGAGTGACTGCTCCGAGTACGAGTGTCCCACGATGTTCAAGTGTCCCTATGGTTACTGTGTCCCGACATATTACATGTGCGACGGCCGAGCAGATTGTCCTCACGGGGAAGACGAGGTGCGCTGTGAGCGGTTCTCGTGTCCAGGACTTCTCCTCTGTCGTCACGACCAGGTCTGTGTCCACCCTAGAAATATCAGGGACGGCGTCGTCCAGTGCCTCTCGTCATCAGACGACGAAGCCAGCCAACAAGGACTCGCTTGTCCCCATAGGTGTCAGTGTTTCGGCACAGCTTTGTTATGTGTCGGGGCTGAATTCACTCACAGCCTTTTCCAATGGCAGCATTCCCTCAGAGCACTAATCACTCATCAAGCTAAAGACCCACGCCTTTGGTTATTGCTGGAATTAATCGACTGTTTGATATTTGACCTTTCGGATAACGGTATCGACATTATACCAGCAAACGCCTTTAAGGATAAATGGCAGCTTCGCCGCCTTGATCTGTCACATAACCGCCTTACTTTCGTCTCAGAAGGGACGTTCGCGAGACTCATCAACTTGAAGGAATTGCTGTTAGGTAACAACCCAATTGTGATGTTAGGCACGGGTACGCTGGAAGGCTTTAACAACTTACAATTACTTTCTATGGACAACAGTTTTGTGACACGCCTACCGAACTGTTTCTTCCGTGGTTCGCCGAATATTGCAAGCCTTGATCTGTCAAATGGGAAGCTGGAAACTTTATCTGATGATGTATTTTGTGGAGACCAAACGAATATACAGCAGCTTGACATATCGGGCACGGCTATCACAGAAGCTATGTTGGCTAGCATGCATCACTTTCCTAAGCTACGGCGGATCACTGTATCGTCAGCGGCACTGTGCTGTTACGTCACACACCCAGTAAAGTGTGAAGTTAAGGAAACCGATGAATTGATGAAGTGTGGGGACCTCTTGCCTACAAAAATGACCCGTTGGTTCGTATGGATTGTTTCAGGTTCGTCCATGATACTAAATGCTTGTAGCCTGGCGTTGACTTTGTCAGTCCAGAAAAATGTGATGCAGAAGACCACACTGGCCGCCATGTTCTCTATACACACTGCAGTGGCGATCCATGGTGCCCTGATCGCCACCGTGGACGCACAATACAGAGACAGGTTTCCTTTCTACAGGACTCAGTGGGTGGATGGATCATTTAACCGGATTTCGGGATTAACATGTAGCGTGCTGTATCATACGGCACCCATTCTGTTTCTTATACAAAGCATCGTCCAGTATATCTCAGTGAAGCATCCGTTCAAGCGACATAATCTGATGTCCCACGCGAGATATTTTCTCTTGATATTGGCTGGCATAACTTCGCTAACGTTACTGTTTTTACTGTTTCACCTCTTTGCCTTTGATCGCGATGACGTTTCTGCTGTGTTCGGCCTCAGTGTGCCCTCGACCCACAGCCGCACCGGTAATTGGCAGTATGGCGCCGCTTTCTTTATCGGATTGAACCTTGTCCTTTATAGCCCCAGCGTTGTATTATGTATTTTAACAGGCAGGTTGTTGGTGATATCTAGCTGTTTGGCAATCGGCGGTCAGGGATCTAGATTATTAAAAAGGCGTGCCGCTTACAAGTCATTCACCAACAGTGCTACTGCCGCTTTGTCATGTACATTCATCGTCCTCATACAAATATCAGTCTTCTGAGGAGCGACACATACTACTTCTCCTCATTTTGCTGTACACACCCGGACTAGTCAACGTTCTGCTTTCAACCGACAACTCAATTGCAGGGTTCAGACATCGTGTTAAATCAACTGCAAATGGGCCGCTGAGATGGCCTTTGTAGAGTAACACACAGTAATATCGAGAAACACAAAGTGAAATGCTCGTGGCGTAACATGTTACATCTGTGTGTTACGCCTGAAAAGCCAATTATTTGAGTAGGGCAATGATGTTGTGGCAACAATACACCCGCTAAGATTTGCAGCTGGTGTTCATATAACTGATGGTATTTGTAACTTAAATTCGCCTATATAGCAGTCTCAAATCTATTAATATATTATTATTGTTTGCTCGTCCTGGCGATGTATAAACCAATATGAGGCTGTTGTGTCGATTGGGAATGGTAACGGTAACGAGGAAAATGCAATGGTGATTGCAACTTGTATGCGGCTTGTCTGTATTAGGATGAGACAAGAAAGAAAGCCCATTTTGATATTTTGTGTATTGATTATATTCAAGAATATCTTTTAGTACATATAATTGCGATGCATAATGAGGTGTTAGCTCCAGTTAACCTTCGGGTTCACGTCAGGATAAAATAAATATATGGACAGAGAAAAGGTGTTGTTTGATTGGTGTTGTAATATTTAAAATCGCTGTTTAACAGGCCTCACTGGGGATTTGTGATTAACCCCGCTGACTGCTTTGCTTGCAATGAAATCTCGTTCTCTTTACCAGACAGTTGGTTTGTGGCACTCATTTGTCCATTACACAAGAAATGACCAAAAATGAATAGTTATCACGGTATTTTATGATGCCCTGTGCAAAATAAAGTCTTCACAAAAATTGTGTGTACTGGATTAATTGAGTCGGTCTTCATCTATAATATAATTGAAAAAGAGCAAGCTAGCTAGCTTCAGGAAGGGGATGTCAACCGTTGATAACCCATTTATATTTCAAAGCTTGTCACAACGTTATGTCAAAGAGGGAGGTTTTATTGTATTTTTGTAGATTTCGTAATGCAGTCCCTCAAATTTTTTTACTATCGACTAATGAATTATTGGAGTGCATGTCAACTGTTTATGTTCAATGTAGAACCTTTCATCCAACCTTTGCGCGACAGTAGCTCCTTTCCGCCACTTATCTCCAAGTTTAAACGGTGTCATGCGCACTCTATCATTGGAGCGTAATTCGGCAAATTCATGTGCTGATCGCTTGTAATGAATCGCCTGACGGTCTAGGCCACCGTGGCGGCTAGCACGGGGTACGGGTTGGCGGTACCGCCAGGCAAGCAAGGTATTGTGGGCGCTGTGATTTCGAACACGGAAGGCCACGGTTCTGTCGTCGACAGCCCAGTCGGCCTTACTAGGAGCCCAGGGCTGAAAGAGCCAACGGTAACAGTTGAAAGTGCTTAATGAGTCCCGCCATCCAGTGACACGTGACGTCAGATAGACGCTCGCTGTCGTTTTCCCAAAAACGCTTGTTCATAAAGACAGTTTGTAGATGTTTCTGTGACACGCATCCTTGACAAGGAAAACGTCGTCCGAAACAAACCCGCAGACGCATAAAAGTTGCTGCGACCCAAATTCTCCACGTGTTATGTAGGTCACCTCTTTGGCTCTTTGACTCCGCACTGAAAGTTGGTCTCACTCAACGCCTCGCTGAAATTTGGTCGACTCCGCGCTGAAATACGGTCTAGTGGGCCATACTGGGACAGGCAACCAAAGCTGATCTTCCACACTATCGTTCGTGTCGGGTTAACCCCTGGGTGAGGTGACCTGTTACCCAGTAGTAGATGAAGGTGTTGAGTAGATGGGACAATGCATGAGACATGAGTAGAGTGGGTGTACTAATGTGTGTCCTCTTGATAAGGAGTGCTATACGGTGGTGGGGGTAGGTGGAAATCTATCGCGCTGAAGACAAAAATGGCGAATGGAAAACCAGTGCGAGTGGGGCATGTGATTGCTAACTGCTTGGCCGATTCCTATGGCAAGCCAAAGTGGACTTTAATGGAACATAACTCCAAATATTTGAACATATCTCCAAAGATATGTGGAATTGAATTAAAGATATATTTAGACAAATCTTTAAATGATTTAAAGAAATCTCTAAATCGCCGTGCTTCGGCTCAGTATTTGCACATATATCTAAATGAATTGAAGATAGCCGCAATTCAATTTTACATATCAGTAATTCAATTACTGATATGTCCAAATCATGCTGATTTGGACATATATAAAATTAAATTACTGTTATCTCCAATTCCTTTGGAGATGTCTTCAAATGAATTACTGTTATCTCCAATTCATTTAGAAATATCATCAAATGAATTACTGCTATCCTTAATTCATTTAGAGATATCGTTGAATACATTACCGTTTTTTTTTATTTAATTGTTGATAACAGTAAATCAATTAAAGATATCTTCAAATGAATTACTGATATGTCTAAATCAAATTAAAGATAGCAGTAATTGAAGCGGTACCCGTATGTACGGATGATTGGCGCGCCATCGCAATAACAAACACAGGGTTTTAAATGCCCACATCGGGAAATAAATATTCAAACAAAGTTGACATACTACTTACTCGAACTCCCGATAGAAAACTATTACCAAGTCAAGGTGGGGGTTTGGGGTGGGGAATTGGCCTGGGGAGTCGATGTTGGATTTTATGTGACGGTTTGATATCTGGGTTTTAGGTGCAAGAGCGGATCCAGGAATGAAACGGGGAGGGGACCAAACTCTAGCGACCTTGGGGACGGGGGCCTCGCTGCCTCCTCCTCATAGCGTTCTTCCTCAAAAAAGAGGGGGGTGGGGGGGGGCGGGGGTTCCGCACCCCCTTGACCCCCCCCCCCCAAATCAATTATACACTGCCCCATCCGACATATAGGCTGCATTTGCAGCTATTCCATGACTTGCTTTTCTCAAGCAAAATACACTTATTATAACCAAGTGCTTTTCCAGTTTCTTGATAAATCTACCAAGCTAAACGAAATAGGATGAATGAAAAAATAAAACAGCCAATCAGATAGCTTTTAGGGGGGATTTTTTTAATATATTATATTTTTCAAGTTATAACTTGCAGAAATCAAAAATCAATGACATAATAATAACAATGTTCAACATATCATACACTGACGCCCTTCAAGTTCTTCGTAATGTCTCTAACATAGGATCCCAATTTGACTTCATCAAATTAATACAATTTAATTGTCGCGGCCAAGAATTCTATATGGTGCTTGCCGGCACCTTGATATATAAATGTATCTCTTAACAATGAATAATATATGATTGGTCTATAGCTTGTTAGCTGCAACCAATGTACGCAGGATTATCTCCCTTTGTGTAAACATCGTGATAAAATTGCAAACTGATTAAAATATATATGTTACCTTGGTCCATAAAGTTTTCCATATTTCACTGTCTCAAAATAGATGGGTTAAATTTTTAGGTGATGCCGCGCAAAAGTACACGCATCAGTTGCTCTCAGATTACACTGCATTAACCTTGTGTTCGTCACAAGCGTTCTAGTTAACATGCGATATTGAAAGTTTCTTAGTTTGTTTTTTACAGTAAACTGATCTGGCAGAAAATAATATTTTCTTCAATCCATATCAAAGATAAATTCCTGTTTTCAAAATTCGCAATCTGGAGTAATATCAGATTTTCCTTCCGCGTGAGAAATTGGAACGCTTTGTTTTAAAGTATTATAATTAAGGAAGTACATATATATATATGAAACTTGTTTTTAATTGGGACAGAGTTAAAACTTTGCCATTAGCATGGAAGAAATCTATAACATATATCAAACGCTTACGTATGAATTCATGTTTACGCATAAAAATGTTAGATGCTGTTACATAAATTGAATTTCAGAGTGGAAATTACTGTTTTTACTGTTTTATATCTATACCACCCCTGAAATACTTTCTTCCAAAAAGTGTTACCAATGCTATTTGCTATGGCTTGAAGCGATGCTCTATCCAGCCCGCATCATAGTTGTTTTTCTTCACATATACAACTACCAAACAACGTTTGCCAGGCTCCATCGATATATACAAGACGATTGCAAGCATGATTTTCAATGCGTCGATAACAACAGGCAGGCTTGTTAAATTTAAACCACCATTCCATACACTTTGTGCTTGTCAATTTAGATTAGTTCTACACTTATTTCCCCACATAAACTTTTTTATAACATTTTCTATGTCGACAAACACAAACACATGGTAAAACAGATGGTATATGAACTGGTAATTATTCCTTTAAGGGGAAAGCCAACCGTTAGGGGAGTGCCAATGAGATAGTATAGTCTACAGATACGTTTCGTAAAAGTAAAAGAAATCTAGTTACGAATTTGCAGAGATCAACCTTATCAACCTATCAGGATGAACAAACTACGCGGGTCATACGTCACGGGAGCGGGAGATGGCGTACAATCATGTGAATGTAAATACAGGTCAGCAGATATGGAGAGGTTTATAGTTCTATGATGAATTTACCTGTGAAACGTGCATATATGGTTTCGTAAACGAACTCGGAAACGAAAAGAAAAGAGGACGTCCCCAATCAAATAATGTGTTTCGCAGCCGTGAACTGTCTAACATGTTTAATCCCTTCGTCATTGACAACACAAGGTAACTTTTTTTGATAATTCATAGTTTTTTTCATAATTCATAGCTTTATTACTTCAGGTCTCGGGCCCATAGTGCAGTAAAAATAACGAAAACATTTCGATTGAAAAAAAACGCTCTTTACATACTGGTGGAATGTATATTCATTGCGGTATAAACATAAGCAGTAAGACTGTTTAAGACGGTTTTCTCCTGACATTAAATCTATAAATTCCTGTTCCGTTGGACAGCTTGACAATTTCAAATACCGAGTTCTACTTTTATCATAAAGAGGACACACCATTATAAAATGACTGGGTAACGAGTTTGGAGTGTTGACTAAGCGTCTGAACTTAGGTTAGGAACATTAAACTAATGACTAGGGTGGGTTTAGAATGGTGTGGGAGGGGGCGGGGGGAAGGGAATGCGGGGTAGGTGCCGAGCCGGGGTAGTCACCTGTTGAGAGGTCACACCGTTTCACTTGTGAACTGGTAGCGCCACGAAGACCTTTGTTCTCAGGTTACTCGATGCAGCCCATATACGCCCATTTGTGATAACATAAACCATTAATCCCAAAACGCTGGCGCTACCGTGATGTCATCATCAGCTGCAATGCGCTATAACTATGACTGGGACACTGGTTAGCGTTCAATCGATGATAAATCAATCAGATTCATAAAAGTAATGTCCTTCTGGGAATGAATTCTTTTGGTTTCATAGTTTAAATAAAAAGGCATTTCGCGTACCCTGTGCAGAGAAAGATATTTTCAATTTTCGCATCATAATTCTTGTATTACATATGACAGAGATCTGTACAGAAATATATACGCAGCAATACAAATGCAGTTACCCAGATCTATTCTAAAAGCTGACACTCCTGATATAATTTTATAATCCGTATTAAGGAATGTTATTGGCCTCCAGTTGTTTAAATACTATCTGGGCTTATCTCCTTGAATGCACGTAATAATACCTTGTCGTTGATAGGGTATTCTATTTAATAGCAAGTTAATAATTCGTTTATACTTTTTAAAAAGAAAAGGCCCAGATCTTTCAACAACAAAAAATGTAAAATTCGGCTGGAAAACCATCTGTCCCTGGCCTTTTGTTATGTTTCATATTAGTTAAGACTTTCCTGATTTCGTTTTCGTCAATTTACATTTGTAACCTGTCTTTGTCTTCATCTTCTATTTGTGTTATGATAGGCGGTAGTAAAAATGTTTCTACATATATCTGACAAGTTGAACAAACCAAATATAGCGTTTTATAATATTCTATTGAAGATTTGTTTTTGCATCGGAGTGCCCCCCATTTACTTCTAATTTACTTATTACCCTTTTAACATAATTACTTTTCTCCAGGTTCAGGACGAAGCGAGTAGGTTTCTCACGTACTTTGTAGAGTTTAGCCCGTCCCCTCAACATTCTGAATTTATATCTATCCACCCTTATGGTCTCCAACTCATTTCGCTCAATTTGTAACAATGTTTTGTCTCTTGATACCTGACTCCAAGGATTTCTCTCTTATATTATTACTTCTCTTCTTAAATGATGAATAAGAAATGTTTTACCCCATATTTCCATTTTAAGTGTCTCGAAAAAAAGGTTGCTCAATTACAGACAATTTGACATCCACGGACTATTTCTCTGGAAATATCGTCTTTATCGATATACAGTTCTTGATAATTTTGACGTATTCAGAATCTCAAAGAAGTGAATTATATTGCAAGAACCACTCCACCTGGCTATAGTTCCTCACAGTCAATCAGTGACGTTAATGGCTGATTTTAAGCCCTGGTGTTTGCATACTATGCTCTGGGTTCCTTGCCTCTGTATATCTATACTAATAAAATGAAGCTGTCTGTCCCACTATGCCGCGGCATACAAGAGCCCATTGGCACTAGCAGCCGCCTTGAGAACCTACGCCATGGGAACCTATTAATATCCAGCCGTCGCTCTTAGATATGTCAAAGCTATCGCATGTGTCAACACAACCGCTGGGTGCTTATCACCTTATCCCGCGGCCTGCGGCGGGCTACCTGGCTTGGCGCCAACAGCAATAATGTTTCTCCCAACGCCTTATCGCCCGAACCGTCATCAAAACAAACAAATCCCGTACTGTCTCGCTTCCACAACTTCCCATTAGTAGCAAGAGAACGAACTCCGCCCTGGAAACTCTACCTATAATACGCTGCTCTTAACATCAGTCACGGCGGTATCCAATTCCACCCGCAACAACCAGGGTTAATGGACTCCTCTCTGCTCATCCCCCACACCCATCCACCCGACTCCTGCAGCCCCACGTCCCGTCGACATTCATCAGACTCCGGCTTTACTGGCCCGCCCCCTCGCCCACCGGCACCCACTAGACTTAAGGTTCATGCACTTCTGTTTTTGTTCGTACCCTCCTGACTTCACGACAACAGCTATCGTTCACCAACTTTTATGGAAATGTGGCATGTCCGAGCCTCCACAATTTTCAAGTATTATTGTATCCAGTACAGAATACGCAAATTGCAGCTAAAGCACGCTGACAAAAATGCGTACATGGCGCATATGTATCTCAGTTGGAATAACAACAACATGTCTAGATGCAATCTGTACCAATATAGTACCGGAAGCGTGACGTTAAAGACCGATGTACATAAACAATTCTAATTATCGTATATGTTGAAATTATAACATTCATTTGTAATCAACAAACATGCACAAAATAACTGAGCGGACGCGTGTCGTTAAAGACCGACGTACAGAAACATTTCTAATTATCGTATATGTTAAAATTATAACATTCATTTGTAATCAACAAACATGCGCAAAATAACTGAGCGGACGCGTGTTGTTAAAGACCGACGTACAGAAACAATTCTAATTATCATATATGTTGAAACTATAACATTCATTTGTAATCAACAAACATGCGCAAAATAACTGAACGGACGCGTGTCGTTAAAGACTGACGTACAGAAACAATTCTAATTATCATATATGTTGAAATTATCCTTAACATTTATGTCCCGTTATTCAGTAGCTCCCGGTCAATATTATTATCGATATTATTTCTGCCCAATGTCTACCTTCTGCCTGCTACTATTTGACGTATACACCTAAATACTGTCATACTGTCATTTCTTTCGCTTATTACTACGAACGCTAGACGTTCCGCGAGCGGAGCGAGCGGGGCGGCTGGTAGATATATAACATGGCAGCTCGTGCAGTTAGGCGATGAACGCTCCCGCTGTACCAAGAGGCGGATCCTGGAACGTAAAAAAGTTCATTGACAAAGTGTGACCGGGGAGGGTGGACTATGCTTTAGATAGCTTTCTTCCTCAAAAAGGTGAATGGGGTCCACGCCTCAGATGACCTAAATTTTGTATTGTAAAACGGCATTCTTCCTCAAGTGGGGGGGGGGGGCGGACCCCCTGGAACATGCCCCCGCCCTGGATCCACCCATGTGCACCAATCAAACTACCTGTGCCAATGAACGATTCGAACTACAACCACCAGTCAAGAGGTCTGGTCACAAACCACTTTCACAAACCGCCCTGCGGCCCCTTCAGTAGCTAGTCAGTCGTTGCCATGGTGACATTGCGTAGAACAACGAAACATGACGCTGCACGTGCCACGTGTCTTTCTCACGTTATACTGATATATACTGATATCTTGTGAAAAAAAGACGATTGTTCACAACGCACAATCGAAAATGCGATTTCGCAAAAAGACAGAATATGTTGCCATGTGACGACGCCGTCTTGACATAAAGTAGTACACAGAATGCATTGCACATGCAGTGGCGCTTCACAGTGGAATAATCTGGACTGTGAATTGTCGTCTATGCTCTGGTTTCCTTGCTTTTTCGTGCTTGAGTGGAATCATATCAAACTTCACGATCTGTACACCCCACGACACAACATCTTGACGGCACTAAGTAAGAAAAAAGACCGGTTTTAGACGGTGACGATCACTAAACCCACCGGTCATTTATGCTGGGACTGCGTGTGGCACGGCGCTCTTCTGCCCTACAAAACAAGTTGCACGTGGCTACTTAACTATTCGTGGCGTCACATCGCAGCCCCAAATATATAATATGGTGGCTGCAGACATTTTAAGTAACATATAATTTGCTTACACAATCAAATATCACTTCGTGACCCGTAAAACAGCCGACTGCTACTTTACATACACATATATCACTACGAGAACAGTAAAACAGCCGACTACAGCCTAGTAAACCAAATATAATTACCTCACACTTCAGGTATATATTGGTGACCATTGATGCAGGCTATCCCGGTATAGTACATGAACATTCTCTTATAATTATAAATTCAAATGACACTGTGAATATACAACAGCTCACTGCGTCCTTAACACAATACAAGACTCTGATATTCACAGTTTTGTTAAACGATTGAAAGCGAAATCAAAATCAAAATTTGTTGTCTTGGCACAGAATATAAGAAAAAGTGGGCCTTCCATGTTCGGCACGTGGTATGCTCACTTGCGGCAGATACCAATTGGATTTTGCATAAAAGAATAACTTTGAAAGGTCAGATTCTACATTCCGAGAACTACAAGCATATATCCGAGTTTTGGACAAAAATTATATTGGTTTTGATCTCATAGATGTCAAATTTATTTCTGATGTATGCATATTTACCGAAGGCAGAGATGAACACACTCTGTGCGAAGAACCGAACGACGAAAAAATGAATTTACATACTTTAATGCAAAAAAGTTAGTGTGTTGGTTCAGGACTAGAAAGCTGTATACAGTGAAGCAATGCCTCTCAGCTCGGTGTTTGTATCGACATCACTTAGTGACTGTTAATATGTTATATCTTCCTTGTTCGAAGGTTGATATCAAATGAGATTAACTATCACTAATTATTGGGACCAAGGTGGTAGCTTTTCAAAGTGCAAATTTGAACTCAGCAAATGTCTCAAGGAGCCGATAGGCCGAGATCTTATATCATATTGTGATCCGAAATTTGAGAAAGATTCCACTTAAAGAAAAAAAAACAGCAAATACGTTCAAATTGCTCAGATATTCTATATGTTACATTCTGAGTCAATGCTAGGAATGTGTTCCAGTGAATAACGTAATATAGTTATAAACAGCATATTGCAAATCTTCATTCTGCAATTTATTTTATAATTATATTACTCGGGCAATCTTAAGACAGAGTAAATTAAAAGACCTACACAAATTACAACTTAAGTTTACTATAAACTTGTTAATAACGAACTGCCATTATATTTCTATCAAGCCTGGACCTTTCCAAGTGTATACGACTTACATAATTATAATACTAGACGAAAGCATACTTGTCACATCACAAGAACCAAAACATAAGTTTGCCGATCACTGCATTAGACACAATATACTAACCATAATGAATAACGCTCCACAAATCATCTTAGACCAAGCAACATCACATGGTTTATAGGTTTATCCGCAATACATAAGAAAAGAATCATGTGATTTATCTACCTTTTAGGTGGCTCTCATGCTAGCGACTAACCGTTATAATGGGAGTTTTCCAGACTAATGCCAATGTATTGGCTCTTGCCTGTTCTTTTCACTATATTTCTTTATTTATGCTTTTTGCATGTTGAAATAAACATATATCCTAACTTATATCCCACCCTGTCCATGCCGGGTAGGCTGTGACGGTCACTCCCAATACATGCCGAAAGCGCTAAAACCACACGTTTTCAGAATAGTCCTTTGATAAGCATTTCAATACGATGGCCTCGGCTTTTACATGGAGGCAACGTTTACCGTTACACTGCAGTCTCAGTCAATCTCTCGGAGGTGAATGTGGCAATGTGGAAAATATCCTATCATATTACCTGCTAATTGCAGGCAAGAAGGGATGTTCATATATCCTTAATGAGTAGACATTTTGTACTTAATACTGGCCAATATCCATAATGTTGACCATGAGCTATTGTCGTCAGAAGCTGACATCAAAGAAATCATTAGAAATTAAATATCCATTCACTCAGAGAAGCCGAGAATGCGCGAAGGCAATCTAATAGTATATGGAAGTATCAGTGATTATTAGTTATGTGCCAATCTATAGGTTCCACGTGGCACAAATGTCGCCAAGCACAGCTATCATTTACGAGAAAACACATCAAATGAAGTCATTGAGTCAGTTACACGGCTGATATGTAAGTAGCATGCAGTCACCAGATTTGTAGTTCATTCCTTAATTTGTCTCCTCCGTGTGAAGTCGTTTAGATTGTGTGTGACTTCTGATGGAATAGACCGATCCAGGCTGTCCATCATTCACTGACGTCACTGTTGCTTTTATTCAATCATGTGGTGAAAAAACGGCTTCCACGTGCGTTATGTCGGACAAACAAGTCGGACAAATCAAGCAGCATGTCACTTTCTTGACAGATTTAGAGATGAGTACTGGTCATTTGTACCTCAGATGGTACCATCAGCTATGATTGTCCATTTCATACTCACGCTTCAGGAAAAAAGACTCAAGCGTGGGCGGGGCTTAGTGTCGGAGAGTGGATCGGTTGATTGGTGACGGTGCGGAACACGCTTCTAACGCGTCATAACTTGGTGACCAATAGACCGATCCATACTCCGGGGCTAAGCGTGGGTATTAATATTGACAATCATAGCTGATGGTAGGCCCAAGTGAGAAGTACTCATCTCTGAAGCTGACAAGAAAGTGACATGCGGCTTTGTTTGTCTGACTTGTGCAAGACCTTTTGATCGGATAAAAACAACAGTGACGTCAGTGAATGATTGACAGTCTGGATCGGCCTTTTCATACATCTAACAAACGTTTTTAATTACCTTCTTCATATCAAAGGCTAAGGTATATATGGACATAGGCAGTACGTGTTTTATGGATGCGATGTCAATAGGAATTTGCATCGCTTTCCCGGCACCGATCATTCGTATGAAAACTATGACTTAGTGCAGAACTGAAAAATCTTTCAAGGACGTTCTATCTGCTATCTGATACCGGCTGATGAACATGTTGCCGGGCAGGCAATGTTTTTTCGGTATTTATGGAAATATTTTTTTCTTAGCGTCTACTCCCATGATCCTTTGCGCGGGATTCGAGGACTCGCTCCAGCTCGCGCATTCACTAGCCGCTTCCTCTAGAGAAACCAACGGGAACGGACGCACCTTTGAACATTGATATTGCTAACGTGATATCCCCGGCACGTCGCCCCAAATATTTGGTACCAGTTCAGTTGCCACTGCAATATTTTCCCCGCAAGTTCAACCTTATAATAATACATCGGACGAAGCTCCTTGTAGTTTTTTCAGTCATTCGCAAACGAGTCAAGGCTGATAATTTGGCCAGTTAATATGGAAACACCAAAATTGATGGCTTGGGTTCTTCAGATGGTGGTATGTAGTCACATGACCATGTGTGAACAAGTTTCGTGGAACAGCGTCATAAAACGCCAACATGAAGTCATTGACCGACAGGTCAATCTCGCAGTAGGAATTTCGTTAGAGTTGTGCAACAAGGTCGGCGCATGCCATGGAATTAAATCCAAATCTGTCCTCACCTGCAAAGCAGTTTTATACACAGCGATTGCAAAAGTCATGGATGAATGTTTACCAGAAATAGCGTGTAAACACGGAAGAAAACACCTCAATGGCAAGATAAGTACACCATTACCTCTATTGGTATCTTGTGGTACTTTGTATGCAAGGACCAAGGGTTTAGTGGATATGTCTTGGTCGATTCCTGGCCCGGCCGCTGTCGCGTGGAACGTCACTCTTGTAAGAGTGATGTCCCAAAAGGATAACAACCTCTGCGAAGCCGTGGAACATCACATACTACGAGAGTCGGGTCGTGTCCTGGCAACTCTCTGTGGCGTGTGGCCCCCGCATTCCTACGTCACATCCGGTCCAAATGTAGCAATCCTCTGGAAAGCTATTGTTAATATGTCTTCGGATGCCGAGTTTTGTTTGACATTTGCACCAGTGGCATCCGGATATAGCATTGACGCCAAAGTCGACAAAGACGGCGGGGAAGAGTTATGTCATAATTACCCCTATTTATGTTTCGCCGTTGGGGAAATCCGGCTTCGAGGACCACCATTGGATGCATTTGACATCATAGGTAAGACTAAGTACTACAGCTGGTGGATATCCGAGCCTATTCTGACGACGCCTGTGATTGTGATATCCAAGTTTCGGTGTCCCAACCGAGAGTATGAAAACGATGTAACAATTGTTATTGTGGATGGTTTGCAAGAGGTCCGTGATCCCAACACTGCTGTTAAAACTGTTGTCTTGGGCGAGGCATCATGTCGAGATTTTAATCTGGGTGAGATACGCCATCAAGCTAGCGTGGGAGACGCAACAATTATAGTAAGGGCCGACGGCAAGTCGGTGTTCCTGATTGACATAAGTCACACAGTGGTTAACGTGTCATTTCCGGGGCCAAATTGTGTCCACCAACGTCACGTCATCGGCGAGGGCGACGAGATACTGTTTGAAAGTAACTCGCGCCAAACAACGCTGTCCCACGTGATTTTGTACGTCAACTGCTCTATCGCCAGATACATACATATCAGGAATCTGTCGGTAACATACGACGGCCTTACTTACTTGGGGTGCAGAACCGGAGGCATGTTCATACTGAATCAGGATCCGCTCAATGTCATGGGAAAGATTTGTTCTCCACGGCTAGCCGCTATCTGGAGCAGTACTCTGGGACCTTTCGGTGTTCATTTCGGCGGGAAGCCGTTGTCATTTGTGGCAAAGACATACAGTGGAATCGCGGTCATTACCCTCAATGGCATTGCTCAATTGTCGCCTTGCTTTGGTCTCGTCAATGGCCATTTGATGCCGACGAATCTACGCCACGGAACATCTTGGGGCGTATTACCGTCAGCGGCGAACATTACTGGGCATACAACTGGGAGGGTTAATGACTTGTTCATTGAATACCTACCAAGCGAATGTCTCGTTGTGCGGCTCATTCTCTCCAATGATAATTATTACTGGAAATTTAGCGAGGTATTGAGGGTGAAATACATACCAGCCGGTGATGACGTCAACGCGATATCGAGCGCAATATCGGTAAATGCAGTTCAAAACATCGATCATGGTGACTTTGAAAGTATTAAAGAAATCCAACAAGTCGAAACGCAATCCTGCTATTTCTCAGTGTCTACATATGACTTGCACAATGGTAACGCAATACAAAATATGAGGTCATTCGATCTCGCCCCAGATCAATCTATCGTCAACAAACTAAAGTGGCAAGTTTGGGGGCAGATTGTGGAACAGGACTCAACTTCTAATTGTTTATTAGGCGGAAGGACAAATCGCTTAGCATCGGAACCTAACGGGTTGAGCGAATTGTTATGCCTGCCAGTTGAAGTGACCACCACGTGGTGGCTATCTGTCTTTTCTGCTCCAGACATATACCTCACAACACCACGCGTTGTTTGCGCCAGTACCGTGATATCCGGTCAGTATAGTCATCTTTCCTGGAAGTGTCCATGCTTATTTCAAAGCCTCTTAACCTAGGTCTCACCTGCTGCCTTCTACAAATAGCTCTTCACCGCGCATGCGGATTAGCTGGACGAAGCGATATTGTGCTGGACACTTCTTAAACATACACCGGCTTCGTCAATGGCGTTATCACTGCGGAAACCTCCACGTGGTCCGTGGCATATGACAAAAACTGGAGCCTTCTACCAAATAAAGTTGGTGCCGAATCTAACTTGGAATTCAGCCAAAGCCTTCTGCCAGTCCGCGGGGTATGGCCTCCTTAGCCTCAGCAGTGACATGGAACTGGAACTTCTGATGAAGTTGGTGTTCGAGAACCCGACAACAGCACAAGCCCATGCCACGGTTCAAATGATTTTCTTAGCCATGCACATGACGAATTTGGTAAGGATGGTTGACTTATAATGTTTACGCTCATCAGCTTAGCTCTAAACGAACAACGTTTGTAATAATACAAATGATGGGTATTGATGGGATCGAAAGACACATTCAATCATCTTAATGCTTATTTGAAATCGAGTAAATTATCTTGTTATGATTAGTAATTGCATTATATTTTTTAACATGATAGACCATTTGCTTATTATTGTGGACTCATTTTATTACAGACAGATGATGCCAGACCAACCGCAGCCGAGGCGCTCAAAATGAGACACAAGAACCACATGCTATGGTATCCCAGCAAAACGATCGCATACGGTCGAAAATTCGGAAAAACAACATCCTTATTTGATTCTGCGCTTGTGAGATCTGCATTGAAAGGAAACCACCCATATCAACTCAACAGTTTCATGTGTCCGGCGCTGACTGTATTTTCAGCCAGTCAGTTTTTTCTGGGTCGACATCCCTTGTGAGGGCAGTGTCGAAAGATCATTAATAGTATGCGAAGGGAAAAGTTGGCATAATAATAATAATAATAATAATAATAATAATACCCATCTGATAACCAGCAAGTGGTCTAATGAAAGCCAGTTTAACGTGTGGCCCAGGCAGGCGTTGGAATACCGGGACCAATGGGACGTGATTAGCGCCTCCTGTTACCGACTCTTCACGCTGCCTGCAGTCAATGGAATGGCCGACTGCCCCCTGGCGAAGAATGTCTGCCTCAGGAGGCAAAGCCACGTGGCAAGACTCTCATCCCTTGACTTAAGTCCAGGACTTCACTTTCTTTATTACATTTGGGCACGGATTGACAGGCCGTTGAATGACATGATATATTACGGAGAGAGTACCTTGACATGTGTCCAAAGAAATCTGTCGCAGTACGCTTTCCATTTCCAGAGTTCCTTTCTCGCAGTAGATTCCGAGAAGAATGGGAGCCTAAGAAGCAATAGCTCCCACGTGTTGTGCGAGATCGCACTGGATTCTGTCAATGTTACTTGTATGTCAGGGCAGGCGATGTGTGCCGAAGGTACGTGTGTTATCGATACTCACTGGTGTGACGACGTCGTGGACTGCTCCGACCAATCAGACGAGATTAATTGCCAATCAACAAAGGCGGTTAAACACACTCACAATAGATGGAATGTGTCCGGTTTTAACACTTGTTATCCTGACAGCGTACGCGTTCAGGGCTGTACTACCAGTGTAGACGCTCAGGTAAATGCATACCCGTGGCACACATATGTGACGGGGTGATCGATTGTGCCTTTTGTGAAGACGAATTGTATTGCTTGCCGTCACGTCATTTCAATAAATCAGAGTTTAACTGTTTTCATGGCGGCTTTAAAACGTCCATCAGCAGCCAAGCCAAGATAGCCACTGTCAATAGTTCCCGTATTACAACAAGAATTTGCGAGACCATTGCCAACGCTATACACATACAAAGTGTAAGCTGCTTGAAATCTGAGTCGCATGTTGCCCGCCATAAGATATGTGTCTACGAGCGGGATAATAAGGGGGCGACTGCGTACTGTAAGTACGAGGAACACCTGAGTGACTGCTCCGAGTACGAGTGTCCCACGATGTTCAAGTGTCCCTATGGTTACTGTGTCCCGACATACTACATGTGCGACGGCCGAGCAGATTGTCCTCACGGGGAAGACGAGGTGCGCTGTGAGCGGCTCTCATGTCCAGGACTGCTCCGCTGTCGTCACGACCAGGTCTGTGTCCACCCTAGAAATATCAGGGACGACGTCGTCCAGTGCCTCTCGTCATCAGACGACGAAGCCAGCCAACAAGGACTCGCTTGTCCCCATAGGTGTCAGTGTTTCGGCACAGCTTTGTTATGTATCGGTGCCGAATTTACTGACAGCCTTTTCCAATGGCAGCATTCCCTCAGAGGACTAATCACTCATCAAGTTAAAGACCCGCGCCCTTGGTTATTGCTAGATGTAATCGACTGTATTATATTTGACCTTTCGGATAACGGTATCGACATGATACCAGCGAACGCCTTCAAGGAGAAATCGCAGCTCCGCCGCCTTGATCTGTCACATAACCGCCTTACTTTCGTCTCAGAAGGGACGTTCGCGAGACTCATCAACTCGAAGGAATTGTTGTTACGTAACAACCTAATTGTGATGTTAGGCACGGGTACGCTGGAAGGCCTTAACAACTTGCAATTACTTTCTATGAACAACAGTTTTGTGACACGCCGACCGAACTGTTTCTTCCGTGGTGCACCGTATATTGCACGCCTTGATCTGTCAAATGGCAAGCTGGAAACTTTAACTGATGATGTATTTTGTGGAGGCCAAACGAATATACAGCAGCTTGACATATCGGGCACGGCTATCACAGAAGCTATGTTGGCTAGCATGCATCATTTTCCTAAGCTACGGCTTATCACTGTATCGTCAGCGGCACTGTGCTGTTACGTCACACACCCAGTAAAGTGCGAAGTTAAGGAAACCGATGAATTGATGAAGTGTGGGGACCTCTTGCCTACCAAAATGACCCGTTGGTTCGTGTGGATTGTGTCCGGTTCGTCCATGATACTAAATGCATTTAGCCTGGCGTTGACTTTGTCAGTCCAGAAGGATGTGATGCAGAAGAACACACTGGCCGCCACGTTCTCCATACACACTGCAGTGGCGATCCATGGTGCCCTGATCGCCACCGTGGACGCACAATACAGAGACAGGTTCCCTTTCTACAGGACTCAGTGGGTGGATGGATCATTTAACCGGATTTCGGGATTAATATGTAGCGTGCTGTATCGTACGGCACCCATTCTGTTTCTTATACAAAGCATCATCCAGTATATCTCAGTGATGCACCCGTTCAAGCGACATAACCTGTTTGCACATGAAGATGTAATGTACATGTTTTTTTAGATGCAATAAACCTATTATAATTACTATACATGTACCACGCGAGATATTTTCTCTTGATTTCGGTTGGCATATCTTCGCTAACGTTACTTTTTATACTGCTTCACCTCTTTGCCTTTGATCGCGATGACGTTTCTGCTTTGTTCGGCCTCAGTGTGCCCCCGACCCACAGCCGCACCGGCAATTGGCAGTATGGCGCCGGTTTCTTTATCGGATTGAACCTTGTCCTTTATAGCCCCAGCGTTGTGTTATGTATTTTAACAGGCAGGTTGTTGGTGATATCTAGCTGTTTGGCAATCGGCGGTCAGGGATCTAGATTATTAAAAAGGCGTGCCGCTTGCAAGTCATTCACCAACAGTGCTACTGCCGCTTTGTCATATACATTCATCGTCCTTATACATATTACTGCTGACATCTTCTGAGGAGCGACACATACTACTTCTCCGTATTTTGCTGTACACACCGGGACTATTCAACGTTTTGCTCTCAACCGCCAACTTAAGAAAACCCGTTTTGATATTTCGGGTATTTCGTGTTTTTTGCTCTCAACCGCCAAATTAAGAATGACCGTTTTGATATTTCATGTATTGATTGTATTCTAGAATATGTTTTTAGTACATATAATGGCGATGCATAATGAGGTGCTAGCGCCAGTTCACCTTCGTGCTCACGAAAAAAAAATTACTCAAATAGTTATCACGGATTCATTCTGCTATGTGCTAAATAAAGTCTTCATAACAATTGTACTAGAATAATTCAGTCGGTCTGCAACTGTAATATAATTGAAAAGGAGCAAGCTAGCAGGCTTCAAGAAGGGTAGGTCAACCATTGATAACACAATTATACTTCAAACTTGTCACAACATTATGTCAAAGAGGGAGGTTTTGTTGTATTTTTGTATACGTATTAGATGTATTGATGCAGCAGATGCTGTTCATATAACTGATTGTATTTGTAATTTCAATTCACCTATATAGCAGTCGCAAATCTATTAATATATTATATATTAATATAACTGTCGTCACGTACAAATTTGCATCTCACTGCGATTTGATGCACAACCCTGACGGGCCTCGTTCTCGTTCTGTCTTGCATTTCTGGTCCATTTGTGTTTTGATAGTCCTTAATAAACATGTAAATCATTGTAGAACGGTGTCTTTATAACCTTGCCATTTTGGCAGCGGTGGGATACAAAGCACCGTGAGACAACGAACTGTTTCCCTAAGCGTCGCATAAATTTGTGATAAACTTATAACAGCCGCATTCAGGTGTTCACACTTCGCTTCACACAAAAGATCGGCTAAAACTGTTCTTGGATGCGCAACTATCTACTGATTTTAATACGTAGATCAGAATTATAACCATCAGAGTAGGTTTATGAGCGGTTAGACAGGTAATAAACCAGAATGCCGTTGCTTCATGCGTGACTGTCAGTGTCAGGCGATCTAAGGTGCTGCGTGGGATTTTCCAAGTTGTATGACGTAATAATCCTCATGACTCGAATGTCTGCGCGTGGTATCTATGGTTACGTAAAAACGCTCCTGGTATATGGACTGAGCAGGCGAGGACAATGGTGCTCTGTTTGTGGCCGAAATGTAAACAACGATGATTTTGGTCTAAAACTCTTCCAACCGTCACATCGAACGTACCACATAGTAATGGAAAGAATAATAATGGAATAATGGAATAATGGAATCTTCACGCACAAACTGCGCAGCCAGCCGGTTTCCAACACTCAAACGTTGACTTCAATGAGTGCGCATCACGCTGGTGCCTTGCTGCAACTGCGTGACGCGCACTCATTGTAGTCAACGTTTTAGTGTTGGGAACCAGCCAGCTGCGCGGTTTGTGCCTAAAGAATCGAGTGGGTGTGAAACAATTTTTTGTTTGCTTTGGTCCAGGCATTGTTAACTACAAAACCATAATATAGTTAAAGACAAGACATTTATCTCTCCATAATGCATGTGGTCCGTTCGATGAGACCGTCGGAACCGTTGTATTTTGAACCAAATCATCGATGTTTACAGTTCTACGCCAAACGGAGCATCATTGTCCTCACCTGCCCAGTCCATATAAGGAGCGTTGTTACGTAACCATAGATACCGCGCGCAGACACGCGCGTCATGATGATTATTACGTCATACGACATGGAAAACCCCGCGCAGCACATCAGATCGCCTGACGCTGACAGTCACTCATGAGACAACCGCATTCTGGTTTATCAACTGCCTAACCGCTCATACGTTACATAAATCTACTCGGATGGTTATAATTCGGATATGCACAGAACTTCAGTGGTTAGTTGTGCTTCCAATGACAGCTTTAGCCGATCTTGTGTGTGAGGCGAGGGAAGGCAAACAACCGGAAGGTAGGCAACACGTACACGCCGTTGATGCTAGGCATTGACGCAGAGCATAGATATCCCGGTCTCGTGGGGTCTCGATAAGATCCCGAAGTGACTGTACAGCCCTATAGGCCCGTTGATGCTATAACATTGACATAGAGCATAAGTATCCCTGTCTGGTGAGGTCTCGACAAAACCCCTTGGTGACTGTACGACCCTGTAGCAGGGTACAACGGCTTCCATCTAAGGCACATGGCGGAAGCGGCAGTGAATGCGGTTGTAACTCCGGCATAACCTGACTTTAAGCCAGAGCCAGCCAGGAAACTAAGGTAAATAACCAGTTGCATAAACCCCCTGCACATTTCATCCTTGTTTCTTAGTGATGTTATTGGAGCACCTCTTGTAAAACTCTTCCAGTGACTTCGCGTTTCAAATATGGCGGGTCTCCGCGAAGCCGCACGGAAGTGCACAAAACTTATTTAAATCATGGACGGCTACATCTTTCACTCTGTCAACCATTAGGCATTTCGCCAGAATGTGCTTTTCCCAAATAGCACAACCGGGTCATTTGATATGAGCAAGTTTTATCAATCTAGTCTTGTGCTCCAGCGGCAAAACTAAGGCCTCCTTCGTCAATTTAGACCTGCATTTCTCAGCAGAGCTCACATTTGCCTGTCGCTAATTAAATCCCGCCTCTCTAGCTCAAATTTAATCGAGTCACGACCTTCCAAAGTCAAAAAACGTCACTAGACGGGAGTTAGCGCCTGACTGTGACGTCAAATGACGTCATAAACGGACACTGTAGTCGAAAGTAAGATGGAAACAAAAACAAATTTTATTCTTTTTAGTTATCCAGAGATGAGCAGCTCTAAATAATTACTCTCTGAATAATTAGCGAAAATCGTTTGGGTACGTTTATCGTGGGGCAAAGCTTCCGTTGCCATCTGCCGTTGCCGTTTATTAGGTTATTTGACCTTGGTTAAATGCTATGGAACGGGTAAACGGTGGCACCCGACACATGCATATTTGAAAACCCCAAAAATTCCGACACTGAGGAACTGAAAAAGCGACAAGGACACAGATGTTTGAAAAAAAATAAACTGAGCCGACTGACTCTAGGTAATCATAGGGGTAATCGTCTTAAGTTTGTAATATACTTTCGTTGTTTAGTGGCGTTACCCATATCCCACGCGGAGGGTGGAACAGGATAGATCGACAGCGAGTTGGGAAAGTGTACATTATACAAAGTAACCGTTGATGTAGCGGTGACCAAACGCGTCTATGGATGTGATGAAATTAGTTATCTAGTAGGATATCTCATTGTAAATAATATTACCAGGTGTGGATTGTTGGAACAGAGTTTCAAAAAGTTGAAAGTTGTATCGTTCACAAAGCAAAAACGAATGAGATGTGGGTTGATCTGAAATATTTGCATACAGCTTTGCATAGAATACGTATGATTCGAAAACAAACTGACACGTGTGGTTTGTGGTTGAAAAAGAGGGGCGGAGTTCCAAAAGTTGAAAGTTGTATCGTTCACAAATCAAAAACGAGCGGGATGTCGGTTGGTCCGAAATGTTCCATGCAGCTTTGCATAGAATACGGTAAGGAGAATGCCCATGTAACAGTACATTCTTGAAAAAGAATGTACGAGACGCAAGCCGAGTACATATCTTTTCAAGAAATCACACGGGTATTCTCTGACTTAAAGTACGCTCGGTGAGCCTCACCTGGTGAATGTAGCGTGAATAAGAGTTCTTTGAAGATGTACATTGCATCTCGCGCTTCCGAAACCAATAAAATAACTGACTTAAGTCGGTCCATATTCTATGTGAGAACCCACGAAATGTATTGTTGTGGCAATGGTAAACTTGAGTCATATGTGAGCTAAGCGGAAACAGTGGTTTGCCCTGACATGGAAGAACGTCGGACGCTGCAGCCACAAGTTCATCTTTAGATCGCATGAATGAAGTCGTGTTTCGCATCAAGGCGCGTAGGCTACTTCGCATGGATTATACAGGCGTTGAAGTACTGCTATGACGTCATTCTATTGTCTAAACTGTACATTATTTTTCACGAATGTAGTGTTTTAGCGAGCTGATAAATTGCGATTGACTCAAGGAGACCAAACAATTTTTCTGTTTAACAATCGTCCTTCTGTTACGAAATCGACCATCGCAGTCAATGCCAATCATGAGCAATAAGTCAGCTTGTCTGAAATAGGTCACAACCACAATGGATGATGAACTGGAAACTTGACGCCCGACGGAAAGCCCCAGCAAAAACAGATACACATTTCTCATCAAAACAAGCATAGATCAGAAAATCCACTTTAAAATCCCACGAAACTCGTTTGCAAAGCATATCCTATCCATCAACAACGCACTGGGTGTGACTTGCGTCAAACACTATGGCAATATCGCTGCGTATCATATCCTTTCAGTATCCAATAATTTGAACCATTGTATCCTATTCCACATTTAAATGACCATTATCGCCTGTATAAGGGCACATAATCCATGCGAAGTAGCCTACGCGCCTTGATGGGAAACACGACTTCATTCTTGCAATATGAAGATTAACTAAACTGACTTGTGGCTGCAGCGTCCGACGTTCTTCCATGTCAGGGCGAAACACTGTTTCAGCTTAGCTCACGTATGACTCAAGTTTACCATTGCTACAACAATACATTTCGTGGGTTCTCAGATAGAATATGAACCGACTTCAGTCAGCTATTTTATTGGTTTCGGAAGCGAGAGATGCAATGTACATCTTAAAAGAACTCTTATTCACGCTTCAGGGACCACGTGAGGCTCACCGACTGTACTTTAAGTCAGAGAATACCCGTGTAACAGTTCATTCTTGAAAAGATATGTACTCGGCTTGCGCCTCGTACATTCTTTTTCAAGAATGTACTGTTACATGGGCATTCTCCTTACCATAATGGTCATTGGAATGTGGAATATGATACAATCGTTCAAATTATTGGATACTGGATATGATATGCAGCGATGTTGCGATGGTGTTTGAAACAAGTAACACCCAGTGCGTTGTTGATGCATAGGTTACGCTTTGCAAACTGAGTTTCGTGAGATTCTAGTGGGATTATAGGATATAAGGAAATGTCGGTATGTATTTTGCATATGAATTACATATGATTTCAAATTCAGTTTCTAAAAGTGGATTTTGTGATCTACGCTTGTTTTGATGAGTGATTTTGCTGGGGCTTGCCATCGGGCGTCAAGCTTCCATTTCATCATCCATTGTGGTTGTGACCTGTTTTAGACAAGCTCACTTATTGCTCATGATTGGCATTGCCGGCGATTGTCGATTTCGTAACAGAAGGACGATTGTTCAACAGAACATTTGTTTGGTTTCTTTGAGTCACTCGCAATTTATCAGCTCGCTAAAACAGTACATTGATGAAAAATAATGTACAGTTTAGACAGTAGAATGACGTCATAGCAGTACTTTAAGTATGATGATTCGAAAACAAACTGACACGTAGCGTTATAGTTTATTTTTCCACTTTCCACTATGTACATAATTAGTACCGGACTGACCTCATTTACGATACAAATATATAGGGAGCAATCCATGTATGGTCTAGAAGGAAGTCATTACGCGCAAGTTTAAAATGTTATGTCAAGCAAAGTGCTTGGAAATGTCATCATGAATCAAAGAATTCATGGCTTCAAGTTTAAACATAATATATCACGAAAAAAAGTCTTTGAAAATGTCCAATTTAACTACCGGTAATTGTTAAACTAATATTGGGATTAATACCATTGCCACCTGGAGCCGTTCCGTAATTCAGGTACTCAATTCCATTTATGGAGTTAACCTATATTATGTTGTACATGGCCCACTCTTCTTTCAGTAGAGCCTTATCTCGTATATCATGGCTTCCGCCGAAACCTTTCAGTTCGGCGTCTGTCTTGAGCAAGCAGAAGAAGTTGATGAACTCCTGCCCCATGGCGTCCACCATGACCTTGTCCTGCTGCAGGGCTTCAATGGCGTCCTGTAGGGATGCCGGCAGGGGGCTGGCACCGGCCTCCCTCTGAGGGGGACACGGGAGTTTGTTGTTCAGGCCGTCCAAACCCGCAGCTACCGTGGCGGCCAGCACGAGGTACGGGTTGGCGCTACCGGACGGCAAACGGTTCTCAATATAGGTATTGTGGGCGCTGTGATTTCGAACCCGGAAGGCCACGGTTCTGTCGTCGACAGCCCAGTCGGCCTTACTAGGAGCCCAGGGCTGAAAGAGCCGACGGTAGCAGTTGAAAGTGGGACTGGTCAGCGCCACCAGGGCGGCGCTGTGCTTAATGAGTCCCGCCATCCAGTGACGCGTGACGTCAGAAAGACGCTCGCTGTCGTCTGCTGCGTGCATGACGTTGTTGCCGCCGTCTATGGCCTTCAGCGAGTGGCTGTAGTGGAGGCCGTTGCCACAACCTTCCAAGACAGGTTTACTCATAAAGACAGTTTGTAGATGTTTCTGTTGGGTTATTTCGCGACACGCATCCTTGACAAGGAAGACGTCATCGGCAGCCTTGACACCCTTGGCGGGCGCCGTGGCCAGCTCAAACTGACTCCGGCCGTACTCCACCTGAAGGGATTCCAGATCGACACCCATCATCGCTGCGGACTTATTTACATCGAGCATGATGCTTTCAAAGCGACTCCACGTCGCGTTCTTGATATAGTCCCCGGGACTGCTGAAGAGCGGTTGCTGAGAGCTGTCCAAGAGCATCAGTTCCAGCTCAAACCCGGAGAAGAGTGTGAGGCCGCGTTCTGCGAGTCTCTCCAGCTGTCGGCGCGCCATGTAGCGAGGACACTCCAGCTGGGGCTTGTTGCTCAGCGGCCAGATGGTCTCACACAACACTTGGCCCACCTTGTGTCTGCCGTCCCCCGCCCAGGGCACGGGGGTCAGCGTGCCGGGCTGGGGCATCAAGGACACGCTGCCGAGGTGGGCAGCAGCCAAGGTTGGAAGTTTCTCGTCATCCAACAAAACTTGGCCCTGTAGCCCAAACCCAACTGTGCCTGCAAGGAACACCAGACACATAGATGAACAGGTGTCTACATTGCAAACTTGTGGATAACAATTGACGAAAATAATATCATCCTGGATCACACAAGTAACACTAGTTAATAATAATAATCAGTTTATTGTGCACTGTAGGCTCACAGCCTCAAAGTACAAATATATGTATATACAAATAACATCAAGTAAATAAGGTAACATTTTGAATCAGTTTTTCCCTTAATTTGTACGCATCGCGGAGAAATAGCACGATGTTATATAGGGTGGGGGTATCTATTGACATCATCAAAAAGGTAAATTCCCAACTCAAGTTCTGCTTCTGGTCTGTGACTTCAGGTAGGTATTTTTTTCGTGACGCTTGATACAAAGGGCAAAAACAGATTAGGTGTATCTCATCTTCTATAACACTTTCACCATTATTTTTACAATACATATACAGTCTTTCTTCCCTAGGGATTCCTAAATGTCTGCCTTTCTCTATGTTTAGTGGGTGTGTGGAACATCGAAATTGGGCCAAGAGTTTTCGAAGATAGCTTTCCTTAATAGCAAATATATACGGTTCTGTTGTCAAGGTTCTTTTATACTTTCTATATGTGTCGAGTCGGTTATTTTCTTCTAAGCAGTTGAGCCAATTTGTATGTGCTCTATACATCAATTCACCCTTAGTTGTTTTTAAAAATAGATCCTCATCTCCTATTTGCTGATGCGTCCAGGCTTCTTCAAATCCGAGCTCTAACAATATTATTTTCACTTCAGTGGCCCATGTGCGCCTCCCCCTATAATCTAATTCAAATAGCATAGTATATGTTTCTCTCAGGAGGGACTGGTCCTCATTCCTGACGAGCTTCATCCAGAACTTTAGCATCTTCATAACACACATTATTTGGACTGGGTACGTTCCAACTTCTCCCATAACAGCTGCATTTGATGTCGATGCAGGTAGTTTTAATATCCATTTGCAATATTTCACTTGGACACTCTCTATACCGTCCTTCACCCTATATCCCCAAATCTCTGCTCCATATGCGAGAATCGGCAATACCATTTTATCAAATAATTCGAATTGGATCTTAGGTTCTAACCCACCACATTTGTTATTTACAGATTTAATAAAATTCACAGCCTTTCCAGCTTGTGCGGAGAGAGTTTGCTGAGCCAAGGTCCAGACTAGCTTAGGGGTAAAAACCAGCCCCAGATACTTATAAGATGATACAGTCTCTATCCTCTTTCCTTTCAAGAACCATTTTTCATTTCTCTTCTGTATCCCCCCATTCCTGAAAACCATAACCTTCGTCTTGTTTAAATTAATTGCTAATCCCCAGCTTTCACAGAACTCGCTAAGCTTATCAATAAGTTTCTGTAATCTACCCACAGTATCAGCTGCTTCAATCATATCGTCTGCAAACAGTAGCAGGCACACATTATCATATATATGGCTTATCTGAATCCCAGGGAAATCCTTCGATTTGCAACATTCTATGAATTTGTTCAGGCAAAAGTTAAAAAGAAAGGGGCTCAGTTGGCACCCCTGTCTGGTTCCTGTGTTGCATTCAAACAAATCAGTTAGCCCCTCTGGTGTTATTACACGTGACCTAAGTTGGCCATACATTGATTGCAAAACCTCTAGTATTCTCCCATGGACACCTTCTGTGAGCAGTCTATACCAAATGAACTGATGCGGAATAGAGTCAAATGCTTTCTCTAGGTCAAAAAAAATGCAATAGAATCTTCCTCTTGCCTTACTAATATATTTCTGTACCATACCTTGTAATACAAACATGTGGTCTATGGTTGATTTTCCTTTTCTAAATCCGGCTTGTTCCTCATACTGCTTATTATTTAAATCTGCCCATGCTACTAGTCTACTGTTAATTGCCTTTGTAAACACCTTGTTAATAGCTGATAAGAGGGATATTCCCCTGTAGTTATTTGGATCTGATCGGCCACCTTTCTTATGAATAGGCACTAAAAGGGCCTCTGTCCATGGTTTCGGGAAATGACCAGAACTCATAATTTGATTGGCAAGGTCAGTAAGTATTGGTACTGAAACAGTACAGCTATTTTTCATGGCTTCCGTTAGGACACCATCTGGCCCTGGTGATTTCTTACTTGGCAGGCTATGGATTACATGATATATTTCTTCAGTGGTGAAGTCTGAATTCAGTTCTTCAGGTATACCCTCTATACACAAGTGGCATTTAGTGCTTACATGAGTACTAAGCAATTCGTTTACCATCGCTTTTGTCTCAGGTGTCATCCTATTTGCTCTGTTTAAGAGGGTTGAAAAATGCCTATTCCACTCTTTTGGAGATATGCTACCTTGCTGTGCTGTGACACCAGCACTCTTTTTGATCTGCCTGCAAGCCCTCCAACAGCTTTCTGTAGTGACCATAGCTTGTCTCACTTTCTCTGTTTCTTCATCTTTCCACTGCTGTTTCTTTTTACTAATACCTAACGCATATTCTCTTCTAGCTCTTATGTAGTTCTGTAAGTCCCCACTTTTTCTAGTTTTTCTGTATTTATTTAAGTACCTTAGCTTTGTTCTTTTCAGTTCTTTACATTCTGAGTCAAAGAATTTACAGCCATCGTGACATCCTTTTCTCTTGGGGTTAACTTTCATTTCACTACACAGGTATCTATACAATTTACTCAAGGTTTCCACTGTTTCTTCTATATCACCACTTAAAACCAGATGTCTTGCTTCTTGGTAATATGTCTCTGCTTGATCATCTTTTAATCTTTTCTGAAAATCTACAAGCTTATCTGATCTCCATGAATAGAGTAAACGGGGTTGCAGTTGGGTTTCATTACATTGATCATCAGTAGTTAAATAGTTACATATGAGGCTAACCTGAATTGGTAGATGAGAGGATTCAGTTCTAGATAAAATTTCAAATTGCTTAATCTTCACAAATAGACTTGTTGAAGCTATACAATAGTCTATGACAGACTTCCCATTTGGTGATATAAAAGTAAAGCAGCCCTCTGGGTCTCCTGGCATTCTCCCATTCAAAAAGTGTACATTAAATGTCTTACATAATTCTACTAAATCTTTTCCAAATCTGTTAACCTCTTTATCTATATTATTTCTAGCTACTTGGAAACTATCTTCTTCATACCAATTGTTTCCTGGTATATAGTCCATGTTATCATCAATTATGTAATCAGGCATATCACCTGTTCTAGAATTTAAGTCCCCTGTGACGAGTATATCATATTGTTCCTCTCCATACATCCCTTCTATCCTAGTTAACTCTTTTGCTAATATTTCAATACCGTGGTATTCTGTACAATATGAGCTTGATCCAGCTGGTGGCAGGTAGGTAGCAATTAGTATTATATCTCTATCCCAGCAGAACACTCTTTTATCTAGTTTAAATGATTTACAGTACATATTACACCCGCTGAGTTCCGGAACACCACGCTGGATCATATTTTTAACATATATACATATTCCACCTGGTGGATGTCCATATTTTGTGGGTTTTGCCCAGGCCTGTCCATAGCATCTATATCCTGTTAAGATACCATCAAATTCTTCATTACTGTTTGCCCAAGTTTCATACAGAGTAATTATATCATACTTGCCCAAGAAGTTGAGAAACTCATTGTCGACAAGTTTGGATTTAAGACCACCAATATTCCAAGACAATAACTTGAGTTCATGCAATTGAACTGTCCTTAACACTAGTTAATGGCCCTGTTGACGCACGAGATGGCTGTTTCAATATTTGCCCATTTCAATGGTTCTTTGTTCATTGCATTACGGATGACTTTTCCCTGACAGATTCATACCTTGTCATGACTCTTTGAGGATTTCCTTGGTCTGTCGCCCATATACGTGCATTATTAAAGTCTTAGCAGTAAGCTGCGCGTACATTGCAAGTAAAACCACTGACATTGCATAGATTTTTATACATTAAAATCACACTATTTGTGACACATGCGTGTCGATAGGGAAACTAATGTCTTCACAATAAGTAAGAAAGGGCGTATTGTATCATTTCCAAATTTGCAATGTGAAAACTGCCATAGCCAAGCCCGTGACACGAAACCCCAAAACATATAATGAGTTGTAGTCGGTTGGTTGTATATGCAGGACGCTTAAACCAATTCTGCTCATATGGCGTCACTGAGAGAAGGAAGGGAAGACATTGTTTCCGGGGTAACCACCTGCTCTTTGCGAAGAAGGACGTGAGATCTTTATCCTGTGACCACACCGACATGACTACAGGGGGGCTCGAACCCCAATCAATGCGAGCTCTCTAACCCACTCGGGGCGGCCCCTATAATGAGTTGTGGGGCTGGCGGGAGTCCTTGGGTGGAATTCCAGGACTTACTTTACCTCCCAAGCCACTTTCCCTGACTTTTTCAGGTCTTTCCATGTTTGTTCCCAGGATTTTCCATGACCATTATTACGTCGCATCTGCACGGACACATAAACTTTCGCTTTCTTTTTCATTAATCAAGACAATGTTTGAAGGATAAAAAAGCGAAAACGGCCGAGAAATACCAACTTACCACTGTATACGCCGACACCGTCTTTGAACAGCCTGCGCGCGCTGCTGCTTGGGACGACACGACATCTCGGCGTACCGTAGATGTCCGACACAGTAAAACGTACACAGTCGTAATGTTGCTGGGCTTTCACAGCATCCCCGTCTATGTGGTTAGTCTCCCCGGATTGTGTCGACATCTTGCGAGTGAGGTGGTATTAACGTCTGTAAATCTTGCGGCAGTCAGGGTAAAATATTGGCGTTGAAGTTTCAACTTCAATCTGAAAAGAAAAATGTAATAAGAACTTTTACGTGATTGACTCGGGGTCGGAGGTCAAGTATATCAGGCAAGTATGATAGTGGCTCTGTGAACTAAAAAGTAGTTTACGTGGAAGTAAACAAGTTAATGTCCAAGGAACACAATGATTCAAAATCATTTGCGGTTCTACAAATCAAATATGTTATATATATATAGTCTTTTTATAGGATGTGAATCCAAAATTTAGTCACAATGATAAAATATTCTTTGCTGTGTACTATAGGGCCTAAATATCTCAAAGAAAGATTTTTTTTTTAAGTGTTCATTGACTGCAAACTTCTTTCTCCTTAAAGCGGAAGCCAATTTCGGCCGTAAGGGCAGTGCCAACGAGAGCAAATAGTCTAAAGATACGTTTTCTAAAAGAAAGAAAAGTAACAGTTACGAATTCGCAGAGAACAAGAACAGAAACAGTCTTTAGGAAATATCGGTCCGCTACCGTGACGTCACCATCAGCTGCAATGCGCTACCTCTGTGACTGGGGCAGTGGTTAGCGTTCAATCGACGATTACTCCGTTGTCAGATTCATGAAAAAAATATTTCCTTCTGGGGATGAACTTTTGTTTCATAGTTTTAATTTTAAGAAACTCATTCATCGTTGGTCTTGGCTTTTCCTTTAATTCACTGGATCAGTTAGTACCCAGTGCAGTCGAGTCCCTACTAACGTCTAAGTTTTTTTTAACATGGACACCGTTGTGCCCCAGAGAGAAGCGGCCATGCCTGGGGGCACTCACGGTTAGTACAAACATGTTGAAGCCTAATCCCAAATAAACTTGTGGCGCTGTTGCCGAGAAGGCTACGTTGAGGAGCCAGTTGAAGTCATGAATGCCTGAATGGTTAAAACATCTTGAAAACTAAGTACATAGAAATCTCTGCATGCACCGGCGGATATAAACAGGATTATGACGACAAGAGTGGGGGGGGGGTCCACTTTGGGTAAACAGAGTGACTTCACCGAAAGTCTTACGATCGAGGGGTTGGGGGTCAGGAGGTGGGGGGCGGCGTCAAATCGAAAATAAAAAGAGGTTCAGAAAACCGCCGGACCCCCAGAATAGCGGCGTCAATTCGAAAATAAAAGGAGGTTCACAAAAAACCGCCGGACCCCCAGAATACCCCCCCCCCCCCCCCCCACTCCCTCCCCCCCTCGCAAACCGGCCGCAGACCAAACCGGCCGCCGTCCGAAACCAGACAGTGGGAGGGGGTGGGTGAGGGCGGGGGGGTGGGGGGGGCGTTGTCTCGTCTCGGCGGTGTCTGGCTGCCGGATTAGTGTAAGGGGGGTGGGGGGGGGGGAGTGTCTGCCAATAGCTAATAACAATTAGTCTTTGTCTCGGAGGTGCCAGATTAGCGTTCTATGGCTGAGTGGACCTCTACTATCGACCACTACCTACATATAGATATATTAACATCAGCAAGGGCTGAAATAGGCTTTTGGGTTGGGTTTCGCGTATTTTTGCGTTTTACATGTAATAAAGTGATGAGATCGCCATTCAACGGTAACTGGTCGGATTTCGCGTATTTTTGCATCTAAGAAAGTGATGAGATCTCAAATTCAACGCTAATTGGTCAGATTTTGCGTATTTTTGCGTCTTACATCTAATAAAGTGATGAGATCGCCATTCAACGGTAATTGGTCGGATTTCGCGTATTTTTGCATCTAAGAAAGTGATCAGATTGCCATTCAACGGTAATTGGTCGGATTTCGCGTATTTTTGCGTCTTACATCTAATAAAGTGATGAGATCGCCAGTCAACGGTAATTGGTCGGATTTCGCGTATTTTTGCGTCTTACATCTAATAAAGTGATGAGATCGCCATTCAACGGTAATTGGTCGGATTTCGCGTATTTTTGCGTCTTACATCTAATAAAGTGATGAGATCGCCATTCAACGGCTGTCGCGTATTTTGCGCCATTTGACAATTAACGGTATTCGTCAGCTTCACCCTGGCTTCTTCACACCGCAGTTGACAAGAAGCGTTGGCCAAAGGGGGGTGGCCACATGGCTTCCGTGACACCATGGCTTCTATGCCCATTGGTTTGCTATTGGCTATTACTGTTCCTGGATAATAAATTTCGGTATAATCACTACGACACTCCACCATAATTTTCATTCCTCTTCCACTATGGCTGACCTCTGTATTGAGTGTAGCTTGGCTGTTCGCCCTCGTCAAGAGGGGCTGGAATGCGACCTTTGCCGCCGGTGGCAACACCGCGTTTGTAACACAGGCATCACCCGAGATACGTATAGAGCGGCATTAAATGCCGGTTTCATAGACTGGACCTGTGCACCATGCCTACACCTCCCCGACTTGGATGCCGACCCCGCTGCGGATCCCGAGCCACCCGCTGCGGACGCTGCGGACCCCGAACAACCCGCTGCGGACGATGCGGACCCCGAACAACCCGCTGCGGACCCCGAGCGACCCGCTGCGGACGCTGCGGACCCCGAGCAACTTGCTGCGGACCCCGAGCAACCCGCGGACGCTGCGGACGCTGCGGACCCCGAGCGACCTGCTGCGGACCCCGAGCAACCCGCTGCGGACCCCGAGCAACCTGCTGCAGAAACTGCGGACCCCATGGGCCTGCTAGATCGACCAGCTGGCGATCTCGGGGAATTTGCGGAACCCGCCAATTATGACGAATCGTTTTTGGCCAATCCCGCGCCGGCTCCTCAGCTCCTGACGGATGACGGAATCCGTAGATTCTCCGTCGTTGCCGAAAGAAGCCAGATGGGAAAGGCAAGCTATTTCACTCTTGTAACTAATTTACAAAAATTCAAAAAATCATGTAGCGTAGCGGTACAGTAAATTTATAACGATGCAAATTTTATTGTTAAAGTACATGTAAAGTGAATTTGCTGTATTTGCTGTCAAAATGTTAACGATCTCTTTATGTGCTCGCTTTCAGACGTTGCTGGTGGATAGCTACGGATACCAATACACCAGGAAAGTCGACAAGAGGCGTGCTGGAGTAACTCGGCGTTGCTCCGTCCACTGCAAGGGCCTTACCTGCAAGGCCACTGTCCGAGAAGTGGAAGGCGTATTCGTGCCTAGCAACGTACCACACATTTGTCAGGCAGCACCAGGTACGATGATTTTGCCCCACGCCCCCCCCCCCTCACCCACCCCCTCCCACTGTCTGGTTTCGGACGGCGGCCGGTTTGGTCTGCGGCCGGTTTGGATGTACACCGTCCCCGCCACCACACCGCATACCATTGACATTCACTGCGCCAGGGCCGGGCAAAAAAAGAGATGGTCAGGAGAATTTACGATGGTCGGCACAATTTACGACGACGAACCTTGGTCTGCTTACCGGGCGAACCTCCTTACCTGTTTTCTGGTTTTCCCTCTCGTTGTGTGGAGCGACGAACTGTTTGTGCACACCGTCAGGCCTGGTGTCTGGGCGCAGTATACCCTGAATATTCAGACTGTGCAGTTAGAAGTCGGATAGAGAGGACACACCAGCCCCATCAGAATATAGCTGGAGTTCAGGCTCGGGGCAGTAGTGACCGCGGGTATTTTTATCGCATCGATCGGTCACGCGACCACTCATTGGAATCTGGACTTTGGTCCCTTGGCCTTGAGTCAACCGCGCTCGGGTTGGTTGAGGGTTGGGTGGGGTGAGGCTAAACAAAGCGCTGTTTGGGCTCCACAGATCTACGCCTGACGTCAACTTAAGTAGGTCAAAGGTCATGCATGGCATGCATGACGCTCCACCTGCAGGCAGATTGCACCACCCCATCAACATCCTGGTCAGGGCTAGTTTAGCCAAGTGAAACGCACACTTAAATATTCATGAGCAACGTCACTCGCAGTCCCGTCGACCCCAAAAGCGCTATTTTTAGCATTTAAGGGTTTTCACCACTCGCAGTCCACACGAAGGAATATGGCGGGGTTGTCAGGAACGCGATCGTTTGCCAGCGCAGAAGAGGCGCTGGCAGCGGTCAGAACATACGAAATTGAGACTGCCTTTCGATTTGTTACAATTATACGTACATCCCAAAGGCCGGAAATGGCATGTCTTAGGCCTACTAAGTTTACTTACTTTACTGTCAAGTCACTTTGTGACATAAGTGCCGGCCCCCGGCCACCTGCATGGTTCTCTATACTCGACTTTACCAGGCCTGTCTCCAACGCATCACGGGGTGCCGTTAGAGCCAGGCAGCATTTGCTGTCTTTGCGATGTTGCAGCGCATATTTTCGCGCATAGGGTGCACAGTTTTCAACTAGCCGACAAAATATGGATCTTTCCAGAATCCTTATGCAATTTACTGACCTGGCGGATGGAAAATACTTTGATTTATTGTCCTAACTTGCAATGTCAGGGCTTTTTCTGGGCACATTTATTCGATCAGCGCCAGCCCGCGCCATTATGCGCTGCAACACCGCAAAGACAGCTATAGACATTATAGTGCTAAATTACCCTGGCCACTGTTGTGTGGATAGGGTGATTTAGCACTATAGACAGTATAGCCCCTATACTATGGTATAGTATAGACTACATAGGCTATACTATAGTATAATATGATAGTAATTCTTTTAATTGCTATTTTAATGATTGATTCATTGTTATATTTTAGAAGTATCCGAAATGGGAAGTGTATTAGACCTAATTAAGAAATTATATATCATAACTCTCAGGGTGAATTCAGCCATCGATCTTTATGCCATTTATAGTTTCCACCCATATTATTTTAAATTATATTTACACTAATATAGGAAGAATGAGAAAAAGGCCATGTACGTGGGCAGGCAGTATGTTTCATTTTTGGTAGGCAGGGTTTCCATTTGGCGGGCACTCATTTAATGTTTGCCCACCCATCCTTTTTGTCAGGATCGAGGTTTAGAAAAAAATCATAGTGCTCACAATTTTATTTGACTTTGAGAACTACTTTTGTTTATAGAATTATAAATTGCGAGCTCAAAATGTGAAAACCTGAACAGGTGGTGCCATATTGTCATGTACACTAAAACCTTTTTTTACCAGCCAATATTTTAGCTGGCAAAAAGCATTCTAGCTAATACCCTGATGAGCCAATTTTCAGGTGTCTTTGTTGTATCTTGGTTATCATGTACTGTCTCTTAAATTCAATCAATATCATTAAGAAATGTATATCTTTTCACTTTAAAAACTAATTGATGAAAATATGAAATGAAATGATTTTATTATCAACATCATTGTAGAATTGAACTTAAACCACAAGATTTATTGGCGGATGGAGCCAGGCATTGAGGACACTGGGGTTCCATTTGTCTTGCTGGAGACAAAGTCGCTCATGTGTCATCAAGGGCGAGACAGAGGAGTTTGTATGAAGGCAAAGTTTAAAACAATGAGAGATAATAAAATGGTTAGTAGATTTATATTTATATTATATTTTGGTTCCATAGATATATGTATTACTCATGTAAATGTAAATGTATATGTGTATCTGTATGTATGTAAATATATATATGTATCAGTATATATGTATATATGTATCGGTATATATGTATATATGTATCAGTATATATGTATCAGTATATATGTATATATGTATCAGTATATATGTATCAGTATATATGTATCAGTATATATGTATATATGTATCAGTATATATGTATCAGTATATATGTATATATGTAAATGTATATATGTATCAGTATATATGTATCAGTATATATGTATATATGTATCAGTATATATGTATATATGTAAATGTATATATGTATCAGTATATATGTATCAGTATATATGTATATATGTATCAGTATATATGTATATATGTATCAGTATATATGTATATATGTATCAGTATATATGTATCAGTATATATGTATATATGTATCAGTATATATGTATATATGTAAATGTATATATGTATCAGTCTATATGTAAATGTATATATGTATCCACCAAGTATACAGACCTTAAAAGAGAATTGCACACTAAAGTTACCTGTCCTTATATGACTGTCATAAATATAATCTATAAACTATTCTTTTCCATTTTGGGGGATAACTCATGTGTATGTCGTTGGCAATCCCCACAAAAATTCTTTTCCAAGAAGGCATGACGAAATTAGTTGCGCACGATAAATTCCAATCCCATAAGTAGCTGGGCCAGTGGAATTATGGTTGTCTATCAATAAAATGTGGAAGAAGGATGTTATTTTTGTTTGCTTATGTTCTTCATGCTCACTGACACGCACGTCCCAAGGTCTGTTCTAATTAATCACTGGACCTTCATTTCTCACAAGTATACATCGTACGGTTAATCATGAGTACTGTCTATCTAGTACTGGTGCCTGCTCATGGGGCTGTGTCCCCCGTGATAATCTAGGGGAAAACTATTGTTCATTGTAAGTAAAGGACAAGGTAATGTTTATAGCTAACATATAACACCCACCCCCCCCCCCCCCATCAGGTTCCTTCAATCTCTTTTCATTTTTGGCATTCACGCTGTCGCATAAGGGAAATCAAAGCAAATTGTATTATTAAGAGTGTACATACTTTCAGGCAAGAACCAGGGGTGGGCAGGGGGGGGGGGAGGGGAGGGGGAGACACTATTATACAAATATGGCTTGGAGGAACCCTAGACATCCAGTGATGTATAATTAGGAGATAACAGTTTTCATGACAAAAAACTTACCCCACAGAACTGACCTACATGATGTATGTTACTAAAAACTTGCGACCAGTGCGTATACGGGGTCATTCGATAACAAGCTGTCAACGTAAATGATGCCCAACCATGTCAATGGATTCTCTGAAAAAAACTGAATAAGCCATTCACACCTGTCGATAACAGATGTCGATGCTACCCACTACCCGCCTCCCTGTGTCAAGGGTTAGTGGGAGTTATTTGGTTCTACCAGCGACTTTTACTATAGAGACCTGGGTTGAGGTCGTGAGGACCATGCGTCAGGCCTAGGCCTAATTAAGACACTACGGCGGCTGACACTGTGACAGTGTCCGTCACACCAACACACGTATTCAGTGACACTCACTGACTCGGCTCTGTTTGGCCGACTGGCAAAAAATCAGTTGACGAGCGCTTCGGGCTGGGTGTGCACGCGTTCAATGTGAATTTTGGCATAGAGTCTACCAAGGCATTCATATTATGAATGAACTCTAAAAATAGCGCTTTTGAGGTCGACGGGACTGCTAGTGACGTTGCTCATGAATATTTAAGTGTGCGTTTCACTTGGCTAAACTAGCCCTGACCCAACATCCTCTATCCCCCCCCCCCTGCCGCAAGACGGTTAGTAGGGCGCCCCCCTCGTACGCCAAGCAAACAAACTACACGACCCTGGACTATGACCTATACAGGCTTATTGGCATGCAACAGCAAGTGAAGCGAGGGCGGTGGAGCGTACGGCGCTCCATACTTGTTGTACTCTGTATTGTACCTGGTGCGCTTGTGGCGCCGCCTAATGGGCGAGTGTACGTTTAGCCTCCTCCTGTATTTCAGTTGAGGCATATTTGAATGTTATCTTGTGTTTAGCTTTAGTTACGTCACGGCAGGTAGTTCGTTATTTTCTGTAATATAGTTTACATGTTTCACTATTATTACGGGTATGCAGTCATGTTTTTTAAGCACGGTTATGGGGGAGGGAACGAGGCTAGACAGTAAAGATGCCCAGAATGCATTGCATTGCATCGGGAGCCCCCGAGTGATACCGAGTGATACCCATTACACCGGTCTGACGCGGCAGTGTGTCTTTTTTTTTTTTTTTTCTTTGATAAGCGGCAGTGTGTCGCAAGTTACTTTAGGTACGGTTGGTTGAGCGGACGTTATATCTAGATGTCGCGGAATCGGTTTTTGACAGTTGTTGGAGGTCAGTGACCGCGGTGGCGCCTCAACTTGGCTCAAGAGTTGTTTCTTGTTTATATTCCATTTGACGTTAATTCGCTGATTGTACGCGCCGATCAACTTTATAATCAGGTTCTTTATGTGGAAACTTACCTATTGTACTTGTTTGATTGAAGTATCCTTGCATTTAAATTCCTTTTTATCGTGAATTTAGAAGTCTGTTGAACTTCGTGCGGTTTCTTTGAAACAAGGCGACTAAGCGACCTTGACCTTAACGTCTCTTGTTTAGAATCTCCGCCACCAGGTGGCGGGGCGCTAGTTCCCTGCCGGGTAATTTAATTATGTAACTGAAGTGTTGCATGTTGGGAATCGATGTCCCGGGGTATTTAAGGAGCTGATTCGGGGTGGGTCACTCTCTTTGCTTTTGACCAGCCGACCTTCTAGACCCTCCACTGGTCTAGAGTTGAGTCGTGCGTGTTTGTGAACTTGGAAGCCCAAGAAGAAAAGTGTGTTTGGCAAGGAGCCTTGTATATCATGGCTTCCGCCGAAACCTTTCAGTTCGGCGTCTGTCTTGAGCAAGCAGAAGAAATTGATGCCCTGCCCATGGCGTCCACTATGACCTTGTCCTGCTGCAGGGCTTCAATGGCGTCCTGTAGGGATGCCGGCAGGGGGCTGGCGCCGGCCTCCCTCTGAGCGGGACACGGGAGCTTGTTGATCAGGCCGTCCAAACCCGCAGCTACCGTGGCGGCCAGCACGAGGTACGGGTTGGCGCTACCGGACGGCAAACGGTTCTTAATATAGGTATTGTGGGCGCTGTGATTTCGACGGTAGCAGTTAAAAGTGGGACTGGTCAGCGCCACCAGGGCGGCGCTGTGCTTAATGAGTCCCGCCATCCAGTGACGTGTGACGTCAGAAAGACGCTCGCTGTCATCTGCAGCGTGCATGATGTTGATGTCGCCGTCTATGGTCTTCAGCGAGTGGCTGTAGTGGAGACCGTTGCCACAACCTTTCAAACAAGGTTTTTCCATATACACAGTTTGTAGATTGTTTTGTTGAGCAATTTCGCGACACGCTTCCTTGAGGTAAAAGACGTCATCGGCAGCCTTGATGCCTTCATCCGGTGTTGTGACCAGCTCAAACTGACTCTGACCAGCCTCCACTTGAAGTGATTCCAGAACGACACCCATCTTCTGCACCGCCTTATCCACGTCCAGCAAAACACCATCAAAACGACTCCACGTGGAGCTTTTTGAGAAATTCCCCCCGGACAGTTGAAGAGGGGTTGCTGAGACTTGCCGTCCAAGAGCATCAGTTCGAGTTCAAAGCCGGAGAAGAGTTTGAGGCCGCATTCTGCGAGTCCCTCCAGCTGTCGGCGAGCCATGTAGCGAGGACACTCCAGCTGGGGCTGTTTGGTCAGCGGCCAGATGGTCTCACACAACACTTGGCCCACCTTGTGTCTGCCGTCGCCCGCCCAGGGCATGGGGATCAGCGTGCCGGGCTGGGGCATCATGGACACGTTGCCGAAGCTGGCAGCAGCCAGAGACGGGAGCTTCTCGTCATCGACTAAAACTTGCCCCTGCAGCCCATAACCTAGCAAGCCTGTAATGAATATAAAATTGGCACTTAAAGACAATTCTCCCTTAATACGACAGCTACGACAGCGCTCCCTGGCAAAAGCATTAGAACTAACGTAAGCTGGTACCACCGCTCGTACTCGTATATAAGTATTGGTGAGTAAGCAAAGGTAGTGCCGCGGAACCAGGCTAGGACTGGCGTTACAATTCATCTCGGCGCTGTTTATCCCGTGTCAATGAAACGTCTGCGTGAACCAAAGACTCTCAATGAATTTTATGTGTGTCAGCATATCAAAATGTGGCAACAATCCACTTGAAGAATAACTCTTTTTATTGGTTAAGGGGGGTCACCTCACTTGAAGACCAGTAGAGGTAAATTGATCATAATCCAGTGACATGCTGTAAAAAATCAGAAACAAGTAATGACGCTTTAACATTGTGGCAGAAAGTTACTAAATTAATGTCTCTATAACCACAAGGTTCCCGGTATTACCATATATATTCACACACACTCCCCTAATGTTACATAAAGTAGAACGCGACTATCTCACCGGTCCTTGGACTTCTTATCCTATCTACATACTTTTTCTTCATAATCGGCTTGGCTAAGGCGAAAATCATCTCGAAGAAGGAGCCCGCGTTGTAGACATTCAAGCTCTTAACCATTTTCTTGGTGTTGTCGGGCGTCCATTCCTTCATGTGCTTCATGGTGAACCCCGTGAAGTCCACGATCACGACGAAGCCGTGTACCTGGGTCATTTCGTCATCTCGGAGCAGGCGGAACACGATCATCCCAGCACGCATCTCGTTCTTCAGGCTGAAGTTTTACTATTTAGGTATTATTATTATACGTAGCTGTTGCTAATATTACCATAATGACTATTGTGAGCAACTAAATACCGTGATAAGTTGTTGACTCCCCCCACCCCCCCCCTCCGAGAAAAGAGGTTTTTGTTTCATATGCATATGTTTGTACAAAGACTTAATTACTTTAATGATTCCCTTGTCTAACGTGTTGATGCCACAACTCCCACGCTCTATACCTATCCCACAAGAGGGAACAAGAGGGAATCAATATCATCAAAGTTCATGCCGTTCACATGTAGTATCTACCGACTGTTTGTGTTCTAAAGGTATTGTCTTTTGTGATCAAGATTGTCAAAGCCACAAAGTGTATTCCAACAACCTCTAGCAACATGCATAGGTGTATTACATATTGCAAGATGGCTATCCAGTTAAAAAGTCCACGTGCGTTATCGCCCGAGTGTGTGTTCTATTAATTGCAATCAGCAGAGGACACGAATCATTTCGCCCCGTCTAAGGTGGGTGGACCACCGACAACTGATCCACTTAGGTGATATGAACTGGGGTTTGGAACCAAACTGATCGATCGACTTACAGAGTAAGAAGGTGATCGGGTTATAGCACACTGTTGTTATACTAAGGAATGTGCCAACCGTCGGGGCTAGAAAAAATCGATCGAGTTAGGGAGGCGATCAGGCTAGGGAGGTTGTCGGACACGGCGGTTTATGGCAATGTTAATTGCTAATGTGCTATTTACTCATTCGAGTGGCAGTAACTCGCTCATGGCTCTAGGCCAACATTTTGGCAATAGGAAAAACGACGAAACTGGACCACGTTTATTAAAGCTTTATACCCAAAACAAAGATCGTTTTATGCACATGGTGCCATGGCGACAAGCAATGTCAGGCAATGTCGGATTTTATTCTTACATCGATATCTTTGTCGTGTTATCAATGCGTGAATGTATAATAATCTATGTCCTTCTTATATACTACCCCCTTAATGCCTGGCATTGGAAACTCATATAAAGTATAAATGTCACAATCGGATTGAAATCTGACCAAAAAGACTGGTTTGCCAGTCACTCTGTAGTGATGGATCCAGCTATTCGATGACCAAAATGAAATCCACATAAAGCACACGCTAAACCCGACTAATACATCTCTGCTGGAGCGGAGGCTCGCATGGGACATAGAACAAAAACCTGCGCGTTACAGCGCCAAGCAATACTGGATAAGCCTCTGCGAAAAGATTCAATAAGCCTCTGACAGAGAAAAGCGGCACCCACTGTACGCCGGAAGTTACAACTTAATTTTGCCTCCGGTATAGTTTGGCGCAGGATGTGCTCTATGGTGAGCCCTATTGATTGGTTTTAGAAATACGCTGGACGCTTCATATGTCATAATATACTATATTGTGTCTATCCTAACTTTAAATAGCATGATATAAAATAGCATAATACCTTGGCGAACAAACATGATCTGGCGATTTAGCTTGTCTCTCAACGGCAGAACCAGGTAGAAACTGCGAAAGAAAAATACTGCTGATTAGATTTAATTAGTGATCACAAAATGCAAGAACGGTGATTTAATATATATTTTTTGATATCTACGGACGCCCCTTTAAACAAACACGCATCGCATATAATTGTGGGCGCGTAACTACGTTGTTTGGGCGGAATGACGTATATATTTATTGATCAAAATATCCGTTATTTATCCATATAATCCATTATTATTATTATTATTATTATTATTATTTCAGAACATAAATACAGAGAGAAGTGAGAGCTTTAAAGGCGAGCATCAACATCGTGGGAAATGGTTTCCAACGCACCCGGCTTTGAGATACTCCTGAACGCCTTCATCTAGCGGATCCAGATTCTGCGGCAACTGGGGTACCTTTGTCATCATTGCGAGTGTGTTCTGGATTAATTCACGAGCCCGCATAATTATTGTTTTAATTGATAGATCTACGTCCGGAGGGTGTGATAAGTTCAAAAGAGGGCAAAGAGGCCAATTAAGGCTGTAAAATACCGCTAACGCTTATTTTTTGTTTGGCATGCACCGCCCCACACTTGAACTCCCCCGGGGAGGGGGGCACCCCTTCGAGCTTCTCCTCGAGTGTTATTCGTTCATTGCTATCTAAGAGATACAAAACGAACGTATCACGGTTTCATATCGCCAGATTGTGAATGATTGAAACGTCAAATGTACCTGTTCGGTGGTTCTTAGCTATGTAGGACGTTTTGGGTAGTCGGACGTTTTGGGCTCTCACAGACGTATCTGCCAAACACAGGTTGGTGTTATCCACACAGGCTGCTACTGGCTTTCATCAATGAATAATTTGTAATTGTAAATACCCACAAGCATGTAAATTAATTTGGCTGATATCATTGGTTACGTGACCCAAGAACACTTATCGATAGAACAATAATTGTCATTTTATGTTAAAACAAGAACAATTTAATTATCTCTGGTTGCAACCAGAAAATAAATTGTATTTCCTGTTAGAATCCGAAAAAAAAGTATTTCTTGTGACAATCAGAAAAATAATTGTATTTTATTGTCACAATAAGAATAATTCTTACATTAAAAACGCACTTAATGTTAATGTTTTGACTTTTATTCTCACACGAAATGTTATAAGCGTTGTATGCCGTACGCATAATTAGCAAGCCATACCTGTCCAGCAGCGGAGATGCGGTTGTTCCTTGACCCATTTCCTAAGGGTTTGCACTGAGTTGAGTCTGTCCTTTGGGTTCTCGTGCAAATACAATCAATTATATGAACAGCAGCTGCTGCATCAATACATCTCATACGTATGCAAAAATACAATAAAACCTCCCTCTTTGACATAATGTTGTGACAAGCTTTGAAGTATAATTGTGTTATCAATGGTTGACCTACCCTTCTTGAAGCCAGCTAGCTTGTTCTTTTCCAATATATTACATTTGCAGGCCGACTCAATTAGTCTAGTAAACACAATTGTTTTGAAGACTTTATTTAGCACAGTGTAGAATGAAATACCGTGATAACTATTTGAGTAATTTGCTTTCTTAAGTTGGCGGTTGAGAGCAAAAGACACGAAATGCACGAAATATCAAAACGGGCTTTCTTAAGTTGGCGGTTGAGAGCAAAACGTTGACTTGTCCGGGTGTGTACAGCAAAATGAGGAGAAGTAGCATGTGTCGCTCCTCAGAAGATGTCAGCAGTAATATCTGTATAAGGACGATGAATGTACATGACAAAGCGGCAGTAGCACTGTTGGTGAATGACTTGTAAGCGGCACGACTTTTTAATAATCTAGATTCCTGACCGCCGATTGCCAAACAGCTAGATATCACCAACAACCTGCCTGTTAAAATACATAACACAACGCTGGGGCCATAAAGGACAGGGTTCAACCCGATAAAGAACCCGGCGCCATACTGCCAATTACCGGTGCGGCTGTGGGTCGGGGGCACACTGAGGCCGAACACGGCAGAAACGTCATCGCGATCAAAGGCAAAGAGGTGAAACAGTATAAAAAGTAACGTTAGCAAAGTTATGCCAGCCGAGATCAAGAGAAAATATCGCGCGTGGGACATGAGGTTATGTCCCTTGAACGGGTGCATCACTGAGATATACTGGACGATGCTTTGTATAAGAAACATAATGGGTGCCGTATGATACAGCACGCTACATGTTAATCCCGAAATCCGGTTAAATGATCCATCCACCCACTGAGTCCTGTAGAAAGGAAACCTGTCTCTGTATTGTGCGTCCACCGTGGCGATCAGGACACCATGGATCGCCACTGCAGTGTGAATGCAGGACATGGCGGCCAGTGTGGTCTTCTGCATCACATCCTTCTGGACTGACAAAGTCAACGCCAGACTACAAGCATTTAGTATCATGGACGAACCGGACACAATCCACACGAACCAACGGGTCACTTTTGTAGGCAAGAGGTCCCCACACTTCATCAATTCATCGGTTTCCTTAACTTCACACTTCACTCGGTGTGTGACGCAACAGCACAGTGCCGCTGACGATACAGTGATCAGCCGTAGCTTAGGAAAATGATGCATGCTAGCCAACATAGCTTCTGTGATAGCCGTGCCCGATATGTCAAGCTGCTGTATATTCGTCTGGCCCCTACAAAATACATCATCAGTTAAAGTTTCCAGCTTGCCATTTGACAGATCAAGGCTTGCAATATTCGGTGCACCACGGAAGAAACAGTCCGGTCGGCGTGTCACAAAACTGTTGTAGAAAGTAATTGCAAGTTGCTAAGGCGTTCCAGGGTACCCGTGCCCAACATCACAATTAGGTTGTTACCTAACAACAATTCCTTCAAGTTGATGAGACTCGCGAACGTCCCTTCCGAGACAAAAGTAAGGTGGTTATGTGACAGATCAAGGCGGCGGAGCTGCGATTTCTCCTTGAAGGCGTTCGCTGGTATAATGTCGATACCGTTATCCGAAAGGTCAACTATCATACAGTCGATTAAATCTAGCAATAACCAAGGGCGCGGGTCTTTAACTTGACGAGTGATTAGTGCTCTGATGGAATGCTGCCATTGGAAAAGGCTGTCAGTGAATTCGGCACCTATACACAACAAAGCTGTGCCGAAACACTGACACCTATGGGGACAAGCGAGTCCTTGTTGGCTGGCTTCGTCGTCTGATGACAAGGGGCACTGGACGACGCTGTCCCTGATATTTCTAGGGTGGACACAGACCTGGTCGTGACGACAGAGGAGCAGTCTTGGACACGAGAGCCGCTCACAGTGCACCTCGTCTTCCCCGTGAGGACAATCTGCTCGGCCGTCGCACATGTAATATGTCTGGACACAGTAACCATAGGTACACTTGAACATCGTGGGACACTCGTACTCGGAGCACTCACTGAGGTATTCCTCGTACTTACATTACGCAGTCGCCCCCTTATTATCTCGCTCGTAGACACATATCTTATGGCGGGCAACATGCGACACTTGGTATATGTATAGCGTTGGCACTGGTCTCGCGAATTCTTGTTTTAATACGGGAACTATTGACAGTGGCTATCTTGGCTTGGCTGCTGATGGAGGTTTTAAAGCCGCCATGAAAGCAGTTAAAATTATTGAATTGACTTGACGGCAAGCAATACAATTCGTCTTCACAAAAGGCACAATCGATCACCCCGTCACATATGTGTGCCACGGGTATGCATTTCCCTGAGCGTCTACACTGGTAGTACAGTCCTGAACGCGTACATTTGTCAGGATAACAAGCGTTAAAACCGGACACGTTCCATCCATTGTGAGTGTGTTTAACCGCCTTTGTTGATTGGCAATTAATCTCGTCTGATTGGTCGGGGCAGTCCACGACGTCGTCACACCAGTCAGTATCGATAACACACGTACCTTCGGCACACATCGCCTGCCCTGACATACAAGTGACATTGACAGAATCCAGTGCGATCTCGCACAACACGTGGGAGCTATTGTCTGTTAGGCTCCCATTCTTCTTGGAATCCACTGCAAGAAAGGAACTCTGGAAATGGAAAGCGTACTGCGACAGATTTCTTTGGACACACGTCAAGGCACTCTCTCGGTAGTATATCATGTCATTCAACGGCCGGTCAATCCGTATCCAGATGTAATAAAGAAAGTGAAGTCCTTGACCTGAGTCTAGGGATGAGAGTCTTGCCACGTGGCTTTGCCTCCTGAGGCAGACATTCTTCGCCAGGGGGCAGTCGGCCATTCCATTGACTGCAGGCAGCGTGAAGAGTCGGTAACAGGAGGCGCCAATCACGTCTCATTGGTCCCGGCATTCCAACGCCTGCCTGGGCCACACGTTAAACTGGCTTTCATTAGACCATTTGCTTGTTATCAGATGGGTATTATTATTATTATTATGCCAAATTCGCCCTCCGCATACTATTAATGATCTCTCGACACTGCCCTCACAAGAGATGTCGACCCAGACAAACTGACTGGCTGAAAATACAGTCAGCGCCGGACACATGGAACTATTGAGTTGATATGAGTGGTTTCCTTTCAATGCAGATTTCACCAGCGCAGAATCAAATAAGGATGTTTTTTTTCCGAATTTTCGACCGTATGCGATCTTTTTGCTGGGATACCATAGCATGTGGTTCTTGTGTCTCATTTTGAGCGCCTCGGCTGCGGTTGGTCTGGCATCATCTGTCTGTAATAAAATGTGTCTACAATGATAAACAAATGGTCTACCATGTTAAAAAATATAATGCAATTACATATCATAACAAGATAATTTACTCGACTTCAAATAAGCATTAAGATGATTGAATCATCAATACCCATCATTTGTATTAATATACATATAAGCCAACCATCCTTACCAAATTCGTCATGTGCATGACTAAGAATATCATTTGAACCGTGGCATGGGCTTGTGCTGTTGTAGGGTTCTCGAACACCAACTTCATCAGAAGTTCCAGTTCCATGTCACTGCTGAGGCTAAGGAGGCCATACCCCGCGGACTGGCAGAAGGCGTTGACTGAATTCCAAGTTAGATTCGGCACCAACTTTATTTGGTAGAAGGCTCCAGTTTTTGTCATATGCCACGGACCACGTGCAGATTTCCGCAGTGATAACGCCATTGACGAAGCCGGTGTTTGTTTAACTATGTTATGGTAATAGCGCACCATGGTCTCGCACGTTGATGCATTGCTCCAACGGTCATTAAAGACCAGTAGTAGCTCATAGTAATATTCTTGATTGTCTAGCTTCCTACTAAACCAGGACCCGGCCTCCTTCGATCACATTATAGGCGTGTCTCTCGACCATTTGAAGCTCGCTGCATATTTAGGTTTCTTCACAAACCCATAATATGTGTCCAGCACAATATCGCTTCTTCCAGTTAATCCGCATGCGCGGTGAAGAGCTATTTGTAGAAGGCAGCAGGTGAGACCTAGGTTAACAGGCTTGGAAATAAGCATGGACACTTTCAGGAAAGATGAACTATACTGACCGAGTATTACGATACTGGCGCAAACAACGCGTGGTGTTGTGAGGTATATGTCTGGAGCAGAAAAGACAGACGGCCACCACGTGGTGGTCACTTCAACTGGCAGGCATAACAATTCGCTCAACCCGTTAGGTTCCGATGATAAGCGAATTGTCCTTCCGCCTAATAAACAATTAAAAGTTAAGTCCTGTTGCACAATCTGCCCCCAAACTTGCCACTTTAGTTTGTTGACGATAGAATGATCTGGGGCGAGATCGAATAACCTCATTTTATGTATTTCGTTACCATTGTGCAAGTCATATATAGACACTGAGAAATAGCAGGAACGCCTTTCGGCATATTGGACTGCATGAATACTTTCAAAGTCACCATGATCGATGTTCTGAACTGCATTGACCGATATTGCGCGCGATATCGCGTTGACGTCATCACCGGCTGGTATGTGTTTCACCATCAATGCTTTGCCGGATTTCCAGTAATAAAGATCATCGGAGAGAATTAGCCGCACAACGAGACATTCGCTTGGTACGTATTCAACGAACAAGTCATTAATAGTATGCCCAGTGATGTTAGCCACTGACGGTAATACGCCCCAAGATGTTCCGTGGCGTAGATTGGTCGGCATCAAATGGCCATTGATGAGACCAAAGCAAGGCGACAATTGAGCAATGCCATTGAGGGTGATGACCGCGATTCCACCGTACGTCTTGGCCACAAATGACAATGGCTTCCCCCCCAAATGAACACCGAAAGGTCCCAGAGTACTGCTCCAGATAGCGGCTAGCCGCGGAGAACAAATCTTTCCCATGACATTCAGCGGATCCTGATTCAGTATGAACATGCCTCCGGTTCTGCAACCCAAGTAAGTAAGGCCATCGTATGTTACCGACAGATTCCTGATATGTATGTATCTGGGGATAGAGCTGTTGACGTACAACATCACGTGGGACAGCGTTGTTTTGCGCGAGTTACTTTCAAACAGTATCTCGTCGCCCTCGCCGATGACATGACGTTGGTGGACACAATTTGGCCCCGGGCATGGCACGCTAACCACTGTGTGACTTATGTCAATTCGGAACACCGACTTGCCATCGGCCCTTACTATAATGGTTGCGTCTCCCACGCTGGCTTGATGACGTCTCTCACCAAGATTAAAATCTCGACATGATGCCTTGCTCAAGACAACATTTTTAACAGCAGTGTTGGGATCACGGACCTCTTGCAAACCATCCACAATAACAATTGTTACATCGTTTTCATACTCTCGGTTGGGACACCGGAATTTGGATATCACAATCACGGGCGTCTTCAGAATAGGCTCAGATATCCACCAGCTGTAGTATTTAATCTTACGTCCTCGAAGCCGGACTTCCCCAACGGCGAAAAATAAATAAGGGTAATTATGACTAATAATAAACTCTTGCCCGCCTTCTTTGTCGACTTTGGCGTTAATGCTATATCCGGATGCCACTTGGGCAAGTGTCAAACAAAACTCGGCATCCGAAGACATATTAACAATAGCTTTCCAGAGGATTGCTACAGTTGGTCCGGATGTGACGTAGGAATGTGGGGGCCACACGCCGCAGAGAGTTGCCAGGACGCGATCCGACTCTCGTAGCATGAGATGTTCCACAGCTTCACAGAGGTTGTTATCCTTTTTGGACATCACTGTTACAATAGTGACGTTCCATGCGACAGCGGCCGAGCCAGATATCGACGAAGACATGTCCACTAAACCGCTGGTCCTTGTATACAAAGTACCACAAGATACCAACAGAGGTAATGGTGTACTTATCTCGCCATTTAAGTGTTCTCTTCCGTGTGTACACGCTATTTCTGGTAAACATTCATCCATGACTTTTGCAAACGCTGTGTATAAAACTGCTTTGCAGGCGATGACAGATTTGAATTTCATTCCATAAGATTCGTCGACCTTGTTGCACAACTCTAATGAAATTCCTACTGCGAGTTTGACCTGATGGTCAGTGAGTACATGTTGGTGTTTTATTACGCTGTTCCACGAAACCCGTTCACACATGATCACGTGACTACATATCAACATCTGAAGAACCCAAGCAATCAATTTCGGCGTTTCTATCTTAACTAGCCAAATTATCAGCCTTGACTCGTTTGCAAATGAGTAAAAAAACTGCAAAGAGCGTTGTCCTATATATAATTGTAAGGTTGAACTTGTGTGGAAAATATTGGACTGGTAATTGAACTGGTACCAACTATGTGGGGCGAAGTGCCGGCGATATCGCGTTAGCAATATCAGTTTTAAAATGTGCATCCGTTCCCGTTGGTTCTTACGCGGGCGGGAACGAGTCCGCGAATCCCGCGCAAAGGCTCATGTGAGTCAACGCTAAAAAAATGTTTTTCCCTAAACACCGAAAACACATCGCCTATCCGGCAACATGTACATCAGCAGATAGCAGTTTATGTACTATACCGGGACAGCCTACATTACTGGTCACCGAGGTATACCTGATGTGTTCGCCTGTACTCGGCTGTTTTATCGTTCCCGTAGATATATTTGTGTATATAAAGTAACAGTCGGCTGTTTTATGAGTTACGAAGTGATATTTGATTGTGTAAGCAAATTATATTCGCTAAAAAAGTCTGCAGCCACCATATTATGTATTTAGGGCTGCGATGTGACGTCACGATTAGACACGTGGAACTTATTTTCGTAGAGTACAAGAGCTCACATGTCACATGCAGTCAAAGCGCAAGTGACCGGTGGGTTTAGTGATCGTCTACAACCGTGCTTTTTCTGGCTTAATGCTTAATTCTGGGTATTATTTTATGTCAAGACGGTATTTTCTACATACATTCCCCAAGATGGCGTATAATTGCGAAGTCATGTATTTGATTGTGCGTTGTGAGCCAGTTGCCAGTTTATATAAGTATAACGTGACAAAGACACCTGGCACGTGCAGCAAAGCGGGTCGATTAAATCTATAACCTCAATTCGTGGGTGCTTGAGGTCATGTTTCATTGTTCTACGCAATGTCACCATGGCAACGATTGACTAGCTATTGAAGGGGCCGCAGGGCGGTTTGGGTAAGACTACACGATTTTAGCCGCCTGCAGATTTAATGCTATTCTTCTATTTAACATGATCGTAAACTCCTGGGGCCCTTTCAATAAACAATCGTTGCCTTAGTGACATTGCACAAGCCAATGAAGCGTCGCGTCACACCAATCGCAACTCTGATTATGGACATAAACAGCCCGACTAACTGCACGAGCTGTTATATTATGCAAAAAAGAAGCAAGGAACTCAAGGAATAGTGTTGTTGTATTTTTACCCGGTTCCCCTATAAAATGATAAAAACGTCAAAATGTATGCCAATTTTTTCTTCACAGACTTGAATTGATCTCGGCTTACAGACATAAACAACGAGTTCAACCTGATCATAGAGGATCATGGGATTGCTGGTATTAGCCAACAAGCATAGATGGGCGCATTATGACTGCAGGGGACATTTATATGCTACACCCCTTCTTAAATAGGTATGTTTTTCATTTATTTATATTATTTATTATTATTATTTTAATTAGGTTATATTATAAGCATCGGTATCTTCGATATATTCTTAATTTGGACGATAGATACAGGCCAACTGGTGCCTGAACATGACGACCAGACCTGGTGGTGTGGTTGGTACACATGGGTGGATTCAAGGGGGGATGGGGGGGGGGGGTCAGGGTTGATCCGTTCTTTCAATGCAAAATTTAGGCCATCTAAACTTTTTCACATGATCTTTCCCTGGGTACAGCGTTCCACTGCACGAGCCGCCATATTACATATATATATATATACATTTCCTATTGATCAGTTAAGACGAGACTTTGGAACACGCGGTCGGCGTAACACCTCTCATGACTAATGACAAGCAAATTTGACCCATGAATTTGAAACATCGATGCATTTAGCACGAAATTATGTACTGTTCAGCTGTCGGCTGTAACAATTCAAGTGTCAATAAGGGCAGCAAACAGAGTATACCTTTCTAAAACTATTCACTAGGTGACCAGCAGCTTTTGCGGCAATGGCTACACAAGATTGCTCGTGTGAATTTTAAACCCACCATACATTCAACAGTATGTTCCGACCACTTGAGAAAACTTGCTTTGAGGAAGATATGTATGCTAATTACGGAGGCACAGGACCAAACGAACCTATAAACCTGAGGCTGCAGTCTGAAGCTTTTCCAACCAAATTTTCCCATCACCACTACCTGCCTCCACCCCCTGCTGCATAGTATGCACATGGCCCGCCAATCGACCCGGCTGCTAGCTTAACGCACCTCTCCTCTCTTCGCCCCTCCCCACCACCCCTATAGACCACCACCCCACCCACCCTTACCCATACGGCCTTTCTGGTAGTGCGGCCGTCCCGTGGCACCCTTTAGTAACAGTGAGACAGCAGCTGTACCAAGTTACACCATAGACTGCCGCTTAATTCCCATACCATGGTCCGAGTCAAGTCAAAATTAGGCACCCGGCCGTGGTCGTGCAAAAGTGCTTGGAACTTCACTATTATAAATGTATGATTTTAAGAAATAAAAATGTGTAACATTTAGTTAATTCCCTATAGTTTAACTGCAGATGTAAATGATATGGGCCTGCCTTTGCATTTAACTTTGCTATTAAGTATAAGAGCCTATCAACGGGAAGGTATTATTAGGTGCACCCAAGGAGATAAGCCCAGGGAGTATTTAAAGTACTGGAGGCCAATAACATTGCTTAATACAGATTATAATATTATATCAGAAGTGTTAGTTTCTAGATTAAAGAGTGTCTCTAGTAATAGAGAATAAAGGGATTTCTGAAATGTCGATTTATTGGGGAAAATACAAGAATGGTTTAAGACATTATGTACGTGTTGCAATGACTATTCAACATTACCCAAGTTGTAAGGGCATCGAAATCAAAAATATTATATATACAATTGGTCAATATGCGGATGATACTTTTTATTGCTAGATCGGACAGAAAATGGAACATTTTGATAATTTTTAAAGATGTTCTGGCCTGAAACTTAATCCAAAGAAAACAAAAGCTGTGTGGCTTGGAAAAAAACACGTTTCAAAATAGGTACAGACTTATCAATAGAGTGGGTCACTGAATTTGTATTGTTGGGTATATATTTCTGTAAGACCTTTCTCGTATTTATTAGAAAAATTATGATGCGAAAATTGAAGATATCATTAGACTCTGCACAGGGTACGCGAAATTCCTTTTTGTTGAAACTATGAAACCAAAGAAGTTCGTTGACAGAAGGGCATTATTTGTATGAATTTGATAACAGAGTTATCATCGATGGAACGCTAGCCAGTGTCCCAGTCATAGAGGCAGCGCATTGCAGCTGATGATGACGTAACGGTAGCGCCCGATATTTCCCACCTCGCCCGCCCATGCCTTAATTACTTGACTCGTGACTTCAAAAACAACTCACCGGTCGTCAGTCGTATTAGCTGCCAGGGTTTTAGGATATATGGTTTATGTTACCACAATTAAGCGTATATGGGCTGGATCGTGTAAGCTGAGAACAAAGGTCTTCGTGGCGCTGCCACACTCCAAAGACTCGTTACCCAGTGTGGTCAATGACGAAAGCATTAAACATGTTAAACAGTTCACCGCTGCGAAATACATGATTTGACCAGGGACGTCCTCTTTTCTTTTCGTTTTCGACTTCATTTACAAAACCACATATGTTTCTTTTATATACGTTTCACAGGTGAATTCACCATAGAACTATAACCTCTCCATATCTGCTGATCTTTATTTAAATTCACATGTACGCTCCAGTGACGTATGACCCGCGTAGTGTCCTTTGTCTTGATTGGTTGATAGGAGGCCAGGCGGAATTACATATCTGCGCACTTCTGGGCGACAATAGGGGTTTTAAGCCTAAAAATTAGTTTCTTTGCGAAGTCGTAACTAGAATTTCTTTTCTTTTAGTCTGGAAACTATATTCTCTCATTGGCTCTGCCCTTACGGCCGGAATTGGATTCCCCCCTAAAGAAAAAATCGCCTTTGTAAAGTCACTTATTATCCCCAAACTAGTTCATATACTATATGTTTTACCATCACCTTAAAGAGAAAATAAGTGTAGAACTAGTCTAAATCGACAAGCACAAAGTGTATCGAATGGTGGTTTAAATTTAACAAGCCTACCTGTTTTTATCGAAGCATTGCAAATCATGCGTGCAATCGTCTTGTAGATAACGATGGAGCCTGGTAAACATTGTTTGGTAGTTGTATATGTGAAGGAAAACAACTATGATGGGAGTTGGATACAGCGTCGCTTAAAGCAATAGCAAATAGCATTGGTAACACTTTTTGGAAGAAAGTATTTCAGGCGTGGTATAGATATAAAATGTCTTTTTCCAAACAGTCAAAGCTGCAATTTCCACTCTGGAATATCCACTCAATTTATGTAACAGCATCTAACATTGTTACGCGAAAACATGAATTGACACGTAAGCGTTTGATATATGTTTTTTTTACGCATTTGTTCCATGCTAATGGTAAATTTTTAACGCTGTCCCAATTAAAAAAAAAGTTTGATATATATATCTATGCACTTCCTTGATTATAAAACGTTAAAACGAAGCGTTTCAATTTCATATGCCGAAGGAAAGTCTGTGTTGCTCGAGATTGCGAATGCCTAAGAGACTTTTAAAACAGGAATTTGTCTTTGACATGGATTGGAGGAAATTATATTTATTACCAGATCAGTTTACAGTAGAAAACAAACTAAGAAGCTTTCAATATCGTATATTAACTAGAACGCTTGTGACGAACACAAGGTTAATGAAGTGTAATCTGAGAGCAACTGATGCGTGTACTTTTTGCGCAGCATCACCTAAAAATTTAACCCATCTATTTTGGGACTGTGAAACATTGAAGACATTATGGACCAAGATATATATATTTGATTCATTTGCAGCTTTATCACGATGTTTACACAAAGAAAGATAATCCTGGGTACACTGGTTACAGATAACAAGCTATTGATCAATCATATATAATGAATTATTAAGAGATACATTTATATATCAAGGTGGCGGCATGCACCATAGAGAATTCTTGGCTGCGACAAATTGTATTAATTTGATCAAGTCAAAGTTGGAACCTATATTAGAGACATTGCGAAGAACTTGAAGAGCGTCAGTGTATGTTATGTGTAACATTGTTATTATTATGTTTTTGACATATGATTACTGTAACTTAAAACTTGAAAATATAATATATTACAAACAAAAACAAAACCTAGCTGATTAGCTGGGTTTCTTTGGCCTTTATCGTATCGTTTAGCTGCCGACCATTCGCATATCCTCAGTGCATACAAGCCTGAATCAGTAGGGCAAAAAGTCATGGATATTTAACTATTTTATGAACTCAAGAATTTGATATGTTATATGAATTTGTTCCAAAAGATCAAAATATCCACCCCTACACACACACTCCTTGGTTGATGCTTTCACTATGCCTTAAGTATACCAGGCGGCATACCGGTCCTGGCCCAAAGCAATACCCCTATTGACTCGGAATAATACATCGCGAGTCTACCACTTGAGACACGGATTTTTCACACGGTAAAGCGATCTATCTTTCACCGTCTCGAATCAGTGAAAAACTCTACGCACTTACCCATTAGTCTGGTCCAAACATCAATAACTATTGTTTGGACGGGAACGGCAACTTTCTGCGGTGAATATTCGGCGTTGAGCCCATTGCACATCAACAGACGTTTCTAGAACTTCGTGTTTAAAACTTTGTTTCCGTCGCGACACGCTAATGTGAACTGGAATGTTCCCGACAGTTTGCGTCTGAAACATTGAGCCCTTTTCTAGTTCCAGGGTTATATCAAACATATATGAGCATTTTGAAATTGTTATTTTGATGTTTTCGTTTAATCCTTCCGTTTTGATCGTACAACAACGGACTGTCTGCATTTTGCATTCTACAATTTCTGCAACGAAAACTCAAAAAGTAAACTAAACAACCATCTGAAACCGTTCGTGTCCCCAGCACCGTGAAGTTCAATCGTGAGGTCGGCGGTTACGTGGGGCAGAAATGATGTGTGGAACGAGCTCCCCCTGCCGGCCGAGAGGAATGGGTTAAGCAGTTAGCTATCACATGCCCCACGCGCACTTATTTTCTATGCGCCATTTTTACCTACAGCGCGAAAGAGCGAGCTTTCTGCCTCCTCCCCACCACCTCCTGGCGCTCCTTATCAAGAGGGCACCGATAACTACACCCCTCTCCACCCATACATTGTCCCATCTACTCACCTTCTTCACTTACTACTGTGCAACATGTCACCTCACGCCGGGGTTAGCCCGACACGGTGGATAGAGGTTAAAGGTGAGATTGGTTGCCTCTCCTAATGTGGTCCACAGGTACAATTTCACCGAGGCGTTGAACGAATTTCAGGGCGGAGTTGATCAAATTTCGGCGCGGCGTTGAGTGAGACCAAATTTCAGTGCGGAGTTAAAAAGCCAAAGAGGTGACCTGCATTACACGTCTAGAATTGGCGTCGCAGCAACTTTTAGGTGTGTACGGGTTTGTATCGGACACAAAGTTTCTGAATACAAAGTTTCCGCTACACATCGTTTCCAAAACTTTTAGATGTATACGGGACTTTAGGCTGACGATTTCTGTGCGCCGCTGATAATTACTTCATTTGGTTCAACATTATTGCATTTGTCTGATGATTTTGAGGTTGCGCAAACGCTACACATTGGACATGAACATGGCTAATAACAAAAACCATCGGTGTGCAACAAGGCAGAAGCAATGAGCGCAAACTAAGATTAAATAATTTGTGGCAAAATAATTTAACATCAATTCACTTGACGCAGCCCCGCAATACCAAATAGAAAGACATGAGCCAACATAAAAGACAACATTAAAAAAATGTCCTATCTCTTTATCTTTCTCATCGGTGAACTGTTCTACTGGAGTTTTCATTCAAGTCAAGTGTTAGGCCAAGAAATGTAAATGTTTATGTTGCTGAAATGATGTTCAAACTGGAACCAAAAGCAGCGTGGGCCGCTTCATTTGTTCACCCAGCAACATGCTGGAGCTTTGCGATTGCTAAATATATAAATATTACGTAGGTTTCTCTCTCTCTCTCTCTGTGATATTTCTAACAGCATTGACTTATGAAGCCAGCAGATAATAACAGAGCAGAATATTATGATGTCACGCACTTGATTTCTCCTTGAAACAAAATCCCGAGGCCACAAAACTGTATACGATAAACTGATATGCGCGTTGATCAGAAACTAAAATCTGTTCTTTTGGTCTTGTAGTTCGAGCGTTCGCTGCGCACAAAATGCGCTACAGATTGTGGGACGGGAGTTATTCACTTCGGTTCGACAAATAGTAAGGGACGGACACTACCAATGTACATCAGTTTTCTCATCCGCATATAAAAGATGTCGACAGAGGCTGAGCAGACGCAACGCCTGTGCATTGACCTGGAGAACGCCCAGAAGCATTATGACTATATACACTTTACAATTGCCGACTTTTATGGTACGCCGAGATGTCGCGTCGTCCCACGAAAAAGTGTGAGCAAGATGTTCAAAAGCGGCATCGGTACATATTGTGGTAAGTTGTGTGCTGTTATATGACCCACTTCATTCCGCCCTAGAGAGTAAAAACCGTGGCCAAGAAGATACAGCGGCCGATTTGTGTCCAATATACACCTCGGACCACATGTGCCTGAAACACCAGCCCAGCACGGGTTGGCGAAATTATAAGAGCGATGGTCATCGATTTGTTATGCGTGCATTTGATGCAAAAAATTGAATTGTTCTCGAATTAATCTTGTTTTATTGAGGGCCCAAGAATTTTGTAATTTGTAGAGAAGGCGTGACGAGGTAAACAAATGTACACAATCACCCCATTTAGGGGGCGATAACCAAAAGTTTCCTGTCATTGTATGTTTCCTTGTGTGTGGTAATAACTAAGGACGACCCTCCTTGCTGGGCTGGTGTTTCAGGCGACTCTGCTCGGAGTAAGCCGTGCATGGGTTCCAGTACCACCTGCACAAGTGATGTATATATATATGTAGAATATATATGCCATGCATTTTGTTTCTAATAGTAGGGGACATGGAACAGGGCGTCCTGCACCTGTGAGATAGTCGCGTGCTACTTTATGTAATATTTATCTGTAAAATTAAGGGAATATGTTTGAATATATATGATAATACCGGGAACCTTGTGGTTATAGAGACAAAAATTTAGTAACTTTCTGCCCCAATGTTAAAGTGTCATTACATATTTCTGTTTTTTGTGCAGCATGTCACTGGATTATGATCAATTTAGCGCTACTGGTCTTCAAGTGAGGTGACCCCCCTTAGCCAATAAAAAGAGTTATTCTTCAAGTAGATTGTTGCCAGATTTTGATATGCTGACACACATAAAATTCATTGAGAGTTCACGCAGACTGTGATATCTCGGCCCAGGCCCGGTGGATGAAACACACCAAGCGCCTCGGGCCAAATGGGAAGTTCCCTCTGGCCTAACGCGTAAGGTGTTCGCTCGGGATGCGAAAGGTCCCCGGTTCGAAACCCGCCTCTGCGGGTAGAACTTTCGGCGTCCATTCGGGCCTGGGACCAGAAATACTACATTTGGTGCCGATGGAGACGAGCCTGGGTTGTCGGAACCACCCGGAGCCACAGGATATGGCCAGCGTCCGGTTTGACGGCGTGGCGCGTGGTGGCGGTCACTGCGAGGTCGCAGTCGATTGGGGAAAGGGTGGAATGTGATATCTGGGCCCAGGCCCGGTGGATGAAACACACCAAGCGCCTCGGGCCAAATGGGAAGTTCCCTTTGGCCTAACGCGTAAGGTGTTCGCTCGGGATGCGAAAGGTCCCCGGTTCGAAACCCGCCTCTGCGGGTAGAACTTTCGGCGTCCATTCGGGCCTGGGACCAGAAATACTACAAGACGTTTCATTGACACGGGATAAACAGCGCCGAGACGCATTGTAACGCCAGTTCTAGCCTGGTTCCGCGGCACTACCTTTGCTTACTCACAAATACTTATATACGAGTACGAGCGGTGGTACCAGCTTACGCTAGTTCTAATGCTTTTGCCAGGGAGCGCTGTCGTATTAAGGGAGAATTGTCTTTAAGTGCCAATTTTATATTCATTACAGGCTTGCTAGGTTATGGGCTGCAGGGGCAAGTTTTAGTCGATGACGAGAAGCTCCCATCTCTGGCTGCTGCCAGCTTCGGCAACGTGTCCATGATGCCCCAGCCCGGCACGCTGATCCCCATGCCCTGGGCGGGCGACGGCAGACACAAGGTGGGCCAAGTGTTGTGTGAGACCATCTGGCCGCTGACCAAACAGCCCCAGCTGGAGTGTCCTCGCTACATGGCTCGCCGACAGCTGGAGAGACTAGCAGAATGCGGCCTCAAACTCTTCTCCGGCTTTGAACTGGAACTGATGCTCTTGGACGGCAAGTCTCAGCAACCTCTCTTCAACTGTCCGGGGAATTTCTCAAAAAGCTCCACGTGGAGTCGTTTTGATGGTGTTTTGCTGGACGTGGATAAGGCGGTGCAGAAGATGGGTGTCGTTCTGGAATCACTTCAAGTGGAGGCTGGTCAGAGTCAGTTTGAACTGGTCACAACGCCGGATGAAGGCATCAAGGCTGCCGATGACGTATTTTACCTCAAGGAAGCGTGTCGCGAAATTGCTCAACAAAACAATCTGCAAACTGTGTATATGGGAAAACCTTTTTTGAAAGGTTGTGGCAACGGTCTTCACTACAGCCACTCGCTGAAGACCATAGACGGCGACAACAACGTCATGCACGCAGCAGGCGACAGCGAGCGTCTTTCTGACGTCACGCGTCACTGGATGGCGGGACTCATTAAGCACAGCGCCGCCCTGGTGGCGCTGACCAGTCCCACTTTCAACTGCTACCGTCGACTCTTCCAGCCCTGGGCTCCTTGTAAGGCCGACTGGGCTGTCGACGACAGAACTGTGTCCTTCCGCGCGCGAAACACCAGCCCAGGAAGTACCTATGTTGAGTTCCGCTTGCCGTCTGGCTGCGCCAACCCGTACCTCGTGATGGCGGCCACAGTGGCTGCCGGTATGGACGGCCTGATCAACAAGCTCCCGTGTCCCCCTCAGAGGGAGGCCGGCGCCAGCCCCCTGCCGGCATCCCTACAGGACGCCATTGAAGCCCTGCAGCAGGACAAGGTCATGGTAGACGCCATGGGACAGGAGTTCATCAACTTCTTCTGCTTGCTCAAGACAGACGCCGAACTGAAAGGTTTCGGCGGAAGCCATGACATACGAGATAAGGCTCTACTGAAAGAGGAGTGGGACATGTACAACGTAATTTAGCTTCATGTTATTAATCGGTTGAATAGCTCCACCAGTTCACAATGAAATGACTTACTCGAACAATTTGCAAATTGCCAGGCTGCGAACGTCGACAAGGACTTTGTTACAAAGTTTACCAAATATACACGAGATTATATATATATATACCACGCAGGGGTGAATCTAGGGGGAATTAGGGGGATTGCAACGTCCCCCCCCCCTCCTCCGCCCCCTTTGGGAACTTGAACATACACTGTAAAAATACATCGCAAAGGGACATTTTGTTTACACATCACTGGCGGATCCACAGAAATTCCTGTTCATATTTAAAATTGACGCTGTGTCTGTATTTGTAACATTGGTTAATCGTCACCATAAATGTTGACAGCTTTCTCGCTGGCAAATACCAAATTTTCCCCATGGGCCATTTCCATAAGTACGAAGCGGTTTGCAGTAGTCGTATTGTGCATGCTGGTCCATTCTCTTCAAAACCACAGACCAGGTGTGTACACGAAGGTGGGCCAAATCACCAACCTCTAATTGTTGCATGTCCTATCGTGCAGCATGCAATATATTTAAGCTTTTATACTCCTTCAACTCGAGGGTGCAGGAGCAAATGCATGTACCACCATCTACTACTACAAGGCGGCTATGTCGGGAAACACGTCTTCGTGGGACTTCGCTGACGCAAGTTACAATGCTAACCGTGAAATAAAAATAAACCTTGTAACAGACTTGTATACCTATGTAAACTCAGGGATTCTCAAATGTGCTCTTTCTGTGACAACAAGGTAGAAACAATAGAACATATGTTTTGACATTGCATGATTGTAAAACAATTTTGCACAGATTTGATAGGATGGTTTGAATACAAAAAATGCTACCCTAGAATTAAATTCATCAATAGTTTGTTTGGGCGATATTTACAGACGTGTATTCGGGAACGACAGAAACGACCGGGGTTAACAAACGACATTGATATTGTTTCAAGTATGCATGACATTATACTTTAATACTTTCTTCCAATGATATCTATGTGCCTGCATATGGCATTATTTTTATTATTTTTATTAATATTAGTATTAGTATATTTCCTTCGTCACAACTGTCAACCCAACGCTTGATCCAAACGGTTTCTGAATCACAAGAGCCTCCAAAAAGCTGTCAAAATCGCAAGGGATCACAGTTTCGTAAACTTAGCCTGGATCGATTGAAAAATATATTTCTAAAGACGAATGGCCCCAAATTAACAGTTCAGTTCGTTGACTTGCTATTAATGACGTTATCGATGACGAATACAGAAGCAAGTGTATTGAAACCTAACCACATAAACAAAAGTCTACCAACAGCAACAAGTGGGTTTCAAGATGGCTGATTACATTTATTAGCGCTATAGTTTGGTGCCTATTTACAACACAAAATATAGGGGACTGTACGTGCAAAAATTGGGGTGACAAAATCGACAAATAAGCACGAGACACGTTTCTTAACATATACTTATCATCCTATGGAAAATAACTTTTCTCATGTGAACAAATGCTCTATAAGCGGCTTTAACTTTACCATTGTGACAGGCGTCATATTTGCTTAGCATGTGCTTTGCAATGACTATCTACACTTGGTCGCTGCACGCGTGAAGCAGGTCCTTCGTCCTGCCCCTTTTTCAAATACCAATGCGCCAATGCTTCGTCTCTCACAGTCCGTATTTCCGTATATGTAAATATATGTCTATATGTCTGCGTTAATTAGTCCAGACTGATTTGGCGGAATGATGCCTTGTTGATAGCGTCCGGTTGTTTGTCAAGGTCAACACCGTACTTATCGCTGCTGACGCGCAGCACGTACTCCCGGTATGCTGGGGAGGTGATCTTGTCATACAAGGAGTCTGCAAATTGAGGCAAAAAGCGTAAATCCACACATCTCATTGCATGTCAGTTGTATGATATGAAGCAAATGAAGGTAACATGCGTAAATAAATCAATCATAAAAGTAAGAAGAAATCTAGAAAATTCTTAAATCTTACTTAAAGGTTTCTACCTTATTTATCGTTGGGCAATAGTGCCCATGTATAACCCATTGCAACCCCATCACTTATTACTATGAGGCTTCCTTCATTCTCGGATAATATGATATGAGAAATGACATACAACTTTATTATATATTTATATACAAGCACATGCATGTGAATAGTAACCAAAGAAATTTGACATGAGGCAGCGCAATGACAAGTGCAAATATGTCAGCAGAAAAAAATGGAATTGCATGTGGATTGATGTACCGGTTAGTGACTTAAGTGATCCGATTGTTGGACCCTTGTAATCGTCCGGAAGGTATTCCTGGGGAAGCAGTTCCATCGGAACCACTTTGTACAGACTCTCCAGGGTAGAGTGAACCTTCATCTGTCACCACAGAAACGGATCTCACAGTCTAAACGATTTACTCATTGAGATCTGATAACTGTCACTGAAGTAGTCTTCCAAATATGCTTCATTACACACGGGGAGCAGTTCCATCGGAACCACCTTGTACAGACTCTCCACTGTAGAGTGAAGTTAACTGTCGCAAGAGAAAGAAATCTCTACAGCTTATAAATGGGGATCTCGAAGCGTTTTCAAGTAGTTTGTCGATGAGCTGTTAAATGCGATAAATTAACTATCAACGAAGAAGCTTTTCAAATGTGTTTCATTGCATGCTGGGAACGACTGTCTGAACGAAACGACAATGGCAGTGCTTTTGACAAGATTTTTCCCAAAAGGCGACATACATACTACTAAATTGACACTTCACGATATGCAACAGATAGTTTTAAAATACTCGAATCATTCATTAAGATGGTAACATGCAACGTTTTTCGACGTAGGAAGTTACGTTGCATTCCTGAATTATGGATATATATGAAGGTATACCATACCAAACGATCATGGTACCACATATTTCACAATATCATGGCGGTGCATGATCCAAAAAGAATTAGGTTGGTAAATGATCTAAAATAGCATGGTGGTGCAAGATCCACAATATCGTGGTTTTGCATGATCCACAATAGCATGGTGGTACATGATCCACAAAACAATACATCCTCTTACCCTATCTACAAACTTTTTCTTCATAATCGGCTTGGCTAAGGCGAAAATCATCTCGAAGAAGGAGCCCGCGTTGTAGACATTCATGCTCTTCACACGCCCTGGGAGCGCGTCCTGGAAAGCCTTAACCTTCTTCTTGGTGTTGTCGGGCGTCCATTCCTTCATGTGCTTCATGCTGAACCCCGTGAAGTCCACGATCACGACGAAGCCGTGTACCTGGGTCATTTCATCATCCCGGAGCAGGCGGTCCACGATCATCCCAGCACGCATCTCGTTCTTCAGGCAGAAGTGGGGGTTCTTGTGTGACACTGCCGCTGTGGTATCGAAATGCTATGTCTTACTATTTAGGTATTATTATTATACGTAGCTGTTGCTAATATTACCATAATGACTATTGTGAGCAGCTATTACCGTGGTAAGTGGTTGACTCCCCCCCCCCCCCCCCCGGAGAAAAGATATTTTTGTTTCATATGCATATGTTTGTACAAAGACTTAATTACTTTAATGATTCCCTTGTCTAACATGTTGTTGCCACAACTCCCACGCTATATACCTTATATACCGGCGTCTTGTATCTCAGGTGTGTTGTAACACTAATTGCAATCAGCAGAGGACACGAATCATATCGCCCCGTATGAGGTGGGTGGGCCACCGACAACCGATCCACTTAGGTGATATGAACTGGGGCTTGGGACCAAACTGATCGATCGACTTACAGAGTAGGAAGGTGATCGGGTTATAGCACATTTTTGTTATACTAAGAAATGTGCCAACCGTCGGGGCTAGAAAAAATCGATCGAGTTAGGGAGGCGATCAGGCTAAGGAGGTTGTCGGACAGGGCGGTTTTATGGCAATGTTAATTGCTAATATGCTATTTACTCATTCGAGTGGCTGTAACTCGCTCATGGCTCTAGGCCGACAGCTATTCGACGACCAAAATGAAATCCACATACAGCACACGCTAAACCCGACTAATACATCTCTGCTGGAGCGGAGGCTCGCATGAGACATAGAACAAAAACCTGCGCGTTACAGCGCCAAGCAATACTGGATAAGCCTCTGCGAAGAGATTCAATAAGCCTCTGACAGAGAAAAGCGGCACCCACTGTACGCCGGAATTTACAACTTACCTTTGCCTGCGGCATAGTTTGGCGCAGGATGTGTTCTATGGTGAGCCCTATTGATTGGTTTTAGAAATACGCTGGACGCATCATACGTCATAATATACTATATTATGTCTATCCTATCTTTAAATAGCATGACATAAAATAACATAATACCTTGGCGAACAAACATGATCTGGCGATTTAGCTTGTCTCTCAACGGCAGAACCAGGTAGAAACTGCGAAAGAAAAATACTGCTGATTAGATTTAATTTGTGATCACAAAATGCAAGAACGGTGATTTAATATATATTTTTTGATATCTACGGACGCCCCTTCAAACTAAGTCATTTCAAAATGATGTGAACTGTAAGGTCTCGGACACGCATCGCATATAATTGTGTGCGCGTAACTACGTTGTTTGGGCGGAATGACGTATATATTTATGGATCAAAATGTCCGTTCTTTATCCATATCGGTTGACCAAGCATGAAGACATGTTGATAATCCAGACTTGCAATTGTCACGCATCCAAACCAATTGTTACAGTAAATAAAGGATTATTATTATTATTATTATTTCAGAACATAAATACAGAGAGAAGTGAGAGCTTTAAAGGCGAGCATCAACATCGTAGGAAATGGTTTCCAACGCACCCGGCTTTGAGATACTCCTGAACGCCTTCATCTAGCGGATCCAGATTCTGCAACAACTGGGGTACCTTTGTCATCATTGCGAGTGTGTTCTGGATTAATTCACGAGCCCGCAGCTGACTGTACTTAGCCCCGCGTAGGTACATCAGCAAGATGGACGTATCTGCCAAACACAGGTTGATGTTATTCACACAGGCTGCTACCGGCTTTCATCACTGATTAATTTGTAATTGTAAATATCCACAAGCATGTAAATTAATTTGGCTGATATTATTGGTTACGTGACCCAAGGACACTTATCGATCATTAACTATCGATAGAACAATCATTGTCTTTTTATGTTACAACAAGAACAATTTAATTATCTCTGGTTGCAATCAGAAAATAAATTGTATTTACAATCCCAAAAAAATTATTATTTCTTGTGACAATCAGAAAAATAATTGTATTTTATTTTCACAATAAGAATAATCATTTTATTTCTTCTTACATTAAGAACACACTTAATGTTTGACTTTTATTCTCACACGAAATGTTATCAGCGTTGTATGCCGTATACATAATTGGCAAGCCATACCTGTCCAGCAGTGGAGATGCGGTTGTTCTTTGACCCATTTCCTAAGGGTTTGCACTGAGCTGAGTCTGTCCTTTGGGTTCTCGTGCAGCTCTTCCTTGGCCACTTTCAGACTCGCGTCGTCAAGGGAACACACGTACTTAGCGTCCTCCGGATCCATCTTAACAAATGGGAAAAAATATGTAGATGGAACGCCAAAAGGGTTTTAAAAAAGCGCGGTAGTAGAATATTTATTATTTCTCTTTACCCCAACTAACTGACTTAACCGAAAAGACATCAGAAAAAAATACCGTTCGGGTGGAACGCTAAAGGGGTACAAAATATGATGATGATAGATTACATTATTTCCCATTAACCCAAATGCAGAAACACCTTTCACGCGGAACGCTAAAGGTTGACATGCTTTTATGATTTAAATTCAAGACAGAATATACTTATTTTAAATCAACATTTCGAAATGTTGTATTGAATTGTTAAAAGCTGGAATGATGTTTTTATTAGTTGCCATTCCGGGCCAAACAAAGCTTTAATATTGTGGCTTTACATGAGACGCCAAATTTACGGATCATAAGATAGCCCAAGGAAGGGCAAACTGAGAGTCCAACGAGAATTTTTTAAAGAGGAGTCCAAAACGTAATTTAAGTTGCTGCTGCCCAAATCAAAATCAGAATGTGGTCTCCCCGAGACAGATCTCCTGATATAACCCCGAATTCGCGCCATTCATTCAGACATGCGTTATATACCATTCACAATTTGCTAATGGTCACCTCTATGCAGAGATATCTCAGTGTATAACAGTTGACGGTGTAATGCTACTATAATAGGGCTGTACAGTTCTCGCGGGTTCTATTTCCGGTTTAGGTTTTTTGGGGACCAAAAAAAAACACGTGCTCTTAGAACGAGTGCGCATCGCGCTGGTTCCTTGCTACAGCTGCGTGCCGTGCACTCATTGTAGTCAACGTTTGAGTGGTGGGAGCCGGTCGGCTGCGTGGATTGTGCCTGAAGAATCGAGTTGGTTTGAAACTATTTCTGTTTGCTTGGGTCCAGAAATTCCTAACTATAAAATCATAACATAGTTACAGATAACACATTTATCTCTCCATAATGCATGTGATTCATTCAATGAGACTGTTGTCAGCGTTGTATTTTGAGGCATATCATCGATGTTTACATTTCTGCGACAAACCGAGCACCATTGTCTTCGCCAGTTGTTACATAGCCATAGATACCACGCGCAGACATGCGAATTATGATGATTATTAAGTCCTACGACAATGGAAACCTCGCGCAGCACATTAGATCGCATGACACTGAGAGGCACTCATGAGACAACCGCATTCTGTATTATTAACTGTCCAATCGCTAATATATTAGATAAATCTACTCGGATGGCTCTAATTCTGATATGCACAGAACTTCAGTGGTTATTTGTGCATCCAAGGACAGTTTTAGCCGATTTGGTGTGTGAGGCGAGTGAAGGCAAACAACCGGAAGGTAGGCAGCACGTACAGGCCGTTGATGCTAGGCACTGACGTAGAGCATAAGTTTCCCTGTCTCGTGGCAGCTCGATAAGATCCCGTAGTGACTGTACAGCCCTATATAGATAAACCTTCCCCAATCTGTGTCCAATCTGTTATTCGTGTGCCAACATGCATGGTAAAGGCAAACGTCTTTGTATTATCATAGTACAATTACACATTTACCTGTTATGCATTCAGATATCTCTGCAAAGAGGTGATCCTTAGCAAATTGTGAGTTGTATATATTGTGTCTATCTGTGTCTGGTAGGTCTCACTATACCGTATATAGTGGCGCCAGCTTGTCTGGGCTTCATAACGTTTGATTCCATAACATTGTTGCACTGGTAGGTCTCACTATACCGTATATAGTGGCGCCAGCTTGTCTGGGCTTCATAACGTTTGATTCCATAACATTGTTGCACTGGTAGGTCTCACTATACCGTATATAGTGGCGCCAGCTTGTCTGTGCTTCATAACGTTTGATTCCATAACATTGTTGCAAGTTCGTAGAAAAGCAGTGGTGCACCCAGCACGTTCAGGGTCAAATGATTTACACTGTCCGTATAGAATGTCAACATGTGGTCTTTGTCTGCGTACGTAACATATATGCTTATACGCGTAATAGATATATGGTTAGCTACATCACTCGCCCTACGTGAGACAAGCTTGGCGGCTTTATTACTGACAGAGTATACTGCTATGTTCGGTTTGTAAATTTATTACTGACAGAAGTTGAAAACTTCTGTCAGTATACTGCTATGTTCGGTTTGTAAATTTGTTAGGATGTTAATATGTTTGTCATCTGGATATAGGGCGCATGGTAGCAGTTACGATTGTCAGACTTCACCAAGTGATAGATATGTGAAATAGCTCGGCTCATTTCGTTATTGGCACATGTAGGTCAAAGGTCAAGGTCACAGCAATTTTTTGAAAAGAAAGTTAAGAAAGCGTTTATCTCCGTTAATATTACACCTAGAGCGGTCAAGTAAGTTTCAGAATGTGCTACTAGTTATGGCGCATCTTTGAGACATTGACGACTTTTTGACGCGTCATACTCATTTTCGAGCTACATGACGTTTTATGTTTTCTGGAAAACCCAAAATATGACCTTGAACCGTTTTTTGGCGGCTTGACCAATTTAAATTGAAGTTATCACTCTGGTGTTCCGGCCTACCATAGAAATATGAATGAGAATAGCCTCTGTGAAATATGAGATTTTTCGAATACGTCATATGACGTCGCGATGAAGTCACTTTTGGTACATTAAAAAAATCGTCAAAAATCGGGGAAAAATGAAAAAAAATCGAGAGTGGCGTCATTTGGTAGGCAATGTGATCCGATGTTTGTCTGCATCATAAAAATAGTATGTTCCTATCTTACTTCTGGTTCCAGGGGTGACGGCAATTTCCTATGGGACCTCCAATGTTAAAGCCCTCAATCTCTCAGGCTGGGGAAATTAGTTTGCCCCATATTTCATCGGTGCCTGCATTAAACAGTTTCGAGATTTTTTCGTTGGTTAAACAGGGTACCCAATAACCATGGTCCTTACTAGATGGAATTCGGATAGGAACTAACGTCACAGGATTTTTTTGAAATTTTCCCTATTGTGAAAGATGAGGATTTTTGGGGCTTGCATGGACTCCCACGGGCGTCCTATTAAAGCCATCGCTCAATGCTTTCAGTTGTTGACGGATAGTAGTAGGATGAGTCATTAAATGTAAACACGGCGACATAGCCCTGTAACTTTTCGGTATATAGTCGAACGCGTTTAACATAGGACCCTATGGAGATAATCAAACTTCCTTCAATATGACGTACTTCCGGTCGAGCGATCTCACTTTGCCTTACGACGGTGCGAGATATGGTCGAGTGCAAGAGGTCTACGGTATACCCACGGCAAACGCGCGTCTCAGTTTCGTTTCTATGGCAACCGAAGATTTGCTCAATGATAAAGTATACAAATTGGGTCTAACTTTAAAAAATCGTCAAAAATCGGAAAAACAAGCTAGAGCTTAAATCTTTGCGGTTTGTGGTAGGAAACATACGTATCCAGATCACTATTGGCACCTAATTATTATTATTATTTTTATCTTGGCTGCAGATTGCTTTCTTCGTCTGTTTTTTTTTCATTTATCCGTAATGAAGAATAGCGATTTTCGGTAATTAAGTCAAGCCATATCAGAAGAGCTGACAGTCCTACCGCCGTTCTAGTCAACGTTTTTGATTGATAGTACAAAGGTTTGTGTCTTGGTATTTGGACGTGGTCGTGCGTCATGTCATGACGTTAGCATGACGTGATGACGTCATAATTTGGTAAATGCCATTACTCGCCTATTATACGTCATAACGACTTCCGGTTTGTTTGAGGTTAAACCTTATACCAAGAGACAACTGGTGGTATGCGTAACTTTTTTGGTGGTACTGAAGGGTGTCCGTCAAAAATGACGTCCAAGTTTACGTTACCCGACTTAATCGCGAGATCGTCTAAGTTTCAACTACATAGGCACTAGCTGAAATCACTAGGTACATAAGCAGGTAAAGTGAAAAAAATTAAAGCTAAATTGTTCATTTTTATAAGCGTCAGTGACGTCATGTGACGTCACGTTGACGTTTCCATGGCTAATGGCTAAAGTTAAAGTATAGAGAGTTTGGCCAAATCGGAAAATTCAATAAAAATCAGGTGAAGAGAGAGAGAGAGAAGAGCTGTACGACATGGGTGCAAGTTACTTCTGTCAGTCCCATTCAGCCTACGGCTGATTATGATCTTGTTTCGTTCATTGTCAAAACCGCTCTCCGGGTTTGCTAAGGTCATGTGTCTTAACAAATCTCGGTAAATGAGAGCCTAAAGCAACGTACATTAGGTGAATAATTAGCCACAAGGCGTACTACAAGGGCTCCACCGTAATTATTTTAACCGTTACAAAACTAAAGAATCTAGGTTTTGTGGCACTGCGTATCCTAGATACTGCAGACGCTTGTCAGGTCACGGTTCATATTTATAAGGGTAGATCCCTTTAAAATGTCATTTTGTGAATGGGTTAAAAAAATACATCATTTTCCAAAAACAAGGTTTGTTGCTGGTCATATCGGGTTATATCGCGACAATTTAAGGGTCACGATAGAGCCGGACCATGTCTCCAGCATTAACACCCTACTCGTTGTGAAAAGAGACAGGGGAAGTTTATCTTTCACAAACGTAGACATTTGCACAGATGGGATTCGTACCACACACCGGCCGCCTGGGTTGGCCTAGCACAGCACACTCGATAATAGGGGCTGTAAGTTACGTCACAGAGAGCATGCGCTCGAGCGAATCCGGTTACATGACACTTCACCGCCCCATATACAACACGGGAGCAGGACAACCCCCCCCCCCCCCCCGGTCAGTCCCCATCCGGACAACTCCCTCGGGACAATTGCCCCCCGGACAATTCTCCCCGGACAATCACCCCCCCACCCCCAGATGACAATTTCCCCCCGAGACAACTCCCCCCGTACAACTCCACCCCCCCCCCCGCCCCCCGACTATTTCAACTAAACAATTTCCCCTAATATTTTTAAATGCACCTTTTATTTCACCGAAACTTAACGAGACCTCAATGTCGGTGTGTTCTGTTTGTCTGTCTGTCTGTGAGTCTGTCTGTCTGTCTGTCTGTTTGTAACGCGGGGCATTATCTTTCGAATGCCTTAAGATATCGACTTCCAAATTCACAGAAAGATGCGGAAAGGCAATCGTCAGACTAAACTCGTAGATAGGCAATAAAACTTCAAGGTCAACGTCACGATGACGTCATACGTCCAAAACACATTTTCTACTCTAGCTCTCTTAATATTGCAGCTAGAGAACCGCAATTCGTGTCAAAATACTCAACTCCTCAAAATCTGTTGCGTTACTGACATCAGATAGTGGGATAAAAAGTTTTCGCGCCACAGGCAGTTGAAAATTAGATTTTTTTTTTTTTATAAAGTTTGAGATATCGACTCCTCCTTCTGCACAGACAATGCCACGGCCCACCGTCAGGCCAAGTTCGTAGATGGGCCGTGTAGGTCAAAGGTCAAGGTCACGGGAATTTTTCGAAATTCCCTTAACCATTGAAATATAGGACCAAAAATCGGCAAAATCGCAATAGCGTTCCCAGTTTTTACTTAATGACGCTCAAAATTAATTCACGTATTGGGCTCATAGGTACCCTGTACATGGTGTTTAATTTGTTTTTTAAATCGTCTGAATAGTTCTTCTGCAAAAAAATTCCAAAGTTTAACAATAAAATGAGAAAATGGTCTCAATTTCTCCGTGAAGGGTACAAGTGAGACAAACGCCACCTGGCCTGATACAGGACATCAGTAATTGGGCACGAATAACTATATTGGTCAAGGTCACGCTTCCAAGGTCAAGGTCACAGCAAGGTGAAGGTCACGAAACATGTGTTCCCGCGTAACTCCGTTAATATTGGGTCTAGAGATTCGCTGTTAGTTTGAGATTATTCCTCAGGGAGAGGCAAAAACGCCTAATTGGCTTAGACTTCTCCGGATACTGAAAGATTTTCGAGTAATCGGCCATTCAATATTCAGCGTTAGTGTCAAGAGGCGTTTTTAACTTTGCAAGGCCATAACTCTGTTATTATTTGAGCTAGGGAGCCCAGATTTGGCATGAATGGAGAGAAAAATGTGAGCTAGGTTCATCGTAACCACCTCAGAATTGCTCTAGGACGTTTGGCCGCTAGAGCGTTCGCAAGAGGTGCACCCCCCTCCATGCCGACGCTCCCATTACGAGTCAACGGCGATAAGGACAGGCACTCTTTCGGGGTTGCGATGGCCGCCGTTCGCCTAATAGCGACGCTAGAGGGTCGGAACTGGTTGCAAAAGACGGGCAAACGTCGACTTGGGTATGGAATCCGCCTTCGCTTTTAGCCTATCACGCTTAGTTCCGCCGCTAGGGGGCTCCGTAATTCAGCGATGACGAGTCCGAGAAGAGCGATTAGGGTGTGACCAAGGACACGTAGGAAGTCGGGATTGTAACGTATTCACTCTAAACGACGCCCTCGACCTGGAAAAATAGCCCGCGTTGAACAGCAGCCGTTAGATGGCGCTCGTCCAGCACATGACGATATTTGGGGTCCAATTTGGGCTAATTTGCGCTTTCAGCCAGCAATTTGGCCTGGCTACAGCTTTCAGTGGGCGATATGGTCTCGAACGCCAGGCCGAACAACCAATGAGCGAGCGGCCATGGGTCTTAAAATGGTCGAAATAGTCGCCAAACTTCCATTTTCGACCCTTCTCAAGCTCTGCTTGACCGTCTAGTTATCTTATCTTCCTGTAGTATTTACGCAGCAAACACCCCCTCTGACCTCCCACCCCTTGAGATCCGCAGGGTCTCACTAATAACCGAGCCATCGATGTATGTTACACAAGTTAACTGCCATCAGCTTAAGGCTATGGCGGCCCAGGGCTTATTGTGAGCTTGTTGAGACATTGTCTCTGGGGTGGTTGTCTAGGGGGGGAGTTGTCCGGGGGGAGTTGGCCGGGGGGGAGCTGTCCGGGGGGGACTTATCCTAGCGGGGAATTGTCCGTGGGGGGGGGAGTTGTCCGGGGGGGAGAGTTATCCGGGGGGACTTATCCTAGCGGGGAATTGTCCTAGGGGGAATTGTCCGGGGCGGAATTGTCGGGGGCGGGGGAGTTGTCTTGGGGGGAATTGTCTGGGGGGAATGGTCCGGGGGGGCCAATTTGTAATGGCGTGAAACGCACAGAAAACCACCGTCTACGCCTATTAGGCCACGGGGTGACACCTATACACACACGAAGAAACATTTTAGAAATAACAATCGGTCGCGCTGTTTACATGTATAAACTACAACGCTTAATAACGGTTGCTTTGGTCACATACAAATCAGTGTCGTCCAGATAAGGGTCGGAGAAGCGGAGACAACAAATGAGTTAAATTACGTTCGATACTTGGCCCAGGTCCTTTGCCAAGAAGATCTTCAGACCGATAGAACCCGTGAGATTATCATGGACCAAGGGCAGTGAAACACAATGATAATTATTAGATAAGCACAGCATTGGTATCAATGCAAGTGTATCACAATCTAACCGTCAATGGATGATTGCTGCGATTTAATAAAGCATCTTCCTTCGTCCTATTAATAGTATGCTTACATGGACAAGTGTGTTTCAACAAATCCCTGGCTTCGACGAGGAAATATCCTCGTCACAATGTTTAAAATATATCTAGGTTTACAATCTCTCTTCAAGTATCAAGACTCGAACTTTTAAATACAATTCATTTTTGATATATAAGGTATGGAAATCTTCGCATAAATATTATGCTCTAACTTACATGTATATCTATGTTCGTAATCTCTTTTCAAACGATCAAGACTCGCACTTTCATAAATAATCTGTGTTAAAATTACGTGTGAGAAAGTTGTTCATAAAGACATGTTACCTTCTATTGTGAGCGTCTTCGCACGCTGTAGTCCCTATACACACGTATCTAAAGCACACAGTATGAGGTATGATAACTCATACAGTCTCGCATAATTTGCAATGACAGGTTTACCCCGAGGGCTGGTATCACTGGAGGGGTCTAGCTCTCGATCTTTGTATTTCACGCGCAGCAAGATTTTTGCGTTGATAACTGCTTGTCATGGCTCCAGGCACTGATGACCCTATGTAACCAAAACCTCAATTCTTCGTGATAATGGACGTTCAAAGTGTATAGGGATATAAAGTCTCGTTCGCCAAGACCTCCGGTTTACTTCTTTTGGGGTACAAACAAAAGAAGCACGTGTTCGGAACGAGTTTAGAATCTCAGCGCACACAGGTATCCTGAGTATCTGTGACGTAGGCGTGATGTATATGTTACGCAAAGAGAGAGGGAACCAGACTACATGCGTAAGAGCCATGCGCCGAGGGGTGGGTCCATTGCGAATCCCCAGCGCTAGAATCAAGAATATTTAAGAACTATAGCTGCACAACATGAATAGGCGGCATATTTGTCATAATAATGTGAGCGGAAAGCTGTAGGACCCCGTGTAAAGTGAGCTGAGCGATATAGGAATCATAATATATTCTGAACGCTATAAGATCATGTATAATATTAGCTGAACGCTGTAGCGCCCAGTGCTTTGACATCAAAGTATCCGATCTGAAGTTCAGTTCATAAAGGGGTCTCTTTAGTGTATTGTATCAGTGATGTTCTAGATATATCAGCCCCCTCCCCCCTCGTACATTAACGGCATATCCACCCTGACATATATATATCCCTGACCTGCCAAGCGTTCAACGGATGACATGGCATAAGATATTTCTTGTGATATACAATATGTTTGATCCATAACAATCAACCTCATCTAGCTAACATAACTATTGCATACATTTTAGACTTCGATTTGAGTATTTTGTCTTAGAAGTTTCTTGACTGAAAACGGGTCTAGACGATAGCTTCTTTGTGACTCATTGCGTACAAGTGATGGGATGAGGCTTTTCCTGTCGAATCACGTAACAATCATCATGAATTGCATATCTGCGAGCGGTATCTATGACCGCATCAAAACGATCCTAATATGAACTGATCAGGCGATGTAAACATCGATGATTTGCCGACGAAGGTGGAGTCGAAGTCAGATGTCCTGTACAATATTCTCTTCAGTCATATTATTTCAGATAGCTTTCTGTCAATAAAACGTGGCACTCTTAATGTACCAATTTAGGATTCTTGCAGCATCTTATTTGCTGCATATACCGATTGAGCTACTTTATTGCCACTTAAATATCGCTTAGAAAACGCAGAACGATTGGTCCTATACATACACTAATGGGCTGTTGGGTGCAGGGTGACTGACTCCTAAATCACAGAGCTGGTGTGTTGTTTACATATAAATATAACTTTTTCGCCTGGCCATCACAAGATATCAATTGTTTACATTACTATATCTTGCCACAAGTGCCTTCACGTAGCATATGTGCTACGTGCTAGACACTCGGCAGAGCCCCGTACAATGAGAACTGAACGCTGTAAGACCCCGCGTAATATGAGCTGAACGTTGTAGAACGCTGAATATTATGAGCTGAACGTTGTTGGACCTGTATAACATGAGCTAAAGGCCCTGTGTCTTCACATCAAAGTGTCCGATCTGATAAACTTCAGTTCATAAAGGGATTTCTTTTGGCGTATTATATCAGTGATATACTAGAAATATTATCTCCCCTCCTCCCCTACCCTTCATAATACCCCCCCCCCTCCTCCACTCTCCTTCGTTACACCCTCTCCATTCCTCCCACTCCAGTGCAGGGGATATCGAGATCTAGGCCCCTTCAGTGAAAACAAAGTCCAGCCCTCGTGATCAATTTATCTTGCGCTCTGTAGGCCTGGATGGGTAATCATACTTACTGTGTCAGGCTTTCTATAGAATACGTGTGTATCATATGTGGGTTGCACTCAGTTGCCTGAACTTGGGGTCCAATTTGGGCTAATTTGCGCTTTCAGCCAGCAATTTGGCCTGGCTACTGCTTTCAGTGGGCGATATGGTCTCGAACGCCAGGCCGAACAACCAATGAGCGAGCGGCCATGGGTCTTAAAATGGTCGAAATAGTCGCCAAACTTCCATTTTCGACCCTTCTCAAGCTCTGCTTGACCGTCTAGTTATCTTATCTTCCTGTAGTATTTACGCAGCAAACACCCCCTCTGACCTCCCACCCCTTGAGATCCGCAGGGTCTCACTAATAACCGAGCCATCGATGTATGTTACACAAGTTAACTGCCATCAGCTTAAGGCTATGGCGGCCCAGGGCTTATTGTGAGCTTGTTGAGACATTGTCTCGGGGGTGGTTGTCTAGGGGGGGAGTTGTCCGGGGGGAGTTGGCCGGGGGGGAGCTGTCCGGGGGGGACTTATCCTAGTGGGGAATTGTCCGGGGGGGGGAGTTGTCCGGGGGGGAGAGTTATCCGGGGGGACTTATCCTAGCGGGGAATTGTCCTAGGGGGAATTGTCCGGGGCGGAATTGTCGGGGGCGGGGGAGTTGTCTTGGGGGGAATTATCTGGGGGGAATGGTCCGGGGGGGCCAATTTGTAATGGCGTGAAACGCACAGAAAACCACCGTCTACGCCTATTAGGCCAAGGGGTGACACCTATACACACACGAAGAAACATTTTAGAAATAACAATCGGTCGCGCTGTTTACATGTATAAACTACAACGCTTAATAACGGTTGCTTTGGTCACATACAAATCAGTGTCGTCCAGATAAGGGTCGGAGAAGCGGAGACAACAAATGAGTTAAATTACGCTCGATACTTGGCTTAGGTCCTTTGCCAAGAAGATCTTCAGACCGATAGAACCCGTGAGATTATCATGGACCAAGGGCAGTGAAACACAATGATAATTATTAGATAAGCACAGCATTGGTATCAACGCAAGTGTATCACAATCTAACCGTCAATGGATGATTGCTGCGATTTAATAAAGCATCTTTCTTCGTCCTATTAATAGTATGCTTACATGGACAAGTGTGTTTCAACAAATCCCTGGCTTCAATGAGGAAATATCCTCGTCACAATGTTTAATATATATCTATGTTTACAATCTCTCTTCAAGTATCAAGACTCGAACTTTTAAATACAATTCATTTTTGATATATAAGGTATGGAAATCTTCGCATAAATATTATGCTCTAACTTACATGTATATCTATGTTCGTAATCTCTTTTCAAACGATCAAGACTCGCACTTTCATAAATAATCTGTGTTAAAATTACGTGTGAGAAAGTTGTTCATAAAGACATGTTACCTTCTATTGTGAGCGTCTTCGCACGCTGTAGTCCCTATACACACGTATCTAAAGCACACAGTATGAGGTATGAGTCTATACAGTCTCGCATAATTTGCAATGACAGGTTTACCCCGATGGCTGGTATCACTGGAGGGGTCTAGCTCTCGATCTTTGTATTTCACGCGCAGCAAGATTTTTGCGTTGATAACTGCTTGTCATGGCTCCAGGCACTGATGACCCTATGTAACCATAACCTCATTTCTTCGTGATAATGGACGTTCAAAGTGTATAGGGATATAAAGTCTCGTTCGCCAAGACCTCCGGTTTACTTCTTTTGGGGTACAAACAAAAGAAGCACGTGTTCGGAACGAGTTTAGAATCTCAGCGCACACAGGTATCCTGAGTATCTGTGACGTAGGCGTGATGTATATGTTACGCAAAGAGAGAGGGAACCAGACTACATGCGTAAGAGCCATGCGCCGAGGGGTGGGTCCATTGCGAATCACCTAGCGCTAGGATCAAGAATATTTAAGAACTATAGCTGCACAACATGAATAGGCGGCATATTTGTCATAATAATGTGAGCGGAAAGCTGTAGGACCCCGTGTAAAGTGAGCTGAGCGATATAGGAATCCATATAATATGTTCTGAACGCTATAAGATCATGTATAATATTAGCTGAACGCTGTAGCGCCCAGTGCTTTGACATCAAAGTATCCGATCTGAAGTTCAGTTCATAAAGGGGTCTCTTTAGTGTATTGTATCAGTGATGTTCTAGATATATCAGCCCCCTCCCCCCTCGTACATTAACGGCATATCCACCCTGACATATATATATCCCTGACCTGCCAAGCGTTCAACGGATGACATGGCATAAGATATTTCTTGTGATATACCATATGTTTGATCCATAACAATCAACCTCATCTAGCTAACATAACTATTGCATACATTTTAGACTTCGATTTGAGTATTTTGTCTTAGAAGTTTCTTGACTGAAAACGGGTCTAGACGATAGCTTCTTTGTGACTCATTGCGTACAAGTGATGGGATGAGGCTTTTCCTGTCGAATCACGTAACAATCATCATGAATTGCATATCTGCGCGCGGTATCTATGGCCGCATCAAAACGATCGTAATATGAACTGATCAGGCGATGTAAACATCGATGATTTGCCGACGAAGGTGGAGCCGAAGTCAGATGTCCTGTACAATATTCTCTTCAGTCATATTATTTCAGATAGCTTTCTGTCAATAAAACGTGGCACTCTTAATGTACCAATTTAGGATTCTTGCAGCATCTTATTTGCTGCATATACCGATTGAGCTACTTTATTGCCACTTAAATATCGCTTAGAAAACGCAGAACGATTGGTCCTATACATACACTAATGGGCTGTTGGGTGCAGGGTGACTGACTCCTAAATCACAGAGCTGGTGTGTTGTTTACATATAAATATAACTTTTTCGCCTGGCCATCACAAGATATCAATTGTTTAAATTACTATATATTGCCACAAGTGCCTTCACGTAGCATATGTGCTACGTGCTAGACACTCGGCAGAGCCCCGTACAATGAGAACTGAACGCTGTAAGACCCCGCGTAATATGAGCTGAACGTTGTAGAACGCTGAATATTATGAGCTGAACATTGTTGGACCTGTATAACATGAGCTAAAGGCCCTGTGTCTTCACATCAAAGTGTCCGATCTGATAAACTTCAGTTCATAAAGGGATTTCTTTTGGCGTATTATATCAGTGATATACTAGAAATATTATCTCCCCTCCTCCCCTACCCTTCATAATACCCCCCCCCCCCCCCTCCACTCTCCTTCGTTACACCCTCTCCATTCCTCCCACTCCAGTGCAGGGGATATCGAGATCTAGGCCCCTTCAGTGAAAACAAAGTCCAGCCCTCGTGATCAATTTATCTCGCGCTCTGTAGGCCTGGATGGGTAATCATACTTACTGTGTCAGGCTTTCTATAGAATACGTGTGTATCATATGTGGGTTGCACTCAGTTGCCTGAATTGTCTGCATGGACTAGAGTGTACGAAGATACCCACAGTCGAAGGTAACATTGTCTTTGTAGACAGCTTAATATACTATATATTAAAACTTAATATCAAGAACGTATTATGCTTGAATGTTCTAGTCTTGATAGTTGGAGAGAGGTTGCGATAGCAGATAAATATTCTGATCATTTAGTTTCTCCTTTGAAGCAATGTGTTTGTTGAGACACACCATTAGTGCGTACTATATAAAGGACAAAGATGCTGAGATTCAAGATAAGACAATTGACCTCTTCATAATGCGCTTATTCCGTTCGATCAGACCGTTGACAGCGTTGTATTTTGAGGATAATCATCGATTATAGGGTTGCACAGTCCTGACGAGCTAATGTGTCTTCCCTGTCGCATGACGTAATAATCATCACGAGTCGCATGTCTGCGCGCGGTATCTATGGTGCGTTAAAACGATACTTATATGAACTGATCAGCCGATGACAATGGTGCTCCGTTTGTCGCAGAAATGTAAACATCGATGATTGGCCTCAAAATACAACGCTTCTATCAGTCTCATCGAACGGACCACATGCATTATGGAGATTGCAATGTCTTATCCTGAACTATATTACGATTTTACAAGTCAGAAATTGACTGGACACAAACCAAATATTTATAGGGTTTGAAACTCATTCGATACTGCACGCTCGAACCGCGCAGCCGACGAGTTTCCAACACTCAAACCTTGACTAATGTTCGTGTGCAGAACGCATTCTGCTGGTATGTTGGTATATACCAGCGGCGGATCCAGGAGGTGGGGGTTGGGGGGGGAGGGGGGCACATGGGACACGTGTGTTAGAACCCAAAACGTCATAGTGACCAAAACGTCATACCTTGGTAGAATGTAATATACAGTTTAAAGTTTAATTTCAACCATCCCGGTTATCGCCCACACACCCCTGCGTGGCGTTTCTGAAGGAGACAGGGCTGGGCCACTCGGAGCTAAAGGACTGATTGATTGACAATTAGAGACCTCTTGGAGGCGGAAATTTGCGAATTAAGGCGCAGGAAAATAAAGAAATCTAAGGTTTCTTGGAATAGAAGGTTCCAAGGGATGGACCCGGAGGGAGGGGGGGGCGATACCCATATTCCATCCTTTATGGAGGCACTTAAATATATCTGAAACTGAAGAGTTACTGCCTCATGTATTCATAGCCCCCGTCAACAGACAGTGCGATCGAGGCACAGTGTGAAACTGTACATTTGCTCCAAGATGGCTGAGACCGTGTGATCTGACGTTTTCGTCAGTATGACGTTTTGGGCCCTAACACACGTGCCCCTCTTCGCTGGAAGACAAAAAGGCACGAGACCTATTCTTTCTGCACAACCTCACCAGCACCCCCTCCCCCTTCCCCCCACCCTCTCCCGACCCTCGGACGCAAGTTTCTCACAGGATCGGAGCCTGGATAGTACTTAAATACATGGTACGACCCCCCACCCCCCACCCTCTTTCCTAAATTCCTGTTTTAATCTGAAGCGAATGAAGGCGAACGGACCAGCGGAAAGTACGCAGCATAGATCATTGATAAAACAGCATCGATGTAGAGCATAAGTATCGCTGTCTCGTGGGTTCTCGATCTGATCCCCTACTGACAACTAATATAAAACATTTTCAATTCTTTTGTAAAAATCAACATAATGTAAATTTTTTTTAATTAGTTGCATAACGGGAGGAAGCGCCTAAGCCACGACCTTTAACGTTTCACTTGAAATTGTCTCAACCTTTTGTCCCGGAAGATAAGAGATAAAATACTGATTTATGTCAATTTCGCTGTATTTTAAGATGGATCCGGAGGACGCTGAATACGTGTGTCACCTTGACGACGAGAGTCTGAAAGTGGCAAAGGAAGAGCTGCACGAGAACCCAAAGGACAGACTCAGCTCAGTGCAAACCCTTAGGAAATGGGTCAAGGAACAACCGCATCTCCACTGCTGGACAGGTATGGCTTGCTAATTATGTGTACGGCATACGACGCTGATAACATTTCACGTGAGAAATGAAACTGCTTTCTGGATGTAATATAAAATAGAACAATTAATCTGCTTGTAACAGGAAAGAAGTAATTCTGATCGATGAAAGCCAGTAGAAGCCCGTATGGATAAAATCAACCTCTATTCGGCAGATACGTCCATCTTGCTGATGTACCTACGCGGGGCTAAGTACAGTCAGCTGCGAGCTCGTGAGTTAATCCAGAACACACTCGAAATGATGACAAAGGTACCCCAGTGGCTGCACAATCTGGACCCGCTAGAGGAAGGCGTTCAGGAATATCTCAAAGCCGGGTACGTTGGAAAATGTAATCGTGTTGTAGACAATTTGCCACGATATGAATGAACGCTCGCCTTTAAAGTGTTCGTGCCACGATTTTTTTTAGCTCAGAGTTAACTTTGTTTATGGAAGATAAACAAATAAGAATTGGTTTCAATGGGAGTTTACAGTATTTATTCCAAGATATTACCATAAACGTGTTCGGCAAAGTATCAAAAGTGAGGTCCGGTGGGTTTATAGGGCTATACAGTTCTCGCGATCGGGCCGCGAGATTTCAGATTTGGGGACAAACAAACACACGTGCTCCATGTTGAAGTATAGGCAGCTATAAGTAAATTTCTTTCCAAGTTTATTCTAAAGACTATGGGTCCCATTACACTAAACATGGCTACGGGAGGTATACGCTAAAATATTTGGAGGCGATGAAGCGCAGAACTTTCGGAATACACAAGGAAAAAGCCCTCTTCAAAACCAACGAAAGCTAAAAATAGCGTTCTAACTTTAGCCCTGCATGCCGGCTTTCGCTAGTTCCCCAAACAACGAGACATCACAGTCTCACGGTGCCTCCGCGGCAACAGAAATGGCGAGAGAAAGTTGTCGACTTAAGCTGGCCATCCATTTATCCGTGATCCGTGATCCGTGTCCGTGTCCGCGAAAAATCGCTTATATAGAGAAATGCTTGAGAAACATCCATTGGTCCGCTCCGTGTGTGTGCGCGTATCTGTGTCCGTGGGGAATCGCTCCGTGAGCGATTTTCACGGACACGGACGTCTGGGGTGTTCGTTTGTGTGACCTACTTTCGGTCAGTAGTTTCCCTCGTGCACCTTGGGAGGTGCATAGATACATTGTGTGTGATAACGATAGTTTCTATTTTGCTCCAATATGCCAAAACTGAAGAAAAGGTAGTTACTGGTGCAGATGTATGTGAAAAAATGATCGAACTGTTCAGACAGAATTCGGTCATTTATGATGCGAGAGCGCCGCAACACATGGACGCCATATATATTGGCAAGGTTTGGAAGAGCATCGCCAGAGAACTGAAGGTTACTGGGTTAACAGGTATGCAAACTATACAGATCTTGACAATTTCGAACCCAAAAGAGTGTTTCACGTAGACATATTCACGTATATAAGGATGATTACCTCACGGACGCGCGGACACGGATTTTTTGCATCCGTCGCCACGTCCGCGAGCGTCGTGCGTCGTCCGCCTTAAAGGGATCCACTATAATTCAATGGAGCGAACACACGAGTCCGCGTCCTGGTCCGCGTCCTTCTCCGGCTTCGTCGACTTCGGTCCGGGACCGAATTTGACGCAGGCGGAGAAAAAGGTGGACGATTAATTACGCAGGAGTGAGGCTATCCAGATGGTTTTGCTGGCTTTGCTGGACTTTGCACCCCAGGTTTTGAATTAACCCAGCGTAGAACATGGAAACTGGGTATGGGAGGCATTTAGAACTTTATTTTAGAAAAAATGAATTAAGTAATTAGGTAATAATTAGCTGAATTTTCTCCAAGTTGTTTTTGCTGTCATTATAATATGGTTGCCAAATGGAGTTAGTGTCAGTATATTCTGTGATGATATATAATGACATGACGCTCTGTAGTTTGATTCGGCCAGAATCCATGGGCTTACTGGCCTAGAATGATCTGGAACAACAGCTTCCATATGGAAAAGTGGGGCGGGCGACGGACGTGAAGACGAACACGTGTAGTCCAAAAGACGCACGACGCTCGCGGACGTGGCGACGTATGCAAAAAACGGACGGTGTGTTCGTTTCGTAAGACATTCCGCTGTCAAAATGTGCAGTGTATGGAGTTACAACACACCGATGCGTCATTAAACCACATGTTAAAGTTAAAATAACACCAGTTGGATGTTTTTGTATCACTTTTGGATCCCGAAAAGACATAGTTTCATTCTTTGTAAGTAATTCGTTGAAGCGTTGCGCCAACATTGTCACCGGGGAGAATCCGTGTGACCTCATAATGCCTCGTTTTCGTAGGTAATGCTAAAAAACGTTAGTTCCTAAGCTGTGTTGTCCCGTCGTAGCAAATATTCGTTTTTTTATGGCGCAAAAGAAAGACAAAATGTCGTCTATATGTTTTGTGCAGCTATATTTCTTAAATATTCTTAATCATATCGCCAAGTCTTCCGCACTGCACCCACCCCTCAGCGCCTGGTTTTTGCGCAGGTAGTCTGGTTCCCTGGCTCTTTACATATCATATACGTCACGCCTACGTCACAGATAGTCAGGATACCAGTGTGCGCAGTGTGCGCTGGGATTCTAAACTCGTTCCAAACACCTGCTTTGTATGTTTGTCCCCAAAATAGGTAAACCGGAAGTCTTGGCGAACGAGACTTTATAGCCCTATTTCTGGGAGCATTGCATCTGAACGTTATTTAGCAATTCCACAATGAAGTCCCAAGATTGTCAGATGAGCTTTGACGCAGTGGGTTGGCATCTGTTTTCGAGGGCTTGTATTGTTCTTATGGCTAAGTGCTTTTCGTTGAGTTTAAGCCAATGAGCGAATCTGAGTTTCAATGTAAAATCTTATGCGTTTGTATTCCCCTTTGACGTCACTGTCTTCGCTCCCAGAATTTAAATGGGTAGGAGCAAACAAGTGGAAAAAGTATTCCCTTCTACTATTTGGGGCGTTATAGCTCGATAATATAAGCGTGGAAACACAGAACATTAATATGAGCTAAAGTTGTTTTGGCGTGGCATCAAATGTTTAAGGCTCTCATTTCTCTGTGTGCATAATTGAAGATATGAGGGCTGCGTGTTTGAAGTAATTGTTTATTTACTGTATCGATTGGTGGCAGGGGCAAATTTAGGAATTTGAAAAGGGGGAGTGGAATCACTGAAAATGTTAATATGAAAAATTGCGCTTATAATTCTACATTTCCTACTTTTCTGACCATTATAAAGGATTTATGTTGTTCAGCAAGACTTATTTTTTCTAGTTTATACCTGACGCTGCCCAAGCGAGACAAGTTAAAGCGCAAGATTATGCTTGTTCGCCAAGGTAATATTTCTTTATGCCTTTGTTTTATTTTATAATTGTCATCACAGTACAGATATATTGCAGCTGTTCCATTTAAATTCAGATGACGATACATAATGCATATTTTAATTACACACAATATCGTGATTAACCAAGGTGTCTAGCACATTTATAAAACAAATAAAAATGAGTTCACAATGAGTTCATTGCGTACGATCTGTATTGAAATTAACAACATATCACATCTTGATACAACAGCGGCTGTTTCACCCAAGAACCCCCACTTTTGCCTGAAGAACGAGATGCGTGCTGGGATGATCGTGGACCGCCTACTCCGAGATGACGAAGAGACCCAGGTACATGGCTTCGTCCTGGTCTTTGACTTCACGGGGTACACCATGAAGCACATGAAGGAATGGACGCCCGAGAACACCAAGAAGCAGATGAAGGTTTTTCAGGACGCGCTGCCAGGGCGAACGAAGGGCATGCATGTCTACAACGCGGGTTCCTTCTTCGAGATTATGTTCGCCATAGCCAAGCCGTTTATGAAGAAAAAATTCATAGATAGGGTAAGAGAATGTATTGATGTCAAACAGTTAATTAATATTTAGTTATACGCTGGTTTTCAAGTATTACGATCATTATCATTTGGTATGGTAAGTGGCTATATATATATACATAATTTATGAATGTGCGGCAACGTACTAGGTAGAAAAACGTTCCATCTCTGCATAGCTGCCTCATTATTTGACAACAGAAGGCTTCCACTTTGTTCACTATGTTCATACCATGAAGCATGAAGTCGTAAATATTCCGCTTTCAATGGTTAGATATAATGGTCTCCGATATAATTATGATCTACACGAATGTTTTCTGAAATATTTACTTTGTTCACTATCTATGCTCATACCATGAAGCATGAAGTCGTAAATATTCCGCTTTCAATGATAATTCTGGAAAACACTGCAATGGTAGTTAGATTGAAACCACTGTCGCTCCCCGTGTGTAATGAAGCATATTTGGAAGACTTCTTCAGTGACAGTTATCAGATTTCAATGAGTAAATCGTTTAGACTGAGATCCCTTTCTGTGGTGACAGATGAAGGTTCACTCTACCCTGGAGAGTCTGTACAAAGTGGTTCCGATGGAACTGCTTCCACAGGAATACCTTCCGGACGATTACAAGGGTCCAACAATCGGATCAGTCAAGTCACTAACCGGTACGTCAATGCAGTCGTCAAATGACTTACTTACTCTTGTCCTTGCACTGCCTCATTTTTATTTTCTATTTTGCTGCTTATCACACGAAGAATATATCAGCATATTACAATATTCTGTCGTGGTTCATATCATACAACTGACATGCAATGAGATGAGTTAAGCTTTAAGCCGTCCTGTCTAGATTGGCTCATGAGTGTGCCGATTTCCGCTTTTCACCTCAATTTGCAGACTCCTTGTATGACGAGATCACCTCCCCAGCATACCGGGAGTACGCGATGCGCGTCAGCAGCGAAAAGTACGGCGTTGACCTTGACAAACAACCGGACGCTATCAACACGGCATCCTTCCGTAAAATCAGTCTAGACTAACGCAGGATAGACATATATCTTAACATAGCGAACACGGACTGATACTAGAATCAGCTGAAGTATAGAAAAGGATTATGAAATGGACATGACGAAGAACCAGCTCCACGCGGACAAGACCTGCTTCACGCAGCGGAAATCAAGTTCAGATACTCATTGTTTCAGCTGGAAAACATGATGACTGTCACAGTGATGCAGTTAATGCCGCAAATAGAGCATTTGTTTCTGTTTCTGAGGGAAACGTTTGAAATATAATTATGTAAGGGGAACGATATGCATATAAAAACTTCTAACTTCTGAATTATGCATGAGATCATGTCTGGACTATATTACTTGCACAATGCGATGTATGGATAAATATATATATATATAGAACAATATTATGTATTGCATGATGTCCCAAGAAAAACATGCTACTTTTGACGGACTTCTTCTTATTTTTTTATTCAAGGATTTATATAAACAGTCTTTAATTTGCGTATTTGATTAGCGTCAATTAGTAGTTCAGATACTACATTTCGGTGTTGCTTCTATGCTTCAAACGGTTTTGGGGGAATTACCAAGAAGCGATGAAGTGGAGCCAAAATGAAGTTAGATGTCTTACACAATATTATCTTCGGTCATATCTGTTTTTTCAATAAAACGTAATACTCTTATACCGATTTCGGACGATTCTTGCAACATCTTATTTCCTGCAGATACCGATTCAATTTACTTTATTGCCTCATAAAGATCGCCACTCGCTGCCTTCAACTAACTCCGCTGTTCTTAAGAATCTTGAAATTTGCCCCCAGGCGACAGCAGTGGTAAAAGCGGAGCTTGCGTAGCGCCACCGCGAGGCGAGCTTGAAAGATCGCTCAGAAAACGAGGCACGATTGGCCCTATATACATATATACATATGTCTATCTAGGTTGCTCATCACTATCATTTTTACGAAGTTTGACTGTCAGTGCCTCGCGGACTAACCTGCTACCAAATGCATGCCCACGCCTTCTGGCTGGTAACTATATAACACAATTAATACATAACTAAATAGAACAGAATGTTGTACATAGCATTATAAAAACAATTTTTGCAGCAGACAGACAGGCCATAACACTTCGATTCTGTAAGTAGTGCACAAACAAATATAAATTATTGGGGCATACACCCGTTTTACCTCCATCAAACCACTCCTTTGTTGCAAGGTTGCCAGTGACATAATTTAAGTCTCGTTTTATCGGGCTCAGCTTAAAAGGCTTCGTGATTCGGCTGCGCCCCAGCATAATTAAAATATCGCATATTGCATGGTCGTTGACAACTCAAGAACAACTATTGCTCCGAAATCCTTTCCTTTTGGCCAGGAATTAATAATAAAAGGGAAGTTTAACGCCATTTGTGCTAATTATAGTTGAAGCTTAGGAACTCGTCATAAACAAAAGCGCACACCTGTGAGTTTTTCACGCGTCGCACGTGTAGCTAGCCGCATGAGATTGATACCAACCCAATGACCCATATGCAGTCAAAATCGAGGCCTCCTCGAGAATTAGATAAGGGAGGAGACCCGGCGAACCGAGTACGAGTCAACAAGACTGGTCCACTCCTAAATCGTAAAGGCCAAGACGATTACTTATCTCGTTGAACCTCTATGAAGCAACCATGTCTGGGAATAAGCACAACGGCTACAATGTTTCAATGGGCATTATTGACTGCAGCTTAGGAGAGTGAAGGCTTATCCAAGATACTCTCCTCCAAGGCCTCCAGTGGAGCCGTACAAACAATGATTGATTCTCTGAAATGTTGTACTTTTGAACTAGATCCCGGTACTAGACAATGGAATATCTCCTACATGATCATTCTATTGCCCTCTATACAGTCAAAAACACGGTTTATTTTGGCACGAACAGATTCTTCTATTTTTAGGATACTTTACCGTTCCGTTAAAAAAAAGGTTGTCCATTTTCCAAGTATACCCCCATTTCACAAAATGACCAAAATTTAACACCCACCACGAGGTAGGTAGCCGTGCTAATTTCCTGAGAAACAGGTCCTGAAGATTGAAGATTGATTTCACAAAAATATTTTTTTGCGCAGCTTATTTCACACCAATTATCAGTAATTTACGCCTTCACATTTTAATAAATCTGGTTAGATATAATGGTCTCCGATATAATTATGATCTACACGAATGTTTTCTGAAATATTTACATATTTTCTCGATGTTTCTTTCCTTGAATTTTCCGAATTTATCACGAAGAGCCATGCTCGGGGAAATACCCTGTGAATGACGTAACGAGTTAGGGATTCCCCTTTCACTGACACCCGCCGATGTTCAATGTTTACCGAGATCTTCTCTAAATCGCCGAAGCTTATTATACGATGCTCTATTTATTTTACCTATGTCACCACTTCTTTTGCTGTGTTTTATTCGTGCTTTGTTTCATTAAGACTGCGTAAAATTTCAGGGCTACAGCCCGCCGATGTTTACCGAGGTCTGCTCAAATTCGCCGAGGCTTATTATGGGTAGCTTACCTTAATGGCCCTGCTGTGTTTGCGGTTGTTTTATATGATAGATGACATGAAGGACAGTCTATAGGAGCATTTTGATGGAATTTTATCAATTACTTGTGCACAAATTCAACAAATGCTTGCATTCTTAACACCAATGTTGAGTATCAATTTCGGTTGTTTCAATGTCCTCCCCAGAACAATCTATCAATGAAATATGTGTTGATTATTAATTATGTACTAGAGAAGATATCGTCAATTATCCATGCGCAAAACCCAAGCTGGCCGCCTTGTCGGGTTAACAACGGGGAGGTGGGGGGGGGGGGGGCGGGGGAGAGTACTTGTCATAGATAAGTGTTGCAGCCCCCTCCCTCTTCCTAACATGATATGAGTGAGTGGGACTGACCCGATAGCTCAGTGGGTTAGAGAGTTCACCTTGATTGATCAGGTCCCCTGGGAGCCTAATGGCCCGCGGATAGGTTGTTCGAGCCCCGCTGTGGCCATGTCTGTATGGTTGCAGGATAAAGCTCCCATGTCTTTCTTCGCAAAGAGTAGGGGGTTACCCCCGGGGACATGGCTCTTGTCTCTTTCTTCTCCCATTGACGCGATCTGAGAAAAAGTGGTTAAATCGTCCTGAAAATACAACCAACCATAACATATGTTAAATCTAACAATCAGAACTACAATACTTCACGCGCGAAAACTAAAACTAAATATTATTTATCAGATGCATCACTTATAATATTAATTGTCCAAATATCGAAGTGGATTATTGTAGTAAATTGTAGGCGCGAGTCATAAGTGAAGTGTGCTGAAACAATGGTTCACCCTAGCGTGTACTCATTTGGGCAAGTTCTGCATCGAAAATACAACAACAACCGTAACAATCCTTGGAAACCGCTCGTGATCCTAAAACCGGTTGGGGTTAATTCTCAGAGTTACCCGTTAGGCTAGAAATTGCGTGTGGAGTTGATGTGGGAACGAGCGACAGAATGGTTTAACCCAAGACATGGAAATCGCTAATAGATGAAAACGACAACAGCGTGTGCAGGGACTGCTAAACGAGGGCCGTGACGTAAATTTTCAGAACACAGACAGTTTTTGTGAAGCCCCTTACTTAGAATTGATGTGCTAAATGTATATAATATCGCCCACCGTTGAATGAACTGTCAACTTTGTATTGATGGCCTTTGGCCATGCGATATATATATATGTCAAAGACAGAGAGGCTATCGATCAACACGAGAAAACAGCAGTTGCCAGTCGGGTTAATTAGCTACGTCAGTGCAAGTCAGTACAAGCCCACGTTCCAGTTAGTCACCCATACGTTTATATTCATATATATAATATGGGTGTCAAGATGGTTGCGAATTACGAGCCACTTACAGATAACACGTGCGTATGAGGGTAGGGTACCCATGCTCCGATCAGAGTTATCGTTCGCCTCAGCCCTTGTCTTTGGAGTTGATACCGAGACCAATTTGACGCTCAGCTGGAAACACGAATCAAGCTTGTCTGCGGATAATTAGGGCCATAACTCCAGGTCTGTAAATTTATATTATGTATATAATTAATGCTATATGTCAGTTGGAATGTTATTATCGACCGTGAAGATTTTACATCTCAATATGAGGACGGGAAAGAATCTGTATTTATTTCTACCATCGTCAGGAAAATAATGTGCATGGTACAATTACATAGCTAACAGGCGTGTACAAGTTGCAGCGTAATCGTAAACAAGTGCAAAAATAATGATGTATATGATGAAATTTAATGTAAGCAAGTATGCCGTGTGTAACTCCGTGCAGTCTAAACAATTGTTTATATTAAGCAATTTGATCCTACACAATAATTATAGAATGGAGTGTCACCGTAAACTTTACGGCGATACCATTCTATAAATATTGTGTTTACTGCGTAAAAACAAGTCAATATATGAAGCAGTTTAATCGTAAGCAGAATATATAAGATTCAGTTGAAATGGAAACAGAATATATAGAACGCAGTTTAAACGTAAACAACAACTATAGGATGCAGTATAAACGTAAACAAAAACTATAGGATGCAGGTTAAACGTAAACATAATCTATAAGATGCAGTTTAAACGTCAACATAATATATAATATGCAGCTTAACCGTAAACAGAGTTTATAAGATGTCGTTTAAACGTAAACCGAATTACAAAATATACACAATTAAGTTTTAATTCGTCTCGCTCAAATAATTAAAATTGACGGGTTGCTACAGTTTCATGAAGGGCCAATAAAATGCTTAATGCCATACAAATATCACGTGATTACTATTATTACGAGTTCAATCTATATTTAACTTTCGCATACAAAGTTCAAGTAAATAATTTAGCGACTGACTCAATGGCCTGCAAATCGCAAGCCTATTCGCAGTCGTCGTTTTACACTTACACTATTTATCGTGGCCAAGAAATGTGGCACGTGCACCTAGGCGGGCCGTTTAAATATATAACCCCCTTTTTTATTGCTGGACGTCATATTTCGTCGTTCTATGCAATGTCACTATGGCAACGATTGTCGATTGAAGGGGCAACAGGGCGGTTTGACACAGAATACAGGATTTTAGCCGCCTCTAGATTTAATGCTATTGTACTATAGTTAACACGACCACGAAATATAATAATAATGTATATGCTGCCCTTTCAATGTAAGCACTAGAGCATAGGATGCAATTCAACTTGGAAAGTGTTGATGAGATTTCAGTGCAAGCACCAGTGCATAGAGTGCACTTCAACGTAAGTACAAGTGAATATGCAATTTTAATGTAAGCGGGATGTCACAGGCCAGTCGCCAAATTTTTTTGCCGCTCCCAACCGCTCATCATCCCATGGTCATGCCAAAGAGTCCACTTTGTAAGCACTAAGTTTCGTCTTCTTAAGGCATTTGCACAATCAGCCTGTCATACAATAATAGGGTACTTATGAAAGCGAGTTAATGTAGTAGGAATAGTTTGTTGGGGGGTGGGGGGGGGAGGAGACACTTGAGAGGAACAGAGCAACTTCACGCCCATGGATCGGACAAACACGCCACACACTTCTGCAAATGTATGCCGGGGACCTAGCTTATGCCTAGTAACATGCAAAGAAAGAAGTTTGCTCCCAGTTATCGTTATTTCATGACTGTAGAATTTGGGTCCTACTTTTGCTTGTGGGGATGATAGAAAGTTACAAGCTACGTATGTATATTTATGAGCAATCCACTGTTTTTGTACATTTTCAGACATGCTCAAAACAAGCGCGATCAATCTTTGCGACGAGAATAGATAATTCTTGCATTAATCCGGCCATAATATGCATCAAAGTTAGATCCTGACAAGAAGTTGTCGGGAAAACAATAATGTGAGAATAACTTTAAAATAAATATTGATTACATTATTAAAATAAGAGTGCCACTCATTAAAGGTCTGTTGATTGTCAAGCTGTATACAGTTGTGTAACATTGCTATATTTTTACATTATACATCCTATATATATATATATACTAGATATATATTATGCATGTTGTATACTAGGCAGGATGGATCCGGAAGACGCTGAGTACACGTGCACTCTGGACGAAGAAAGCCTGAAGGTGGCCAAGAAGGAGATCAATGAGAATCCCAAAGACCGCCTGAGCTCCGTCCAGACTCTCCGGAAGTGGATCAAAGAACAGGATCATCTCCGTGTTCACACCGGTGGGTAGCCGAATGTTAATTGCACAGATAATGATCGATAATGATCAAAATATGGCATAAAAACACATTTTAATTTGCACGCCAGCGGATGGAACGTTAGAAGCTGGATGTGCATTGGGACATAGAAGTTAACTGAGTTAGTGCGCAGCTATTTCATGATTTTTTTTTTTGAAAAGTTAGAAATACTAAAAAAGTCTTGCATTAATCAGATCATAAAAGTTTTTTTAACTCATTGGTAATGCGTGTATAAGGCATAGCATTTTTGTTTCTAATCAACAACCAGCTACTAGATTTCAAGTTTCCACTTCCATGTGTAAGACATTGGCATATAAATGTCGCTCTCAACAGACACTGCCACACTCCTGATGTACCTCCGTGGAGCTAAGTACAGCCAATTAAGGGCCAGAGAACTGCTCCAGAACACGGCAGAAATGGTGGAGAAGAATCCAGATTGGCTCCGGAATGTCGACTCCCACGAAGAGGGAATCCAGGAGTATCTCAAAGCCGGGTACATAGAGTAATATAACAGAATAATAAGATACCATGTTTAAATGGTGCTAACTTGGCGTGACACCAGCAATTATAAGTACGAAGTATACGTATATTTAAAGTTCATAAAAATCGAATGTAGAAACATATGTTATAAATGTAAATCAGACAAAGCAAAAAACACCAGCTGAACGTTTTTGGACTAGACGAGAAGTCTGCAATATTGGTACGGGCGAAATGTGGCTCATTTTAATGTACTACGTTATCAAAATACAGGAATCACGACCGTTATTAGGCAATTAAAATGAAAACAGATATAAAAATTATTCCTTATGACTTATCGCTAACAACAAACTACTCTACTTGCGTTTGCAGACAATTTTTATTGAATTTTTTGGACAGCGTCTATAACAGTTTCAAATAACGTTAGGGATGTCTTTCCGGAGATTATGTGCAATTGGGTACATTAGATTATCGCCTAGCGTTTTGTTAGGTACATCTAGTTCAACTATACAAAAATTATGCTATTATTATTCAAAATTACTTCGCACAAAATGACAGTTTTTTTAAATTATAATTGAATCTTTAATTAATTACCAGATCAACATTTCAAGAAATTATTTTGTTTGGAAGTGAACACAAATACAATTTCTTGAACCAAAGTTCATTGTGGTAACCCAGCTAGCACACCACGTGGCCACGTGGTGGCCACGTGGTGTCCTAGCTGAGAAACCATATATATGTATATATTTATATACTATATATTTTTTTATTGTCAGGACGCACTTGCCACTACCCAAGAGAGATAAGGAGAGACACCAGTTGATGCTGCTTCGGCCAGGTACGCAGATCATCGCAGACAGTCCCACCTGCCTTAAGCTTTGAGACGAAGCCATTGATCTCCCATATAGAGTGGAGCTGATCAATCATGAGCATATGTTTAATCTCCAACTTAAACTGGGTCGAAATCAATGTCTGACTATACATATCTCACATAAGGACACCCTTTCCTATCACGTTGTACCAAAGAGAGCCATAAATCTCTAGAATACATGTTATTAAGGACATTATTTCTTATCATTTTCTTAACCAAAGGAGCCATATACCTCTAGAATACATGTTATTAAGGACATCGTTTCTTTCTGACCCAAAGTCAGTTTCTGACTTTCTTTCTGACCCAAAAGGAGCCATAAGCACGAAGAATAAGTTCTTCAACCCGAGCAATGAAATCAGGACCAGTATCGTCGTGGACCGCATGATGAGGGAATCGGAGCTGACGCAAGTCTACGGCTTCGTCATCATCCTAGACTTTACTGGCTTCACCCTGAAGCACATGGGCGCGTGGAGCCTTGAGCAGACCCGGAAACAAATGAAGCTATTCCAGGTAGAATATACAGCTAAATAATCAGCATCTTTGGAGATATCTTAGTATATGGTTCATATTTCAGTTTACATCACACCAGATACATTATACCTATTACTGAGTAAATGGATCTCATTTTGCGCGACAACGGGTTTTACGCATCACAAAATTATCCATTAATGATACCCATTGTGTCCCTAAAGAATAGAACATTTTGACAAAAGTTCCATGTCCCTAGAGCTAACGTGAGGGAAACTGCAGACATATATGTGTCTTTTTTTCTTTAAAAAGTATTGAACTTGGCCTTTGGCCGTTTGACTTGACCCGAAACTGTCGACACCCACCAGGGCTAATTTGTTCATTTCAGTGACACATTCGTGGTATTCATGTACGTTTGTTGGGGCCCAAAACGTCCTACATAACTAAAAACAAACCTTGAACTAACAGTTACATTTGACGTTGCGATCCTACACAATCTGCCGATATGAAGCCCCGATACGCTCGTTTTGTAGCTCTTAGTTAGCCATATACGAAAAACATTGAGGTTTTAGGAGAAGCTGAGGAGAGTGGGGGGGGTGGGGTGACCTTCAGTATGGGAACGGTGCGTAACAAGGCACAGAAAAAGCGTTAGCAGTACTATACAGCCTTGGCCTCTTTGCTCGTCATGGGACTTGTTACACACTGCGGACCTAGATCGACCTAATAAAACAATATTTATTGCGAGATTAGGAGGGTATGAAACATCTAATATATCTATTATTTGATTATCGTGTTGTGCCTGGACCAAAATCGGCGTCTAGCTTTGTATTATGTTATAGGTGTGGAAGTCATGATCCTGGCCCGTTTTGGGCGGTCCGACATTATGGGTTCTCACATACGTTGTGTTGAAATATTATTAACAAGTATTATATCGGCACTCTCCCTCGATGCCATCACGTTATTTAAAGTTGCTATGTAATGGCAACAAATGTAAACAAGACAGCCGTAGGCTGAGGTACTGACAGAAGTGACTTCATCTTCATTTCACCATTTATGCGCCGAAACTATGGTACAGGCGATGACATGCAGAAACACATATACTATAAGCTGATTTGGCCTCATGCTGGCTACATGATGCCTTCACTGGGCATATTGGGTTAAACAGCTCCTTGAACGAACAACGTGGGCTAAATAGCGCTATAAACGAGCAAATTTGAATAATTACGGCCTTCAGCGGCCAATTTGGGCTAAACATGGCCTTCAATGGCCAATTTGGGCTCAATAATGCCAATATTCGAAGGCGTTCTAGCCCACACTGCCCACTGATAGCCGTATTGGGCTCGCTGAAAGCGCGATTTGGCCCAAATTGGACCTCTACGATGCGGATGCTGGAATAGCACAATCTAACGGCTGCTGTTCAACGCGGGCTGTTTTCCCAGATAGAGGGCGCCATTTTGAGTGAATTCGGCCAAATCCCGACTTTCTACGTGTGCTTGGTCCCGCCCTAATCCCTGTTCTCGGACTCATCATTGCTAAATTACGGAGCCCTCCAGCGTCAAAACTAAGCGTGCTAGGCTAGAAGCAAATGCGGATTCCTCACCAAAGTCGACGTTTGCCCGTCCTTTCAAACCAGTCCAGTCTCTAATGTCGCTATTAAGCAAACGGCGGCCATCGCAAAGCAGAGGCAGTGCTGGTCGATATCGCCGTTGACTCATAATGGGAGCTTCAGCAAAGGGGGGTGCACCTCTTGCGAGCGCTCTAGCGGCCAAACTAAGCGTCCTAGAGCAATTCTATCGCCATTCACGATAGGAACGTATCGTTTTTACTTTGCAGCTATACGAGGAACCACTTTCCCTACAAAATGACGCTACTTCCGTATTTTTATGATTTTTTTCCGATTTTGGACGATTTTTAGTAAGTACTGAAAGTGGCAGGCTGGTGATTTTGAATTTTTGATATGCAATGGTGCATATGGCTTTCCATAGTGCCTAATTACCGCGGAGTAATGCTATGCACCCGCCAATAGTTCCGTTTTTATTACCTAATTACCTAATGACCGGTTCGTTTAGAGCTGCGTTTGAAGCATTAACACTTGCTACCACACGTCAAAGTATCGTCGTGAACATGTTTCGTTGGGATTTGAGTCGATATAAAGATTGCGGCGGAAGCGTGGGGTAATGCGGTAGACCTTATGGAAGGCCGATATCAGGATATTGTGGGGAAAACTACATTTTGAAAGCTATACTTTTACGAATGTTGTCAACGCCCGAAACTGCGCGACCCGGCCTTTGGACAAGAATCACATGCGACACGCCAACGTTATCGCTGTCTGGCTGGCTCAGTGGGTATAGCGTTGGACTTCGGATCCAAAGGTCACGCGTTCGATCCCACCTGGGTGTATGCTATTTTTTTTTCGTTTTTCTGATCAAAATTGAAATCAAAACAATGATTCGGCTTCAGGGCGTCATTTTGTTAAGCACTGTGGCTATAGGTTACCATCTTTAACCAAAGGACAAATCTTGGTACTATTTGACGAAGGGACATGTGAAGTACGCGACAACACATTTGTCCCAGCATAAGAGCGAGCACGATGAACGGCTTTAACATGATAAGTCCCATAGAGAAATGCCGTCGTAGGCCTTATGTATGTTAGGTATGCATGTATGTATAATATTTGTTTATGATAATAAATATGTAACATTGTATCCCTCATTGCTTTCATGCACATGGTAAGCATTTGATGGATATTGTAGCCGCCTCACCGTATGGACACTAGTGGATCTCAAAGAACAAATCTGGATTTGAGGGGTCAAATCTGGATCTAGAGGTCAAATCTGGATCTGAGGGGTCAAATTGGGGTATCGGGGGTCAATTAGTGCCTTCAGTTGACAATTTGGGTCAAATAGAGGCTTCAGCGGGCAAAATAGAGTTTTAGTGAGTAAATTTGGCTAAGTAGGCCATTACACATACAATTTGGCCCAAATAGAGCTTTTAAGGCATAATTTGAGGTAAATAGAGCTTTCGTCGGGCCAAATATAGCCTTCAGGGGGCAATTCAGCATAGCTGGCGGCTTGGGAGAGCCCAATAGAGCTTTCTGTTGACAAAATAAAGTATTCTGTTGACGAAATAGAACTTTCTGTGGGCAAAATGGAGCTTTTGTTAGCAAAACCGAGCTTTTGTTCGCAAAATAGATCTTTCGGCGGGCAATTTGAGCTAAATATCGCACGTAACTGGCAATTTGGGCTAAATAGCAAGTATAACAGGAAATTGGAGATACACTGGGCATCTAAAGGGCTATTCGGGTTAAACAGCGCATATAACGGGCAATTTCGGCTCAATTGCGCATGTAGCAGTAATTGTCGGTTATAAAGCGCATGTAACGCTCAATTTATGCTAAATAGCGAATATACCCGGCCATTTGAGGTGAACAGCGCATATAGGGGCAATTTTGAATAAACAGCGCCTATACGGGGGACAATTCGGGCTAAACAGCGTGTAACGAGACATTTGAGCCAAATAGCGCATTCATCCGACAACGTGCGCACCGCAGGCTCTATTTTGAGCAATATGCAATGCGCAATTAACAGATATTAACGGAATTACAGGTAAAACCGTCGATTGTGCCTGTGACGTCACGATCACGTCATGTGACGCATCTTCCGGCCGCCAATTTAATGCCATATTAGAGTTTAAGTGAACATGAATTTTTGTTCTTAAAAGCGATTGCTAGACTCGTTATGAATGGCGCTACGAATTTTAATTTTATCTAATAATACGTCATCGTGACGAGACATGACGTCATTTGACGTTCGCGAAAATGCTCAAGATGGCTTCTATTTCTTTAATATACCTACTTATCAACTCGGGTTATGATAGCTATTGCCAAAGTGGCTGAAAATAAAGCAAGCCCAACATTTCTTAGGAGCACGTTAGCTATGACGTCATTTTTGACGCACACGTTTCGGTACCGCAAAAAAAGTTACGCATCGCAGCAGTTGTCCCTTGATATAACGTACAGCGTCAAATCAACCGGTTATCGCTACGAGGTATAATAGTCGAGTAATAGAGGTTTTAAAATTATAACGTCATCACGTCATGGTGACGTCATGACATAACGCACGGCAACGTCCAAACATCTAGACACAAACATGTATGCCTTCAATCCAAAACGCGGATTAGAACGGCGGTAGGACTGTTAGTCCTTCAGATATAGCTTCACCTAATTACCGAAAATTGCTATTCTTCATCATTGCGGGTAAATGAAAAACGAGCAGACGAAGAAAGGACTTTGCAGCTAAGATGTAAAGGATAATACTGCTTTACTGCCAATAGCAATCTGGAGACATATCTTCCCTACCATTATACGCAACGATCGAAGGTCTAGCTAGTTTTTCCGATTTTTGACGAATTTTCTAAATTAGAGGGAATTTGTATACTTTATCATTGGAAAAATCTTCGGTTTCCATGGAAACGAGACTGAGACACGCGTTTGCCGTCAACCTACCCCGAGTCTCTTGTGCTTGTCCACATCTCGCACCGTGGTAAAGCAAAGTGAGATCGCTCAAACGGAAGTATGTCATATTGAAGGAAGTTTGATTATCTCCATAGGGTCCCATGTTAAACGCGTTCGACTATATACCAAAAAGTTACAAAGCTATGTCGCCGTGTTTATAGTTAATGGTACATCCTACTACTATCCTTCTACAACAGCAAGTATAGAGCGATGGCTTTAATAGGACGCTCGTGGGTGCCCCTGCAAGCCCTAAAAATCCCTATCTTTCACAATGGGGAAAATTTCAAAAAAATCCTGTGACGTCAGTTCCTGTCCGAATTCCATCTAATAAGGATCGTGGCTACTGGGTACCATGTTTAACCAAAGGAAAAATCCCGAAACTGTTTGATGAAGGCACCGATGAAATACGGGGCGAACAAATTTCCCCAGCCTGAGAGATTGAGGGCTTTAACATTGGAGGTCCCATAGGGAATTGCCGTTACCCCTGGAACCGGAAGTAAGATAGGAACATTCTATTTTTATGATGCAGACAAACATCGGACCCCATTTCCTACAAAATGACGCCACTTTCGATTTTTTATCATTTTTTGCCGATTTTTGACGATTTTTTTAATGTACCGAAAGTGACGTCATCGTGACGTCATATCACGTATCCGAAAAATCTCAGATTTCACAGAGGCTATTCTCACTCATATTTCTATGGCAGGCCGGAATACCAGAGTGATATCTTTAACTTAAATTGGTGAAACCGCAGAAAAACGGCTCAAGGTCATCTTTTGCGTTTTTCAGAAAACATAAAACGTCATGTAGCTCGAAAACGAGTACGACGCGTCAAAAAGTGGTCAATAGTTGAAAGATGCGTCTTGAATAGTAGCACATGATGAAACTTATCCAAACTCTCTAGGTGTAATATTAACGGAGATAAAGGCGTTCTTAACTTTTTTTTCAAAAAATCGCTGTGACCTTGACCTTTGACCTACATATGCCAATAACGAACTTAGCCGAGCTATTTCAAATATCTATCACTATGCTAAGTCTGACAACCGTAACTGTTACCATGCGCCCTATATTCTAATGACAAACATACAAAAAAACAAACAAATAAATTTACAAACCGAACATAGTACTATACTGACAGAAGTTTTCAACTTCTGTCAGTAACAAGCGGACGGGCAGGTACGTCTGAAGTATTCTTCAGAAAGTAACGATCATGGGGAGGACCACATTTTTCATCCACGTTCTACCGACTGAGCTAGCTTGGCTTTATAGCGACGTTTGAATGCAGCTGTTTCTCATCTGAACTTAACCTGTCATCTTAAAGTTGCATATCGAGCTCTTTCCCGCCAAAACTTAAGAGGTCAAAATACAAATAAGAATCAGTCCTTGGATCATACAAAATTTCTTCTCTCTATATTTCACCCATACCAGACTGCATGCCAAATGCAGTTTCTTACCCTGGCCCTTGATGTCAATGAACCACACGTTTTCAAATTAGTGGCAAGCGTCATCAGTTCGTGTGCTTCGCGATGCTTTGTTATAAGTAGCAATGCCGCGACAGAGTTCTGTGGTGTCCCGGGATAGATACGTTTGCCATATCACAACCGCAAATTGTGATATATAGGTCGCCTGGACTAAGATTTTGGCGGGAAAAGCTCGATAAGCAGCATTCAGGTCGAGTGACGCCTGGCGGATTTTTTCAGAACTAAATTCAAATTTTATTTTTGCAGTTTATGGTTCAAATGACAACCAAGACCAATCTATGTCACATCAAATAATAGTTCTTCCACCCATTTTGCATGTATGTGATGTCTTACAAGCAAATACATAAAATACTTCGTGATTGCATATACGCGCCGTAAGGTACAACTGTGATTATTATGCATATTTTGCCTATTTCATTACATATGTTACTTACAGTAGAGCCTATAGAGCAAAAGTCTTTTCTGTTTTTGCTATTTTGATATTCACCATGACGCTAGGCTTCAGCAGACAGTTTTGGGGCGAGTCTCTCGACGCGTGTTTTGAGGGGGCTTCAAAATACTGCAAAAAACATTTTTTTAAAGCATTTTTCCCATTGACCGCCATGTTAAAGCCAATTTGACAAAAATGGCCAGAACCTTTTTTTAGTAAAGTAACATATTATTGATTACATTTTCAAATAAATCTATACAAGATACCTATTTAGAGAAACAAGAAAAAAAATCCGTCGAGGAATTTGTTTTTAGCCGCTCTCCACCTTAACTAAATTCTTTCCGTCATATGTGTACCGCGCCCGCCTGTCCAATGTTTACTGTTTATAAATATACTATAAAGAACGTACTGTATGTTCACTGCATTTCTTCTCTGCAGGACTGTTCCCCGGGTAGGGTGAAGGGCTTGCACTTCTACAATGCTGGACCCTTATTCGAGGCCATGATGGGACTGATGAAGCCCGTGATGAAGAAGAAATATCTAGATAGGGTAACGATCGAAACCATATTCACATTACCGTCATATGTTATTGCGGTAAGGACAAAGCGGTAGATTCGCTGTTTCGACACTTTTCAACCCTTGCATCAGTTATTTTTTCTTTTCAATGTGAACTCCGTAAAACACGTTATTTTCTCTTACCCATTAGAAATGTCAGATTCTACATATGGTAATTGTCCTGCATAACTGTTGATTTGTAGATAAGAATCAACCTTGTGACAAACATATTATAACGTAATAAGAGATAAAAAAGATTGCATTTTAGAATATCCTCCCTTCTGCTCTCTGGAATAGCATCATGCACGCAACCCCCTGATCCCCGCCTCGTACCCGGTATGTATATCTTTGTGCACCAATAATCAGCTATTGTCCCATATTGTACAGGTAAAGACTCATTCTACACTGGAGAGTCTTTACAAGGAGATTCCCATGGAACTTCTGCCAGAAGACTACCTGCCTGACGACTACAAGGGCCCAACTATAGGAACCACGAAAGAACTTGTGGGTACGTACCGGCAGTGATGGTGACACGGTAATGGGTTGGCGCAAGTGCCCCCAGGCAAGCTCGCTTCTCTAGGGGCACAACGGTGTCCATGCAAAGTTCTTTAGACGCCAGTCGGGAAACGACTGTAGCTTTTATCATAATTTATGCGCGTACAATCATAGTGATTATGTATTCTATATACCTTGTTCTATCTTCTGACATCAAGTTAGAACGTATGCCAACACAAGGTTGTTTCGTTTTATTTTCGCGAAGAAAATGATGGAGCACACGACGTTTCCCGACCAACCGTCCGCCATATTTGTTTTTGGCGGATGCCGGTACCTGTAAATGCAACTTGGTTCCCCGCTCCGTTAGCATAGGACTCTCCGCTAGAGGGCGTTGTCAGTCGCTCACTTTAAACTTAAGGACAACAGCAGCGCCCTCTGTCACAGGTAATTCACGGTTACAAAGTTTGGGACCCAGGCTACAAATGGCTTGCGGGACTCGCCAGGTGGCGCTGCATATGCATAGCGGTTTGGATGGGAAAAGACTAGGCTCCAACTGTACATTTCTTCGCGAAAATATACCCGAAACAACCTCGTGTTGACACACTTTCTTGATATCAGAAGATAGAACAAGGTATATAGAATACGTAACAGAGTGTTACCACTATGATTGTATGCGCACACATTATGATAAAAGCTACAGTCGATTCCCGACTGGCGTCTAAAGAACTTTGCATGTTGTGCACGTTGTGCCCCTAGAGAAGCGGGCTTGGCTCGGGGCACTTGCGCCAAGGTAATGGGGTGAAGGCCGTATGAGGGGGTCGGAGGGGGGGGGGGGTCGGAAGGGGGCGGGGAGGGTGTCGGAGGAGGGGTTGCTTGGTTGGTTGTTTGGTTATTCAGGACGCCTTAACCACTTTTGGTCATATCGTTTCAATGGGAGAAGGAAGGGAGAGTGGAGCCATGTCCCCGGGGGTAACACCCTACTCTTTACGAAGAAAGATATGGGATCTTTATCCTGCGACCACACAGACATGGCCACAGCAGGGCTCGAACCACCGATCCACGTGCCGTTAGGCTCTCAGGTGACCAGAGCACTCAATGCGAGCGCTCTAGCCCATTGAGCTATCGCGCCGGCCAACGGAGGATGGGGAATGGGGGCGGAAGGGGAAGGGGCATCGCTGACTTACTACTCTCAGACTATGAACGATTTAATTAACTACTTACATCTTACATACATCCTACAGATGGCTTGAAGAAGCGAGCGACCTCTGCCGAATGGAGGGAACACATACTCAATCTAACGAGCGGCAAATTCGGCATGGACCTAGACAAGCGGCCTAAATTGGGACACAGCTCCTCCTACCGACAGATTAGTCAAGATTGATCCATCGTCTCCCACCAGGGTCTTCCTGGTTGCCATTTAGCTGAAGCCAATCAACAAAGAACGTATCGTGGTTGGCATCCATCAGTCTGTGAAAGACGATGGATGCATGATCGTCTTATAGCAAAACAGTCATTGTCATTGTGTATCATAACAGTATTTGTTCATTATTAATTACAACCTGGTATAAAATGGAATGCATGTTTTCTTTCAAATTTTGCGATATAAGTACATGTTTGTGGAAATCATGGAAATAAAAAAAATATATAATATTCGTTTGATAAGTGTTCTTGCCTTCAGTTACGTTGAGCAATAAATAGGAGCAGATAGAAGAGTGTGCATGTCACGTAATGCAATGTGAATATTATAAAATGCAGCCTATTCGTTCTAAAATGCACTATACACAGTCATTCAAAAATGCAGCCAGTACACATTCTAAAATGCTCTCTATATGCGTATTTGCATACCGAAAAATGAAACACTGAGTTAATTATAATTATTGATTTCCATTGCGTAGATTATGATCGGTCCTGTATCTTGAAAAATCTGTGTGTATGGCGGGTGGGTGCGGTAGGGTCTTACGACGGTGCATGTAATATCATTCCAGGCAAGCAAATCATTACACAACTGTTTTGCTTGGTTTCCTTCGTCCAAATTTGGAATGCCCAAATAAATATTTCACAGCCGCTCAAACGTTATATGTTGACACAGACTACAACAGTCAGGTATGGTTAAAACAATAATATGTTTATTAACATATATGTCTGTAAAAGATTGCAGTGGTGGACTGAGGGAAAGATGAGATCATGGAAGTATATCAAGCTATCGACAATTATAAGGGTCTGGCTATTGAAAGTGTTCGTGCCACGATAAAGTCTTGCTCAGAGTTAACTTGGTCAAGGGAAGATAAGCAAATAACAATTTGTTTTAATGCACGTACGTTTACATTTTTATATTCCACGATATCACTATAAACGCGTTCGTCAAAGTAGCAAAAGTGAGATCCAGCGGGTTTATTTCTGGGAGTATTGCATCGGAGCGTTATTTGAAAATTCCCCAATGATGTCACAAGATTGACAGGTGAGCTTTGATGCAGTGCGTAGACATTTGTGGTCGGGGGCGTGTATTGTTCTCATGGTTGAGTGCGTTTCGTTGAGTTCAAGCCAATGAGCAGAGAGAATCTGAGTCTCAATATAAAAGCACATGCGATTGTGTTCCCCTAGCTTTGACGTCACTTTTCTCGCTCGCAGAAGTTAAATTGGTAGGTGCGAAAACAATTTGAAAAAGTATGCCCTTCTACTATTTGGGGCGTTACATGTCGATAATATAAGCGTGGAAACACAGAAGATTAATATGAGCTAAAGTTGTTTTGGCGTGGCACGAACACTTGAAATCAATATTTAAATAAACCCGTAGAAACGGATAGCAACTGTACGTATCAAAGTAATTACACGTTATAAACCAGTACACATAACTTTCCCGCCTGACCACCATGACCAATTATTACACCAGCTTGCCCTGAGCTGGGATGGAGCTAATACTGATAGTCAGGAGTCCTGACACCCCATACATGTATATACAGTGGAATCCCGCTATTAAGACCACCTACGGGACTGAGCAAAAGTGGTCTCAATAGCGGGGTGGTCTCATTAGCGAAACTTGCCCAATAACAAGTTAATGTTATTATCGATGGGATTAAGGGATTATCTCGCGCCAACAATGAGGCGGTGAGATGCAGTGGTGGGGGCGGGGGGGTGGATATCGGTAATGTAGTACGAAAACAATTGTAGTCTCGAAGCTTTGAAATTGTCGTAGCCGAGTTTGATGGCAAAGTCTTGTGATTTCTCCTGTATCATATAGGTCCTGATATCGGGAAATTCATAGCTGGCTCTCGCCTTTTAAAACCATTCCCACATGGCGTTGTCTATAGCATCAACATTCGATCCTATTTTCATTCGTCTCCTATCGTTTGATGCACTTGATTCAAACGCCTCGACGTATTCATCCTTTCTCTTGATGATATGTTGGACCTGTGTTTTTCAAATTGAAAACTCCGCGAGCTGTCGCTAACATTTGTCTCACGACATGTCTAACAGGGATACATTTTCTGCACGTGATAACTCATTTCGCGGTCGTTTACGAGGATTACCAGCCATGGTAGCGATATGAACACTATAAGGAACACACTGCATATATGAGAACCTTCAAAATTGCACATCCTTGTATGCACATTTTCCGGTACTGAACTGTTAACACCTTTAGAATCAATTAGAATCAAGCCAGGTATAAATCACTGAACCCGAACGGCTTGGCCAGTTTACAGGCAGTTGATTACTATTACCATGCCTCTTGAGCGCATTCAGTGTTAATCTGTAAAATAAACATGTTACTAACAAAGACAGAGCCCGCGGCGGTGTCTCTGATATAACAGATCAAATAAAGATGTGTGTCACGATGATGCCTTTGTACGCATCAATGTTCACACATACAGAAGCATCAATACTGTACATCAGTCGAGAAGAGGTTAATCCGCATCCTTTAAGCCGTAAAATAAACATGTCACTAACAACAAAGACAGAGCCTGCGACCGCGTTGTAAGCTGTTACTCTTTGTTTCGAAAAAAATCGCCGAAACTTTGATGGTCGCATTAGCGGGGTTGAGTTCCATTGAAATTGATTGGTTGGGTCTGGCCTTGGTGGTCTTAATGCCGGATTATCGGGGAGGTCACATTAGCGGGGTTCAGACCCATGTTAAAGTGTAGGCAACATTCGGGACTGGGAAAAAGTGGTCCTAATGGCGGGGTGGTCCCACTACCGGCGTGGTCTTAAAGCGGGGTTCCACTGTACATATATATGCGGCGACAAGGAAGACTTGTATACTCATTTTCATACTCTCTCGCAATCATTTCATATACGACCCGACATACCTTACGATAAACACTCTCTCACATCAATGCTCACGGTTTATAGACAGTTCGGCCCGCAGACAGTTCGGCCCAGACACTTGGCTCACATAGAAGTGCCGGTGGTCATTGTTGGCGTTGGTGGGGGTGTCAGCATTGGATCACATACTCACACAGGCGATATGGCGCTACAGAAAGCCAACTGGCATGTGACATTTGGCAGGTGAACGTGGCGCGACCCCGACCGCGCGAGTCCAACAGAAAGCAGTCCGCGGTCGGCGAACTCACGATCTACTATCATAACACAAAATGCTCCCACAATATTTACGGCAGATGTTACATGTCCAGCACAGAGTGCGTTTCACTAGTCTCTTGTATGTCTTTGAAGCTGACTTAGAGATTTCACGTGTCAGCGCTTTATTACTCCTTCACAGTTGTGAAGGCTAACCTGCCATGTCAGTTGCGTTTTGCAAGGTTGTGATCACTGGTCATAGCCATATTATCGCCCCCATTTTATGTATGAAACCTATATATCATAAACTGAAGTCGTTATCCCAACCCTAAAGTCAAAGTCGTAAATGCTGTGCGGAGTGATGTTTAGGTCCATATTTGTCGTAAATTTGACTTGATCGCTCTGAACATCACTGACATGTGAAAGCAATACCTTGGCGCAAGTGCCTCCAGGCAAGCCTGCTTCTCTAGCCGTCTAGGGACACACCGGTAGCAATGTTAAAATCCTTCGACGTTAGTAGGAAATCGACTGTAGCTTTTATCATAGTCCGCCATATTTGTTTTTGGCGGATGCCGGTACCTGTGAATGCAATTTAGATCCCTGCTACGTTAGTATATATAACTCAGCTAGAGGGCGTTTTCAGCCGCACACTTTGAACATACAAAGGAATACCATGCAATGTGAATGATGTCAAACTTAGTTTATACTGCGATGTTATCCTTTTTTAAGATACAAACAATATTTTTTCATAGGATGCATTTATTTTAAAGTTTGCTCTCTATTTCTTGCACATCAATGATATTTTCATCAGTTATCAACAGTTTTCCTCACTGCCGCTTCAAATTTTTCTACACTTGCTTATTGCATGTCATAATTGACAATCATTCATCGAAGTGAGCTGGGTAATACATTACTACTTTTTTTATCATGTGTATTGCTTGGCACTTCTGCCTGTCAGTAGGGTCAAGTGTACTGGGCTAAAGTCATGCCAGCAGATGCATTTTCGTAAATATACTAAAGCATATGTCATAGAATAATAGTTGCCTTGGCACCGAGCATGCTCTGAACAATGCATGCTCTATATTTACACAGGCTACGAGGATGCCATGGCAACTATAGTCTTTCATTGTCTGTGATTTAATTTATTTTTTGTTACAATTAAAATGATTTAATTTCCAGAATCTTCAACCCTTCTTGAGGATTCACACAACATGTATGCAATGCCAGAAGCCGAAGATCGGCTTCAGAAAGAAAGCAACAGACCGGACAAATATAAGAGAGATGGGCTACCTCTTGTTGGTTAGTATGCACATTTATCAGATATGAGCTTAGATCAGTAGAGTTGCAGTCAGTCTGCATTGCTTGAAAGACAGCATTATTGTCGAATATTGGTCTACTAAAACCTGGTTCTTCCTAAGATATTGTATTATTTCTCTTCACAGATTGTGCCAGCTGCAACATTTTGTCTGGGTACTTGGCAAGTGCAAAGACGTAAATGGAAATTAAGATTGCTTGAGGAATTGCAGGAAAAGACAACTGCACCTCCTATTGACTGTCCTATGGAGTAAGTTTGTTTCCCTACTATTTAGGCTGCCGGTATATTTTTATTTAGTATAATACAAATACTAATGTAATATAAATTAATAATAATAACAAAATATAATGAGATGTACACCAATTTATTTGCGTACCTACTCTTTATGCCTCAGGCCCATAGTTCAATACAAAATATGTCACAGGTCCAACAGAATAATAACAAAAATGTACAATTTACAGTTACCAAATGTGACGATTTATTATTTTAGCCTGGACGAGTTGAGAGACCTTGAATACCGACGTGTACGGTTACGAGGCCATTTCGATCACACGCGAGAGCTGTATGTCATGCCGCGGTCTCCTGTAGAGTCACGTGACACCCAGGGAGGAGGCGGACTTATGTCCGGGCGGAATTCCAAGAGTGGTGCTCACGTCATCACCGCCTTCCAGCTGGCCGACAGGGAGTAAGAGTGCATGCACGAGTAGCCTTTATCAGACTAATAATAATAATAGTGTATTGCAGTACTTTAGGCACAACGCCAATCATATATATATATATACAGTTTACAAGAATATGTGCAAATTAATGCATTCGTCATAAGTTTTCTAAAACTGAATATCTCTGGCTTCATATACAAATTTGGCCAATTTTATAATTATAATTTGGCCCATGTTACACTTCACATCAGTGAAGACACATCAATGAAGTTGACACTCGTAGGATTTTGATGAGTTTTCCTGGAAGGAGTTTTCTTCTAGACTCTCAGAAACTCGCAGACTCTCATCCCCATTGCATGAATACGAAGCTGTGTGAAACTGATTGTTATGCCACTTATTTTGCAGTCTCCGAGTCGTAATGAATAGAGGGTGGGTCCCACGGGACAAGATAAAGCCATCAGCACGACAAGCTGGCCAGGTTCGTAGGCACACCTCTCTAAGTGTACAGGGCGAGGTGTAGGTCCACTTTGACCGCGGTCCTCTTTGATCGCAGAGGGCTGGAGGGGAGGAGGGTTTGATGAGGGATTCAGGCCTGATGGCCCTCATAGGTGGCCGGGGAACGGGCCCACTAGCTGTCTCGATGACTCTACATCGTACCCTCAGGCAGCAAGCACAACTCCCACCCACTCTGGCGGTCAAACATCCTCCTATTGTTCGTTTTCTTGTCAATGTATCTGACCGCCATTCACTATTACTTCATGGCGTGTGAGGTGCAATATGAGTGACAATTTTGAAATTGCGTTGGATGGCTTTCGCTTAACTGTCAGTTAAGTACATTAAAACCGATATGTTACCCAAATGTTTTGTTTGTGTAGCTTCTCGATACCGTATCCCGACGAAATCATGTTTGTCTACCAATATGGATATCACTTAATTCTGATAAAAGAGGATTAGAACATACATAGTGATCGCAAATTTTTCCAGAGGTATTCGATACCTGTTGTGAAGATAGCAAGTAGTTCTGATGATAGGAAATTGGAACATAATCCTCACAGAAATAAAGGTTTATATCTATTGATATAAACTGTCGACAAAATTCTGGGCAGAAGTATTTGATATCTGTCGTTCATTGATTTGCTAATTAATCATGTAAAAATGATGGTATTTTAAGGTAATTAACAGTAATGTGTGTAATGTATGTAACATTTATGTGTTTCTGTTTTGCCAGGTTGAAGAAGACATGGATGTCGTGGGGGTTGTCCGTCTTTCTGAAGGGGTAAGATCAAAGTAACAGTGGCTATGTGGTTTGGCGAGAGACGACAACATCTGGCATCAGGGGATGACGGTGAAAAACCTTGGCAGAATCACAGGCACAACAAGGGGGAGGGGGTGTAGGAGACGTTTATAGCTAATAGCTATGCCATATGAATATTGGAAATCCTCGTCTTTATGGCAAAATAAATATATCTAAACTTTACGGTGGACGGGTTACAATAACTATGCATGGTGAGGGGACTTGATCCATCTTATCTATGATAGTTTATATTAGTACCTATTTAATATGGTCAACGTGATGGCACTTATCTCTTAAGGTAAACTCCAAACGATGCCAGCTAACCTAATAAATAATACTCATAAGAGAGTCTTTTTATGATGACGATAGCCATGTACGAGAGTTAGCTTTGTAAACTAGGTAAAGCTACATATATAAACATCATTAATTCTTTCAGAGGCAACAATTTGCAGCTGCCAACGACCCGGCCAATAACCAGTGGTACCACCGAGATGTAGAAGCCATGTCTCAATCACTGGATGCCAGCCCCATTTGGTTGGATATCACCGCCGGTAAGTGTCAGTAGCGACCAGTGGTACCGCCGACATGTCCTGTCCCACATGCAGGGTATTATCGAGAATTCCAAATTTTGCCTAGTAACAAAAAAAAAATGTTCGGTACATACAAACAACATGGCACCAGCCGATCAGGTTGTCACATTTTGTCACTCAATTTATAATTCAATAAACAGCAGCAGTTCTCATTGTCGTATAACACTGTGAGCCAAGATTTTCGTCTAGACATCATGATCAAAAGGCCCTTTTTTGGGTGGGCAAACAGCAGTTGAGTTCCCTGCCTGCCTGAAAAACCGGCCAAAATGATTTTGTCACATATCGGAATCCGGTGCTTGTCTTATAGATCTCCTCACCCGGGCGGTTCCATAGCCCCGTGAAACCCCGGCGTGCACAACTGTGAATGTAGCACACAGGCAATAATGCTACCTCTCATTGCTTTTTTTTTGTCTTTTACGTTTCAGAGAGTTCCGTAGCAGGCGGTCCAATAGGTGGCCAGACAAGAGTGACCCTCAGAAACGAACATTTCTCCTACATTGTTACATGGTATGATTCTGGGGGAGTGAGCCCAGGGGGGGGGGGGGCACTTCATTACTACAGAGGTGGGGGTGTGCTGGTCATGCCATAGGGGGCATATGGAACAAGGGAAAAGTGCACGATTGTATGGTAATTGAGAGAGAATGTTTTGGTTAAAAAGGCATCCAAAATAGACACTGATAGTCACGGCGGTACATATGTATATACCAAACTAGGGAGTGAGGCTCTGTCGTAATGGTGGCAGATATGACATTATGACATATGACAGATCGATAGCCTATATTCGTTTCTGCAAACTTGTTAAAATTAAAGGTAAAATAGAGCTAGTTAGTGAGTGGTATGAAACTATATAATCTGCCGTTACAAAGCTACATCTGATTGAGGCGAGGTGGAGTGGAGACAGGGGTAGGCAAACTGTAGTTAAACTGACGATCAACTGAAATACTGCTGTATTGACTTCACACAAGTTTCTGACGTTTGCTCGTTGTGCTGTATAATAGTGCGACATTCACGTAGTTACATCTGATTAATTTCAGGTATTCCCTGGCGGCCTTGACCTTTGGCATGTGGTACGTGCGATATTGGAAGTAGCCGTCGTGGTGAGGAAACTGGACGAATACGCTGGACGCGCTGAATGCAATACTTCTGTGATGTGCTTTTTTTCAGTAACATAATCTTAATATTGGCAAACGAACATTGAGCGCGATACTCAATTTTAGATGAAAATATAATGGATAAAATAAATTATTGCCAACGGCATTGTTAGTTTTATCGTTCTTCTTGTTTCTTTGCGATACAGCGGAGAACACAATAATAACCTTAGCATGCACTTCATATACGCATTCGTTTTTGCGGAATCCTCATAGTTTTTTGTGGTAATGAATTAAATATATATATTATATTTGCTGACTGATCCGGCACCGCTCAACGCGTGAAACCCCGAAGAGCAACCGAACACATTTCATGCACAAAAATCTTAGACTTTCTTTTCTGTACGCCGACTTGCGACATTCCTTCATTTCCGCACGTCGCCGTGCGACATTCCTTCATTTCTACACGCCGACGTGCGACATTCCTTCATTTCTGCACGTCGACGTGCGACATTCCTTCACTTCTGCACGTCGACGTGCGACATTCTTTCACTTCTGCACGTCGACGTTGGAAATTCCTTCATTTCTGCACGTCGACGTTGGAAATTCCTTCATTTCTACACGCCGACGTGCAACATTCCTTCATTTCTGCACGTCGACGTGCGACATTCCTTCATTTCTACACGCCGACGTACGACATTCCTTCATTTCTGCACGTCGACGTGCGACATTCCTTCATTTGTGCACGTCGACGTGCGACATTCCTTCATTTCTGCACGACGTGGGACATCTCTTCATTTCTACACGCCGGCGTGCGACATTCCTTCATTTCTGCACGACGTGCGACATTCTTTCATTTCTACACGCCGCCGTACAACATTCCTTCATTTCTGCACGTCGGCGTGCGGCATTCCTTTACTTTTACACGCCGACGTACGACATTCCTTCATTTCTACACGCCGACGTGCGACATTCCTCCTTTTCTACACGTCGACGTGCGACATTCCTTCATTTCTGCACGTCGACGTGTGACATTCCTTTATTTCTGCACGTCGACGGGTGACATTCCTTCATCTCTACACGCCAACGTACGACATTCCTTCATTTCTGCACGTCGACGTGCGACATTCCTTAATTTCTGCACGTCGACGTACGACATTCCTTCATTTCTACACGCCGACCTGCGACATTCCTTCGTTCCTACACGCCGACGTACGACATCCCTTCATTTCTGCACGTTGACGTGCGACATTCATTCACTTCTGCACGTCAACGTGCGACATTCCTTCATTTCTGCACGCCGACGTGCGACATTCCTTCATTTCTGCACGTCGACGTGCGAAATGCCTCCATTTCTGCACGTCGACGTTGAACATTTCTTCATTTCTGCACGTCGACGTGCGACATTACTTCATTTCTGCACGTCGATGTGCGACATTCCTTCATTTCTACACGCCGACGTTGGAAATTCCTTCAGTTCTACGCGCCAACGTTCAACTTATGTGCGCCATTTGTACTTTCTTCAATGACGTGGTCGTGTGACATTCCTTTCTTCAACGACGCGAAACGACATTCCTTCTTTCTTCCCCATAGACGTGCGCCATTCCTTCTTCTTTCACACAGACGTGGGCCACTCCTTGCTTCAACGTCGTGCGACAATCCTTTTTCTTCAACGACGTCGTGCGACATTCCTTATTTCCTTTGCGCCGATATGTGATATTCCTTAATTCTTTCCTCTAAACCGATGTGTGCTATCATTCTTTCTTCTAAACCGATGTGCGACATTCTTTTCCCTCTGCTCCGATGTGCTACATTCCTTCTTTCCTCTACGCCGACGTGTGGCATTCCTTCTTTGATCTACGCCGACGTGTGGCATTCCTTCTTTGATCTACGTCGATGTGCGGCATCCCTTCCTTCCTCTACACCGACGTGCGACGTTCCTTTTTCCTCTAAACCGATGTGCGATATTCCTTCTTTCCTCTATGCCGACGTGCGACAATCATTCTTTCCTCTACGCCGACATGCGACACTTTTTTTCCTGTACGCCGATGTGCGACATTCTTTTCCTCCTCGCCGACGTGCGGCATTCCTTCTTTCCTCTCCACGCCGACGTGCGACATTCATTCTTTCCTCTACGTCACGCGATGTACAAAGGGGGTGGGGGAGGGGGGGGGGGGTCGTGTTTCCAAATGAAGAAGAATAAATGTCTTTATTCTCAGTTCACGATGAATTAAATGGATAAATCCCTGTATCCAATGGAAGGGGTAGATACATGATATAAGTTGGCGATTTCCCAATTCACGACGGCGGCTAATATCTTATTCCCAGTTCACGAAGAAATATTTTCCTCATTCCCAGTTCACGATGCAATGAAAAGTCTATTCCCGAGGAACGGACATACACCTTTGCACCCCCCCTCCCCCTCCTTTCCCTCGCCCACCCTATAGTGTGTCTCCTTCCGTACATGCATGCGTACGTGCAAATTCCTTCCTTCATTCATATGTCAAATTAAAATTAGAAAACACATGGCACGAGCTTACATCGTTTGGTGATATTTGGAGAAACAGACTCACAGTTATGACCTGGTGCTTTTTTCGCATTGCGCGCATATAAACAACTGGCTGAGATGTTACGACAGGCCACTTCATCACTCACAGGCTCGCACGCTCTGGTAAGCTGAGATGTAGCCGTGGGGCTATATCCCAAGGAGGCCAGTTAAGCTGCTGATTCAGACCTTGCACGGGTGCGGTATGAGAATTTTCTGTATTTAGTTCTATTTTCCGCCAATCATATTTTCGCTTTCCATGCAATGCTCAGCTAGTCTAAAATTCCACAGTTTTCGTCTGCCGTTAACGAGTTTATGTAGTTTAAAACGTGATATCTTTCTTCATGTGGACATATGTAAATGAATTATGTATGTACCCAACGAAGTCAGTTGTGCTGAATATGTTTAAAGATTTTTTAAGTTGACAATTGGCATTTATTTTCTGAATCACAACAAAGCATCCTGGGGCATAAAAAGGGTGGGCGGTAATGAAGGGATTTACCATTTGACTTCATGTTAAAACCTTTTTCTCCATAGATGTTCGGTTTCTATCCCACAAAGAAGCCACAACATAATTCTCGCAGCACTAAAAGCCCTTCTACATCTTCTTTCACCAATTTGCCTGTTTATTTTGTGTAGCTGTAACCACTTGTCACCAATGTCGGGCAGTAACGGATCGCAGGCAATAGCGGATCACTTTGCTGTTCCCTGTTGGACCATTTCTATTAAAAGCCACTAAATGTAATAAATTAGGACTTATTTCAAGGATAATTATCAACTGATGATAAATCCAAAACCATTAGGATCCATACTAATGTTTACACTTTTTTTACCCCAAATGCATTTCAGGTAGCGTTCTCTTTGCTTTGCAAGTAGGTCACTCTTGGCAAAGTAAATACATGTGTACACAACTGAGGTACATTTTATGTAGCTGTATATACCTTGAATCTTTAAGAAAATAATCAGATCTCTCCATAAAATAGAATTGTTGTTGTCATCCAAATTGAGTTTGCTGCTTTCTCGGCAGTAGCGGATTGGGTGGCATGCCATAAATGTCATTCGCTCAATATCAGTAGTGATGCTGCAAAAATGTCAAAATAAGTGATGAATTATTATACCACACTATAAACTATATATGCAATATTTGAATCGTTGATAACCTAATTTCAGATTTTTGAGACAGTTCCTGCATTAAGATAATGTTTCACTATCAAAGCAGGCCACAAGATGGCATGAACCGCAACTGCCTAAAGTGATCTGCCACTGCCTAATACAGTATCGTTAAACATGGACCATTTTTAGACAGGTTGTTGCCGAAGAATTAGCAAGTTTGCTACATATGAAAAGAGCATGCATTTCAGAAAAGAATGAGCCTAAGATGATGCACCAACTCCTTGCAGCAAATGTTATCAATCAAGCCTTTGGCAAAAGAGATCTGCTACTGCTTGAGGTGGAATAGACACTCAATCTATAAGCCAATAGATCTATAATCCAAAGCTGCAGAACACATGCACTCTTTTACCCATATGATTGCTCACAATCTGACAATATTCTACCTTACAAATGAATAATCTAATTTAAAGTTAGGTACTGTAATACATATGTGTTTCAGAGGTCTTATCAATATTCAGCTTTCAGCTACTAGCAATAAATTTGCTCATAAAAACATGGCATAGTTGCCACTGATATCACAAATATTCACCTATACTTTTGCATACCAAGCATTTGCTGTATGACATTAATATATTAGGGAAATCAAAATATGAATGGTAGACTTTTGTTTGACAAGCAATTTGTATATGTTTTTTAATTCAATGTAACACTTGCCTAAATGCATTTGCTTCCAATTGTCTAGTGTTGAGTTGATTTGAATCGGTTTATTGTTCTATTAAATCAGTTACAGTTGTTTGACAAGCTTATACAACATCAAAAGGGGAGTAATATTCAACAAATTAACAGCAGCAGAAGCAAGGCCAATTAGCTGCAGAGTGTAACCATTAATCTGTATAAGCAGTATTTCTATCAATGGTGTATTTGTAAATTGTTATTGTGATTATAATTATCTATATTTATTTGTTTCTTGCATGCAGAAGAGGCAGATATTACTGACCATACCTCAAAATGATGGAATTAAGTTTATCAAGAGTAGACTACATGCAGGTAACTTTTCCAGATGCTCTCTGTATATATCTTTTTTTTCCATTTTAAAGTATTTATATTTCAAATGTTTTATTTAGATATGAAATACATTCATAGTTCTCCCATTTATCTTTTCTGATTACAGTTCTAGTTTGATTAATTCTGAATTTATTAATGAAATTAAATACAAGTTCAGTATGGAAAACTTAGTGATCGCCAGTTTTTTATTTACAGATTATTGGTGAATTGATATATCTAAATGGATGGTTTGATTATCAATTGAGACCAGTCAATGTTTCTGACTACTTTGCATCAATAACTTTAAAACATATATAACATAAATAGAGACAAACAAAAATTGTTGATTTGTTGCATGTTGATAATAATTGTCTTTTCTTCCTGTCCATACCACATGTGCATCTGTTTCTCTCATGCAGGTGGGAATAACATCACACAAGTCAATGAAATTACTTCCAGCTGCTAAAAAAGAACAGTTAAACAAGGTAAATTAAAAATTGTATATTTCTAAATTGTTTGAATTTATTTTGTTGGGGGGGGGGGGGGGATGGACATGAAGGTCTTGAAGGCCTTAAGGCCCAAATGACACAACATATAATTATACAAACAGTTTGCATGTGAGTTATATAATCTCCTTAATGTTCCAGTATAATATGACATCATATAATGCAGGGGGTGGGGGGGGGGGTATATAATGGAGGCAATTTAATTAACATATATAAGTAGGGAACATTTTGATGTAATATTGTATGAAGGTGAATGTTGTCATTGTACCGGTAACATCAAGATGTGTGACCCAGGGACTATCGCATATGCATGTATATACAATATAATTTCATTTTTAATGAGCACACAGTTCTATTCATGTAATGTATTTTTCTGTCAAGGTGGCAATAGGAGACCAGAATGGAATTTTACAGGTGTTTGGCATGAAGGCTGGCGATCCTCAGGTAAAAACGGTCATATGCTGATTGTATGTTATGGTGAACAAATATTACAATTTGCAATTTAACGATGTTTCGTTTTGCTCTATTCGGCAAATAAAACAACAATGTGGCATGTAATATTTTAATTGATATAGATCTATGGGAGTTCCAGCTTTCCATCTGCAATAAGTGATATAAAAGGTAATAGACTTGTATAACCAAATGTGATTCTAAGTGGTCATGTAGATGGCAAGTTGAACATTTATCGGTAATATATAATGATGTAAAACTTCCAGACCGTCTTCAAGACTTTACCAGGGGCGAAAATCAACCGGCTTGACTTGGGTGGACCTCCTGGGGCGGTCAGAGATAGAATATTTATCGCCAGCGGGTCCACAGTCAAAGGGTTCTCCAAGAAAGGAAAGAACTTTCTAGACTTCAATACGAATATGTCCGAAGTTGTGAAGTCCATGTAAGTCTAATGTTTGCATTGATAAACTAAATTTATGTCACATTTGAGGGGCTTAAACTCCGAAGTATATATATATTCTTTTAGGTAATTTTCATGTGTCATCAACTCTAAAAATAATTCTTTTTGTAGTTACCTCTGGCTCTTTTGTTCATGTATGTTACTTTCGTAATAGACTGTAAGTGGCCAAATATATCTTAATTAAAGTCTAAACTAAAAATCAAAATATACTTGGTTTTGATTGACAAGCCTTGGTATAAAAATCGGCCATGGCGTCCTTTAATTGTTCTTGTTATCTCAGTGGTAATGTTTGGTTCATTTAATTAACTGATGGAAGCATAAAGGTGAAAAAAAAACACCAATCAAGGCAAGAAGTATTGTACCTAACAAATTTTATTCGCGACTAAATTCTATCTGTATTAAGCCTGTAATGTAAATTGTAACACGTGTCCGTTTTGTCTCACATTCTTCACCTCTCTGTCTTCACCATCGCTAGGTATGTAGAGGGAGCGGACCTGTTTCTGTGCGGCAACTACATCTATAACCACTACAGAGACTGCGAGGACAAGAACTACTTCTTGTCGGCAGATAATATCAATGACGTGTTGACTCTGCCCACGGAGAAGATGAGTGATATTACTCCGGTGTTGGCCTGTCAAGACCGAGTATTGCGAGTACTCAGTGTAAGTACTTTGCATGCTTACAGTGCAAGTTGTCTTCTTATATTACTAGTACTCAATGTATCCTGACTTTTGATAAATTCGTCATAAAAAAAAAACTGACCGTAAAAAAAAGTACAAACACTTCTTTTGTTCTTATTGTAGGACTCCCAACTATTATACGAGGTTGAGGTGCCAGGTCCCCCTCAGCTTCTCTGTCTCTATGGCAATGACGGTGGTGAGTATTCTGTTAATTGTCTGTACCACTTCCCCTCCCGCCCAGGCCCAAGCTGCCCATCCGTACTTAATTCCTCCACTGTGATAATATGGCAATGATTACTCGATATTTCTCCCAGACTAACGCTCAATTTCTTCAAATGACGTAACATATTATGTTTTCTGTTTTATTAAATCACTGTGTTTACCTACCTTCAATTCCTCTTTCTGTTAATATATCGTGACTCTCATTGCTGTTGGCAATTAATGGTATTTAAACAGTATGTCAATCAACACACTCACCAAGCATACATGAGCGTCCAATCTAAATAACCATGTTAGCCAGCGAACAATATAGGCTTGAAGTTATCCTGGGAAGGCCTAATATGAAAGCAGTAGCTTCTTAGTCATTTCCTGTATATATAATGGCACGATAAAACCCTAATTAAATGAAGAAACCCCAAATTTTTGTATATAACTTTTAGCACTGGATTAATGTGTTGTGTATCTGCGGTCAGGCGAGCAGGGAGACGAGGTGCTGTACGGGACGGCTGATGGTAAAGTGGGCCTCGTACAGCTGAACAGACTCAGTCCCTCTCACCGCTGGGTCGTCCCCAACGACAAGAGGTCTGGAGGTGAGGATAAGGTGCATGGGCCCTTTGACTTGACGCAAAATCCGTCATTCATTCCTTTAAAAACAGCATGACTGGCGCAGACATTTTATTATATGTTGATGTTGTCTTAGTGTTCTTCGGAGATAATACACCTTATCAGGTGGTCTGGTCTGAAATAATGAGCTTGCATGTATTCATTACTTTCAGAAGATATATCTTCCCCTTTATATGTATGAGAATATGTCTTCTTCTTACCTTCCTATCGCCGCCATTGCTTAATATTTCCTGACAGTAAATTTATGATGTTTTATTTAAAAGACGTTACGTTATGTTAAAGATGTAGCGGCCTTGGAGCTAGTTGTGACATCCCACTGATTTTCGGTGCAGCATATTAAAAAAAAAATGTTCTTCTATTTTGCGGCTTTGTCTTAATGCAACAGGCTAATAGTATCTGACAATTTAAAGGAACCACTATACCCTCTCGCGCTATAAAGTCTCGAATAATACATTGACTGCCAATCGTGATCAAATAAAATGAGAACGAGTGTTCGATGACACTCACAGTTACTTTTTGTTTGTGGCAGGCGTGCTGTGTTTGGACAACTATGACGTCACGGCTGACGGGGTGTTGGACCTGCTGGTTGGGCGAGATGACGGGCTCGTCGAGGTCTACGCCTATGACGACACCGATGAACCTGTTCTCAGGTTCAGTCACGTGAGTCTGCACGCCTATGACTCGTGTTGGTATAAATTAAGGCCTGATAGCGATACATTATGCCATCCTACAGTGTGTGAGTGATTTATTCGCGTTTTCATCGCTTGAATTAAGCCCATAATGAGAAGTATGCTAAGTACGAACACATTTTGCAGCGTTTTTCAAGAATGAGAACAAAAAGGATATTTGTGTGAATATACCTTTCTGACGGCATAAACACGCCGATCTTTATAATCGCCGTTGCGTTGTAATGCGTAGAGGTTTGCAGTCCCCGGAGTGCTCTAGAACCGCTGTTGCGTGTTCATGCGGTGTATAGTTGTAGGCCTCGGGATGCCGGCCGCCGGAGTGCAATGCCGGCCGCCGGAGTGCAATGCCGGCCGCCGGAGTGCAATGCCGGCCGCCGGAGTGCAAAGCCGGCCGCCGGAGTGCAATGCCGGCCGCCGGAGTGCAATGCCGGCCGCCGGAGTGCAATGCCGGCCGCCGGAGTGCAATGCCGGCCGCCGGAGTGTAATGCCGGCCGCCGGAGTGCAATAGAACCGCCAGTTCTGTACAAGCACACCGTGTGAACACCCGACGGCGGTTCCAAAATATTGCCAGTAACTCATCGGATATATATTCATGTATCCATGTAATTATATTTATATATGTATATACATCATCAGTGTCCATGTTGTATTGGTTTCCAGCAATGCAACGAGAGTGTGACGTCACTGCAGGGCGGCGTGGTGTCGACAGCGGACTACGACGAGGTCGTGTGTTCGACATACGCCGGTATGTGACAAGATAAGATAAGATAAGATAAAGTTTTATTTAACGTCGGTATGGAAAAGTCAACAATAAAGTGCTATGGACCGACAATGAGAAAATGACATGAGCTGATGAGATAAATATACATAGGATACTGGAAATATAACAACCATTCTATCATCCATTTTAACTAACCTTCTCCGTTAGCTATGCTGCACAATATTGCACGAATTACAGTGATACGTGAACACATTCGATAAAACTTCCCTATATATTACTACCCTAAGATATCTTACGCCGGAGAAATGTAGTAGCTCTTTGTGCACTTGTTTTATCGCTAACGATTTTTATTAATCACATGTAGATAAATTTTAGAATCCGTTTTAATCTGTACCAAACCTAATTGTGCGTGCTTCAATTACGTCCTTCCCTGCAATTTTGCGTGCGGTAATTAACTGTTTCATGGCTTTGTGATTTCCTTTGATTGTACACCAAAATTAGCATCTCTTTGAATAATTTATTCAACCACATCCTCAGCAATAAACACACGTCCCGTAATTCACTTTGCCATCGACACGGCATATATATCTGTGTGTAGCCTAAAGATATGTTGTGTAAGAAAATGAACAGCCCTTCGTGGCAGAGAGATTGATGTCATGTCGACCTCGGCAGGTTGGGTGATGAGTCTGACGTCAGAACCGGTCCAGAAGCAAACCGGCCCTGTGGCCCCGGCCACTCCGGACCGAGCCTCCAACAACAAGATCAACAACTTACGGTAAACCTCGTCAACGTCCAGGCCTTGTCAGGGGTCTGGGGTCAAGGCTCAGGGGTCAAGGATCAAAGCTCAGGGGTCACAGTGCTACCACATCGTGTACATTAGGATGCAGCCCTACTAAGTCGAACAGCTGTTGTACACATGTCTAAAACAGTCAATTTATAAATATTTTTTAAAAAGTTGTACCATGGTCTCTTTTCTCCCGTAATTACAAGTTGCAAAATTCTCCTCGACTTCACAGCCCAGTAAAGGAGACATGGGGTAATCATAATCAGTAACAGTAGATTAAATTGCTTTTAAAAATCGAATCCTGATTATTTTTTATGATTACTTTGTTCATTCTGGCTGGTTTAGTGTCCGATTGAGCGTCACACTTTCTATGTCGCCAGTATCATATATAGACACTTGCCACTGCAGTCTCACTATAGAGTACCACCCCCAACCACCCCTACCCCTGAGTAAAGCTAATATTACGCGTACATATAGGTAAAAACCTCAATATATAGACTGGAACGTCGGCTGCACTAGCTGGAATCGTATTCTTTGTGTGTGATATAAAAGTCCGGACTTCCGGACAATATTTGATATTATTATTATCAGTTGGTAATCTCATTGACTGGGGACAAAGTGGGTGAATGTTGACGCCGTGACGAGCCCATCCTTTTAACGGATAACAACCGCTCGCTTCCCCGTGTAGACAAAGTGGGTGAATGTTGACGCCGTGACGAGCCCATCCTTTTAACGGATAACAACCGCTCGCTTCCCCGTGTAGACAAAGTGGTTAAATGTTGACGCCGTGACGAGCCCATCCTTTTAACGGATAACAACCGCTCGCTTCCCCGTGTAGACAAAGTGGTTAAATGTTGACGCCGTGACGAGCCCATCCTTTTAACGGATAACAACCGCTCGCTTCCCCGTGTAGACAAAGTGGTTAAATGTCGACGCCGTGACGAGCCCATCCTTTTAACGGATAACAACCGCTCGCTTCCCCGTGTAGACAAAGTGGTTAAATGTTGACGCCGTGACGAGCCCATCCTTTTAACGGATAGCAACCGCTCGCTTCCCCGTGTAGACAAAGTGGTTAAATGTTGACGCCGTGACGAGCCCATCCTTTTAACGGATAACAACCGCTCGCTGCCCCGTGTAGACAAAGTGGTTAAATGTTGACGCCGTGACGAGCCCATCCTTTTAACGGATAACAACCGCTCGCTTCCCCGTGTAGACAAAGTGGTTAAATGTTGACGCCGTGACGAGCCCATCCTTTTAACGGATAACAACCGCTCGCTTCCCCGTGTAGACAAAGTGGTTAAATGTTGACGCCGTGACGAGCCCATCCTTTTAACGGATAACAACCGCTCGCTTCCCCGTGTAGACAAAGTGGTTAAATGTTGACGCCGTGACGAGCCCATCCTTTTAACGGATAACAACCGCTCGCTGCCCCGTGTAGACAAAGTGGGTAAATGTTGACGCCGTGACGAGCCCATCCTTTTAACGGATAACAACCGCTCGCTGCCCCGTGTAGACAAAGTGGTTAAATGTTGACGCCGGGACGAGCCCATCCTTTTAACGGATAACAACCGCTCGCTTCCCCGTGTAGACAAAGTGGGTGAATGTTGACGCCGTGACGAGCCCATCCTTTTAACGGATAACAACCGCTCGCTTCCCCGTGTAGACAAAGTGGTTAAATGTTGACGCCGTGACGAGCCCATCCTTTTAACGGATAACAACCGCTCGCTTCCCCGTGTAGACAAAGTGGGTGAATGTTGACGCCGTGACGAGCCCATCCTTTTAACGGATAACAACCGCTCGCTTCCCCGTGTAGACAAAGTGGTTAAATGTTGACGCCGTGACGAGCCCATCCTTTTAACGGATAACAACCGCTCGCTTCCCCGTGTAGACAAAGTGGTTAAATGTTGACGCCGGGACGAGCCCATCCTTTTAACGGATAACAACCGCTCGCTTCCCCGTGTAGACAAAGTGGGTGAATGTCCCACGCAATTGTATGTACAGGTTACGAACTCTTCATAATGGCAATGACGCGAGTAACCACCGTGTCATTTCACCGTACAGACAGGAGCTTGAGGAGCTGCAGAAGCGTGTGTTGGCTGAGCGGGAAAACTACCAGGTGACTGCCTCCAACGAGAAGGCCATCTCCGCCGTGCCACACTTCAACATCAACTCCAAGTTCGTCCTCAACAAGGACGACGCGAGCTACACGCTCAGCCTGGAGGTCCAGATGGCCATTGACAACGTCTTACTGCAGGTAATATCTCATCATCGCGTGTCAGGTGGCTAAGTACGTATGTGACTGATATAGCGGTATGCTATCGCTATATATTGCTGTTTGAAAAAATTAGAAAGAGATTTTATTATGTTGATGTCGAGTAGAGTAATATTGACCTAGATTACTGCAGGTAATATATCATCATCGCGTCATCTCCCCTCTCAGGTGGTTAAGTTGGTATCTGTCGTATCAGGTGGTTAAGGTTATTATATGAACGCGATATGAATTTATTACTGATATTTTCTATTGCTTTATGTTTCTATTTGAGAAATTTATCTGTAGAACGAGATTATATTATGTTAATATCAAGTATCGATAATAGAGAAACTTTATGTAATATTGCAGCTTTTGCCCACAACGCCATGATAATACATAGCTCCACTGTGTAAACCGCTCGTGTTTATATATACTATGGGCACGATCAAGGCCTAAACAATGCCAAGAAACACTCCACATAATAAATTATCTATAATTATAAATAACCATCTTGTAAGACACGTGTTTAACAGTTTTGTAAATGGATGAAAAGTTGCGTTACTGTGAATGTGTCTGCATGGCGCTTTCCACTCTTGTCATTCTTGTCGAAAAACACAAATAACAACAGATAAATGACAATTGAACTATTGAGTGGTATAAAGCCTTGTTGCAGAGCAATGTTCCTGTCGACCTGCTCGATGTGGAGAAGAATTCGGCTGTTGTAAGCTACAGTGCTTGTAAACCAGAGGTAAGTCACACCACAGACCCCTCAGTTCCGGACTCTTTTTATAGGGTAAGATGTCTTCTTTAGATACAATCCCTGGTCTGTGATATTTTTTACGGGTAAAATATTCAGAAGGGAGAACAGTTCAGGAATTGTCAAGATTTCACAAGAGCGCACGTTCTACATTGTCAGCATATTGAAAAAAAGAAGCTGTAAAGCTCGCGGTTATTTAAAGAAGTTTTAATATTCTTCCATTATTACATCGAGTTAACTTTCAGACATTCAGACAGATTGGGAAAGTTAAATTTGTGAAACCCCACGTTAGTCGCAAAGTTTATATCAGGGTTTGACCAATCACACTGATGCAATTCACTTTTACTAATATAAGTAATTTCGTGTTTCATCTATCTCAGGACGGCAACTTTTTGCTAGCAACCTACCGTTGCCAGGCCAACACGACGCGACTGGAGTTGAAGGTTCGATCCATCGAGGGGCAATACGGTCTGCTGCAGGTGTATGTCACGCCGAGACTGCAGCCTAAGACCTGCCAGATTTGTCAATTCCAGATCCGCCCCCTCTCTCTCCACCAGCGTACGCACATCTTTGATAGCAGCAGGTGATTCCCACGTGTCTATATAGCATTTAACATATCTTTTCATAACCCAACTTTTGAGAAGATTTGTCCATTCGTTCCATCATGCATTACAATAAACAGCTCATTCCAACGTGTCTATATAGCATTTAACATATCTTTTCATAACCCAACTTTTGAGAAGATTTGTCCATTCTCTTTCCATCATGCATTACTAAGAAAATCTTTGTGGTGAGGTGTATGTAATTTTAAGCAAATTTAGCCTTCATGTGCACAAAAGTGTTCTAAACCATGAACATTTCGTTTCATATATATGGATCCTATTTAATCTTCATTTGCACAGATGTAGCCTAACGCTCCGGTAGTTCAGTTATTTTCTTGGGCCAATTTACTTAGCCTTCATGTGCATAACCAAACTAATTTTCTTATTTCATTTAATGGCCAAGTTTATGCTTTATGTGTACAAGAGTGCCCCAAAACAGGGATATTTTGTCTCCGCCGCAGGCCCTACAACACTCTCCAACTGAGCGGCGCCTTCAGCATGGCCGAGGTCCACTCCTGGGTGTCCTACTGTCTGCCGGAGATGCCGGAGAGAACGCCTCCTGGTGACACGACCACGTTCCACTTCGTCTCCACCTTCCTGGACACCATGCTGGAATGTTCATACAAGTAGGTCAAAGTGCACGGCAGGTGTTTGTGGTACTATGCACCCCCTGGGCCAAGGTTATATAATACGTCCTTCTATCTGTTTTTGTACGCTGAGGTCGAGGTCAATATCGACGCCAAGTCTTCGTGCGTTATATAGGTCAAGGACATGTACACATATCTATGTATTAGAACAAATATTAGAAACATTTTTATACATGTATGTATATGTATTCATAGAATCATTACGGGGCCGCCTCGATAGCTCAGTGGGTTAGAGCGCTCGCTTTGAGTGCTCTGGCCACCTGAGAGCCTAACGGCACGTGGATCTATGGTTCGAGCCCCGCTGTGGCCATGTCTGTATGGTCGCAGGATACAGATCCTATGTCCTTCTTCGCAAAGAGTAGGGGGTTACCCAGGAGACATGGCTCCGCTCATCCCTTCCTTCTCCTATTGACGTGATATGATCAAAAGTGGTTAAAGCGTCCTGAATATACAAAAAACCAATCATAGAATCATTAAAAAAAACATGTATTCGAAGAAGCATATGCTATCGTATAATAAACATACACATGTATTAGAATGAGCATTATATACATGTAATAGAATAGGCGGGTTTAGACACATAACCAAAGAGGAATTCCATCTTATGTCCCTATTTCCGCTTTTTATCCTTTCGTCATTAGCTTCACAAGATTTTGACACCTGAGATTTATGGTGCAGTTTACTAATATAGCGAGTCCACTGTCTTTTGCGCACGGCACGGTAACCAATGACCTCTGTTCGCTCGCCAGACGAGGAGAAGCGACCTTCAGGTCTGACAACATCTCCACCATCTCCATCCTAAAGGACGTGCTCACCAAAGAGGCCACCAAGAAACAGATCAGACTCGACATAACATACGGTAGGCCCTGTCTCCCAAGATATCCCACTAGATGGCAGCACTCTGAACGGCGGCTCCACCGCGTGAGTGACGTAAGAGTTTGAAACGTTTGACTTGTGGGACTTAATTGTGGCTGAGAAAGCCAGTGGTAGGCAAAGGGCTTGGTGCTTACAACCTTTGTTATCGCCCACAATATGGCTAATTACATTTTGCTTTTGTATGGGTTTCTTTACATTCTGTAGCGTAGTTGTTCTACAACAGAGGTCTCTATGCTTCATTACACCATATTCTGTGGGATTATAAAACACAGAGTCGTATCAGCGACATACTTTACCATGTAAAAGGTTTATTTTATTCTGGATAATTAAAGGTCCTAAAACAGATGGCGTCATGATCAATGGGTCGTATAGTAGAGGAAGAAAAGTTATTTCCCAGGAATGATATTATCCCTCCTACTCCTGGATCTTGTATAACGCCAAGGCCGCAATAATACGATGTGAGATGTCTAAATGGTGGTCGACTTGCATGTGTTCAAATACTACATCAGCAATTGAGACTTATTTATGCATGTATGTTAATGCTTCAACGGGTGTACCATCTCTTCTTGCTGATCCTCATGGTGGCTATATATGCCAGAGCGACATTGAAGCTGTCCTTATACCTATTAGTATTGTAGTTTCTGTTCTTACTGTGGTTACTATTCATGCAGTTGATACTTTCTCCACTCAGAGATCAACGATGATTCTATCGCCCACACCCTGAGACGGATTCACCCGAAACTGGAGAGTCAACTGCTGCTTGCCAAGAAAGTCCAGCTGATCGACGGCCTAAAGGTTAGACACCCTGTAGCCATCCCTAGTTAGCTGATCGATGACCTAAAGGGGAGACACTCTGTAGCCATCCCTAGTTAGCTGATCGATGACCTAAAGGTGAGACACTCTGTAGCCATCCCTATTTAGCTGATCGATGACCTAAAGGTGAGACACTCTGTAGCCATCCCTATTTAGCTGATCGACGGCCTTACGGTGAGACACACTGTAGCCATCCCTTAAGGTGAGACACCCTGTAACCATCCCTATTTAGCTGATCGACGGCCTTAAGGTGAGACACTCTGTAGCCATCCCTATTTAGCTGATCGACGGCCTTAAGGTGAGACACCCTGTAGCCAGCCCTAGTTAGCTGATCGATGGCCTAAGGGGCTAAGTTCTAAACAATATTCTATCAATAGATAGGTTATAGATACCTGTATGCGCATATTTAATTGTGACCGCTGTGTTTCTGTGTTTAGGAGCTACAGGTGCATGAGGCTGATGTTGGCTTCATGTCGCCGGAGTACAAACAAATCTTGGAGGACGCCGATAAACTGCAGGCGGAGTTCAAGCGACAACCCTGCCACTTGGAACGGCTCTACGGTGAGTAAGGAATCCTAACACTGTGGGCTACCTTTAATAATTGGAACGGCTCTACGGTGAGTGAGGAATCCTAACACTGTGAGCTACCTTTAATAATTGGAACGGCTCTACGGTGAGTAAGGAATCCTAACACTGTGAGCTACCTTTAATCATTGGAACGGCTCTACGGTGAGTGAGGAATCCTAACACTGTGGGCTACCTTTAATCATTGGAACGGATCTACGGTGAGTGAGGAATCCTACCACTGGCCGGGTTGCATTTAACACCGTCAGACTGCATGGATAAAAAAATGGTAAAAATTGTATTTCGTGAAAAAATGGAAAAAAATGTATTTTATGAGATTTCCAACGAACGTGTTGACATGTAAATCGTCACCTCTCATTTCATATGTCGTTCTTTATGTTAACGCATGTTGACTATTATATCAGATGTAGCTCACATACTACTCACGTCTATCATATCTCAACGATAATCCATCGCGTCAGCTCTAACATGGAAGATGGCTCATGGAGAGGAAAGTCTTTTTGCATGTATATGCCTAGGATCTTGTCCAAGTGAGGATAGATAGTGTAACACTATATGAATAACACATGTTTTCCCTTTCTGTCTCAGGTATGATCACGGATCTGTTCATCGATAAGTTTAAGTTCAAAGGGGTGAACGTGAAGAGCAAGGTTCCCGCCCTCCTCGAAGTCCTCGACAATTACGACATCGACAGGTTGCTCGACTTCTTCGACTCTTCCAACCAGTGAAATGCATAGCTCACGTAGTACTCATTAGTAATGACAACAATTAATAACCCATTTCGTGGACATTCTATCACCCGGCTGATCTCCCGCTGTCAGAAGTCGTTTTATGTATGAAAGCACGGGGCAGAATGGTTTGTGGTACCGTTTTGGTACCATGGTTTGCATTCCCACCGCTAGTCTTAAAATTCCGTCACTTAGAAGATCCATTTGATTTTGCAACTTGTACATACGACATTCCGCCCTCCTACGTGACTATCCGTCCATTTGATCACGTGTCACCGCGTCGGTAATTGAAACGATTATTTATTAAATAAATATCTTGACATGCCTTATTGATGTTAGGTATTAATACACAAGTAAATTAAGTAAAGGCCCAATCTCACGTTGAGTTCTGTATATGTATGTAGTGTTATTTGTATCCAATGTCACATGTCAGGGTTATCGCCAATTTGGTTATTCACAAGAGTCCTGTGTGTCAAGATGAAAGAAAATATGAGGAGGAAATCTTGCGTCTTACAAGCTAGTTTTATAATTAATTATTAAGGTGTCGTAAGCTATTAACCTAGACTTTGATCAGTGATAAATCTGGAACCAAAATGGAACTTGTACAGATCTGCCAGACCATGTTAATATCGTCGAAAAATAACTGTATAGTTGTATGAATTATTGTATGGTACCTGTGATATACAAACAAATTGTATCTGTTGGTTATGCACACCCGGCGTGTATGTTTCACGTGTACTGTTTGTAATGTCTTGTTGTTTTGTGTAATAAATATCACAACATTGCCATGCGTTTAATCTGTTCGACCGGGTGAAACTGGACAGCTATATAAGGTGTCTAGCTCCCCTTTAGGCGATCGATCATCTAGGGTACACGTCGTTATTACTATGACCATGCCCTTCTTGTGATGTCCCGAATCAATATAATTTCCTGATTGATGTTTACATTTGTACACGGCTATGCAGCTTAAAATATTTTTTTATTTCTTGTTCCGTACCCTATATCTCGGTTATCGGTAACACCCAAATTTGCGCAGCCAACATGTTTGTTCAAGTGATCTAGCCCATGTTCTTACATCTTCAGTATAAGTTCTTTGGTTCCTTGCATTTTATCTGATAAATTTGAACAACTTGAATATTTTTTTAAACTGGACAATTTAAAAAAGCTGGACAATTAAAAAAGTGGAGAAACGGTAGGGATCACAAGAAAAAGTGCGAAGAATATTGAAAATGTAAAAAAAAAAAAATATATATAGGGGTACCCCCCCCCCCCCCCCCCCAATGATTTACGGCGCCTGTAGCATATAAAGGTCTAGTTAACCCAGAACTTTAAAAAGGATTAAGATCGTTTGAAGTGACAAACTTTTTTTTCTTATCAAATGCCTTTCGGTGCCTTTAAGTATGTCGCAACATGGGCGATCGAGTTTAGCCGATTTCCGGTCAGAAATCCTTACGCTTACAAGGTACCGTTATGACAGAGCGTCCGAACGTCGCCTCGCTTTTGTCGCAACTCGCTAGATGGAGCCACGGTTCGGTACTAATGTAAACTCGGAATCCAACATGGCGGCGGTTGAAAAATAACCGCGCGTTACGATAGAATAAACACGGAAATCTACCATGCTTTTATGGTTGTTATCGTCAAACCTGAATATCTGTCGTTGTAGGACGACACCTAGGTAAGAATGTGATTATGGTTGACCTCAAATTACCGAAACTGAACGAAAGATCTGGCAATAAGTTCGTAAACACACATAAACAGCATTTTGTGACAGCGCCGTTCACGCAAGGCGGGATTTAACCTGTCGTAGCTTGCTCTCACTGTCTCAGACTCCGCTGCTCAGACCTAACAGACACCCCGACACTGGGTGTCAACACAACATCTCCCGAAGATCTAGTAGCAAAGAGGTAGGGAAAAAAAGTAGCCTTATTTAACTGTTCAAAGCTCCTCATATTCTGGAGCTGTTGAGTTGTTTTGCACTAGCCTAAATTTCATGAAATTCAAAACTTGAATTAGGCCTCTACTTTAATTGACAACTTATTAAAGGCTCAACAGACAACACTAATGACTGCCTGTGCCAGGTAAATATATGGTTTGGTACAATTCACAGATTACCTGCCCGATGAGTACCCAATGATTCGGTATGGGGTGGAATTTCTCAGTTTTTATCCAGCCAATTCCGCTGTTCCGCCCTGTTTACAAATCATTCCATTTTCCAATGGTCTTTGAAGCTGCCATTATGGAACTGAGCCATTATAGTGTAATCCAATGCAAAATCGGTATCGCTACAGTGATACCGATTTGAAGCGCTGATCGCAAAAAAACTCTTTGCAGAGCTGTCCAGCTGCCTATATATATCTGTACTATGACATTATACAATGTATCGTACAGACCATTACCTTGACAATGGCCTTGCTACCGCATCCATTCATAAATCATTCCGCTTTAGCATTTCACAAAGTTGGGAGCTCTGGGTAACTTCAGTTGCCATAATTCTTGGAGAAGAAGTCGCATCCACCGATTTAGAGAAATGTATAGACTTGAAGTTGAGATATATAAATCCCACCTTTGGTGTCAGATTTACTTGTGTGCAGAAGCAATATATACATAACAGTGTTACTGAAATAATGTTATATTACCGGAAAGCTATTATATAATTTATTATTGTGATTAGTCAGAATTTGTACATCTTACAAATATACAAACTCACTGGCCATCTTGCTCAGTTTCTAATAGTCCTGTAACATGGCCCACCAGACGCAGGGTGGACCGGAGTGCCATAGAGTACCGAGCATGGCCTGCCATTCAAGGGCGGGAGGTGGTAACAAAATTTCTGGATTTTACAAAAATGTGATGAAGACGCCACATATCTGTCACATATTCATGTTCAGGATGCATTTATAAATAGCTAAGCACAAAGATTGAAGGTCCCAAGCACTACTCACTAATTTATCAGCTCACAAGATATCTACTAAAATAAACCTGCCATTTCAAAAAATCGCTCATTCCAGGGCTCAATTACATTACAAACCAACGAAATGAATGTCATCTGTCTACGAAAGTCTTAAAGGCTTTCATATCATATCCGGTTTTATCCCATGCCATTTACGTAAACTGAAACACATCTGGGGTATGAAAGTCAAATGAAGATATTTAGCTAAACATATGTAAAACCCAGTTATCCATTGCCAGATATGCACAAAATATGTAACAAAAGCACATGCTTAATGTCATGATCAGAACAGTGACACCTCCCCCTCCCCCTATACAATAGCTTGGTTGATATCTCGCTGAGCACTGAGGCTGTCTGTTCTAAGTTTCAAGTGCATGCACCAGGGTCTTCCAAATCAACACAGATAACTCACACAACTCATCTAAAGGCATTAACTTGTCAGGATGATGGATAGTTTAGTTTTGTCTCATATTTTTTTTCATCATTTTGATGTTTCTTTTGTCCACCACACGAAGCCCCATTGATCCAATATTTCAATTGGCAAAAAGACCTGCTGATCACACTGGATGGCCCACAGTATGATGTCTACAGGAACAGTGACAGTTTTTCCAAAGATCATGGTGGCACAGAGCTCTGTGTCCGAAGAGACCAAACCTTGAAAACTTTTTTTTCTGGCATTATTTTGGTGTAATGAAAGTGGTATAATGCCAAAACCACTATATGTTTTATACAAACCTTTTATATTATGGTCTTGCAGAGACGATCATAAAAAAATGAATTTGATCACTTTAATCTTGAGAGCTTGCCCTTAAGAGCTTAATCTTGAGAGTTTAATCTTGAGAGCCTAATCTTGAGGTCATAATAATGTATACGTTATTCATCTTGATCCTAAATTGTGCCTGTGAATTACACATGACTCAATGTTTGTTTTTCCCTGCTTGCAGCCAGCAACATGAGTGGATTTGAATACCAAGGACGGAAGATTGTTGATACCAAACCAGTTTTTAAGGGCCAGTCAAAAGAATTTGCGCGACTATCCCATCCTGCAGACAACGGTTGGTTGTTATATCTTGTCGTTGTATCTTCTCCATTACACAGAATCCTTAGAAACTTAGATGCCACTCAATAGTTTAATAATAATAAAACCTCTGCTTAAAACCCTTTTTCATACTCTATATCAGTGACACATGCAGCACTTCATCACTCTTTGAAATATTTAGCTGTATATGACCATAGTTTTGATTACCAGTACCTCTCCAAGGTAAGGATTCCGTGCAAAGTGTAATGAGAATGCCTGCAGGTATGTAGTGGTGCTAACATGACTACAATTTGCAACTACCAGTACCGGTACTATTATGTCAACCCATATATATACCTCATTATTGTATATTTCTCTTGCCATAATTCCATTAGCTGTAGCTGCTTCTATAGTGACTAACTGCTCAGATCCCTTGGAGCAACCATCCTTTAAGGGTTAGCTGGACTTGTGGCTAAAGGCGAACTATGGATTATATTTTCTAAAGCACCGGTCTCCTAGAGGTAGTGCTGGGGCAACCATGTATGATACACCATTATTTACTAAACAAATACTCCGTTTTTAGAACTTACGTCAGCATGGGATTCGGTCAGCAAGGCCAAATCTGTGGTGAGTTAACTGGAAGTCATTGTTAACATGTACAACCCTGGTAGTGTGGTCAATTTGCATGTTGTGGAATACTTGCAAGGTATGGTTAAATAATTTGATATGGTTGGGTCATGGTTTTTTTATTTCTAATAACCCTAGCCACCTTAGTTAATACAACAAGTAAGCCCTGTTTGGAGTAGCCTGTCATTCTCATTCCTTAAACAACATGAACAAATGAGTTTCTGAAAGTATGATATTTGCATACCTGGGTAAAGCCACAAAGATAACTTAAACTCTAATAGTAATGGTATGTTATACACGACGGCCTTTGCCAATGTATGTATACCACAATACATCTTTGGTGTCTTGTTGATCAATGTCTTTGGTTTATTCTTGCATTACACCTCAGCTAAGGCGAGCAGAATTCACCTTGCGAGAGTTTGAGCAGCCTCCGTTGAGGACTGAGGATGTCCATCACAGTGTAGCTATAGACAGAGTGCCTAGATTTCACTTGGATGATGGTCCAGCAGACTCAACTCGCAGAGTGGTTTGTTTCTTTTGATGCTTCATGTGAATTATAAATAAACATGTATAACTATAACTAACCTTAATCTTGTGTGATATATTGTTAAACGTGTCCAGTGTGAAGTTTTTTTTACACTTTTCATTATAATTTGCCCCTTTATAGAAAGCTATGTCATCTGTTTGGCATATGGTGCAATTAGTCCCTAAGTTGTTTTACAATTATTGCATTCAGTAATTGTTATATTAATGGCATGCAGTGAATTCTGCCTGGTACCATACCATGCATACAACACGGTTGAGTGAACCTGTTACCCTTGTCTCTTATGTTGATAGTAATTGATACCATAAGTGATCAATAAGCTAGAGCATTCTCATATCATTGAACAGATGAAACTGCCTTGCTATCTGTTTTTTTGTGTGAGAGTTTCATAGCCACACATATATTGCTGTGTCTTACCTTTTCTCATGACCCCCCCCCCCTCTTCCCGTGCTAACCATCTTTTGATAGTTGAAAGTAAATGAGTCAATGTGTTTTTGCTGCAGCCTATTGTAGACCAGCATGGTAGAACCCAGTACATGAAGGCCAAGGAATCAGAGAGCAGGAGGAAAGTTAGCAGAATGGGTATGTCAGCCGTTCGTCAATCTTACCGTTGATTGCGTTGAATATTCATGTTTTGATATTTAGCTACTTGTTGCAGTGGAAATCGCGTTCATTATATCTATATTACTTCAGTTTCTAACCAGTATTAAGGAGAGTAAAAAGAGTTTAAAGCAGTGATTTTGCGAGCTTGAAAAGTTTGGAGAGTTAATTACAATGAAATGTGGGTATGGACATTCATTTTTATCTTGAATATTCATGAATCTTTGGTTAATGCAGACGGAAAGTACACGGAACTGCCAGCAAGGATACCGGAACCGGAAATGACGTCCCAAGCCCGTGATCCGCTGAGAGAGTCCAATCGACTGGAAGCGCCTCGTCAGGATCAGCTCCGATCCCGGATGGATCCTGGTTATAGTCGATCCGGATACAGCAGAAACTCTGACAACCGGACAGAAATGTCAGGATCTCGGTCGGACAGATACCACCGCTATAGCAAAGGTCCAGGAGAGGACAACAGAACGGATATGTCATCCGGATCGAAGGACGATCACATGCGAATCCTGAATGAGGTGAATCCGAAGGAGTCCTCCTCCTCGGACGCCCGCCCCGCGCGCTTGACCTCTGTCAATGTCACCGTCCCGTCCTCCCGTTCCGCGTACCACCCGCCAAGGTATCCGGCGATGAGCGCTCCGGGGCATCCTGTGGGGGTCACCGTCACGGACTCGTCTGGATCCGGATCCGGGTCATCCAATCCGGGGTCCAACACGACCTACACGAAGGCTCCCGGAGGCTGGTCCCAGGACGGCGGCAGTCTCAACAGCCACAAGATCCTGAAGGCGCTCAAGAAGATCGATGGAAGCTCAGGTGAGTTGGTTGTCTATTCAGGACGCTTTACCCAGTTTTGGTCATATCGCGTCAATGGGAGAAGGAAGGGAAGAGTGGAGCCATGTCCTCAGGGGTAACCCCCTACTCTTTGCGAAGAAGGACATGGGATCTTTATCCTGCGACTACACAGACATGGCCACAGCGGGGCGCGAACCACCGATCCACGTGCTGTTACGCTCTAAGGTGGCCAGAGTGCTCAATGCGAGTGCTCTAACCTACTGGAATCTCGGGTGCTTGTCTGACGGACTCCTATCCCGAAGCTCCTGCATTGAAATCACTAGTTAGGATTATGTTTCCGTCATTATTTTCATAATACAGGATAGAGCATATTTAATGTGTACAATATGTTTTCCTTTCAGATGCTTTGAGCAACATGCATCGCTTAATAGAACAACAGAAACAAGGCCTGGAAAACAAAGGTATGTCATGTATACAATCTCCAATAGTAATGTAGTAATATAGACTCAAACTTAACACTCAAATTATGTCATCATTCCTCATTAGCGAGGTGCTTTTTATCTACGAATATTCGGTAATTCTTACCGGATCTATTCATATGATCGATGAATATTTATAATTAGAGCACATCTCTTTATATATTCTGCACTATTGCGCGTCGTATTCCTTTATTTAAGCCACTTTTTCTTTGATGAGAGTGAAATTAGTTTGTGAAACCAGTTGTTCTATATTTTGTTGCAAAATCTATTGGAAGTTTCTCTTTGTACAGGTTGTATGCTATCTGCGTTCCAGGCTTAGACATTATAAAGTATTGTTTTTGCTTTAACGCCACGACTTGTTCGGTTCTCCAGCCACTACAGAAGACCTGGAGCGGCGAAAAATCCACCACGACAACGAACCAATTGCGCCTGGGGGCCAGGACCTGTTGCCAGGGGCAACGGCCCCGCCGAGGAAAGTGGCCCAAGGTCCACCTCTGCCAGTCTACAGAGGTAAGGTTCGCTGTCGGGTCAAGGGTGGGGGTGGGCTAAACACCTTATCCTTCGCCAGTCTACAGAGGTAAGGTTTGCTGGCGGGTCAAGGGTGGAGGTGAGGTTGGCTGGTGGCCGGGGTGGGCTAAACGCCTTACCCTCCGCCAGTCTACAGAGTTAAGGTTTGCTGGCGGGTCAAGGGTGGGGGTGGGCTAAACACCTTATCCTTCGCCAGTCTGCAGAGGTAAGGTTCGCTGGCGGGACAAGGGTGGAGGTGAGGTTGGCTGGTGGCCGGAGTGGGCTAAACGCCTTACCCTTCGCCAGTCTACAGAGGTAAGGTTTGCTGGCGGGTCAAGGGTGGGGGTGGGCTAAACACCTTATCCTTCGCCAGTCTACAGAGGTAAAGTTTGCTGGCGGGACAAGGGTGTGGGTGAGTGTTGGCGGGGGGTGGGCTAAACGCCTTACCCTCCGCCAGTCTACAGAAGTAAGGTTCGCTGGCGGGACAAGAGGAGGGGGGGGGGGGGTGGCTGGTGGCCGGGGTGGGCTAAACACCTCACCCTCGCCATCTCTAGATGCTCCCTGTCCTCCCCCCGGTGGCGAAGGCCATACTGCTCTAGCAAACATTATGGAGCGACTTACGAAGTCCTGGTGACCGGGTGTCTTGTAAGTGAGATAGTCAAATAAATAATATGCGATAATCGCACAAAGACAAGATAGCAGCACAGGAACACATCTCTGATATCTCTGGCGTCTGAACAATAATAATGTGCAAGGCCTGTATTGTAAGGCCATGTCCCACTTTTATTAACGCTGACGATGTGCCATTGACCGCTCTGTGACCTCTACGATGTTGATACATTTTTAGCGATCGCTGTAGAGATATGGTGTCATAGATACTTAGATTCGATAATAAATGAAGACTGCTGTATTTGACTGCATTGATCAAAAACAAAGCTCAGCATTATTTTGTTTAATCGCTGTATGGTTTTTACACATCATTATTTTTTATATATTATGTTATTATAATCGTTATTCATTTAATAAATAAATATTTCTCAATGGTTGTGCTCTAGGGTTTAGCGAGGTGGAACACCTCCGCCACGCCGGTGACGGGCGACGGGTGGCGCCCCCCAACGAGCACAAAGCTCACTTGCAGCCTCCGCCCATTCCGCCCCGGAGGGCGATACAGACAGCGCCCTCTGAGGGTAAGTGGTGCCGGCGGGGTGAGGGGTATCGTCATCTATTCGGCCTTGACCCCATCTACATGGTGTCCGCGATCATCGCGTCTGAAGACGACATGATTCTCATATATATTTTGTGTAATTTTCCTTAATTATCGCCACTGCATTGATCCATCTCACTATCACAGGAAGTTCCTTTGCCCGCTTCAGCCCGTGTGTGCAGAAACATGGCCTAAGACACCAATCTCCTATTCTCTTACATTGATACGTAATAATGAACTTTCCTAGTAGTCATGACTCGTAACCTGATGCAATCTTTCATCAGAGTTACTTAATTTAAGTGAACCGAAAATGACAGGAAAATTTTATCATTTCGAAAATGACAGGAAAATTGAAGCATTTCGTAAATGAAATTTGAAACAAATGTTGACTGACTGTGTTGACAGGGAGCCGAGTACGAGAGACCGATAGTCACAAGCAGGAGCGCGCCAAGCTGGCGAGGGTGGTGGCCCCCAGGAAGGTGGCCAAGCCTGGCTCAGGTGAGCGCCTCAGTCCACGCAGTCTCTGCTGCTGTACCACGTGGTGGCGAGGTCTATCACCTCCCTAGTCCGGTGTATCCCATCTATTCAGATTTTTGTGGCAATCTTACACTTTCTATTATTGTCGGGGCCTTCCGTTTTTCGGGCGGCTGTAGTAATTGCTACTCATTGATGTGACTTTAAGTGTCTCTCTCCTGGTGTTTCTAAACTTTTCTCTGCACTTATTTATGTGGAATCTGCGTATATATATATCTACATATCGCAGTAGTTTAATTTTATCGCTGAGTCATGACAATGCAACAATGTCCGTATCTAGACATGTATGAAGATTAAAAGTCATAAAAAAGGTCTGTTTATAGAGTATTTTATGTTTATATGCTATTGATGACTATAAATATCTGACTGACTGTCTTTGATGTTAGACTTGATAACGACATCGTCGTGGCGGAGCGGTCAGCGAGCCGTGCAGAGGGAGCTGGGTGTCCAGAGGCTGCCCGCCATGTCCACGTCCCCGCCCAGCAAGGACCCAGGTCAGTACCCGTCTCGCCACGCGTGGCTGTCACGACACATGGTTGTCAGGACACATGGTTGTCAGGAGACCTTGTTGTCAAGACATATGGTTGTCAGGACCTGTGGTTGTCAGGACACGTGTTGTCTGTGGTCGTCAGGACACGTGGTTGTCTCTGGTCGTCAGGACACGTGCCCGTCAGGACACGTGGCTGTCAGGACACGTGCTTGTCAGGACACGTGGCTGTCAGGACACGTGCTTGTCAGGACACGTGCTTGTCAGGACACGTGCTTGTCAGGACACGTGCTTGTCAGGACACGTGCTTGTCAGGACACGTGCTTGTCAGGACACTGGTTTGGTAGGACACGTGTTAGTCAGGACACGTGCCTGCCGGGAAACGTGGCCGCCCGGACACGTGGTTGGTAGGACAAGCGTGGCTGATAGGACACGTGGTTGACTGTGGTTGTCAGGACGTGTAGGTGTCAGCACACGTGGTTGTTAGGACACGGGCTTGTCAGGACACGTGATTGTCAAGACACATTTTTATCTCTCTGGGCATACCTACGGCCCGCGAAACCCCAAGAGAAATTTCATTTACTATAATTCTTTTTTAATATTAGACAATCACTTTATTTTCAACAAAGCCTAGTAATCTGAACTTGTCTTGTAATCGTATTGAATGGCTGTTTTTACTGCATATGGCCCGTTCCCTGCCTCCCCTTCAGGCGGCGGGCGGGACAAGCCACCACCCGCAGACCGGGACCAGCTCCAGGGACAGCCACTGGACACCTTGTCGAAGGAGGCGCGCGGAGTCTTGGACGACCTCCAGGCAGAACACTCCGGTGAGCTACGGCATTCCGCCATTGGTCGGAAAAACAGGCTTTTGTGATAATAATAATATAATGGATATTGTGTTTCAGTAGATCCTCCCTAAACCGAACCCTGATTAACCCGAAAATCTGTCATGTAGGACCATACAATCGGACAACACTGGTTAACCCGAAAATCGGGACCTTCGGCTCATGTGGGTTCTACTGTATTCTTAAGCCACAATTTACAATAGGAGCCTCCGCGGCCGAGTAGTAGAACACTCGACTGCAGATCGGTGGGTCCCTGGTTCGAAATCCGGTCGAAGCGATGTTATCTGAGGCACATTTCATCCAAATAATTCCGCCCCCGTGGCCTACTTTGGCCCTGGTGTGCACAAGCGAGCCTAAAACAACAGGCTCTGGCCACCGGAGCGCCTAACGGCACGTGGATCGGTGGCTCGAGACCCACTGTGGCCATGGCTGTGTGATCGCAGAATAAAGACCCCATGTCCTTCTTCGCAAAGAGTAGGGGGTTACCCCCCGGGACATGGCTCCACTCTCCATTGCTTCTCCCATTGATGCGATATGACCAAAAGTTGTTAAAGCGTCCTGAATATACAACCAACAAACCAAGTTAAAACAGGCATCGTCTCCTATCGGTCCCTTGTAGACAAGGAGGATGGTGAGATGCGGGAGGAGAGTCCGGACCGGGAAGACGAGAAGAGGCGGGAGGCGGCCGCCCGGAGAGCCAAGCGCAAGCGCATGGAGAGGGAAGGTGAGGGCCAAACAGACGCCCTCCTGTACCACGTGGTTCACATTTTATTGAAGCAATGCCTAAAGGTTTTGTCAGTACAGACAACCATGTTGTTATGCAAACAATTAGCAATTCTGTGGAACAACAGGTTCACAGTTTATGGAATCGGTGTAAGTAAATTTTGTAAGTTGCAATTATGGAAAAAAATTACATTGTAATGTAATCCAAGTTTGAGGTCCTATGAAAGATATGCTAGAGTAGCATGGCTTCTGAAGCAGTACATGTCTAGCTGTGGTCGCTAAGAAGAGTAATTTCCAAGCCAAGATCGCCGCAGTGTTGTCAAGGTTACCGTGTCTGCGTCTGTGGGGCATGTTTCATCCCACATCATTTCACTGTCCCCGGGAGACCTTCTTGCGCGCAGTTTAGCCTTCATGTGCACAAAAGTGGCCTAAAACATATCATTTCCGAGTCTGACAGCAAGCAGTCACTTAATACACGTAATGTAATATATAATATTTCATTTGATCCCCCCTTGGGTTTTCAGACAAAGACCGCCGTGAGCAAGAGAAGCGAACGCGCGTGCGTAGCTATGACAGCAGCGAGGTGCGCAAGTACATCAACAAGCAGCGCTTGGAGCGCCGCAAGCGGCAGGCGGAGGAGGAGGAGGCGCAGCGGAGGGCGGAGCGCGAGCGCCTGGAACAGCTGGAACAGCTTTACAAGCGGCAGAGGGAGGGGGCGCGTTCGTCGAGCAGGAGCCGAGGCGAGGGCGGGAAGGCGGAGGAGGGGGGTCAGGCGCCGCGCCCCCGGGCCCCCCATGGGGAGGAGAGTGAGGAGCGAGCGCCGGTGAGGGGAGGGGGCGGGGTTTTAAAAAGATCTTTAAAAAAAACAGGAAATACATTTTGAAATGGCAAAAATATTTAAACAATGTAAGCAATTATTTTATATCGGAATGTATTTGTTATATATATCTTATGGCAGCTGCGTGACAAATGTATCAAGTGTTTTTATATTACACTCCGTAATCTGTATTTATGATTTAGGTTGTGTGCTTCCCTTTATCAGTTGTGCGGTAGATCAACAGGTCGCGGATTCGCGCCCGGGTCAATGCATCGGGGCCTTTTTTTTATCTAACCCCATTTTACTCGGGGGAGGTTTTCTTATTTACCCTTCATCTGCATAAACGCGGCCAAAATTGTTTAATATTCATTGTGGTTTTCAGTCGACGGGTGACTCGGACAAAGAGAACCGCCGAGCGGTGACGTTTGAGGACGGCAGTGAGGCCGCTAGTCACCCCAAGGATGACCGAGCCGCCAGCAGGGACAGGTCAGTGACCGCAGGGTGGGGGGGTCGGGGAGGGGCTTGGGGTGGTGGGGGGGGGGGCGCGCCAAGGATGAACGAGCCGCCAGCCGGGAGAGGTCAGGGACACCAGGGGGTCGGGGGGGGGGGACAGTCGCCCCAAGGATGAATGAGCCGCCAGCAGGGAGAGGTCAGGAGGGGCGGGGGGGGGGTATCTAAAGTTGATTCTGATCTAAATGGTGTAGCGAAGTCCACTTCGCTTGTTAAGTTACTTACATGTATTAGATATCATTACGAAATAACATCGATACACGATTAGTTTAACATAAAAATGTGGGCTTTATCTGAAAAAAAGTGTGCGTCTGAACTGCGTGAAGAAGACCGACGCACTGAATTGTGGGAGCGACTGACGTCATCACCTGGAATCTCTATTGTATGGAAAGCCATGTGTAATATAAACATTATTTGGATTCAGGGTGAATCCGGAAGGACGCTGCAAGCCGGGCCACGATCGCCGCCCGAGCAGGCCATCCCGGCGGGACGAGCGGCGACAGAAACCGGATCCCGAACCCCTGATCCGGCAGTACCTGTCTGGATCAGTGCCGGACGCCCACGCCCAGGCCCCCGCCTCTCACAACACGCGGGACGAGGGCCCTAAACCACAGCCACAGGTCAATGGGTCTGGGGTCGGGGGTTCGATCCCCCAGGGCCACGTGGCTCCACCGGGATCTCTCCCCCCAGAGCCGAGATCCAAGCACGGAGCGCTGGATCCAGACACGCATCAGTCGGCGCGGGAGATCCTGAAGAAGATGCAGGCCGAGTCCGGAGTGACGACCGATGACCTCATTAGCCGGTTCGCTGCTCAGACGGCTGCTGTCAAGGCAACCGGACCCAGCGGTAAAGGCCAGCTGTGTTTTTACTTTTTTAATTTGTAAATTTGTTGTTAATTTTGTAATTTATGTAAAAAAAAAAGTTATTTACTTATTAAATATTGCTGTTAATGGATTTCTTTACGGCTCAGTTGCGGAGTGAAGTTTCGGTTTTCTTGCGAAGTTGATATTCTTTAATGTTGGTCAAATGATGGTCGGTGTTGAGCTTTGACATTTGGCCTTCCTTGTGTGCTTTTGACCTTTGACCTTCTTGACCCCCCCTAGAAGCGCAGAAGACTCGTCTTGACCGGATCCATGCGATCCAGAACATCTCCCAACAGCTGCAGAGTCGTATCCAGACAGAGACCAGCAAGATCGCCGGCGTGGGCCAAGGTGAGTGGGGGTGGGGGGCACTGGGATAGAGGCTGTGGGTGTGAGTCTGGTCTACTAGGTGACACATGCGATCTGTCCTGGGGAGACAGAGAGAGAGACAGAGGGTGGGGGGGGGGCGTTTATCGATATACAGTGGGCGCATTTCTAGGGTAGCTCGGCATATCCCCGCGGTAACCCGAATACGCACATTCCGCATCGGTATACCGCCCGACACTTCTTGCACTGTTTTCTCGGCGAGAAACAAAAAAAATCCGAGGTCCAAATGCAGTGCCAACATTAATGATGTGTGAAAATCTAAGTGAAAATCACTTTTGGGTTCGGAATTATATCGCCACTTTCATGCGTAATTTGTGATTTTCTTATGATTGTCAGCCTGTGTCTTCACCAATCTGCAGTCTGCCGTTCCATGTTTCAGGCCGCTGGGCGTTTCCTCCTCACGAGGAGCCTGACTACATCGGCCGCTATCAGAGGATGGAGGGCACCAAGGAACCCGTCTTTGACCGCGACTCTGATCTGCCAGGTGAGCTATCCGTGCCGCGTATCAGGCTCACGGCATCAAAGATGAATGGATGCAGCGATACATGTATAAATATATATATATATATATATTGCAATATCAGTGAAGCAAATTAGTTGGCGTAGTAATATCTTCACTTTCTTTTGGTCAGATATACCTGCGCACTTTCTTGATTTCGATTTGTATTATCGTTCTGTTATTGTACCGTGGACATTAAAAGTAACTAATTATCAATGCATTGTCAGAACGTGCTTGAAATAAGGGAGTTGTGCTACATAGTGTAGATATCTCAGTTGTTTAAGAAAAGCGGTATGGAAAGCCGTATTAAGAGCACAGATCATAGCAGGCGTAATGATATAATTCGGAATATGGTTGTTTGCTTTCATCCACGATTGCATTCGCTTCTTGTTTGAAGATTATATCGTTTACAAGGAGATTATATGAGGAAAATATCCTTTCGATAATGTGAAAAAAAACCATTTGAATCGCGCATCCTTAAAACAGTTTTTCACACTTGGTAAATTCACAAATTCGAAGTGAACGGTCTCCAAAACAGGGCCGCACGTTATATATATCGAATTCACTCCTGTTATTATCACGAGGAAGATCTTTTTACCGTTGTTTATTATTCATATTAATATTGTTCGACGTCATTATAACTGTGACTGTTTTCTGTCTTTAGGCGTGCGTACTGCAGGTCACCGCCACCAGGCGGAGCCCCAGAGTCCGGAGATTGCGGCGACTAAGATCCAGGCGGCGTACCGAGGCCACTCTGTGCGGCAGACGCTGGGGTGGAGCTCCCCGCCCCAGGCACGACGGGCGGCCACGAGGGGCGTGCACCGCCCCAGGCCAGAACTACCGGTCAGTAGTACCGCCACCACCTGACACAGGCAGTGTCCCAGGCCCTGTCCTCGTGTCATGGCAGTGTCTCTGGCCCTGTCCTCGTGTCATGCCAGTGTCTCTGGCAGCGTCCTCGTGTCATGGCAGTGTCCCAGGCCGTGTCCTCGTGTCCTGCCAGTGTCTCTGGCCGTGTCCTCGTGTCATGGCAGTGTCCCAGGCCGTGTCCTCGTATCATGCCAGTGTCTCTGGCCATGTCTAGCAAGAGCATTTCGCATAGGCAGTGTGCCTGTTTTCCAATTGCCAATATAAGATATGCTTAAACTAAAATAACAAAACGAGTTCGTTCCTTGGCTCTGGCAAATGAGTGAGGCTTGCTCACATACCATTCATCTTCTTATCAAAGAAGGATTTCTAGGCCCCTTCAAGTCCGTGCGTTCACACATGTGACCTGCTATATCACAGTGCCACAGCATCATACACTGTTTGCTTGTTTGGTTTGACAGGACAGCAGTGCCTCTGACATAGACAGCCTGGGGGACTCTACCCTTACCGACGACTCCATAGCTCTCTCCCCTCGCCCCAGAAAGGTAGGCTCAACTCCCTGGCCGGGTAAGGTTCGCTCCCCACCCGCGCCAGGTGCCGTTGCACGCCATTTACTGTTTTTAAATATAAATACGTATGTTTAAGTATTGTATTATGTACCTATTATGTATCTACCAGGCCCCTATGCATAATCAAATAATATTATTATTTGTTATTATATTATGTACAAGACACCTACAGTATCAAATAAATTATAATAAAATACTTGTTGTATTGTATACGAGACACCTGGAGTGTTAAATAATAATGATTATCATTATTAAGTATAATTGTTCACGCCCCAGGACTGGCGAGGCTCTGACCGGCGGGTAAGCCCCGTGAAGCCCTGTCAACCCGTACCCAGGTGGGGCGAGTCGGCCCCGGACCCCTACAGCTTCTTCAACGTCCACAACAGGAAGAACAGACATTTCGCGGAAACAGGTCAGAGTTCAAACATCTCGCGGAAATAGGTCAGAGTTCAAACATTCTCGCCCAAATAGGTCAAAGTTCAAACATATTGCCGAAACAGGTCAGAGTTCAGTCACCTGTCCCTGGAATTCTCAAGTCGAAGTCGAAGAACGTTTGCATGGTTTTAAGTATAAAATATGTGGATTATCTAATAAAAATGTGGAGAAGTTAGTTAGTATATTCGACTTTAAAGTAAAAAATACTAATAAAGCTATACTAGTAAAATATATGTCTATCCTTTTTAGTTTTCTTTTACATTATTCACCGATATAGTTCGGAGATTAGACGAATTCTAGTCGTAGTTCATTTAAGGACAATATTCTTGCATCATATCGGCACATTATTCTTGAACTCACACTCATTACCTCTACAGCGAGATCACAGAGAGATGCCGCTCTTCCCAGTATGTCACGTGACCCGGTGTCTGGACCAATCTCGGGCGCGCGAGAGAGTCACGTGGTGCGCGGGGCGGATCCCCGCCAGATGGCGCTGACGACAAGTCGGGGATCTTCTCGCACTCACAGTCCTTCTAGCAGCGTGGATGATACCGACTCAACATGCTATAAGGTTTGTATTCCGTGTTCTCTCTGGACGCATGTTTTGGGCGAACAATTTGTTTCAATCTAATCGATTTCATTGTCACTGAAGATTTGTTGGCACAATTTAGCCAAATTATCAAAAGTCCTAAAACATTCTATTTCCAAAAGCAAATTATTTTCTGTATTCAATGTATACAGATTTGTAGTGCTGTATGTGTTGTGATTATACTGTCACTCTTGCGTACTCAATTTCATGGGGGTGTCCCCAATTTGAGTGGCATATGAAAAATGGTGACACGAACTTCCGTAGTTCACATTGACATAATAACTGTTCCCTATGCAATATCCATCGGCAAAACTTATGACCCGAATAGTGACGTCACATTTTCTAATGAACATCCACGTCATCGTCAGGACATCGCCACCGATCCCAAAGAGACAGCCAATCACAACGACCCATCCAAGAGCCCCCGCGCCTCTCGCGCCCTGGGTTCCCGCAGCCCGGGTTCCCATAGCGACCGGTCCCGCAGTCCCCACTCTGCCGACATCTCCACGGACCTGGACAGCTCGCTGGGCCTCAGCAATACGGATAAGACTCCCACCCGGTACGGTGGGGGGGGGGGGGAGGTGTATGCCGTATTTATAGAACGGTACATCAATCCTATAAGATCGTATATGGGATGTGTTTCTGGGTGTGCTATAACAATTCATTTCAATCAGCAACTGTGACTAAACACCTTCAATTTTCTTTAGCCACGCGCAGATCCCATTAACCACATATATATTGTATTTTTCTCCGCTGCATCACTGCGGGCAATCAGTTTCGCGAAATCGCTTTTTGATCATTGATCGAAAAACAGGCCATTTTTTTTTCACCACTGTGGCGACACGCATTGGCCCATCTTGCGCCACATACAGTTTGCTTTTACCATTGGCGATGTTTCGAACGGCTAGCGCGCACCTAGTGTTTAATCCTCTGGGGCACACTTATAAAATGCTCCGGGGTGATTAATGTAAATTTCAGAGTTCCGTATTCTGTACCAGGTAGTTAATAATAATAATAATAATCAGTTTATTGTGCACTGTAGGCTCACAGCCTCAAAGTACAAATATATGTATATACAAATAACATCAAGTAAATAAGGTAACATTTTGAATCAGTTTTTCCCTTATTTTGTACGCATCGCGGAGAAATAGCACGATGTTATATAGGGTGGGGGTATCTATTGACATCATCAAAAAGGTAAATTCCCAACTCAAGTTCTGCTTCTGGTCTGTGACTTCAGGTAGGTATTTTTTTCGTGACGCTTGATACAAAGGGCAAAAACAGATTAGGTGTATCTCATCTTCTATAACACTTTCACCATTATTTTTACAATACATACACAGTCTTTCTTCCCTAGGGATTCCTAAATGTCTGCCTTTCTCTATGTTTAGTGGTTGTGTGGAACATCGAAATTGGGCCAAGAGTTTTCGAAGTTAGCTTTCCTTAATAGCAAATATATACGGTTCTGTTGTCAAGGTTCTTTTATACTTTCTAATTGTGTCGAGTCGGTTATTTTCTTCTAAGCAGTTGAGCCAATTTGTATGTGCTCTATACATCAATTCACCCTTAGTGGTTTTTAAAAATAGATCCTCATCTCCTATTTGCTGATGCGTCCAGGCTTCTTCAAATCCGAGCTCTAACAATATTATTTTCACTTCAGTGGCCCATGTGCGCCTCCCCCTATAATCTAATTCAAATAGCATAGTATATGTTTCTCTCAGGAGGGACTGGTCCTCATTCCTGACGAGCTTCATCCAGAACTTTAGCATCTTCATAACACACATTATTTGGACTGGGTACGTTCCAACTTCTCCCATAACAGCTGCATTTGATGTCGATGCAGGTAGTTTTAATATCCATTTGCAATATTTCACTTGGACACTCTCTATACCGTCCTTCACCCTATATCCCCAAATCTCTGCTCCATATGTGAATATCGGCGATACCATTTTATCAAATAATTCGAATTGGATCTTAGGTTCTAACCCACCACATTTGTTATTTACAGATTTAATAAAATTCACAGCCTTTCCAGCTTGTGCGGAGAGAGTTTGCTGAGCCAAGGTCCAGACTAGCTTAGGGGTAAAAACCAGCCCCAGATACTTATAAGATGATACAGTCTCTATCCTCTTTCCTTTCAAGAACCATTTTTCATTTCTCTTCTGTATCCCCCCATTCCTGAAAACCATAACCTTCGTCTTGTTTAAATTAATTGCTAATCCCCAGCTTTCACAGAACTCGCTAAGCTTATCAATAAGTTTCTGTAATCTACCCACAGTATCAGCTGCTTCAATCATATCGTCTGCAAACAGTAGCAGGCACACATTATCATATATATGGCTTATCTGAATCCCAGGGAAATCCTTCGATTTGCAACATTGTATGAATTTGTTCAGGCAAAAGTTAAAAAGAAAGGGGCTCAGTTGGCACCCCTGTCTGGTTCCTGTGTTGCATTCAAACAAATCAGTTAGCCCCTCTGGTGTTATTACACGTGACCTAAGTTGGCCATACATTGATTGCAAAACCTCTAGTATTCTCCCATGGACACCTTCTGTGAGCGGTCTATACCAAATGAACTGATGCGGAATAGAGTCAAATGCTTTCTCTAGGTCAACAAAAATGCAATAGAATCTTCCTCTTGCCTTACTAATATATTTCTGTACCATACCTTGTAATACAAACATGTGGTCTATGGTTGATTTTCCGTTTCTAAATCCGGCTTGTTCCTCATACTGCTTATTATTTAAATCTGCCCATGCTACTAGTCTATTGTTAATTGCCTTTGTAAACACCTTGTTAATAGCTGATAAGAGGGATATTCCCCTGTAGTTATTTGGATCTGATCGGCCACCTTTCTTATGAATAGGCACTAAAAGGGCCTCTGTCCATGGTTTCGGGAAATGACCAGAACTCATAATTTGATTGGCAAGGTCAGTAAGTATTGGTACTGAAACAGTACAGCTATTTTTCATGGCTTCCGTTAGGACACCATCTGGCCCTGGTGATTTCTTACTTGGCAGGCTATGGATTACATGATATATTTCTTCAGTGGTGAAGTCTGAAGTCAGTTCTTCAGGTATACCCTCTATACACAAGTGGCATTTAGTGCTTACATGAGTACTAAGCAATTCGTTTACCATCGCTTTCGCCAGGTAGTTTATCTATGGGTATGTTCTGCTTTTTTTATTTGGGAGGGGGAGGCAGAAATATCGTCAGAATATATTATCTTGCATTAAGCAGACTGTTTTAACATTGTTGTGTCAACTGCTGGAGTTTGTTTCCAGGTCCAACAAGGTCACTGACGGAGTGGAGGAGGAGGGGGGTCTCGATAGGACGCTGACCCCGTCTGGAGCCAGGTAATCAGGATCACTCGTCTGGATCCTTTAGTACATTGAACACTGTTTAGTGACATTGTTTGTTGATCAGATGACAGTAATAGTTAAAGAAAAATGCAAAAAATTACATCGGAACTGCACAAAAGTGGTCTAAATACTAAAGTTTAATATCAGTTTTCTTACATAATATTTTGTGGACTTGCAGCGACGAGAATCGAACCAGTCAGGTGGCGCCCTCTATGTCTCTGGTGCCGAGTCAGGGCGGCAGGAGCTCCGCACGGGATGCAGCCCGGGACTCTGATTGGTCAGAGGTCTCCAGCTTGACGGAGGACTCTCTGGATCATCGGGATCGCAAGAGAAACAAGGTCAGTCCCGTGCTGTGGGTGTTGGTATGGTGTCCAGGGATCGCAGCTCATGGCAGTTGTGCAATAATAAACCATACAACACCTTCATATACAGATATCTTAAATCGCCAGACCTTGACTACCGTAGAACCGTCGTTGCATCTTCATGCGGTGTGCATGTGCAGGACAGACCTTGACTACCGTAGAACCGCCGTTGCGTCTTCATGCGGTGTGCATGTGCAGGACAGACCTTGACTATCGTAGAACCGCCGTTGCGTCTACATGCGGTGTGCATGTGCAGGACCCAGAATCCGACCGTTTGGTTATTAATAGAAACATTTTAGCACGCATTAACGGTTCTATTGTAGTCTACGCAACGGCGGTTTAATATATTGAAGTTCAAATATCCTGACATAAATATATGCATTATTCAACCATCCGTATGCTCAGTACATGCATTAAGTTATACACATATGTTTGGTGTGCACATCTGTGAACATATCCATACATTTGTATCTGTACCGCTGGTACATTGAATATTTGTATGTGTACTATAAAGAAACGATTATTTGTACGTGTTCGATATAAAATATTTGTATGTGTACAATATAAAACATTTGTATGTTTACGATATAAAATATTAGTATGTGTGCTATATAGAATATTGTATGTGTACTGTATAGATATTTGTATCTGTACTATATTAAATGTTTCTATCTGTAATATAATAAATGGTATCTGTCCTATACTAAATATTTGTATGTATAATATATATGTATATATAATATAATCCACGTTGCTGCCCCCCCCCCCAGGGTGGCTATGGGTACGAGGCCGGCCGCCTCCCCCCCAGCGTCCTCCACCACCGTCTGGGGGTGGAGCTCACGTTGCTGGAGGGGATGGAGGAGTCGGTGCGTCAGCTAACTGATGTGGAGCGGACCCGAGCCGTCAGCCTGGCTCAGCAGGAGACAGTGTCTCTGGCACAGGTCCTCAAGGTAACAGGCCGCAACAACCGCTCAATGCCCATTTTTAACCAAAAATTTGAACGAGCCGATGTTGATGAAGACGCTCGTTATTTACGATTGGTTGGTTGGTTGGTTATTCAGGACGCTCTAACCACTTTTGGTCATATCGCGTCAATGGGAGAAGGAAGGGAGAACGGAGCCATGTCCCCGGGGGTAACCCCCTCTACTCTTTACGAGGAAAGACATGGGATCTTTATCCTGCGACCACACATACATGGCCACAGCAAGGCTCGAACCACCGATCCACGTGCCGTTAGGCTCTCAGGTGGCCACAGCACTCAATGCGAGCGCTCTAGCCCACTGAGCTATCGCGCCAGCCCCGTTATTTATGACCTTTTTAGGTTGCCTTTTCAGTTATTTTTTTTTTCGACATAAACCTTACCTTACATTTGCATGTTAGCGTTAACGACTCTTCCTTATTGAATTACTTGGTTCGGGAAAGTTATAGGGAGACTGTTGTTGGGACAGTCGTGCTATATTCGTACTACAACTATGTTGTTTTTCCGATGTGCCGTTTATTACTTTAATAATCCTCATGTTTCTCATTTTGACAAAGCATCATGATTTATTCTATTTAATATACCCGCAGTCACCGCGTCCTGTAATATAATAGAATAATAGGTTTATTTTATATAAAAACATGTCCATTACATGTTCCATCGCAAAATGAGCAAAAGCTGTGTTTATATGCTCGTGCATCAAAAATCAAAAAAGAAACGTTACCCAAAAAAAAAATCAAATAGAAATAAGGGATAACATGCCGCCGTTGCCATGGTTGCAGGCGCGTCACCAGACCCACACCCGGGATATGACGGACCTGCAGCTCCGGGCCCAGCGGGAGTCCCTGGACGCTGCCCGCCAGCTGGAGGCCGCCAGGCGACAGGCCACGGAGGCCACGGAGTCTGCAGCAAACACCATCTCCCAGGTGCGCGCGCAGGGTGCTCTGGACATACAAGAGTCGACGCGGCGTCTCATCGACTCGCAGACGCGCGCCGCCATGGCAACGGAGGAGGCGGCGCGTCACTTAGCGGAAGTGGGTCAGGTCAGTCTAGCTATAGCGTGGATGAGGGGCGTTTGTATGGAATGGTTGAATTGTGTGATTGAGAGAAGCCGATCATTTTTCTGTTGTGTTTTCTTCTGGCTGTATCTACCTCCTTTATGTAGCCTTGTAATTTATGTAAATAATCCAAGCTAATATGCAGTATGGTTATAGTTTTAAATTCTCAATTGTTTCAGATCTCAACTCCTCCAATAATTTCGTCTCGACAACCAATCATTCGCCATTGTATGACAGTCGAATCCTGTACTAACCACTGCTATGTTTTATAAGATCTGATCACATTTTGCTGGATGATTTATCCCTAATTCGTGTATTCAGAAACATTTGTCCTTGCTGATTCATCTCTCAGTGTACAGTTATAGTTGTTGTTGTGAATCATATCATTCTCCTATATTTGTCTATAATCTAACTGCATTACAACATTATTATATACATTATTACCTGTGATGAGTCTTTAAAAGCCACTCACACTGGCATATTTAGCAGTTAATGATTGGACATAATTTGACGAAGTCTAGAAATAAATAGATATGCATGCTCACTGTAGTCGGTGTGAGTGTGTTTGAAGTTTCATCACATCCTATTTAAGCGAATCTTGTCTAGTCACACAAATTGGATCCGTATTCTCGAAGGTACCGTTTTTGGCAGTAAATGGTGGGTTTGAGGTATACGTGAGCTATACTCCAGCGATGGCTGGCCCTAGCATAGAATACTGATCTAAATCTGTTTACGACATCGTGTTACGACATCCTAACTTCTTCGAGAATACGGACTCAAAACCACATTTGTAAGTTTCACTGTTGCTGATCTTCTTTTGACAATTGTAGTCGCATTTCCTACATGTTTGTATGTATATATATATATAACCAACCTCTTGTAGTTTTGTGTATTCCTTGCTAAATAGTCCTTTCTATAGCTGTGATTGCTCTCTCGGTGTGTGTGTGATAGAGTCAGAGTCGGCTAGCCGCCTCTCAGCCCAGCCTGACGGAGTCCGCCACCGCCGCCGCCACGGCCGCCGTGCAGGCGACCCTGCTCCAGTACCGACCGCGGGTGAGTAGGGCCGTCGGCACGCCCCCCCTCACCTCCTGCGTATCCATGGTTACACCGCACCGCCACGTGCTGGGGTGTGAAGTCACATAGGCTAGGTTAAAAGGCGCCACGTGCTGGGCGTGAAGTCACATAGTCTAGGTTACACGGCGCCACGTGCTGGGCGTGAAGTCACATAGTCTAGGTTACACGGCGCCACGTGCTGGGCGTGAAGTCACATAGTCTAGGTTACACGGCGCCACGTGCTGGGCGTGAAATCACATAGTCTAGGTTACACGGCGCCACGTGCTGGGCGTGAAGTCACATAGTCTAGGATACACGGCGCCACGTGCTGGGTGTGAAGTCACATAGTCTAGGTTACACGGCACCACGTGCTAGGCGTGAAGTCACAGTCTAGGTTACACGGCGCCACATGCTGAGTGTGAAGTCACATTGTCTAGTTTACACGGCACCACGTGCTGAGTGTGAAGTCACATAGTCTAGGTTACAAGGCACCACGTGCTGGGTGTGAAGTCACATAGTCTAGGTTACACGGCGCCACGTGCTGGGCGTGAAGTCACATGGTCTAGGTTACACGGCACCACGTGCTGGGCGTGAAGTCACATAGTCTAGGTTACACGGCACCACGTGCTGACTGAAGTCACATAGTCTTGGTTACACGGCACCACGTGCTGGGTGTGAAGTCACATAGTCTAGGTTACACGGCACCACGTGCTAGGTGTGAAGTCACAGTCTAGGTTACACGGCGCCACATGCTGAGTGTGAAGTCACATTGTCTAGTTTACACGGCACCACGTGCTGAGTGTGAAGTCACATAGTCTAGGTTACAAGGCACCACGTGCTGGGTGTGAAGTCACATAGTCTAGGTTACACGGCGCCACGTGCTGGGCGTGAAGTCTCATAGTCTAGGTTACACGGCACCACGTGCTGGGCGTGAAGTCACATAGTCTAGGTTACACGGCACCACGTGCTGACTGAAGTCACATAGTCTTGGTTACACGGCACCACGTGCTGGGCGTGAAGTCACATAGTCTAGGTTACACGGCGCCACGTGCTGGGCGTGAAATCACATAGTCTAGGTTACACGGCGCCACGTGCTGGGCGTGAAGTCACATAGTCTAGGTTACACGGCGCCACGTGCTGGGTGTGAAGTCACATAGTCTAGGTTACACGGCACCACGTGCTAGGTGTGAAGTCACAGTCTAGGTTACACGGCGCCACATGCTGAGTGTGAAGTCACATTGTCTAGTTTACACGGCACCACGTGCTGAGTGTGAAGTCACATAGTCTAGGTTACAAGGCACCACGTGCTGGGTGTGAAGTCACATAGTCTAGGTTACACGGCGCCACGTGCTGGGCGTGAGGTCACATAGTCTAAGTTACACGGCACCACGTGCTGGGCGTGAAGTCACATAGTCTAGGTTACACGGCACCACGTGCTGACTGAAGTCACATAGTCTTGGTTACACGGCACCACGTGCTGGGTGTGAAGTCACATAGTCTAGGTTACATGGCGCCACGTGCTGAGTGTGAAGTCACATAGTCTAGGTTACACGGCACCACGTGCTGGGCGTGAAGTCACATAGTCTAGGTTACACGGCACCACGTGCTGACTGAAGTCACATAGTCTAGGTTACACGGCACCACGTGCTGAGTGTGAAGTCACATACTCTAGGTTACACGGCGCCACGTGCTGGGCGTGAAGTCACATAGTCTAGGTTACACGGCGCCACGTGCTGAGTGTGAAGTCACATAGTCTAGGTTACACGGCACCACGTGCTGGGCGTGAAGTCACATAGTCTAGGTTACACGGCACCACGTGCTGACTGAAGTCACATAGTCTAGGTTACACGGCGCCACGTGCTGGGCGTGAAGTCACATAATCTAGGTTACACGGCGCCACGTGCTGGGTGTGAAGTCACATAGTCTAGGTTACACGGCGCCACGTGCTGGGGTGTGAAGTCACATAGTCTAGGTTACACGGCGCCACGTGCTCGGTGTGTAGTCTTTGTACAGCGACACCTGTTGTCGTATCTCTGACGTCACATTCTTTCTACACAAGTCAATAATATATATATGTCGCTAATATTGAACAGCATTCTTTTTTTATATATTTAGTAAATGTGGTTGCATGTATTTCTTATTATTGCTATTATATGTTTCTTTTACTGTTATTTGTTATCTCAAGTATTCATAATCGCCATTTAGGCTACACCAATAGACTTTGCGCTAAGTGGACGATAGTCACCCAAGAAGTGGGATTTTCTGAATTAATAAAGTGCTAGCATTATATCGAAGATGATTTTTTAATCATTATGACCACCACAACGAGCTGGTGAAGCTAAGACTAAAATGCACGTTTCGTCCATAAGCTAGGTGTGCGTTATGTATATGGCCGTCTGTATTTTATGATTGTTACCCGCTGTGTGGTAAATAGTGTTAAATTATGGTACTTTGGAAATAATTTCCACATTTGAAGACATGGCAGTTTTAAAGACCCCAAGCTTTAAAATGGAAAATAATGTTCTGGTGTTAGATATCATTTTTCATGTCACGTGACACGTATATCTGCTCAATTTGGTCTTATACTGTACTTCTCACGTTGCTGATAATTTGTGTTTCACAGTTTGCTGATAATCTTGGCCTTTCAGTTTGCAAATAATCAGTTTTTCTCTAAAAAATTATGTGTTTCTCTGTTTACTGAAAATATGTGTCTCTCTGTTTACTGAAAATATGTGTTTCTCTGTTTACTGAAAATATGTGTTTCTCTGTTGACAGATAATCTGGGTGTTTCATTTGCTGATGGTCTGTGTTTGTTTGTTATCAGCTTGGCGTCTCCCACGAGCAGGCGACGCAGTACTCAGCGCGCCAGAACAGCCGCAGCTACAGTGGCGCCCCTAGCGAGCGCAGTGTCAGTGATGTGAGCCAGTCGCTGAGCTCGGACAGACGGTCAGCCAAGAGCTATTCCATGTCATCCTTTGAGTCCGCTACCAGCTCCAGGGTGACCGCTCAGGAGAGGTAACCGCGACTGTCCCGTTGCTTATTGTGTGATTGCTAAGTATATAGCAAGAAGTAAGGGGCTCTGCACACGAAAATGTGTCAATCAAAAGTTACACTATATTCCCACTGCCAGTTTATATGTCAGAATCGCATGTGTAACGTATTGTGTTTCAAGAAGTAAGCCCCTAGTATTTCAGAATCACTCAAACTCTCGTTCTGCTAGATATTTAAACGTTTTGGCTACATGTTCCACTCCCATATTTATACTAGCTTTGGGTTTTGACCTCAAGTTATCGGTAGCGAAAGCTATGGATTCAAAGCGTAAATTATATGCCATATTGAAATGCGTTTATTTTTTTTAAATAAAAACGATTTATATGCGTAAGAAATTGTTATACTTCCAGTCGCGCTAGACTGCTTCTCTCTTCACCCCCTTCTCCCCATCATCCCCCGCCCCCCTCTCCCCATCATCCCCCGCCCCCCCCCCCCCTCATTCCCCACCTCCCCCCCCCCATCCTCCCCCCCTCAACCTCCGCCCCCCACCCTCATCCTCCGCTCGAGTTAACTCGAGTTAACTTAAAGGTGATTGCCATGCCGACCGTATTGCAGGGGGTCGAACGGCGGTGACGTCAGCAGCGAGGTGGAGACCGCCAAGGACCTGTCGGTGGCCAGTGACGTCAGCGACATCAAGACGGCGTCCGAGGCGAGGACGGCGTCCGACAGCAGCGGCGGCCGGCAGGGGGCGCGCTCCAACAGTTCCTCCATCCGCACCGAGTCCGAGGCCAAGGATGACGTCACAGACAGCAAAACCGTGTCCGTGTCCGAGGAAATCGTCAGTGAAAAGGGTAAATACTACGTTGTAACCGTTATTACGTTTCACCGTCGAATTAGTGAATTGACTATTATGTATTATCTGAGTTCGGCTTTACTGCTTATTGTTCAAATCTCATCGAAGTTCTATGTACTATTTCGGCACAGGCGCTTCATGAATTCGCAGATATTTATATAATTTTAATAAATTTTGTGCTCTTGGGATCAAGTTTTTCTGGACAAATCGCCTATAATCGCTCACTAACCATAACCAAAAGGGATGAAACCACCGCCCCCGCCTGCTCCTCCACCCCCCTCCCCCGCCAACGTATGTGACCCCCCGTTCCCCATACTTCCCCCCGCAGACTACACGATAGAGGACGAGACGGTGGTGACGGAGGAGGAGATGGACCGGTCGCTTAGGGACGTGCTGCCCTCTGAGGGGCAACGCAAGGAACTCAAGCGCAAGACCAGTGACGCCGACTTCAGGGCAATCTCCGTCGAGGACTTCTCTCTGCCGCCAGGTGCCGCCTCTTGTTATTTTGTAAAAAAAATTCTGTAAATGATTAAATGTTTTTTAAATGTTTTATGATTTTATTTTTTTTTTGGCTAATATGCTTCTTCTGTAAAACTTTAGACAACTTTAGCTCATTTGATTCTCTGGCCTTTACCGACTTAGATTCCTGAACACGAACCCACGTGGTTTCATGGAGTAAAAGCCGTAACCTGTTAATGAAACACATTTCGATTTGTCTTTAGTCAACCAAGTTCACTTTGAACTTTAAAGACACAGCTACGCGTCTAAAATATTGTCCCTTGAAAAAGTCGTCTGACTAAACAGATATGTTTAATCGTTGCTTTTGCGACGCTACTCCTATAATCATTCTTGGTCTGTAATTTATGTATCTGGGACACTGGAGAAACACGGCATTAATCGGGTGGATTTGACATATGAAAGCTCGCCATAGTGTATTTCGTACATTTAAGGACCAACACTCCTTTGAAGTATATTTACTTAGAGTAAATGTTTCCAAACTTAGAAACTCTCTTTCGCAGTTTAGATGCTCAGCTCATAGCCTCTCTATTAAATTAGGTCGCCGTGATGGAACGTTGCTTGAAAGCAGTATATGCAAAGATACGTAGTGAATATAAATGTTTATTGACTTGTCTATAACCGCAGTGTCCAACTCCCGCCGCCTGAGCTTCGAGGAGGATTCCTTCACCCGCTTCTCCGTCGACATGGTCCGCCAGTACATGCAGGAGGAGGAGGTGCGCGCGCAGCACCATAGCGCCCTGCTGCGCCTGCGCGAGAAGGCGCTGAAGGACAAGACGAAGGCGGAGCTGGCGTGGATCCAGCAACAGAAGCAGCGCTGTGTGAAGCGAGGCGCGGACGAGAGCTACCCGCCGCTGAAGAAACGTCAGAGAGGACTGATCCGGAGACTGCAGCAGGAGCAGGTGGGCGGCGGGGGATGGAGAAAGGCCGGGGAGGGGGCAAGGTCATTTGTCATTGAACCCTCTCCGGTGATGGCCCCAGAAATATTGCCCAAAAAACGAAAGGAACTCCTGTCAAAACTCGAAACGTTACTTAACGGATACGAACTATATATATTATATTACCTTATATGTACAAATTATCGCCGTAAAAAAATGTTGACCATGCGTGACCTTGACCTTGTAATCAGTCGTGACCTTGACCTTGTGATCAGCCGTGACCTTGACCTTTGCAGGCGGAGATCAAGCGTCTGAAGGAGGCTCAGGAGCTGGCCAGTCAGGAGCGACAGATGTTGCTGAGGCAGTCCCATGAAATCTCCAAGATGCATCAGTCGGCCGAACAGGTACAGTCACGGCATAGTGCAGTAGATACGCATCAACCGAATAGGTACCTGAATAGGTACATTTACACTGACGAAGTAACCGACCACATTCCGTGACAGCGTTATCCAACTGCTACAATAACAGTAACGCAACGCTAATGCAATGGTACATCCGTTTCGTGGCGATAAATTTGCGATAAATGACCTGCAGATGAACGTTCAAAGGTTCGGTTTTATTCCCACCATGTTGCCATGCATACCCACATTGCACCAAGGTTATCTGTGATGGTCTTCTATTGTGATGAAATGCAAGATTATTAAGATTCTTATTTTATCTATGATTTCTAAGAAGGCTCTTTTTTTAGTTTAGTTTGCCGTTTCGTGAATGTATAGTCATGTGAACACACTTGAAAAGAAGGTCAAATTTGGACTTTGGTATATGTTAACCCTGTTTTTTTACATTCTCGCCCTTTCTAATTCACTTCTTGCTCTAAGATTAGACTCGTTGACTTGTTTATGAAATGAACTTTGAAATGCAATTTCCTTGATTCCAACCTCAGTGATTTAGGTGTTCTACAATGATTTATCTGTTTTACAAGGATTCACGTGTTCTACAATGATGTATCTGTTTTGCCATGATTTACGTGTTCTACAATGATTTACGTGTGAATCCAATCAACATATTGGGCGATAATACCACATCATTAACGTATCGTTGATCGGCTTGAAGTGGTAATACTGAAGGTGATGTGGATAGCATCTAACCATTTAATTATTCGCAAATTATGACATGAGCTGTGATTCGACTTACAGTGATAAGATGCCAGGTTTGTGTGTGTGTCTCATGAGCGCTGCAAACCAGCGAGTGAATCTCTTTCTGTATGTGTGTCCCGCCTCCTGCAGTTTCTTAACGCCGTCAGAGGGCGCTCGTCTCTGAGTCTGTCCGCCTGGCGGGACATGGTCAGTCTCTCCAGTAGCTCCCTCGCCTCCGAGGCCAGCCTCCCGCGGCAGGTAGGGGAACACCACACCGTCACGTGACCCGCACGGCACCCCTCATTGGCTGCTCTCGTCGTGTATGCGCTTGCTGAGTGAATTAAGGTCCCTGATGAGTGACGGAATGGCATTGTTTACATCTCCTGCAGTGGCTATCACGCCGCTTACTCCCCACCCCCCTTTCTCGTCCCTCCTCCCTCACCCGCCTTTGTTTCACGTGTCTTAAAGTGCGCAATATGCGGACGCAGTAGCTGCTCCCAACGTTGAAAGCGTCACGCAGCTGCAGTTGAAGTCACCACTCACAATCACGAATCTCTTCTATACATTGCGTGTCATACTGTACGGTATCTGCTTATGGTTATTCTCATACGTTAGCTTAACCATGATAACAGAACAGCTTGCTGCTTGTGTCGCGACGTATTTCGCAAATTAAACTTAATCTTTCTTGGACAACTATTATTTACAAATCCACTAAATAACTTTAAAAAACGTTTACATAGATAAATAAGGAAATGAAAGGCCAGTTATTCATCAAATACTAAAATATGATTGCATATCACGATTTCGATTTCTGACAGTTGCGATTGGCATGACTGCAGTGTGTGTTGTAGAAGAGCGGTTTGACTTGGCAACTACAATGGACTTCTTGAATGGCTTTTCTGTGCGAAGTATTATGACCGTTGAACGCTTTTTTCACTGTATGAATGCTGGTAATAACAACCAGTATGGTTCCTGCTTTAGTTAATAAGCTTGGGAAATGTGTTCTCTGGATCTTCTCCTAAGGTTGCTCGTGCGTATCTCGTATGTTAAGTATGTCATACTATCGGCAAATGTTACTTCTAGACAACGTAGGCCTTCCCGATTTTCTAAAATGATATATTTATATATAATTACTAACAAATATTAAAGTTGAAAAAAAAAACTATTAAAAACAAAATCATTAAAAAATTTACAATTTGACATTAACGCTTGGAATAAAACATTTTAATTAAGTCCTTCGTCGCTTTCACTGCATGAGGCCATCCCGAAACAATTATTGTTACGTACTCAATATCACAGGTCACAATGCATGTTGTGTGTCGTCTGCGACGACTGAGTTTGTAAGATAATGTTACGTAAGTTTGTTGTGGCGCGAAATTGCATCTCTCACCCACAGATGGCGCTTCTTATTGCCGGAATATCCTAGCGGACGTCATAACAATCCGAGCTGTCTTGTAGGATTGGATGAGGAATTTCTTAAGTTCAAAGACGCTATTTCTTTCAGACTGCGTAACCAAACCAGTTTCCTGGCTGTCACGCCGATGTTAGTAAAGATCTAGAGGAGCCTTGCAGCGTAAATCCTGGTACTGGACAATGTAATTGCGCTTTGATAATGCGACTTGCACGTATCCTGCAGGGATAGGTTCTTTTCACTTGAATGAAGGTTGTAATGTGTGTTGTCTCTGTCCAGGTCCGGCAGAAGATGCGGCAGTCGGGGCCCCCAGGAGTGGGGAGGGGCGCGGAGGATGAGGAACCCACGGATTCCACGGCTGACATCCCTACAGAGGACGAGCTGAGTCTGCAGGTCAGTGGTGGAGGGAGGGTGGGGGCGGGGAGGACGGAGAGGGGGGGAGGGCCGAGGGGAGGAGAGGGGCCCACAGCTTCCACGGCCGGCATTCCCAACGAGGACGAACTGAGTCTGCAGGTCAGAGGGGGGGGGGGCAGAGATAGATGTGTCTGGACGCGGGGTGGCGCAGGAGAGGGGTGGGCGAGATGGCAGCGTTGAAGGTTGATTCATATGGCTGGTGATCACATCCATCATTTACAATGTCAAACCGCTTATGACAAATAACGGGATTTCGTTTTTATGCTAGCGGTTTTAGTTTTTTTTGTTCTTTGGACATTGATGGTGATGTTTGCATGATTATTGTAGTGATTTCGCAATTATTAACCGTCTACTTCTTTTTTAACAGCTTGATGATGCTTCTGAAACCTCACAAACTCCGTCTCCGAGAAAAGGTACAAATGTCTTCTTTGTCGTATATATAGAACTGGAACTGTCTTCTATTTCGCAAGCGTTATTCTTGAAAAGTATTGTCAGGACTAAAAGACATTGGCGGGATGACTCAATGGTTTTGTGCCCATCTTCAAGATTTTATTGCGTTGTCTCACAACCTTTGTCTAACTGTATATCCCAATAAAAACAATGCTTGAAGTAGACGAAACCGTTGCCAGGCGATATCCTTTGTGACCTCATCCAGATTGCTGTATTATCGCCATAGCAACATAGACAACGTCACAATGGGCACACGCCTTTATGAGCTACTCGTAGTTACCATGCAGCAAAAGTCATTGTGAAATATGTTTTTACGCAATTTCTCTTCTTGACACTGATCGCAATGCCGGACTAAATGTTTTAAGTCTTTCCCTGTTGTTCAACTAAAGAAAATGATTTGCCTTTGATGATTATTTGTGATGATGAGGCGACGAAATGGGAAGAGGTAATGCATAGCTTACTCGAGTTTACCGCAGCGAGTGAAGGAAATCTATTTATTTTCATATTTTACTCGTATGATATACTCGTAACTGACTAATAAGTTGTCTTTTCTTTCGTAGCGGACAAATCTGACCTAGAATCTCCACCCGATAGGGGCCGCCCAGCGTCGCCCTATGATTCTCGGGTCAAGCAAGAACTGAAAAAAATCAAGATGGACCCAAGGTAGGTTCAAATTTGGAGGGATTCGTCCTGTTCTCGATGATATGCATTATATAACAAATGCAGCTAAGCAAATACTCGCTGAGAAAGTATACTCAAGAACATGGACGCTTGTCTCCATGTATACTTTGAAACAGTTACTTCTTTAGTTAGCCGAATATTTCTTTATTTCTTGTGAATTTCTGTATCTTGCAGATGGTAGTTCAACAGGTAGATACAATGTAGTTACAATTTTAATTAAATATAAATATATATTATCCGTTTGTATCAATTTACAAACGTAAATAGTAGGAACTACATCGGGAGGCAAAAAATATGACATGTACTGTTATAATTAATATATTTGATATATATCAAATTATCATTTGAGTTCTTTGCAGCTGCTTTCAACAGTTTCAGAATAGATTGCCTCCCCGCCATTAAATATGAACTTATTTATCAATTTAACGTTTTTTGGTGATATGCATAAAACGTGAGATGTCCATGGTTCTCTTGACTGCAACCTACCGTTGTCATGGCGACAGGTACCTGACTGCCCGGATGAAGAAGCTGGCGGAGCGGCGTCGACAGGCGGAGCGCCTCCTACAGATGGAAGAGGAAGTCAAGAGATTGGAAAAAGCAGCCCTATCGGGCAAATCTCCTGCCACCTCCAGGCGCCGGAAGAAAGGTGACGTCACCATGCGCGGGAGGGTCACCGAGGGTGACCCCCTTCGGCATGACCTCGAGGAGACCATGTGATCAACTACAAAATTATGAAAAAATCTCAGATTCAGTTGATTTTAAGAGTTAAATGGGGGCCCTAATAGCAGTAATTAGCTTAATCTTGTCACCATAATGTTGTAGGTCAGGAGTTAAAGAATAACGGTAGTCAGATTAAGATGCATAATAGGACTAGCATGGTTTAATCGAAGTGGTCAGTGATAACTCGTCGTATAAACGTTACAGGAAAGGTATGTGAAGATCTACCAAAGTCGCATTGGTATGAATATTCAACAGGAAAGCAATAAATTATCGAAACACTACTGCCTTTTAATCACTTGAAATGTCGGCTGCTATTACAAATATATAATAACAATTATGCAACAATAAAAATATATTTTTAGATATTTAATCTGTGTTATTACTGTAAAACGAAATTTAATTGTAAGGCAATATATGTCTCTTTTTTTTTTTGGCGTAAGCGCCTTTAAAACAAAGTTAAGTGTGTAGTTTTTATTGACAGAAACCTGTAATACAATATTTGCCTTTTCCAGATGAGACCGTGGAGTCCCCCGACGACGGGCGGCGGGGAGTGACCCCCCGGGTGACCCCCCGGGCCGAGGCCAGCGTGACGGAGACCACGGCCTCCATCTCCGAGCGCCCCACCCACACCGGCCGCAGCAAGGTGTCCTCCGTGGCCGAGGAGCTGACTGCTGTCAGCGGCAGCGGCCGGGCTGTCACCGAGTCCATTGCTGTCAGCGGGTCCTCTGCTGTCACCGAGTCGGTCTCCACGGCTGTCCGCAAGGGCCGCGACCAGTCGTCCGAGAGCTCCGTGGTGGAGGAAGATATCAGGTACGTGTCTGTGTGTGGCGACTCCTAGCGGCCGTGTCCCCCGGAGGTCAGATTGGTACGTACAGTGGAACTTGTACTAAGCTCTGGGGCCTGATGTGAGGAGAAGCCACATGTGACGTCACAATCTTGTGGGGTTTTGACGTCATAAATATTGGGCGTTTGTGGCCTGACAATGTTGTGGGGTTTTGTGACGTCGCAATGTCGTGGGGTTTTGTGACGTCACAATGTCGTGGCGTTTTGTGACGTCACAATGTCGTGGGGTTTTGTGACGTCACAATGTCGTGAGGTTCTGTGACGTCACAATGTTCTGATGTGTTGACGTCATAACATCGGGCGCTTGTGGCCTCACAATCTTGTGGGGGTTTGACGTCACTATGTTGTGGGGTTGTGTGTCTGTGATAAAAAGCCCTGGAAAGGCAACCACCACTTTCAGTAGGCTTATCGAGTCTGGCAAAACCTTCGCACAAGAAATAAGAGCCCATCATTAGTCTTAAAGCGGGTATCCAACCTAATTTAATCGCGATCTGCACCGAAAGTTTACATCTTAGAATTAAATTGGCGAGTGTTAACGCTTTGTTTCGACCGACTGGTAAGGAGAAAAAAATGAAGGCAACCCGCCCCCAGCAATGTCAAGCAGAGCGCCATTTTGCCGGTAGCAGTGACGCATATTGTGACTATTCATATGGTACCGCCTTACGTTATAACTCGCGGAGAGAGAGATCGGGGCCGCGATTCACAGATGAACAGCGGCAGTTCCAAGCCTCGCAGTAGCGCAAGATCTTAGTGTTTCATGGAGAAGTACCGTCCAAACAAATTGATATACGTCTTGCGACGATTGACTCTGCAACAATGCCATGATTGGAGTTAGAATCGCAGCTATTTATATTAGCGATTATCACGCGCTCTTGTTTTGCTCACACAATAGGCGCAATTTTCGGTTTGAATGAATTAGAGTATCGCCTCCTGATTGGTCAATCGCGGACACGCCTCCAAAAAGGGCTGCCGCCTGGGTAGGCGGTAAAATTGTGCCTGGCGGTCACTTCTAAATTGTATGGTGAGCTTCAGATAGAACGAAAAATTCTATAATTTGGAGGATAGACAATTGGGTATTATATGAATCGGTAAAGCAGTGTTAGAGGCCAGGCTGGCGGTTCCCTTTAACACCATAATTTGTCAGGGCCAAGCGATTAGACATTGACATGTGATGATATGTGGTGAAGTTACGAGTCTAACTAGGACTTCATTGGATTGTCTGGAGGCTTTAATCTACTCATCAAGATGGACTTGGATCACAATTTTCAAGATTTTCATGGACTTTGCTTCCCGTTGGATCACTCAAGATTTTCATTGACTTGGCTTCACATTGGATGACTCAAGGTCATTGGATGACTCAATGTCTTCATGGACTTGGCTTTACATTGGATGACTCAAGGTCTCTCTGGGATTGACTTCACATTGGATCACTCAAGATTTTCATGGACTTGGCGTCACATTGGATCACCCAAGATTTTCATGGACTTGGCTTCACATTGAATCACCCAATATTTTTATGGACTTGGCTTCACATTGAATCACCCAAGATTTTTATGGACTTGGCTTCACATTCAATCTCATCCTTCATCGTCCCGGGAGGTTCCTTGGCCCAATTTAGCCTGTATGTGCACAAAAGTGGCCTAAAACACCAACATTTCATTTCATTTCATTCACATTCAATCACCCAAGATTTTCATGGACTTGGCTTCACATTGGATGACTCAAGTTCTTCATGGGCTTAGCCTTACCTTAGACGCACTCCACGTGAACAAGACATGGATTTATCTTCACGTTTACGGAAGGTTTGCATATATTGTAATATTGTACCCGTGGTAGGATCCCGCTAATGGAAAGTCTTGTAGTGGTCTGGAAGGGGGGAGTCCAGTGTCCAGTGTCGATTTGTTAAACTTCTCAGTGTCGAATGTCGATTGTTATGTAGGCTCCGTGTCGCTTTTTCTAAAATGCCACTATCTGTGTCGATGTCGCTTTTTCAGATACTCAGTGTCGAGATTTGGGGTTCAATGTCAAATGTCGATTTTTCAAATATGCCTATCTGTGTCGCGTGTCCCCATTTACCTCTTCCAGACCCCTCCTTGTATAGAGACACAGTGACATTGCTCTACGTCGAAGGATAAATCCTCTCTTGAACCTTGTTGTAAACAATGTTACAGGAAGGAATGTGGTGAGTCGCGTCGTTGAAAAATCCCGCTAAAAACGCCAGGAAGCTATTGGATATACCGTTCCAGTTGGTAGCCCGGGCCGCACGCATATATCTATCTGAAGCAACCTTGCATCTGTTTTCTTTCTACTTTTTTTTGATGAATCGGGGTTGTAACCCCATTTTTGTAAGGACGCGAAGGGGAACAAAATTATTCCGGACTCTCCAGCCGTCCAAACGATGGTGAAGTACGCTGCAATTATTGACCTCTGGTGTCGTCTGCTCCGTCGCCCAGCGTCTACCAAACGACTCGGGTGCGCATGCGCAGTTATTGCTAAATCGTATCGCCACAGTGTATGTCGATGAGACACCCCCTCTCAGTACCCCCAATCCTGACCATCACCCTTGCTACTAACCCCCCCCCCCCCCACCGCCCCTTCGTTCACCCCTTCGTGCGCATTCTTCCACTTCGACACAAATACCAGCACAGCGTGAGGGACAACTATTGTGTATAGAGGGGTGGTAGGGGGGTGTACCGAGTGCGCGGTGGGTGCCCGGCACTGGTAGTCGGGGTAACAGCCGTGAGCGCACCTGACCCCCCTGTACGTACCCCTGTCTGTCTGTGTCAGGGTACAACCATGCCCCGGCCATGGCTTCAGCAATTAGTTCCACCACTTCACGCTATATGATTATATGATACAAACTTAAGCTTGGTTTTTGTTCTGGAGCATGCTGCAACCATTCATCCTTCATCGGTTTTTCTTTTCTTGATGGTTCGTAGTTACCTCGGTACTTGGGTGGAATGAACGGTGACGCGGGCAACGCATGCGTGACCCTAGTAGCTGCTCTATGTCGGTAAATGGGAATTTCAGCATTTACGCATATGGCATTCGAATCCTTGTGTTGAACGTCATATAGAGAATTCTCCTTCAGTAAACAATGATATCGCCCAGCTAACGAACGCAATGAGAGATAATAGTGATTAAAATCTTCAACTGATGTGGCTTGTTAATGCGATGCAAATACGGACGGCGTTGGAGGTGGGGGTCGGGAGGGGTGGGGGTGCTAGGTGACTCAGTGGGTGGCGGTTCTAGGGAAGTGGGCGTGTGTGCTCCTCAGCCACGCCCCCCCCCTTTTGGGTTACAGCTGCAGGGCATTTCAGTTTGTTGTGGCTGGGGTGAGGGCGCGGGTGGCTGTAGTGGTTAGGGGGAGGGGGGGCGGGGGCATGTGATCGATGCAATTGTAAAGCGCGCAGGTGGGGGGTTGTATTGACAACTGGCGGTGTATTTGTTTGAAGGATTGTGTAAATAGTCAAGGTGTCATATTTAACACGAGTCTCGGGGATGGGGGTGAGGGGGCCTCTGTATATATATGGACAATTTGGTTGGCATATTTGACATTTAACCCTTCTCGTGTCTAAGTATTGATCTCTGACAACCCCCCTCCCGCTCCCTCTCCGTCTTGCGCCCCTGCCCCTCAGGACCAACGTAAGATGACGACCCTCTGCCTCCCACTGTCTCTTTCCACTTAGTGGACCCCCCGCACCCGCACTCTAACCCCCCCCCCCCCCCGAAGCCACCCCTTTTCCTCCACCGCCACAATCACCCACACATCCTCGAAGTGACCCTTCGCTCACACCCACCGCAGATCTAATCAAACGTCCCCCGCCGCCCACACCCATCCCGCCCCCGCTCCAAGCCCTCACCCCCCTCCCCATGCCTCCCCTCCTCCCCTCTCCTCTCCTTCCCTCTCCTCCCCTCCCCTCCCCTCCCAGGTCACTTTCGCGGACTTCTAGCTCTTACAACTCATGATCACCATGGTTTGATAATTAACTACCTGTGGCCGAATTGGTGTCATTAGTTGCACGACAACCGCCCCCCCCCCCACCTCCCTCCTCCCCCCCCCCTCCCCTATGCCCTGTCGTGCACGCTGAGTGCGGCACGGTGACTGTGGCAACCATTGCGTCACCAAGAGGTCGGTGTGTGGGCAGTGTTTAATCAGCCCCCACCCCTACCCATCCCTCCTCTCTTCTCCTCCGCCTCACCACTATCCCCCACCCTGTCATCGCCTCATATCGTTCCGGCTGGCGGTAAAATACAGACGCCCCGAGGCAGGTTCGTGGAAGTGAACGTTGTTCGCGATTGAGTGGAGGAATGCGACATTCAGTGGGTAGCCTCCCTCCCTCCCTCCTTGCGTGGCTGGCCGGCTGTGCTAGGGTGGCCTGCCCCCCTACCTACGTGGCTGGCCGGCTGTGCTAGGGTGGCCTGCCCCCCTACCTACGTGGCTGGCCGGCTGTGCTAGGGTGGCCTGCCCCCCTACCTACGTGGCTGGCCGGCTGTGCTAGGGCCGCCGCTGTTCACTTTAGGTGCCTCGCTCTCCCCCGAATTGCCTTGTGTGTCAACCTGAGCCTCAGTGCGTGGCCAAGACGTCGTCATGCCCTGTTCATATATTGTCGTGTGGACTAAATGCGCTATTTAATAAGCGTCTGTTGGTACAGCGCGCCTGTACTATACCTACCTGTGTGTTCTACCCCCCTCCCATTTATCACCCCGCGGTGTTTTTCACTGTGTCTCGTAAATTCATTATTGTAAAATTTATTCGGTTCAGTCTCCTATGCCAGAGGGTTTCTGGAATAAAAAACATCCACCCTAGGGCCCACCACCCCTACCCCCCTTCGCCTTCACTGAAGGTTATGTTTCATCCTGAAACTATCTGGCGTACGAGAAAGGGGGAAGCGCTGTAACCCGGGTATCCGGGAGCTCTGTACTAGGAAGTGAAACCTGAGTCAACTCCAACCCCGAGCCACACCCATCATCCTACCCCCCCCTCCCCTCCCCCTCCCACGGTCACCCACCACCGACCATCCTCCTCCCGTTTTCCACCGATGTTTTCATCCGGGAATCAAGCCATGCGACGATCAAGCCAAGCCTGGACCGCTTCTCTCACCTCGCCCCCCCCCCCCTCTTCCTCCCCCCCCCGTGCCCGACCCCTCCTCCCCTGTGCCCACCCCCTCCTCCCCTGTGCCCATCCCCCTGTGCCCACCCCTTCCTCCTCCTCTGTGCCCATCCCCCTGTGCCCACCCCTTCCTCCTCCCCTGTGCCCATCCCCCTGTGCCCACCCCTTCCTCCTCCCCTGTGCCCATCCCCCTGTGCCCACCCCTTCCTCCTCCCCTGTGCCCATCCCCCTGTGCCCACCCCTTCCTCCTCCCCTGTGCCCATCCCCCTGTGCCCATCCCCCTGTGCCCACCCCTTCCTCCTCCCCTGTGCCCATCCCCCTGTGCCCATCCCTTCCTCCTCCCCTGTGCCCATCCCCCTGTGCCCACCCCCTCCTCCCGCCGTGCCCACCCCTTCCTCCTGTCTGCCCGACCCCTCCTCCCCCGTGCACACCCCCTTCCCCGTGCCCACCCCCTTCCCCGTGCCCACCCCCCTCCCCGTGCCCACCCCCTCTACCCCCTTGATGTCGCCGACGGAGTCCCGCAATGTCCCCGTGTTGTGTGTGAGAGAGAGAGAGGGATGCGTCGACGACCAGCATCCCGCCTACCTACCTCTCCGCCTACCTACCTAGCTACTACCGACAGCCCGACGGCCCGACCGACCGCCTGACATACCTACCTGGGTGCTTAGGTAGTACATGTACACACAGACGGCACTCGCCGGCCTATATTGGCTGTGGAACTTCGAGGGGTGGTCGTGGAGGAGGGGGGGGGGTCGAGAGGGATGGGGACGGCAGGGGGAGGGGTGTCGAGAGGGATGGGGGACGGCAGGGGGTGGGGGAGGGGGACAGGGAACACGGAACGACGGTACTCATCAAATACTCCAATGTACCCCCCCCCCCACCTACTCCGAGGATACCCTCCCTCCCTCCCCTCACCTCAGCTATTCGAGGAGATCCCCTGCCAACATCGAACGACCCACCCACCTAAACTCATCCATAGTACGACGATACCCTACCTCTACCCCTACCTTACCCTTACCCCTACCCCTACCCCTACCCCTACTCCTACCCCTACTGCTACCCCTACCCCTACCCCTACTGCTACCCCTACCCCTACCCCTACATCTACCACTACACCTCATGCAACGTCGAACAATCATGGGACTTACATACTTACCGTGTCACACTCGCCGCTTTCACCGCCCCCTAATATCCCCCCCCCCCGTCCTGCCTCACCCCTCCCCGCCCCCCGCCCCCACTGGCTCCCGCCCACCACAGTGTAGGCAGATAGAGAGTGAGGTAAGTAAAGCGGTGACACAGTCACTGCACGCCGCCGCCGGACTTTGCCTTGGCTCACTGAGCACCTTGCGGAATGAGAGCTCCACAACCTCCTTCTCTGTCTGTCTGTCTCTCTTCCTTATTCGGAAGTTACACCCCGTGTCGAGTCGCCGTCAAACCCTCCGCCGACAGCGTTAGTATTCACGCGCGTCTGGCGTCGACTGTCGGGCCGTCGTATGTCGCGACGTCGCCGACGCTGAGGAGATATCATCGCGCGACACTGCCGCCGTCGTGCGTCGACACTAGCGACTCGTGACGTGGGCGTCAGTTGTGGGGTGGTGACGTTATAGCGTATGTGTCCATTGGTGGGTGTTTGTGCATGTGTATGTATGGCGTATGCGAGTCGTATGTATGTGTATTGTGTATGTGTGAGTATTCTGTATATTGTGTATGGCTGTATGATGTATGTGTGGGTGTGTAAGTAAATGTATATCGTCTATGTCTGTATTATGTATACGTGGGTGTGTATCATATGTATATATGTGAGAGTATGTGTATGTGGTTATATGTATGTGATTGCGTGAACAAGATAAGTACACACCAATGTGTACATGTGTTGTGAACGTGTGTTCTGTAGGTGTGGTTTGTGTACATCTGTGTCTGCATGCTGTGCAAGCCTGTGTACGAGTGTGTATATATACACTACACTAACCCTCTCTTCCTGGATGGCCCGCCTGTCCTCGGACACGTTTCGCTGTGTCACTCTCCGCGTAGGCGGCGCCACCGCGCCCTCGGCTGGGATAACCATGATTCTCGATCTATCGGATTACACACCTCCCGGATTACCGCCAGCGGCATCTGGATCAGATATACACACGTCCGCCTGTAAGGGTTTAAGGGTGACCGTCAGGCGTCGCCACCACTCATCCGGATACACCACGACGCGTCGTTGGATTTCCTGCCGTTTTATGGGATTACTCCTGGCATCCTGGCATACATCTGCTGGAGGGGGAGGGGGTTATTTTGTAAATAGTCACCCAAGCCGGTGTATGTACAGATGATATGGACTTGGTGGGGTGCGTCTCTTGTGTGTCAAACTCCATGGTATTTGCAAAGGGTCCCCTCTAGCTTAGTGGGTAGCACACTCAGCTTCAGACCTACAGATCCTCGATGACGCTCTGCGTCCGTATCTGTGGATTATTTCTGATCACACGTGTTCCATGGTCTCACATTGTCCCGGGAGGTGCCTTGACCCTATCTGACGTATATATACGTGACGGTGTACCTGACTCATTCATAACATATGATGTGTAATATTGAGCGGAAGTCTTCTCTGTCGCTTCTCGCATTCTTTGTTCCATTGACGTGGCGCATGCCTACTATAACTTAAGATGGTGAGGCTTTTGGTCGAACAGTGTCAAATGCTCTTTTACCGAACCGTGTCAAATGCTCTTTTATCGAACAGTGTCAAATGCTCTTTACCGAACAGTGTCAAATGCTCTTTTACCGAACCGTGTCAAATGCTCTTTTACCGAACAGTGTTAAATGTTCTTTCACCGAATAGTGTCAAATGCTCTGTTACCGAACAGTGTCAAATACTCTTTTGGGTTCTGTTCTTCTGTCTCTTTAATTTTCAATCAACAAAATATTATCCTGACTGTTAGCAACTTGGTTGATGTGACCCCCAAGGCGTATTGATCTAGTGAGGTAGCATACATTTACTCGCAGAGAACTTGATAATCAGTGGTGACTTGAGCAGTTAAAATGCAGGGCCGTGCACCGTGGACACTGGCCTACAATAACAAGTAACACTGGTGACGTTAATTCAGGAAAAGTTTATCAGTGCAGTGGATGACCTTTAACTGGCTGCAAAATCACTATAATATGCCATCTGTTTTTGCTTTTTTCTGATTACTTTATTTCCGCGCTGTATATACAGTATATGTACTTAATATACCATTGGTGTTGTCACCATCACGCTGAGCTTCTACTCTGGGAGCCTGTCCCTGGGGGACAGTGGTCCCTGGGGAGCAGTGGTCCCTGGGGGGCAGTGGTCCCTGGGGGTGGTGGCTGTGTGGTAGACTGTCAACCAGACCAGCCCTATATGGGAAGGGGGTGGTGGGGGCTATGTGATACACTGTTAACTAGACATGCCGTATATGGGAAGGGGATGGTGGGGGCTATGCACGGTGTTGACGTTGATTAAAATACCAGCGTGTCATTTGCTTAATGTCCGCGAGGCCTTTGATTGGTATTGACGGGTTTGCCGCCATATTTACTATTGGAGGAGGGGGGGGGGGGCTGGCCGGATTTAGGAGTGGGAGGGAGGGGGGGGCGGTCGGTCTGCCTGTTGTCGGTGTGTTTGGTACAGTGGTACCACGTGGTGGGTTGAGAGCAGATATCGAGGTGGTTGTTTCAGTCTTCACTACTGGGAATGGTTGGTGGGGGGGGGGGGCCGTTTCAAACGTGATTTGAGTATATTTGGTATGCCAATCTTTCATTGTCCGCCCCAACCCAACCCACCTCTCCCGATCAGACACCATATATCTGTACGTAAGTGGGTGATCATTTTCGCCAATAATTTCACGCCGCTTTCTGTGGTGCAAATACCTATATAGTTACAGTGGCACTAGGTACTGTACTTGTTATAACAGTAACAGGCACAGTTCTGTCCATGCCTGGGTGTCCACTGTGCTTGCTATAACAGTAACAGACACAGTTCTGTCCATGCCTGGGTGTCCACTGTGCTTGCTATAACAGTAACAGACACAGTTCTGTCCATGCCTGGGTGTCCACTGTGCTTGCTAAAACAGTAACAGACACAGTTCTGTCCATGCCTGGGTGTCCACTGTGCTTGCTATAAAGGTAACAGACACAGTTCTGTCCATGCCTGGGTGTCCACTGTGCTTGCTACAGTAACAGACACAGTTCTGTCCATGCCTGGGTGTCCACTGTACTTGATATAACAGTAACAGACACAGTTCTGTCCATGCCTGGGTGTCCACTGTGCTTGCTACAGTAACAGACACAGTTCTGTCCATGCCTGGGTGTCCACTGTACTTGATATAACAGTAACAGACACAGTTCTGTCCATGCCTGGGTGTCCACTGTGCTTGATATATCAGTAACAGACACAGTTCTGTCCATGCCTGGGTGTCCACTGTGCTTGATATAACAGTAACAGACACAGTTCTGTCCATGCCTGGGTGTCCACTGTACTTGCTATAACAGTAACAGACACAGTTCTGTCCATGCCTGGGTGTCCACTGTGCTTGCTATAAAGGTAACAGACACAGTTCTGTCCATGCCTGGGTGTCCACTGTGCTTGCTACAGTAACAGACACAGTTCTGTCCATGCCTGGGTGTCCACTGTACTTGATATAACAGTAACAGACACAGTTCTGTCCATGCCTGGGTGTCCACTGTGCTTGCTTTAACAGTAACAGACACAGTTCTGTCCATGCCTGGGTGTCCACTGTGCTTGCTATAACAGTAACAGACACAGTTCTGTCCATGCCTGGGTGTCCACCGTGCTTGCTATAACAGTAACAGACACAGTTCTGTCCATGCCTGGGTGTCCACTGTGCTTGCTACAGTAACAGACACAGTTCTGTCCATGCCTGGGTGTCCACTGTACTTGATATAACAGTGACAGACACAGTTCTGTCCATGCCTGGGTGTCCACTGTGCTTGCTATAACAGTAACAGACACAGTTCTGTCCATGCCTGGGTGTCCACTGTACTTGATATAACAGTAACAGACACAGTTCTGTCCATGCCTGGGTGTCCACTGTGCTTGCTTTAACAGTAACAGACACAGTTCTGTCCATGCCTGGGTGTCCACTGTGCTTGCTATAACAGTAACAGACACAGTTCTGTCCATGCCTGGGTGTCCACCGTGCTTGATATAACAGTAACAGACACAGTTCTGTCCATGCCTGGGTGTCCACTGTGCTTGCTATAACAGTAACAGACACAGTTCTGTCCATGCCTGGGTGTCCACTGTGCTTGCTACAGTAACAGACACAGTTCTGTCCATGCCTGGGTGTCCACTGTACTTGATATAACAGTAACAGACACAGTTCTGTCCATGCCTGGGTGTCCACTGTGCTTGCTATAACAGTAACAGACACAGTTCTGTCCATGCCTGGGTGTCCACTGTGCTTTCTATAACAGTAACAGACACAGTTCTGTCCATGCCTGGGTGTCCACTGTGCTTGCTATAACAGTAACAGACACAGTTCTGTCCATGCCTGGGTGTCCACTGTGCTTGCTATAACAATAACAGACACAGTTCTGTCCATGCCTGGGTGTCCACTGTGCTTGCTATAACAGTAACAGACACAGTTCTGTCCATGCCTGGGTGTCCACTGTACTTGATATAACAATAACAGACACAGTTCTGTCCATGCCTGGGTGTCCACTGTGCTTGCTATAACAGTAACAGACACAGTTCTGTCCATGCCTGGGTGTCCACTGTACTTGATATAACAGTGACAGACACAGTTCTGTCCATGCCTGGGTGTCCACTGTGCTTGCTATAACAGTAACAGCCACAGTTCTGTCCATGCCTGGGTGTCCACTGTGCTTGCTATAACAGTAACAGCCACAGTTCTGTCCATGCCTGGGGGTCCACTGTGCTTGCTATAACACGGATAGACCCATTCTTCGTTCATTTGAGAGCTGCGTATGTGATTGCGGCCTGCAGTCCGCTGTACACATGGATACACTGAGCACGTGTATTGTGCAGTGACGGGCCTCCCTGGGTAGTAGATAATGCACTAGGCCGTAGATCAATAGGTCTTCGGTTCGAATCTGAGGCATGTTGCACCCATTCACCCTTCATAATCTCGGAAGGGTTCCTTGGCCAAGTTTAGCCCTTGTGTGCACAAAAGGCGGCCTAACGCCAATTCATGGTATTTTCCAGTCCTTTGTACCCTGGTTACCACCACGAGGGGGCGCCATTTTGATCCTGGCCACAGTTACCACCACGATGGGGTGCCACTGTACTCTTGGTCACAGTTACCACCACCAGGCTGCGCCACTGTACTCCTGGCTACTGTTACCACCACGAGGGGGCGCCACTGTACTGGCTATGTACTGACCACAGATCCCGCATGGTGGGGACACCTGTTGACAGTAGTAAATTAACTGGTCCCCCCGCCCGGGGCTGGTATAAATGGCCTTTCTGTTCAATTTGCAAACTGTCTCCATGTCGTCAGTTGTTTGGGGGTGGATCAGAAGGGACTCTGGGTGAAGGCAGCCCTTAGTTCACTGTGTTGTGTGGTGACATTTAAAGGTGGACCCTGGTTCACTGTAGTTCGATGACTTCTGAAGTCCTAACTAGGTGGGTGTTTGCAAACATTGTTGATAAGGAGGGGGGGGGGTGCATTAATGTCATTGATGCAATACGGGGGACTGGGCAGTCCGATGAGATGGGGTGGGAGGGGGTCTCTTTTGTGAGGCATGGAGGTGTTGTTGATGGAGAAGTGGGGGGGGGGGGGCGTGTTCAAACGCTGGTTTCGTGTATTGTCTGTTTGCGACAGGCTGTTCACAATTGAGCTGCCCTTGCCCACAGCCAACCCACCAACCCACCCGCACATCGCCCTCACCACACACATCCTTATGCACGAACACACCGCAACCCCGTTTCTCACTCACCCCTCCCCTTACCATAACCCAACAACCTCAACAGCCCCCACCCCCCTACCTACCAACCCCCCCCCCCCCCCACCCATCCCGTCCCCCGCCTCGTTCCTGGCTTTCTATCCTGTGACGTTACTGCGCATATGTCGGCCTATTGATTTGCGTGGCCCGACGGATGTCAAGTCGCCAACAAACCCTATCCCCTCCCTCTCCCCCTCCTCCCCCCCCCCCCACACCCCATCCCCCACCCCCCATGCCGACAGTCTCACCTAGTTAATCAGTACACTGATAGCGGTACATCATTGTCGGTGGGGGACGCTCGCCGTATCGAACCCAGAACCGTCCTTTGTACTGCATGAGTACTCCTCATCCACGCGCGCGTCGCGTCGCACTTTCTGTCCATCCGCACTGCGAAGCGCGATCTCCCATTCTAGTCCTCGTACCATACACGGACTGGAATTTTTGTATCGAATTGAACCTTGGAGTGCGGTTGATAGCGACTTGGCGTATCGGGAGGTGGGTGGAGCATGGCCTGCGAACGTTAACCCGGTGTTGTATGTGTGTGTGTCTGTGTGGTATGTAAGTGTTCGTGCAGTTATGTAGAGTGGAGACGAGTGGGATGTACGTAGGTGATACGGCACTCTTGTGTGTTTTGAGGTTGATGGATCGATCATTTTCTTGATATAGGAATATAGCGGCTTTGTTTTGATGGTGTGACGTCATCCTGGAGGGGATTATGACGTCACAGAGCCCGCCTTGTGCGTTGTAAGCGGAGCATGCGTCTTGATGCGGCGGATATCACGTGATACACATACTATACTACCCTGGAGGATACGCCGCCATTTTGTGCCAGAACAACGTGGACTGTGATTGGATAACGAGCCCAACGAGGACAAGAATACGACACTGGAACTTTAGGATTCTTTCCCGCGTAGCCATGGTAACCCGGAAACTGAAGGTGAAGCTTGCCTTGTGTCCGCGCTGACGGGGTGCGGGGGAGGAGTGGGGCGGGGGGCCGGGCGGGCGGGCTCTGCTCGCCTGCCATGTCACGCATCCATGAATGGCGATGTGAAACCCGCCAGAGGGAGCTGCCACCACGACGATGACAGCGCCGCCGACGGCCATCGCCGGAATGCCAACGGCGCCCATGGGAGCTATGGCAACGCCAGCGCGGGCGTCCCGCCAGGGGGCCTGCACGGTAATGATATCACGGCGATCCCGACGACCTCGGCCGGCGTTGTCTCCGCCCTAGGGGGCGCCCCGGGTCAGGGAGCAGCGACCCCTAGCGACCCCACCAGGCATGGAAAAACCCGGGTGTTACGCACGTTGCGCGCGGTGTTTGGTTGCTATGGCCCGGCGTCCTGTTGCTGGTGTCCGCGGAGGGAGGATGACGTCATACCCTTCTGGTAAGATATCACGTGGGCGTGTTACCGGCTTCTCATTGGCGCCGTATTTTTTCCGACTCCCAATCATTGCAGACCAAAGGGTGATGCACCGGCTTAACGTATAACTATGGGCACAACAAGCATAAATCAGACAAGACAAATATATGAATATGTATGAGATAGTTAATGACTTTGTGACATGGCGCATGCGACAGTGAAGCTGACATATTTGCACAGAAGATATGTGAAATTATTCCGCAGTGTCAACACCGTTAATGAGACCTGCCAGATCATGGTAACGTTGACCTTTGACCTGAGTGAAACCGAGTTTCCAGTGCTGTCATTGTGGCCATAAACACACCAGGCTCAACGCTAGATGGCGTACGCGCTAGGCCCATACCCAAAGAATCCTTACTGATGAGGGCCCTCCCCCCCCCCCCACCCCCACCCCCCACCCTCATTCCCGCCGACCACGATCTGATGTTACCTACCTGGGTTCGACCTGATCTCACAGCCGTAGCGAGCAAGTCTCGCGAGATAAGGGATCTCCACGTGATGAGGTGGTGATCGTCGTTTAGCGAGATGATCGCAGTGTGACCTGCTTACAGTCCAGTTGATGACCGGCCTTGGTGAGATGGCTGTAAACATGGCGTGTTGACAGCGCAGATAGACATACATGGATATAGAGCCTTCACCATGACGGCTCATAACGACCCCCCCTCTACCATCCGTAGCCCCCCGCCAAGTCTTCCCTTCGCCTCCCCTCCCGCACCCCCTCCCCCTCCCTCTCCCGGTCTTCTCCCCTCCCTTCTCCTCCCCTCCGCTCCCCTCACCTCCGCTCCCCTCACCTCCGCACCCCTCCCGCTTCCCTCCCCTCCGCTTCCCTCACCTCCGCTCCCCTCCCCTCCCGTCCCCTCCCCTCCCCTCTCCTCCCCCTCCCCTTCCCTCTTCGCCCCTCCCCTCCATAATTCCGCAACAAGTCCCGTCCGGTCCGTCCAAACTCACAGCACCCCCGACCCTCCCCCTCCCCTACCCAATGACCCCTGCCGTCTCCGGCAAGTTAACCAGGCTCCAGAATCTGATGATAAATCATTGCCGATAAGCTGGGTCACCTATTGGCATTCACCTGCATCGACATCTCTTCGTCCGAAAGAGTATCTCCAAATGATATACTACTCCTAGAAATTGCGCAAAGATAGCTTTGGTCCATTGGTAAGTAATACCCCCCCCCCCCCCCACGTCACGCGATCAGAGACGACACTGCGCTCAATATAGGAATCATCATCTACATCAAGAATATTATCCGTACATCTATGCCTCAGATTTCGTCTGTGTTAGCGGACCTGTAGATTTAACCAGTGGCTCTGTAGCTCGGTGGGGACTTGGCTTGTTTGCTTCGGTAATGTCTCTTGGATCTCTGTATGGCACAGAGTTTTACGACTGTCACTGCAGTCTGCTTCATCTCGTCTGTGGTGGCCGCATTCCTTATTGGGCGAGATACATATATAGTTAGAGGCATCACGGCCATATTATATATAAGTTATTAGTCTCTTCGTTACCGACTTTCTTGTCCTGAGACGGAATCGTTTCGGACACGGTCGAGCCAGTCACTGATTGGTGGAGGCAACCAACCAATGACAGTTGGAGTAGAATGTGCGTCGCGAATGGAGTGAGTCCTGGATATCATGGGTAACTTGTGTGTCAGAAGGTAATGCAATATTGTGGTGCGGTTGTTTGAGCGAAGAATTCGACTTAAAGACCTCACACGTTACTACCGTGCTTATGGTGTCAGAGATATACACTAATAAAACCTGCGATACAAGTTGATACAACTCGCTATACGGATTGCGATAGGCTGATACAAGCTGCGATACAGTCTGATACAAGCTGCGATACAGTCTGATACAAGTTGCGATACAGTTTGATACAAGCTGCGATACAGTCTGATACAAGCTGCGATACGCTGATACAAGCTGCGATACAGTCTGATACAAGCTGCGATACAGTCTGATACAAGCTGCGATACGCTGATACAAGCTGCGATACAGTCTGATACAAGCTGCGATAAAGTCTGATACAAGCTGCGATACAGTCTGATGCAAGCTGCGATACAGTCTGATACAAACTGCGATACGCTGATACAAACTGCGATACAGTCTGATACAAGCTGCGATAGTCTGATACAGGTTACGATACAGTCTGATACAAGCTGCGATACAGTCTGATACAAGCTGCGATACGCTGATACAAGGTGCCATACAGTCTGATACAGGTTACGATACCTGCTGCCAATTAAACTGCGATTCAGCCTGCAATACACTTTATGATACTGTCTGCGATGCCATCTGCAATGCAGACACCATGGCTGTTCTTCTGACCTGTAGGCCTGTCCACGTGCGGTCCTTTCGGCAGTCGATGTTTGGGTCGCTACACCTGAGCAGTATCAGCCCACCTGTATCATGTATACAGCGACTACATGGTCCTAGACAGTGCTTCGATAAAAAATAGTTGTCAGCGAAAATCTCCACATAAAATAATGTATCGAAACTGTCTATGTCAGCGATTGCATTGCGCAGTAAATCAAGGTTTTATGATGTATTGCATGTTTCTATCTATATCGATGAATATTTTAAATACTTTCTTGCTATACATGTGTTAACGTGATCAATATTTTATACTATAATGGATGTTTTATAGCCATTAATCTTTTATCGCTCTCTCACGGTGCGTGTGTTAACCTTAATGGTCATACACTGTATATAATTGGCTCCATTGTAAATCCCACAGCACTGGGTTCTATGCGACCAGAGGGGGCCTCCCTGATGTAGTGGTTAGCGCACCAGACCGCATATCAATAGATCCTGGGTTCGAATCCGTCCCCCGGGCACCTCATCTGGGACATATGTTGCATCTTATCATCCTGCGTGGTCCCGAGAGGTTCCTTCAACCAGTTAAGCCCTTGTGTGCACAAAAGCGGCCTAAAACACCAATCCATGCCGTGCAACCAACTACCTATATCATGTAAAATACATATGTGAATTAATACGTATGTAATGCATACATTTACATGTATTTCGTAGGGGCCGCCTCGATAGCTCAGTGTGTTAGAGCTCGATCTGGCCACCTGAGAGCCTAACGGCACGTGGATCGGTGGTTCGAGCCCCGCTGTGGCCATGTCTGTGTGGTCGGAGCATAAAAATCCCATGTCCTTCTTCGCAAAGAGTAGGGGGGTTACCCCCGGGGACATGGCTCACCTCTTTCGTTCCGTCTCCCACTGACGCGATATGACCAAAATTGGTCGACGCGTCCTGAATATACAACCAACCAACCATGTATTTTTAACGTGTGCATTTTTCCTTTTTCACAGGACCGCAGACGACACTGAGATAACCAGCTCCGTCCAACCCGACTACTCCAATGCCACCTTCGAATCCACAGAGGTCACTCAGACGCGCACTCAGACCCAGACTCAAGGTCAGACACAGCAGACCCAGAGCCCGGTGGTGTCGCCCCGTGGCTATGGGTCGACCTCGGCGGGGGCCGTGTCCCCCGCGGCGGGGTCCCCTGGCCAGGCGGGCAGCGGCAGCCGCCTGTCCCGCCTAGCTAAGGAGAAGGGCCTGGACCTGCGGACCGTTTCGCCCAAGTCGCCCACTGTGCGACAGTCGCCCAACAGCAACAATAAACGCGGGTCCGAGAGCGAGTCCGAGGATTCCTTCTCGCTGACCTTCTCCGGTGAGTCAAGGTCACGTCGCCGATAGAGTTTTGTTTGAATCAGGGAAATCATTTTATTTCCATTTATCGGCAATGATTTATGATTATCATCAGATTCTGGAGCCTGGTTAACTTGCCGGAGACGTGAGGGGAGGGGAGGGGAGGAGAGGGGGAGGGGAGGCGAAGGGAAGGCTTGGCGGGGGTTGTAGATGTCTTGAATCGTCAGAGGCGCCTGGAAAATGATGAGCTCCTGTGTAGTGCAGCACTTGTGACTTAGAATATAACACATAGCATAAGAGATATTATAACATGTAATTTAACACGTAAGATGATAATACTATAACACGTGATGTAACAGAATAAACACATGCTATAACACGTTATATAACATAATAAACACATACTATAACACGTGAAATAACAGAATAAACACTATACGTGACAAATCAGATGGCATGTGCTTTAACAGTACACCGCACCTGCTTGCCTTGCTTGTGACCTTTGACATGACCTTGGTATGGCATGATATAGCCTTACGGGCTGAAAGTGTCGTTAAGCCCCAATCAAATCAAATCGATTGACATGACCTTGACCTTTGACGTGACCCTCTATTTCTCGCAGAGACCCCCTCCGACCACAGTGACGTGGAGAATCGCATCCGGGCTCTCAGCGAGGAACTCAAGCGCCGGAAGCTCGAGGCGGAGCGCCTCAAGCGGGAAAAGAAGAAAGTACAGAAGGAGAAGCAAAAGGAACGCGAAACTCTGCTGAAGAAACAAATCGAAGTGAGTCGAACGTCTGGATGGTTTCATGTCGTATTCCTCTCGAACTAGGAAGTTTCCTTGGCCGGTTTCGGCCCATCTGTGTTCAACTATGGCTTAAAACGGGAAATCTAAGCCATCAGTGTTGTAACTGTCTGAAACTGAACAAATCATTTTACGTTTACATGACAAAGAGGGCAAACGGAATAGTGGTATGCGACCGACCTGCACAAGCCCATACTATTTCTGTGTTTCTGGAACCTGTATGACATAATTGTATTCATTTATTTTAGTACAATTTCTAGGAATTGTGTAGATTCAAGAGCGATAAGTAGTTATTCTTGTAGAGGGGGTGAAAAATAACAGTTTTTCTTCCCTCCTCTTTTTTATACATGTATGTTGATGTACATATTAAAGTTTACATTCCTGTTCCTCCCCCCGTCCCTCACCCCCCCCACCCCGCCCTCCTTTGCGCCGCATCCTTGATCCAGAACTACGACAACTACATCAGTCAGGTGAAGTCTGAGCTCCAGAAGGATGGCGTGCCTCAGGAGCGGGCCCGCAGCCCAGTCCGCCCCCAGATCAAACCGCCCCACTTCGCCGGGCCGACCGCGATGGGGGCCGATATCGAACGGAGCCGCCTGTCGAAGGGTAAGACGTACCAGTGACGTCATCAGTCAGTGACGTCATCCGTCAGTAACAGGCAAGCCGGGAGGGGGAGGACGGTCGTGGTACTAGTGACGTCATCACTCAGTGACGTCATCAGGCATTGACAGGCAAGCCGGGAAGGGCGGTGGGGATACCAGTGACGTCATCAGAAACTGCTCTAGAAATGTAGGCTTGACCGAAAACATCAATTCGATCGTACATACTGTTTGCTATGTGTCGGATACTTCACTGATGTATAGAGGCAAACCCTAATGCCACCTAAATGGCCACTCAAATGGCCACCAATGACGCGAAAAAACCTTAACATTTAGTTTATCAACCAACCAACGAATATGCAATAGTTTTGCGTGGTTTATAGAGGTATAACTTTCAACATTGTGCTTCCTCCTTCAGAACTTCCCAAGAGTCAGACCAGCTCCTCCTCTCCAATCGACGTGGCTAGCAGCGCCACCAGCCGGCGGGAGACTGAAACGTCCGGAGAGAAGAAATCCGAGGTCAGCGAGAGTATTCAGGAGGACGAGCTCCCGACGACGCCGTCCGGATCCGCTGCTCCGGACAGGCTGGAGCTGAGACTGCGACTGGAACTCGATGACGAGGATGAGAAATCAGCGCTCAGCCACAAGGACGTCGTCAAGGATACGACTGCCAGGGGCGCTGACACGGCCAGATCGGTGTCCGAAATCCCGGAGGAGTCCTTGATTCATACCGCGAGGTCGGATATTCCGGAAGAATCTGACCTAATTCTGAGCGATAGATCTGAAGCCAGAGCTCCCTCGGAGACGCCTGGCGCCCCCGAAGAATCTGGAGTACGCGCGGAAGAGTCTGAGGCCCCACAAAAATCCGAAGTGTCAAGGTCGGAACTGGAACCGAGTATTCAGAAATCCGGATCTGAGATCCCGGAGGAATCTCTGGTGCATACATCCGAAGTTCCGGAAGATTCTTCGATCCAGACCGCCAAGTCTGATTCCACTTCCAAGGCGGCTACGCCAAGCACCATCCATGAGAAATCCCGGGATCACTTGCCTTCGGGATCTGGCGATGGATCCGAGGACGGCGCTGACAAGTCCGAGAAGAGCGTCTCCTCGCGATCCGGACGGTCAGAGGACCGGGATTACAGCCAGGACACGTGGGAGAGCAGCTCCGCGGATAGCAGATCCGGGAAAACGTCCGAGGCGAGTAGATCCAGAACCTCTGAGAGCAGCGCGTCCAGAACGTCCACGACTGGCGCCAAATCCGTCATCTCCGCCCGCTCGGATGCCTCTCGGGAATCGAAGCCGGAGGGCAGCGGGATCGCCGACAAGATAGACAGAAAGGAGGAAGAGAAAGCAGAGACAGCGAAGGAGGGGGAAGCAACCTTGAAGAAAGTGGGTGAACAGAACGCCGAGGTAGAGAAGAAGCAGGACGTAGCAGCGGAGGAGCAGAAGCGGGATGAGGAGAACGCGGAAGAGGAGGAAGAGGAGGAGAATGTGTACACGGAGGATGACATCAGCGAGGCGCTATCCGAGGATGAGGCGGAGGGGGAGTCGGACGGGGAGGGCCTACGGTTCGACCTCACCCCCGAGGTCACGGCGGCCCCGCTGACTGACCCCCTGGAGGGCTTCACCCCCGGGGACCGGGTGCTGGTCTCGGGGCTCCAGCCGGCCACCCTCCGCTACAAGGGTGCCGTCGGGTTCGCCGACGGCGTCTGGGCCGGGGTCGAGCTCGACAAGCCCGAGGGGCGTAACGATGGCAAAGTGGAGGGGCGGCGTTACTTCACGTGCCCCGCCGACCACGGCCTGTTCGTGCCCCCGGACAAACTGTCGCCCCTGACGACGGAGGCGGAGGAGGGGGAGGCCCCCCAGCGGCGGGAGAGCGCTTCCTCCCCGGACAGGGAACCAGGTGCCGGGGATAGCGGGGCGGTGAAGTCCGGCCTGGTGGACTCCGCGCACGCGCAGCGGCTCCAGGGACTCCTCGACGACCTGGATGATGAGCTGGAGGACCTGGAGGAAGATTCACTCTCGCTGGCTGATCAGCAGCAGCAGCAGCAGCAGCCGCAGCAGCAGCCACTCGAGGCCGAGGTTGAGACCGAGGCCGCCTCTTCCTCGCAGAAGGAGAAGGCCGCCGAGGTGGCCGTAAATAACCTGTTAAACGAAGCAATCTCCCAGATGGTGGCCATCCACCGAGGCAAGAGGGCGTCCTCACCGGACGCCGCAGACCGCCAAGGGTCAGAGGTCACCCACGAGGCGGCGGAAGTGTCCGAGAAACCGAAATTGACGCTGGATGTAGAGCACAAAAAGGAGACGACAGCGGCGCCACCTAGCGTGTCGCCACCGCGCAGTCCCAAGGCTCAGACCCCCACCACCCCGCCCGCCCCCGACACCCCCTTGCCCCCGGTATCCCGTGGGGGCGGGTCGCTCCTGGCCGCCCTCGGCCTGGAGACCCCGGATCTGGCCTCTCTCAACGGCGGAGACCTCTTTGGACCAGCCTCGAGACGGGACAAGAAGAAGGTCAAGGTCGACCAGGTGAGTCTTCAAACTATTGTAAAGTATGTTTTAACAATGCTCATAGTAACAATATTGTTGTTTCAAGTGTCCTAATGTTTGGTGGGTATTGTTGAGATGCGTAACGTCTGGCGTGTCTTCCCAGGATGAACTGGACGAGCTGTACAAGGACCTCGAGTCTCTTGTCGACATGGACGACGACGCCTGGATGGATGACGACTTCGGTATGGGGCGGCGGCACCCGCCACCCCCCTACGCGGCCACCCCCGAGGGCACGACAGGTAAAAATCCTTCTACCTCGCCTACTCCGCCACCCCTAGGGCAAGACCCGTCTACCACGCCCCCCCCCCCATGGGGAACTTATCGATTATCCCGAGGAACCAATAACCAATACCCCTCTACCATGGCTTCAAACTGTCCAAACCAGTTATTACGGATGCCAAACAATAGCAAAATCACTTCATGCAAGTTTAAGTGTGTTCCATTTTAGGAATCAGTGCAACTAATTTCAATGTTAACTTAACAATGTTGTGTCTTCATTGGCCAAGTGGTGGTTTGCAACTTTGCCACTAGCCTTCATTTTGATGCTGTGCTTACTCTGACCTTGACCCCTTGTGTTTGTTTTCTACAGAGCCGGCCATGCGGCCTAAGCACAGCGCCCCCAAGCGGCCGGAGGAGGTGTACCTGGCGGTGCCCCACCGACCCGCGGACGTCGTCCGCCTCAGCGATGACGCTGTGGACGTGTTCTGGGAGCGACGCCGCTACGGCGAGTCCTGGGACGACCAGGTTGAGGCGCCGCCAACCTACTTCCGGTCCGCGGAATCCGACGCCGGTAGCCCCGGTTCCGGTTCCGGTAGCGAACTGGAGACGCGGAGTCGCCGCGTGTACCAGCGCCTCGTTTTCGACATGGTGGGTCACGTGCTGCGCGAGATGTACCGCGACGAGCAGGAGGACGAGGACCCGGATGCGGATCCCGAAGGCTCCCTCCAGGTGGCGCTGGTGAAGCCCCGCCTGGTCCGGCACAAGTACCACAAGAATCCGGATCCGCCCACCACGGCGGCCGCCCTGAAGGCCATCGTGCGCCAGAACGTCCTCCAGTATCTGGGACTGCCGCCCTGGGAGGCGGATCCAGAGAGGGACGGATCCGGGGAGGGCCAAGGTCCGGACAACGATGGAGAGGACTCGAGACAATCCCGACAAATGGTCGACCGGGGCCGAAAGTGGAGCAGCCGGAAGAAGCGGGACCAGGCGGACCAGATCCTGATCCAGGAGCTGCGGGAGGAGGAGCCGGACTGGGTCAACTACGACAAGGAGGAACTGGATATCAAGATGCAGCTAGCGGACACCCTGTTCGAGGCCGTCCTTCAGGATACGGGACGCTCCTTGGGACGCTTGCTCCAGAAGCGACTTCAGAGGGCCACGTGATCGAGCGATGGACGTGGAGAGTGATCCATGGTACCAACGTGGTAACCATGGTGACTACCTGGTTGCCATAGCCATCACAGAGTGGTTTGTTTTCGGGTCGCCGCCGTAAGTTTCTCGTCGGGTTTCCGTTTAGCGATCACTCCAGTGCGTCCATCGAATGGAGTCCTGTGGTTTGGTTGGTTGCCATTGGCAACCTATGCCCACCTGTCCCTGTATGGAGTATTGTGGGATGGCATCTTCGGGCGGTGTCGCCATGAACGTCAAAGATTCTTCGGGATATTTAATACACGTGGCAAATGTCCAGAAATCGGATAACATCGGCCGGTGGCTCCGGAAGACGCCAAGAGAATAATCTCTGAAGATGTGGCAAAGAAATATCTGGATCAGATTCCTAGGACTGTTACCCTGGCGATGCTGTCGCTGAACTCCAAACTGACTATTACATATCACTCAGATCTTGGGCCACCTCGTGTCCATGACAACAACCGCACATGCCCACCCTACCTACTGTAAATTAATGTCTTAATTTATGAATTATGCTGAGCACTGTATTATAATACATATATATATAGGCTAGTAGAGGAAGCAAATTGTACATGGATCGTGATTAGGCATGTAGTTGTTATATATGTGTTATTCTATGTTATGCAGAAACGCGAAACTAAAAATTTTCAGGCCTCCATTTATTGCCTAGGGCCGTGTCATGGATATCTCACGCCCACCTCCTGACTTTAATAAGTGTTTGGTCAATCCTTGCAAGGATACGTGGGTACAAGACACACCGCTTGTATCTAGGACGATTGAGTCCTGTCGTATCTTTATCCCCTGGGGTTGTTGTAGACCAGGGCCCGTAAGTTCGAAACTGCCGGGGTCAAATATTTTGCCCCAAAACAGGGCATAAGCATGGAGCGGGCCCAAATATTTGACCGCCGCCGTTCGAACTTACCGTGTAGCCCATGTGTGCCCAAAGATGGCCAAAAATACCTTGCGTGAATCCCGAAAACGACGTTGTTAATGTGTGTCAAAAATGCAATGGCAGCGTGAATCAGCAACGTCCGTCTGCAATACGTTAGATTTTGATATTTCAAAGAAATTTTTAATTTGATATTTCATACTTTTCGCCCGCTTTTCCACCCCAAACAGTGATGCAAACACCTCATTAATTGTGAAACGCCCTGTACCGCTATATCTCGCTATCCTATGTTACGCGGGCCAAACTGTCTTGTGTGACCTTCGCTGTGCCTTTGGGACCACGCGGCCTCACGTCCACTCGGCCTCACGTCCACGCGGCCTCACGTCCACCGCGGCCTCACGTCCACGCTACTTAACAACATTCTATTGTTGCATTATATTTGCTTGTTGCTATGGTGATTGCTCAATCCTCGTCGTGAACTCCTTCGCCGCATAAACTGCTTTGCTGGGCGATAATGAGATAAATTCACGATTTTGTTTAATATGTGACGTATGCTGTGATAGGCGATTAGTATGGTGCGCGTGTAGAATGGATGTCACCTCGATCTCCCCTGTGTAACTATCAATCACCTCGCGCAATGTGCAAAATGGTTGTGCGAAAAAATGACGACGGGCAGTTTTTTTACCTGCGTTTGCAGGTGTCGAAATTTTATGCATATTGAAGCTTCGGACGCAAATTGAATGTACCGTCCAACGGTCGCCAAACCATCTGTACCTTATAATTATATATATATATATATTGAGGGTAATTTGTCGATATCTCCACGATGCATCGCTCACTCCTCCTCTTGGCACTCCATTATTCCAGGCTGGGCTAGTGTCAAGTCCTGCTAAACCGTCCCGACGTCTAACGCTCATGATTGTCTGTGGTTGTCTCCGTTACCATTGTTTTAATTGTTATATTCCCGGCCATGTGGGTCAGAATAGCAGACGAAATCAAACACAATAGTATGTACACTGAAGCTGGATTAAAAAGTATTTGCGCTTGTCCATTCGCAAGTATTGTGGCTACTGTAACGACCAAGACAATGCGATCATCGCTTCTCGGTGTTTAGTTTGCAAACCGAAGGCGCCGCTTGACTCGCCTTTCGGGGGACCAATGAGGCTCATTCATAGGGCTGGTGTATCGGGGTGCGTTATGACTGCGACTCTCCTACATGGCTACAAGCGAGTATTGATCTTTTGTTGCACAAAACGATTTCATTGAATGCTACTGCCCTACATAGTCTTATACCGTACCGTGCAGTATGGATCCACCCTGTCTATGTGCCTCGTGTACATTGGGGTGGGTCGGCTGTCTTGGCAGAAGTGATTAAGTCATTTACGAGCACGTTATGATAAAGGTCCAAGTTTACCAATTTTTCCAAGAGCAGCCAATTTCCACCATAATGGAGAGGAGTGGTGGAAGAAAGAAGAGAAAAAGTGTATGGATCGATTAAAAGATGTACATATTAACTCAACATCCCGCCTGGATAAGTCTTCACGACCCTTAAATAATTTACTTTAAACTTGAAAGAATTAATTCTGCAGATAATTATAAGTCGTGTTTTAGAGAGAATTCAGTTAAGCTTAGGTGTCTTGTACCGTTAGGGCCTAATTAAACTAATCTTTGTCCTATGTGATTAGCAACCATCCGCGATATACTTCTTTCCCCAACTGTCATCCTCTCCAATATAATCTGTTATTACTTGCGTATTGCTAAATGCCGTGTGACTTTCATCAGAGCCCTAATGGTACTACGCATTGCATACGCAAGTTTTCTACGACTTTCATCAGAGCATGTACGGTACCACGTATTGCTCAGTTTCCTATGACTTTAATCAAGGCCCGGTATGATACCCCATTATAGGTGACTGCTGTACATTTGTTATGTAAGTTCGTAGAATGGTCACCCTGCTGTATATATACAGGTTGCACAACCAGCAACACGTGCACATTATAAAGTGGCTGTCTGTCGAGTTGTGTATACGTCACTACTGAAGGACGAAGCGTCCGCCATTTTGAATACAAAACTCACATATTTCTTGCCCGTGTTATTTTGTGTTGGCCCACATTCAGGTGTTTTAGTTATACATTGTTTGTAGTGTAAAAATAGTTCTCATATCAGGAAATTACTGGTCGTGTACAGGCTTTGACATATAAACGCGTCATAACTTATGCGGTTGGTTAGTTTAACGGGTTCCCTTCATGGGAAATCCTTGAAAAAATCCTTGAAAAAATTATTCTAAAATAATATGGAACCACGTCGAACTCATGATTGAAAGGTCGTGGAACTTTTTTTTTCCAAAAGGTCCCAGAAAGTGGCTCGTGTGATAACGGGATTTTTAAATTCTGGATGAAAAATACCGAAGTCAACCTGAACAGCTGTCGAAAACACTTTTGACCCGAACACAGACGTGCTTATGTACGTATGACTCGGGGGGGAGGGGGGGGGAGCAGTATTCATCCTACCCAACATTAACCCCTTTTTAAAACCCTGGATCCGCCCTTGTGTATGGTGTTAAGGTAGATTGTGTAAGTAGACATGAATTTAATGGAAACTGGCCAAGATCGGTGGCCAGGTTTGGACCAACAAATATAGTAGGTTAACTCCGTGTTTGAACATGTCACCTAACCCCCCCCCCCCCCTCTTAGGATGTGGGTGAAGTGGGCTACCTGGGTCCTATGTGGGAGTATAGATCTATATGTAATTAACGATAGTGTCCTGGTTTCACAGGTGACGAGAAAAAAAGACAACTTGAAAAACTTGAGACAGTACATTTATTCCCTTGAGTTTGTTAGAAAGGCTCTGATACAGGTTGTAATAAATCCGATCCTGTTATTTGTGAGTCAATCGCTTTTCATGATCGTCAGGTAATGCAAGCTTGTAGCATCTCAGGGGCGGATCTAAGAATTTCCCAAGGGGGGGGGGGTGCTCTCTGAACCCCCCCTAACGCCCCCCCCCCTAGATCCGCCCCTGCATCTTGTTGTTTCCAATTACACGATCATACAACCTATTGGCCAAGGGCTCATTATTACATAGACTTGTTAATACAACCACGTCCCGGACGAAATGACCTGTCTCTGTACATGACCCCTTCAGAACTATTAATGTAACATTAGCGTGACGCAGCAGATCTGAGAAGTCTCCGTTAGGTGTCGCGACAAGCATCAAGGCCTGTCCTGGGTTTGAAGGACGCCTGATGCCGTCTGCTGCCGAAGTATGACTGCGCAGAAATCGGCAACCAAAGAAGCTGACACATCGAGATGGCTGTGTGAGCATATGACGAAAATCTCGTCAAGGACCTTATATTTAGCGGAAAATGTTGAAAATTGCAGGTTTTAAATAATTTTGGAAAGTAGTGTTTCACACTAGCCCCTGTAGTTTTGTGGCTGTATGACTGGCAAAAATCGGACAGGGCCCCGGTGCCATTTTTGGTCGTCCTTCAGCCACAGAACTGAGGCTAGTGTCCACCTCACCCACACACGTAGGCGTCATAAATGGAAAACAACAACTTCATATGATCATGCACTAACGCGCCGTTTTAAACCTAAGGTTTGATGGATGCACTGTTAAAGTCGTGATCGTTTAGAGAGAGTTTTGTGTTTAAAATAATGTTAAATTGGGTTGGCAAGAAACGCTGTTACGATCAAGTAATAAAGAAACATTCATTATTTGGAAACAAAATATTAAATCGTGCGACGAAAATATGCCATCTGCTGCGGACAGGGGGTGGTGGTTGGGTGAATAAAGCAAGGGGGTTGGAATGTAAGTATGTTAATGCAAGTACTGCAGCTGTCACTGCCTTTGTACCCGTCGCTCTATATTTCTCTGCATTTGCTGTAGTTTCTCAGGGCCGTAGGATGGGAGTAACGGGGGTAGGTGGGGGGGTAAAACCGGCAAATTTAATTGCAAAGGCAGGAGCTTTATTTGGGGTTGAGGAGCGAAAAAGCACCGCCCACCACCCAATTTAATAAAGCAACATGTACGTGGGGAGGGGGGCGTGCACATAGCAGTCTCCTCCACAGCCCCCCGCTGCTTTGCCAGCTCACTCATATGGAGCGAGCGGAGATGGGGCTGTGGGAGAGCCTATGCAAATAGTACCCCTTCCTATTGCACAAATTTACATTTACAGCTAGCGCAGAAGGGCTGCTCCGTTTTTCAAAGGGTGTTTTTGGCGGCCCTGGTTCTCCATGGTCTGTAGTATGATGTCGATCATGTCGGTGACCTCCAACTTACCTGGTCTTGGATCCCTTCCTACTGGACCCATGAACACAAAGGGTTGGGATGGGGATCAAGCGTAAAGCTGCTACATCAACGGGACAATAATGTGTACCGTTAACAAAGCCTCGATCAAGTTCGAGTATCCTCAATGCCTTGACAAAAGGGGGTGGGTGGAGGTGGGAGAGGATATGGGTGTGTGTGTGGGGGGGGGGGCTGGGTGGGGGGCGCGAGGGGGCAGGGCAAGTGTAGGGGGGAGGGGGCAAGGGGTACGTGAACTGAGAATGAGTCAAATAATGCTTCGTGAACTGGGAATGAGGTATTAGCCGATCGTCGTGATCGAAGATTTTCGTTCATTGTGAACTGAGAATTTTGATATCAAATAACCATGAATAAGGAAATCGCTAATTTGTACCATGTATAAACCCATCCTATGTATACTGGGAGTTATCCTTTTTAATTCGTCGTGACCTGGTGGGAATAATGAAATTTATTCTTCGTGATCTGGGAACACGACCCCCCTTGCCCTCCCCCTCCCCCCTTGCGCCCCCCCCCCCCCCACCTCAGTGCTGGAATAAAAGTGTGTATATATAATGGTGATATTAAAAGAAAAAAACGGCTCGAGCGGAAGGGGAAGTCACTCAATGTTCGTATTATTTGATACTAAATATCCTATAGCACGGATTGATCGGTCCCCGTCACGGGAGGTTCCGAGCACCACAAGACAGCACCCACCTACCCCACGCCTGGTCACCGTGACTCTATAGATCCTCCAACACGCCGTATATTATATCCCAAAGAGTAACGCGGTATCCGATCCACAATCTGTAGAAGACTGTCGAGTAGTCTACTAATGAGGCTGTAAACCCGGCACCGGTCACCACACCGTCACCCAGGGTCGGACTCGCTCCAAGGCCTCCCTTGTTGAGTCTGTGGACGGCTGCTGGGGAGGTCTCCAGCTCTCTCTTTCCTTGTCAGCCGCTTGCGATCGATCGCCACACACCCACTGTATAGACGGCACCACGGTGACAACGCTAAAACCAGAAAACTGACACGCGCGGCGGGGAAAATCGAGTGCTTTCTGCGGGACTGAACCGCGCATCTCCCTAGCGGTCACGTGAGCCTCTAACGCTGTATAGAATCACGTGACTGCGACCGTGACTGCCTTGCATCGTAGTCACATGACATACCGGGGGAATTCTGGACATAACCACTGGCTGGTATGGGTGAACGGCATGCAGCGTTATAACTGAACCGGGTAAGTAGTCTCTGTAAGGCAGGACCATGGCTGTGCTGGTCACAACCATAGCGACACCAACCATTGTCAATTTATGCCATGAGGCGACGCCTAACATGCTGTCTCGCTATACACTACATGCACTGATTTTATCATTAAATGCTGTCGTAGAGAAATGCATTATATATCTATATATAGGGCCGACTGGCATGCAGTGAGTGCGCATGCGCAGAGTTGGGTACGGAACTCTCGTGAACTCAGAATTGCATGCAACAGAGCTACAAATTCTCGGCGTTCGCTGAATATATACGTTTATTTTAATACATATATGTCTATATATATGCCCGGCTACGTAGGCCTGTATGAGCTGTAGGCTATGTATTCGGTCACTCGTGACGCTATCCGGCACACCATGCATGAACGGTCGGTCAACCTCCCGGGGTGAACTGCAGGCCCTAGTTGGGTGGTTGGTTATTCGAGACGCTTTAACCACTGATGGTCGTATCGCGTCAATGGGAGAAGGGACTGAGAATGGAGCCATGTCGCCGGGGGTAACACCCTACTCTTTACGAAGAAACACATGGGATCTTTATCCTGCGACCACACAGACATGGCCACAGCGGGGCTCGAACCACCGATCCACGTGCCGTTAGGTTCTCAAGTGGCCAGAGCACTCAATGCGAGCGCTCTAGCCCAATGAGCTACCGGGCCGGCCCCCTTGCGGGCCCTAGCCACTCCAGTCTATTATTCAGTTCCCGAATAGTCCAGTCCAGTCCGCCATTTGTACCATATATTGGTCGAATTCAGTAAAGAACCTTATGTACATATACAGGCGTCATGGTAATGATCTGCAAAAAAATGAGACTCGAAGTACTCAAGTGGAGGGGTCCGGGGTGGGGTGGAAGGGGTTGGGGTGGAGGAGGGAGGTATAGGAAGGCGGCAGCAGTTGGGGGGAAGGGGGATATAGTGGAAGGGTGGGGGGATCACTAACAGCCTGAAACCATCATAACCTATATGGCTATAATATTCAGTTTAAATGGGAGATGTAAGGGAGGGGAGGGGAGGGGGGGGGGGGGAGGTCATTAAGATGATGGCGAACTACATTTATTCCGCTCTATTAAATTACCACGTAGTATATATGTCTGGTGTAGGTAGGTGTTTCGGGAATGGTGGGACGCACAATAAGTTAGCGCCAGGGGCCGGAAGTGGGCGGGGGGGAGGGAGAGGGGGGCAAGAACACCCCCTTTCTTGCTCACCGAACATTTTTATTGACGCAGGGGGGTCACTTGCCTCGTGCCCCCCCCCCCCCAAACCCCGACATCGATCCGCCGTCTATGTGTGCATGAATAAAGTTTGACAAGAGTTTCAAGGCCCTCGTATAACCATAATGTGAGACTGATGTGTTCGTGAAACAAGAACAGCAATTATACCGCGTGACCCGTGGCTCCCAGGTCTTGTCCATAGTATGCACACAGGGCCGCCCCGATAGATCAGTGGGTTAGAGCGGTCGCCTTGAGTGCTCTGGCCACCTGAAAACCTAACGGCACGTGGATCGATGGTTCGAGCCCCGCTGTGACCAAGTCCTTGTGGTTGCAGGATAAAGATCCCATGTCCTTCTTCGCAAAGAGTAGGGGGTTACCCGGGGGAGATGGCTCCACTCTCTCCTCCCATTGTGGCGACATGGCGATATATCGTATGTGCTCAATGTAATGGTCCTCCACCTAGCGGCTGACCTCAACAGGATCACGAATGGTTTCCAAATATTACTGGTGTTTCGATGATTATGATGCAATTATTTTTGATGCAGAATTTGAAATTCGCAGACGTTTCGCAGACGTTTCGTCATCATATAACCACAATTCATGTCCTTAAAAGAAATCTTTTGTGAAACTAAGAGCGAAAATATAGCCGCGGCATTGCATCACTGACTGTGCTACTGATACAATAGCCAGCAAATGTATTTGTTTTAAGGCCACATTCGAACTGGTTTTATAATTCACTCGAAGTCGAATATTTGAAACTCAAATGGCATATTTTCTGGACGCATGATGGCAGCTAGTGATTAGCCGCTAAATGGGGCAGGGTACTCGGATGAGTAGTGTCAATGTAACGAATTTGAAGTAGCGACGTCTGGTGTCTTCAGATATAACTTATATCATGGTGAGAGTGTAACATTAGCACGTGTCAGCATTTAGTGGGCTGATCACGTGCAGCGGACAAGGGTGCCAAAGGTGGGAGGCTGGGGCGGGCCGGGCCGAAGGTGGAAGATCTATAGCCATACGCCCCCCCCCCCCCCCCCACACACAACTGTTTTTCCCGCGTCCTCCCCCACCTCCTTCTCCACGGTACAGTGTTATTGTTTATCTGGACATTGGAACCATTCGACGATATCTACGGACCTAGGACCGTGAACAGGGGTGTAACACCGGCGCGTCATATGTATGGCCCGCCGACACCATATGAATCTCACGATGTATATGCGTGACTACATTACCAGGGCCTCGTTCGCAAGCGACCGTTAGTCGACTAATGGTTGACGATTTGGCTGCCGAACGGTGATTTGTCCAACCATCTAGTCGACCAGAACGAACCATGCCGCCACCCACGGTTCCTCTGGTCGATTGTCGTCCAAGATGGCGGAGGGAAATGAGCATTAAGCGGTGTTCGCGTCATCTTTGTGGCGTATACTTAATCTGTAACTTCGTATGCAAGTTGATATCCATTTAAACAAATTAAAATATAGCATGGTTCATACGTAATTGCTTATTTGCCAATTTATCATGTTTTCGTGCTAAATGTTCACATGATCGAACTAACTGTGAGCTCGTTTACAGTACCCTTATCTCTACTGTTTAGATTTTTATTTGGGGGGGGGGGGGGAGGGGGGGGCGTTGGTACTCCTCCGGTCACCAAGCCGATACAGTGAGGCTCTAGCCAAAGGACAAAGGGTGAAATGTTCTTTGTAATACAATTCAGTGACGATCCAGAATTTTGCACAAGAGGGTCAGGACACACGGCGGTTAAAGGTGCTTGTCATTGGTGTTATTTCCGCCATGAGACCGATTGTCAACCCTTTTCGGCTATCCCGCGTTCGGCATTAGGCTGTAATGCGCAGGCGCAATGGCGAAATCTAGGTCAAGAAATAGTCGACTAGCTGTCGCTTGCGAACGAGGCCCAGGATGACGATATTAATAGCTCAATCCTCGTCTACAGCAGGGTAAACACGACCATGGAAATATCGCACTTGTAGAAGCTAGGACCCTGTTTGCGGTGAGTACCTGGGAGATTTGTCCCATTTCGTATAAACGCCACCGCTAGTGTGAATCCCTGCAATCCTCCGAAATATCAAGTACAGTAAAACCTCTCTAAGTCGACCGACGATGGGACTGCCGCTCATCGATCGACTTAGGGAGGTGGTCGGGTTACAGAATATCAACACACCAAATCCATATGACACATTCTAATGCCTCGCTACCAACACGGGGCCGAATCCGCTTGCGGTTCGGTTCTCCATTAGCGTCGTATGCCATAATGTAATCAGCGGTACTTTGGAGTACGTTGAGTGAGTTCGGCAAAAGTGGAAGCACCTTCGCATTTTTTATTGTTTCTGCCATAACGCTCAGTGATATAATGACTTGTATGTTACGTGTGTGTTTTTAATAAGAGGGAGTTTTGTGACCAAGATTATCAAAGCTACAATGTATACGCTAAAAACCTGTAACAACATGCAGATACGTTTCACACAGTTTAGTGCTATCCATTCCACAGGCCTTATCGCCTGAGTGTGTGTGTTCTACTAATTGCAATCAGCAGGTGACACTAATCCTTCCGCCAGCCGACAACCGATCGACTTCGGGAATATGAAATGGGGCTTTGGGACCAAAATGATCGATCGACTTACAGAGTAGGGAGGTGGTCGGGTTATAGACTACTGTCGCAATGCTGAGACATAGGCCGATCGTCGGGACTGGAAAAAATCGATCGAGTTAGGGAGGCGATCGGGTTATGGAGGTGGTCGGGCAGGGAGGTTTTACTGTATCAAGGAAATATCAAGGAAATATCAAGGAAATATCAAGGAAGTGTAGGTTGCTTACGATATGTTATCTGGCTGACTGATCTGCTATACCCAAAAGATCAACCACATGTGAGCAGTCGATTCATCCGCGTAAAGATATGGTATCAACGATTGATTTTAATATGTAATTAATTAATATATAATTGTATATATACATGTATTATGAAATATCTTTTCGTCGCTGCATCCTTGTGATAACGGTGACTCATGTAAAATTAAAATTTATCTGTTGAAAAATCAAGGGTGTTTATCGAAATCGAGGCTTTAATTATTTCACCCTACAATTTTCCCGTCGGTTCGATTTGACAATGGGATTATCATCCGATGAATTCCAGCTACGGGACTTTTTATCATGACTATCCATGGTTCATGCGTTACACGCTGATTGTGTCAAGATTTATGTGTACGAACGGATGCATCACTTGCAACAATTCACTCAACGCGTTCATCACTTTGACACTGTTACACATATGGACGTGGAGTGGCCACTCAGCCTTGGCCCGAGAAGTCCTTGGTCGGATAGCTGCTGTCCGCGGCGGCCAGACCAAGTGGCCCTGAAGTCCTTCTCCTGAGAGAGGTACCTGCCTTTACGCAGCGAAGGCTGAAAGATACGCTGGCTGAGGTGGAGATGATATGGACCGCTTCAGTGGTCACTCGGCAATGGCATAGGCACATGTTTGCTTGGCGTTTGTTGTGTGTGGGCGGAGGGGGAGGGTGTTGGTGGTGGTGGTGGTGGTGGGGTGGGGTAGTGGGAATTACGGCGTGGACAAGACGGCTAGAAAGCTCCAAACTTACAACCGAGTCGGCGGATTCCGAACCAAGTAGTTGGTGGAGGGGGTGAAGTGGGGGGGGGGGGTGAGGGGGTCAACCGGGTTGGGGTGGTGCTGGGGATCTCAGAACCTGGGGTAGGATTTGTAATAGACATCGAAGCGCAAGACGTTCTAGAAATGAATTTAAAAGTTGGTATCTTAGGTGGCATTTGTCTGCTGTTGTTATACAGGTCTACTTCTGTTAAAAGGTCTACTTCTGTTCTACAGCTCTACTTCTGTTATACAAGTCTACTTCTGTTATACAGGTCCACTTCTGTTATACAGGCCTACTTCTGTTATACAGGGCTACTTGTGTTATACAGGTCTACTTCTGTTATGCAGGTCTACTTCTGTTATACAGGTTTACTTCTGTTATACAGGTCTACTTCCGTTATAAAGGTCTACTTCCTTTATACAGGGCTACTTCGCTTATAAAGTTTCACTTTTGTTATACAGGTCTACCTCCGTTATGCAGGTCTACTTCCACTATGCAAGACTGCTTTCGTTATACATATCTACTTTGGTTATACAGGTCTACTTCTGTTATACAGGTCTACTTATGTTATACATATTTATTTCCGTTATACAGGTATACTTCTGTGATACAGTTCTACTTCTGTTATGCAGGTTTTTTCCCGTTATACAGGTATACTTCCACTATGCAGGACTACTTCCGTTATATACGGGTCACTGTAGCCTAGGAGGCTGGGCGTTCATCTATTGTCGATGCGAGGGGCCGGCGCGACAGCTCAGTGGGCTAGAGCGCTCGCATTGAGTGCTCTGGCCACCTGAGAGCCTAACGGCACGTGGATCGGTGGTTCGAGACATGTCTACACGTGTAGTTACATTATACGAGATTATATAAATCGTTGTGTGTGGCTGATACCTACTTTATCAGGTTACCTATGTGGTGTCATCGTGCTCGGTGACGCTATATGGTGGTGATCTATTACGGTATCAATAATACTATTAAGTTGTAATATTTGTTATTACCAAAATTATAAAATCACAACGGTTCTACAACGGGGTCTACGAATAATTATGTAAGACATAACTACATATGAGAGTGAAATACAATTCGACGGTTCATGTAAGCTGACCCGTGCATCACACATTTAGTTCATGATCTAACTCAAACCAAAAATGGTGTCACGGTTGACCGGCCCTTGACAATGCATGCCTCTCTGACGTCACTGTCCACCACGAAGAATCTACACAAAATTAGTATTTCCGTCTACCATGCCACTCTCTGTCCTTAGCGGACTCCGCTAGGCGCGCTGTAGGCCTGTACCTATGTTGACGACTACGGTTCTAGGACAACTCCCTCCCCCCCCGCGACACCCCCCGCCCCCCTCGAGACAATTTCCCAGACATTGCCACCCACGTCTCGCCAAACGGAGAAGGCCCTTCCCCCCAGACAATCTCCACCGGTCAAACCCTAACTCCGGACCACCAACAGTGTGTTGAGCGTGTGAAGGAGCGTGGCGCGGTCTGTTCTATTATAACCCGTTAGGTTGAATTGCACTAGATGTGCACGTTTCATATTATATGTTCATATACACGGAGAAGTGCTGTATCAACAATCTCACAATAAGCCCTGGACCTTCATAGCCTTAGGCTGATGGGTGCTGACGTTACAGTTTACTTGTGTAACATACATCGATGGTGGGAGGTCTGAGGGGGTGTTCGCTGCGTAAATACTACAGGAAGATAAATGGTGCAATATTTCGTATATATCTGTATTCAAACCAGTCAAAATTAAATAAAACATTGAGACTTAAAGCAGCCTACTTGCATGCGTTATCTCATATTTTTACATTTTAGAATCAAGACTAAAAGTATCTAAAAATTTCAACATAAAACTGCGCGGACTTGTTTATCGCGCGCAGACGTCCTATAGCGAGCCGCTGTCGACATCACACAGAATACCGAACAGCGAACAGGTACGCAGGGATAAAAAGCCGGCCACCAACTTCTGCTCCGGTGAACAAATTTGCTTCTCTCCGGATAGGCTCACAGGCTTTCAGGATTTAAAATCAAGGATATGCTTATTTGACATGGAGAAGAGATTGGTAATATAAAAATTACAGAACATATTAGTTTAATGACGCACCATATTATTTCAAAGTATGTTCTGCCTTGAATTAAAATCCTCTGGTCTAGCTATCCGGGGGGTAGCAAATTTGTTCACCGGAGCGATAAAATAGTCCGCGCTGTTTTATGTTGCAATTGTTGTTGCAACAGACTCGACGAAATACAAAACATATGCATCGTAATTTTGAGATACTTTTAGGCCTGATTGTAAAATGTGAAAAATCTAAGATGGCGCATGTAAGTACGCCTTCAAGAAGCCCTCCATAAGCGGTTGAATGTGTTCTTTCAGGCTTTGGCCAATGACATCATATCCGCTGCACTCTAGCCGCAATACAGCGACAGGAAGAATCCGGTATAAACATTGGTTACCATGGCAAACTGCGGCGAATCGGCTCGCAATACGTGTCGCTATCTACGAGTCAACAAATATGCGATCTACGTGCTCACCATTCTCATGCTGGTCTACATGATGAACCAGCTGGCCACGTAAGTGCCAAACATTTAAAATATATATATACATTTGCTTAGATCCATACTAAATTAAGAGAATGAGATTTTGAATAGTTCGGGATTTCGTGTGGCAATCGATTTAACAGTTGAATGATTATTGGGATTATGTTATGTTATAAAAAAACGTTTTCTATTCTTAAATATATCTTTTCAACAAACAAAAAAACAATGTCGCAGTGATCGAGACCATTTTATGTCTAAATGGAAAACACCCATCTCTCTATTTACATGATACCTTTCTTATTTTCACCTTGTTTTCTTAGTGTTAATAACAACATATTTATGTCTGTCCGATGATGCGACTCGCTGTACGATTATAGAAATACAGTTTTCAAAACGTTTTTTTCTTATGTTAATTTGGAAGTAATTATGCGTATATTTTATTATTTATTTTTTATTTGTTTTTTGCGTGAACTTTTTCCTTTTTCCGTAGTTTTTGCCTGATCGCTACAAACGCTGACATGGCTCAGGAGATTGGCTATGGCGACCGAGAGTGTGACTCGGCGAACGACAGCGCTCTCAACAACTATCTGGAGGCCTCGGGGCTTTCCAACGTCACGGTCGACGAATATTGTGCCGCCAACTCCGAGCTGTGGGTATCTTAAAGTTGCACATCGAGCTCTTTCCCGCCAAAACTAAAGAGGTAAAAAAATATCAATAAATAATCAGTCCTTGAATAATTCAAAATTTCTTATGTTTGTATTCCACGCACGCCAGACTGCCAAATGGAGTCTCTTATCCTTGCCTGTGATAGCCATTAACCCCAGGTTTTCAACTTAGTGGTAAACGTCATTAGTTATTGTACTTCGCGGTGCGTTGTTATAAGTAGCAGTGCCGCGACAGAGTTCTGCGGTCTCCCGGGATAGACACGTTTGCCATATCACAGCTGAAACGGCGATGTTTATCGAGCTATCTGCAAATTGTGATATATATGTCGCCTGGACTTAGATTTGGCGCAAAAAGCTCGACAAGCAGCTTTAAATGTTTATGGCTTCATGAGCAGCTTCAACTTCCACACTATGATATGTGCTTTCCCGACAGTTTCAAAAATGTGTGGTGTATCATGCTTAAAGTTAGTATTTCAATAAAAAGTTGGCAAATATTTGGACGGGTGGGGGGACGCACAGCTTTGTCTAGTGACGTCACCACGCAGTGGTAACCCGCTTGAAGAAAATCTTCGACAGAGGGAGGGCGCAACAGCTTCTTATTTGCCGTATATTGACCGCCTGTAAAGCCTCCTTGCGGGAGACTGTTGTAGTGTTTATGGCTGTTCCAACAGCGAAGGCGCCTCCCTCCGATTTGACGGAACCCTCCCCCGCCAACTATTTGTTGAAATAGTAGTAGTTCGATTTTTAAGTAGCGTTCATGCGTATTTTTGTGTTAATTAAAGATGTGACAACGGTTTTCAATGGGAGAATGCCACACTGTGCTATTGGCGTTACTTGGGGAAGGGTCTGGAGTACCAACTGCTGGCCGGACCGCTCTACATCGTACTCTTCAGCATCAGCGGCATACCTATGGGTAAGGCAATGCTTCAGCATCAAGGGCATACCTATGGGTAAGGCAATGCTTCAGCATCAACGGCATACCTATGGGTAAGGCAATGCTTCAGCATCAGCGGCATACCTATGGGTAAGGCAATGCTTCAGCATCAACGGCATACCTATGGGTAAGGCAATGCTTCAGCATCAGCGTCATACCTATGGGTAAGGCAATGCTTCAGCATCAACGGCATACCTATGGGTAAGGCAATGCTTCAGCATCAACGGCATACCTATGGTCAAGGCAATGCTTCAGCATCAGCGGCATACTTATGGGCAAGGCAACGCCTCAGCGGCATACCTATGGGTAAGGCAATGCTTCAGCATCAGCGGCATACCTATGGTCAAGGCAATGCTTCAGCATCAGCGGCATACCTATGGGTAAGGCAACGCCTCAGCGGCATACCTATGGGTAAGGCAATGCTTCACCATCCGCGGCATAGCTATGGGTAAGGCAATGCCTCAGCATCAGCGGCATACCTATGGGTAAGGCAACGCCTCAGCATCAGCGACATACCTATGGGTAAGGCAATGCCTCAGCATCAGCGGCATACCTATGGGTAAGGCAATGCTTCAGCATCAACGGCATACCTATGGTCAAGGCAATGCTTCGCCATCAGCGGCACACCTATGGGTAAGGCAATGCTTCACCATCAGCGGCATACCTATGGGTAAGGCAATGCTTCGCCATCAGCGGCACACCTATGGGTAAGGCAATGCTTCACCATCAGCGGCACACCTATGGGTAAGGCAATGCTTTAGCACCAGCCGCATATATATTATCACTATAATATTCGCAGTAATGACATCAATATGAGATACTTCATCTAGAAAGATTCCTCTGTAAAGATTTCAAAACAACATTTGTTTATTTCACCCCTCCATACCCTCAGTCGCCAGTCTTTCGATCGTGGTCGAAAACTAATCATAGCGCCCCCACCCTCCCCAGCAATCAAATTGCCCGTTCCTAAACAACTTAATGTGTCTGTCTTCTGCATAAACTTCCGCTCTCTGACATAACTCGTATATCGCCCGCTTCCGCTCTGACATCCCTCGTTTATCGCCCGCTTGTGGTTTCTAGCATCCCTCGTTTATCGCTCGCTTCCGCTCTCTGACATCCCTCGTTTATCGCCCGCGTCCGCTTTAGGTCTGGTCTCCGAGTTGCGCAATGTCAACCGGAAGTTGATACTGTTCATCTGTATCATTCTCTGGAGCGCCATGACTATCGTCGGCGGGTTCTGCACGGAGTACTGGCACCTGGCGGTCACCAGGCTCCTCGTCGGCATCGCGTGAGTACTCCGGAACTACTTTCTTTTCTTCTAGATGATACTGTTAGGGCGTGTTCGATTTACCTAAAGCCGACGGGAAACCGAAACTGTTTGTTGAAACCGCTTTCAACTGTTTGCCACTTGAAGGTGAACGCATAGTTTTATTTGTTTACAGTTTCAGCATGTATTTTGGTAATGGCCAGTCATGCCAGTATAAATATGCCGTCTGTTTCATTTCCTACCCACGATTGGATTGTCCGTCAATAAATTAGTGTCATACTTTTGTCCAGATAATCTCTATTAATTACATTTATGAATAACTATGGTGTATGTGTTGATTGAACTGGCAGATTCGCAGAACCGAAACCGTCAAACCACCCCTCTCAATAGTTTCACGGTTTCGAGCAAACCGGTTTCGGTTCTTCTCCTGTCGAACAGGGAATAATATATGGACGTACATTTTTGGCTTATTGTTAATGCTGTCCAAACAGTATTTTTGCAGTTGCTTTTAATGATGTTCTACTTGGGCTCTGTTGTTGCCTTTTACATGCATGTACTTGTATTGACCGTATTCATGTCAACTCTTATATCTAGCCTACAAACGTCGCCAGCGACTGCAATGCTATTACGTATTGCACACGACACCAGCGAATAAAATTATATATTACATCTTTAACAAAGTGTTCAAACAACGTTAGTTTAATAAGACTATGGATATACTGCTTCCAATAAGAGTAAAATACTAGCAAGATTTTCAGATAAAATGGAACTTGAATGGATTGCTTTTCCTGTCCCGTTCTCCTGGCTATGAACTGAATGATTTGGCCTTGGAGCCCCACTCTACGCTGGGACATTAAATACTGTAAGACACAGTAATCAGGTAAAAACCCATAAGCGCTATATTTTTATTCATAGAATATCATGTCATGGTACAAAGTCCGACTATTTTGTCCTTCTCAAGGTCAGCGGGCTGCGTTCCATTCTGCGCCAGTATCATTTCTGACTACTTTGAGCCCGTAAGTTTGACTGAAACCACAATGTGACATCAAAGATATCCATATAACAATTAACCTACAAAATAACATATATTGGTCTTCTAAATTGACTGCACATATGGATCGTGTTTAATTTAAATACAAATACAACAAAATATGCCTCTTATAACTGTAGGCCTACTACGCTAAAACTGTGATATATTTATCAAAAAGTATTTTATATCGGTACTTCGCGCATGCTGTGAAGGATCTTTCAAAGAGTAGATTGCTTTAGTTTACATTTTTGCTGCTATCAGCATCTTGGTTACGATATAAATTAATGTCTTTTGTACATTGACTGCGCATAACGAATGACATTTTGAGAAATGCAACTCTCATAACGTTGCTGGGCAGAATCTGTGAAGGATATATCCAAATTATGTATATTGCTACCACTTAAATGTTTACCTTTTAATATAACCTCCCAAATTCAACCTCCATATGTTTTACGTCCACACAACCTTAATTATCGCCCATAATGGAATTCCTCTACCGCCACGATCCGCCCCCTAGCGGCTGGATCGGTGTTTGTCAACACCTTCCAGGGTAGGTTAAGTTAGAGGCATTGAAATGTATGTCCCGGGGTGAGGTGGCCAGGATGGTAGACTGCGGGAGACGCTGACCTCAGCCGGCCACATTCAAGGTGAAAGCACGCCAGGAACGCTGCCCATCACGTCTGGAGGCAACTCTCGGTGAACGGATGGCCTCAAAGACTTGTTTAAGACCCTTAATAAAACACGTGGCCTTCACCTTGTCTCTTTACCCTGTATGCTGCTGTCGCGTAGCAACTGATACCCCTGTTATCGCGCAGCTTCAGAAGGTTTATGACGGTTCCCTGGCTAGTGGTGGTCTGTTTTAACTGAGGATATATATATATGTATGTATTTTACGGTTGAGAAGGGTGCTTCTGTCGATCATTGTATATATACATTGATAGACAGAAGCACCCTTCTCAGCCGTCAAATACACCGTTAAAGTCAGTTTGGAAGGATACGCTGCTGCTTACGGCCCGAGCGTTGAACAAGATAAGCAATCTATTTTACGGATCGTTTGGCAAGATACACTATTCCCGATGGATGGGACAAGTAAGTAAGCTTTGAGGCGAGCATTGACATGTGCATTCGCTATTGCAAACCGCTAGCATTATGCTATGTATATACCAAAAACACTAAGTTAGAAGTCAAAATCCCAGTCACAAGTCCTATCCGACCCCCCCCCCCACTCCCACCGCACCCCATCCCGAAAAATGTTCCGCTACGCCCGTGAGCATCCACCTGAACAGAATGTACTGTTTTATAAACCAAGTGACATGCAACCCATGGAGATCTCCGCTTCACTGTATCTGTGACGGAGGCACGCAATATTCCTTCACTCCATTGCTAACAGATGTCCACTGCTTTGTCGTTTACAGTCGGCTCGTGGCGGGGCGCTAGGGTTCTACAACTGGGGCGTGTATCTGGGCTACAGTCTGACCTTCAGTTTGACCTTGGCGGCTGATAGGATCAGCTGGCAGTCTGTGTACTGGATCGCGGGATCCCCCGGTGTCCTGATGGCCATCCTGGTCATCACCACCATCAAGGAGCCAAGGAGGGAATCGTCCTCCGGGGTGCGTGACACTCATCTCGTAATGCATTCAGCAATAATGACAAAATAACAGTTCATAGGTATTGATAGACAAATGTGAAAGCGTGCTATTGTGGCTATGGATGGCTTTGCAAATATTAATTGTTACTACCTTTCTTCCATGACGATGAAAAAAGACATATAAAATATTTAAAGGGCAGTTTTATTTAATGTATTTTATTTGGAATTACTGGCAATTGAAGAGCGTTTGTTCTCGCAGCAGCTTGCCTTGTTTGGTGGCCACATACCCTTTAAATCTTCCGATATGTTGGTCACAGAATGCTCTGGATGAGTTGGCGGGGACGTGGTCAAAGACCAAGGCTGCCTTCGCCGTGTTCGCCGACCCCGCCCTCCTGCTGCTCTGCTTCGGAGGCGCCATCCGCAACGGCGCCGGCTTTGTGTGGGCCTACAACATCGTCATCTTCTTCGACGAGTATCACCCGGGCACTCAGGTAGGGCTTTGTGTGGGCCTACAACATCGTCATCTTCTTCGACGAGTATCAACCGGGTACTCAGGTAGGGCTTTGTGTGGGCCTACAACATCGTCATCTTCTTCGACGAGTATCACCCGGGTAGTTTTTGAATAATGTTTTGTTTTGTCTTTATGTTGAGCACGTCAAATAGATTTTACAGGTAGCTCAAATAACGATTTAGGTAATGTATGAAACAGGTGTCTAGCAGGTGAATATGATGCAACCACAAGCCAATGATTTAGTAGCAGTAGTGGACCTAATGAAACCACGCTGTTCGCACGTTATTGTCAATGTAATGTTACCAGGGGATTTATACCACTTTTGCGCAAATGAATGGCACAAGAACAAAACATGCCCAACTCGATCATAATGCCATCTCATTTAGTATCCTTGTTAAAGTGCACAGTCTCTCTGTGTTACACTGTGTCGTTGACCTATACTGGTACCAAGCCTACACGCTAGCTTGTACGAATGACCTTGCCCTTGCATTTGTGGTTAGTTACCTACAGCGTTAACTTTCTGCAGTGACATGTTTTTGTTATATTTTTTTTTCTTTTTTTCTTTTTTTCTTTTTTTTTAGGTGGCTCCCATGCTAGCGATTGTCAAGTCTTAATGGGAGCCTCCTCAACAGATGCAAATGCGTTTTTTTGTTGCTTTCCTTGTCAGTTCATTTCATTGTATTCGTTTATTGGCATTCTGGTGGAATAAATACATTGTTGATCTTAGCAGATTGTTGTGCATTGGTTTGCAGACATCCGATTGGATGACGTGGATACCGCTTGTATTCGGCTCGATCGGTGCCTTCGGAGGAGGCTTCGTGTCAGACAAGTTGGCCAAGAACAGAGGTGTCGTGGGCCGGCTGATGGTCCTCATCTCGTGCCTGGTAACGGAAGCCATTGCTCCTCGGAGTGGTCCGCCACTATAGGGGTGGGGGGGGGGGGCGGGGGGGGGGGGTGATCAAGGATTTTTATTAATCGTGAATTTTAATGTTAAATAACCGTGCATCGGGAAATCGCCAATTTATATAATGTATCCGCCCTTCCTTTGTATGCGGGGAGTTATCATTTTAATTTATCGTGACCTATAAATAAAGAAATTTATTCATCGTGATCTGAGAACACGACCCCACCTTGCCCCCCATCTCATATAGATAGATATATATTTTGTTTGTTAGTCACTTGGGAGTTCAATTACACGCTACACAAATAAGCTTATACACATAATATTTATTATTTGTAATCTCAACTATAACTATGTAACTGTATAAGGCCACGTGTTCAATTGTGGCCTGTGACCTTGGCCTGTGACCTGTAGCCGTGTTGGTTGGCCCTAAAGCAATAACTTAGCATTGTGGGCGCCTGTTTGTAACTATCATTGAATGGTTATTTTATTTTATTTATTTTTTATTTTAAGTTATTTTTGAACTGCCCGTGCATAGTTATTTTAAGGCTTTTACCAGTGACCCAGAACTGTAATCTTAAGTCGATGGCCTCAATTTCTCATCTCATTTAACCCGTGCCTCCGCCTTGATTGGGACCAGATTCTGAGCGCCCCGTTCAACGTGGGGACCCTGTGGGCGCCCATGCCCTGGGCCTTCATCTGCCACATCCCGGCCTACGTCATCGGCGAGATGTGGATCGGCGTCTGCGTGGCTGTCGTCATCGATCTCGTGCCCGCAGATCTGACTACGTCAGCGGTTGCTGTGTACTTCTTCATCATCCAGATCATAGGCGGCAACATGCCCCTTCTGGTGCCCCCTATCGAGGAGGCCATCGGCCTGCAGTTCGCTCTCCTCATCATGTTCCCGGGGATGTACATCGCTGGAGCCCTCTTCATGATCGTCTCCCTCGTCATCATTCTGAAGCAGAGAAAGACGAAGTACGACCTGGGCGATGACAGGTCAGAGGTCAAAGGGAGTGAAGGTCCGGCTGAAGATGATGACGCGGATGACGAGGATGACATTATTAAGTCAACGGAACCGCTTCACAAGACGTGGATAAGCCAGGCGGAGGAAGTGTCGGTATTTCCGGCCAAGTCCGCATTTTTAACGAACACTAAATTGTGATGTTCCGCGCATGAAAATAGCGCCTCCACAAAGTGCCATTGAATTATGATCAGGGATGATCAGGGATGCTATTACGTACCAGTACTTATTTATAAATATTTGTTTCGGCTGTAAACTGATCAGGTAGTAAGTAACCAATATATGTAGGTAAGTTTATCAATACATGTGCAACGGGAGCATATCAATCATACACGTGTCAGTATGAACGATATTAATTTAATGAAAAGGCTGTATAACGCGTACATGTTAGTATTACTAAATACTTACGCAAATTATTATGTATGTGTTTTCGCCACTTTTTTTCGCATAATACAGAATAAATATCAAACCTGTTATAGCATTGTCGTTTCTCGAATGGCTATACAGACATATATCAGTTTGCAACCTACACTATGAAATTCACTGGCTTGTTGGTATGCATATTCAGATTCAGAAAACATTATAAATAGAATTTTCTACAGAAATAAATACTATATTTCTAGGTTATTGGTAAGAAATGTAATAAATTAATGAGCATGCCCACATTACATCCAGATTACATAACGTTTACGTTACATAGATTGAATATCGCAGGTTTAATTGTATACAAAATACCTTGTCATACGATGACGCCATCTTGACATGTCGCAAAGACCAAAATAATACCCAGAATGCATTGCGCATGCAGTGGCGCCTCACAGTGGAATAATCTGAACTATGATTTGCGAAGTCGTCTTTTGACCAGCATTCGAGTGTCCTACCACTCGGTCCCGGCGGCTCCTATGCGTATAAAGGGGTGCGCAACTAGAATTTAAAATCATATATATGATAAAACAAAGTGTGCTGTTCGCATAGACAATTTACAGTCTTGTTCGTTTATGCGATTAGACCATTTCGTAAGATTAAACACAAACCAGCCTTATCTCTTCCTAAAACAGATGTTTCTATGTTGTGACGTCACGCGGGGCTGTTTACCTTCCGTGACTCGGTAACTTTTTTCATGATTTTAATACCAGCCAATGCGAAAGTCTCATCAACCTCCGAAATTTATTAACAAGATAACGTAGCCAGGAAATCCTGTCGCACTGTATTATAGACGCATCCCCCCCTCCCACCGTGCCCAACCCCCGTTCCCCTGCGTTGAGTCACTGGACAGACAGAAACATTAGTTACAGCCTTATAAACAAAGAGACGACGTCAATAAATGGTTATCCGTCAGGACCCCCATTACGCGAAAAAAATATCTTTGATGAACACTGATAACTGGTTAACTCTGAGCGAGAAAAAGGCGGTTTGGCGAGCCGTAAAATCGAGGCCTGGACTGCTATGTGGGGCAGCACTCCGGCATTAAAGTTGGTAAACATGCGACTGCTGCGATAGCACAGTGGAGAGACATGCAGCAGACCCAGTATGTTTATATACCTGAGCCGGCCGACGGCCGGTCGCAACGCCGAGAAGACTTTACTGCAGCGGGTGCCGCGCGCGTTGCGCACGTCAGATGGGCCAAATGGCGTTGTCTGCAGCCTGCGATTGGTGCGGGGTAACCGCCAACCGGGCTCATAGCTGGGGCAAACGTACCTGGGGTCCGCTACAAAGATAACACCTACCTGGGGGCCACCACATAGACTATACGTACCTGGAGGCCACCACATAGACGATACGTACCTGGAGGCCACCACATATACTATACGTACCCGGAGGCCACTACATAGACTATACGTACCTGGAGGCCACCACATATACTATACGTACCTGGAGGCCACCACATAGACTATACGTACCTGGCGGGCACCACATAGAATATACGTACCTGGAGGCCACCACATAGACTATACGTACCTGGAGGCCACCACATAGACTATACGTACCTGGAGGCCAACACATAGAATATACGTATCTGGGGGCCACCACATAGAATATACGTACCTGGAGGCCACCACATAGAATATACGTACCTGGAGGCCACCACATAGACTATACGTACCTGGGGGCCACCACATAGACTATACGTACCTGGAGGCCACCACATAGAATATATGTTCCTGGGGGCCGCCACATAGACTATACGTACCTGGAGGCCACCACATAGACTATACGTACCTGGGGGCCTCCACATAGACTATACGTACCTGGAGGCCACCACATAGACTATGCGTACCTGGGGGCCACCACATAGACTATGCGTACCTGAAGGCCACTACGTAGACTATACGTACCTGGCGGCCACCACATAGACTATACGTACCTGGAGGCCACCACATAGACTATACGTACCTGGAGGCCACCACATAGACTATACGTACCTGGGGGCCACCACATAGACTATGTGTACCTGGAGGCCACTACATAGACTATACGTACCTGGGGGCCACCACATATACTATACGTACCTGGAGGCCACCACATAGGCTATACGTACCTGGAGGCCACCACATAGACTATACGTACCTAGAGGCCACCACATAGACTATACGTACCTGGAGGCCACCACATGGACTATACGTACCTAGAGGCCACCACATAGACTATAGGTACCTGGGGGCCTCCACATAGACTATACGTACCTGGGGGCCACCACATAGACTATACGTACCTGGAGGCCACCACACAGACTATGCGTACCTGGAGGCCACCACATAGACTATACGTACCTGGAGGCCACCACATAGACTATGCGTACCTAGAGGCCACCACATAGACTATAGGTACCTGGGGGCCACCACATAGACTATACGTACCTGGGGGCCACCAGATAGACTATACGTACCTGGAGGCCACCACACAGACTATACATACCTGGAGGCCACCACATAGACTATGCGTACCTGGAGGCCACTACATAGATTATGCGTACCTCGGGGGGCACCACATAGACTATGCGTACCTGGGGGCAACCACATAGACTATACGTACCTGGGGGCCGCTACAAAGATAACACCTACCTGGAGGCCACCACATAGACTATGCGTACCTGGGGGCCACCACATAGACTATGCGTACCTGGAGGCCACTACATAGACTATGCGTACCTGGGGGCCACCACATAGACTATACGTACTTGGAGGCCACCACACAGACTATACGTACCTGGAGGCCACCACATAGACTATGCGTACCTGGAGGCCACCACTTAGAATATACGTACCTGGGGGCCACCACATAGACTATACGTACCTGGAGGCCACCACATGGAATATACGTACCTGGAGGGCACCTCACAGACTATACGTACCTGGAGACCACCAGATAGACTACACGTACCTTGGGGCCACCACATAGACTATACGTGCCTGGAGGCCACCACATTGATTTACTTGCCCATATCTTCCCTGCCTTGAACCGGAGATGTTATGGCTGGTAATTAGCAGCAGATTGACCTCATGTTCCCGCGGTTTACGATGGATAAACGACTGGCCTCCAGCGATAATTCCAGTTCAAGAAGCTTCCCCGCAAGAGTGCATCATCCCCATCACTTTCAGGCCATGGTCTGTTCCCTGCGATGTGATTAATGGCATTTTCAGGGTGACTCACTTGCCAGGCTTGAACCGGATGTGCCCTGAGAGACCCAGTGATTACAATTAAACTATTGCATTACTCTTTAAAAGACATTTACGCGTCACGTAACAGGTGAAATGCATTCTCGATTCTAAAGAAGCTGTGACGTCTGTTTGTGTAAAAATCAATCATGGTTTGAGTTTCGGGAGCCTCAGTATTGTCGATAAACTGTGTTGGGGGTGGGGGGGGGGATTCGTGTTTTAGGACATCTGGTGTTGGTACCGGGCCACGATGGGAATAAGAATCATACGCGATGCCCAATTCACAGATACAGACTGAAAATAGTGAAAATGGATGCAGATTTTTGCTATAAGTAGCGGTTTGCTAATAAAGTGTTGCATTTACTTACTACTACGTCTATGCTATGGTGGTTTAGGGGGTCGGGGGTGGGGGGGGGGGTAATTACGATCAGTATAAGTAAGGTTTATTTTATTTTGTAGTGAGTATGATCAGTAACGAATGATTAAGGACAGTAAATGGTAATTATGAATAAGTAAGGTTTATTTTATTTTGTATTCATCATGATCAGTAACCAATGCGCAAGAACACGAAATGTGTTTTCGTAACATTCACTCATTTATTTAACCATCGTATAACGCTCCACACGAACTATCAAGCGAACACAATGGTGCCATCTTGTGAAATCCCCCCTCGATAAATGTGCAAAACTCGATAAACTTGCTTAAATGCAGTCATTACCATGCAAATATGGTAAAAGTCTAACTTTGTTTAAACATATTTTGATTGGCAAGTGGAAAACAGGCACACTGCCTATATGAATTCAGTCTTAATTGAAAACAAACGGCTAAGAAGTCATGTTCTTACCAGGTTTGACTCTTCCTGACCCCGTGGGCAGCAGGGCTTACATCAGCATGTTTGTCCAGCTGATCCCTATCTTTCTTCTCGAATTGGCCGGTGAACCAGACTTAACCTCACATGCGCCTCAAATTCAGAGTGAGGAAGGACCACGGGTGAAGCCAAAAAAAACTATATGATGACATCTCACAAGTACAGGTTACCATAGATAAAACGTTAGCACCAGAGGTCCACTGAACATGGACACACCTTTATTTTAGCTTTTAGCGAGCGCAAGCGCGCTCTTAAGGTAAAATGCATGCGTATTCAAAGTCCATTTCAAGCATAGGCTTAGGACTTTCATTTCGCGTAACAGCCCCCATAAGACGGTTTCGGATTCGGAGTAAATATCAGCTGTACATAAATGCATTCAAGCAAAGAGAGGTTGAAGCGTTTTATGTCATGTCTTTAATAATTAAATCAGCTGCCCCACAAAACTAACGAAGAAATTATTCAATATTAACACAAAGTATGTATACTCCAAATTAAAGTTCATTTATAAGCGACGGGCTAAATGACAATGTCTGTTGCCAAGCAGAGCGCTCTTGGTGACCGCCCATCGGCTGCTGTCATAGTGAGTAGTTGTGACGTCAAAATGTTATAAACATGACGTCACAATGGGAGTTCCTAAGCAACCGAATGATATGACAAGCATGTGCATGGCACACGTCATCCTGCCAAAGATATTTTTGATGGCAAGCCGAAGCGAGATTAATTTTGAATATTAATCTAGATGTATTCCCTTGGAATATCTGAATTAATCAATATACGCTCGCATTTTTTAGGTAGCACCTATCCATATTATTTTGATTACGGCACATATATTAATTAAGAGGTACGTCCCATAAGAAACATGGGCAAAAAGTCGTGTGGAATGTTTCATCTCGGTGTTTCATCAGCTCGGATCCTGGTTTTAGAGGTGTTAATGAACATGATCCAGAGATCAATGTCTGTCAGACAACTATTCGTGTAGCGGTGGAGAGGTTGTGGTCTTACGCGTGATTGAAAACAATCACCTCTATATTTACTACAAAGAGTCAAATATGTAAAGCTCTTTTGCGGAGCCTGAACAAACTGTGTGCATTAAGGCCAAACTGGGCCAAGACATTGGGCTGGATGAAACACGCGCTATATGCACGGTTCAGGGCGCGAACCCACGACCTGTTGATCTGCAGGTCAGCTTGCCAACTAAGTTAGGGAGGAACCCCCTAATCATTTTAATAACATGACAGAATGTTAATTAAGCTTATTTAGTATACTCTGCAATTAAGAACACGTGGTCTAGTTAATTTATATATATTTCTAGTAATAAAATATAATATTATTATTGTGTATTAAACACATCATAATGCCATCTGTATACTTTGCACCACAGCTGCGAGGTCACTCAGTACTAAACATGTCACCGGGTCAGCTTGGTAAATATTTTAACTAAAGAGTATTTTAAACTGCTTCTAAACGTCTTAAGTTACAATGGAGATTCTTAGCCTCCCTACTAAATAAACAGTTAAAAAATATGTGTCTTAAGCATTTGTGATATATTTATCACGCTTTTATTACTAAATAAATACGTGCCACACACCTGGATGCAGCCATAAACTGAGGCACACGACTAGTGACGTCATATCCGTCCATCATCGGCTTCCATGTGGTGGATATCCCCTGTTATCGCCCAGTTCAGATTGGATCCATTATAGTTTTAGGCGACACAACATTTCGCGGGGAAAACTGCCTTTCCGACGTTTGACAAATGACGTTTCATGGACTAATCTACGCTCGTTTCACCTGTAGATGTTGCCGTGGGTGTAATGGACCGGCCTATAACGTGTCCAGATAGGGTGTAACTGGGGCCAGCGGCGAGACGGTTAGTAGGTTGCCATGGTGATAAGGGTGGAGAGGTAAGATGGTGGTTCGAAGCTCTTCGAAGAGAAGTCACCTTCCGCTTTATATCAGGGGGCGGGCAATGGGGGCGGGGAGTTATGCGAGGCAAAAAAACCCACATAATATGAAACCCCGTTCCTGACCGATAGTTAGAGTCTCATGGAATGCATGTCGTACAAAGCTAATGTACGACATATTGGGTTAGTTGATTGTTTTTATATGCCTTAATACATGTATGTGAACGGATTTTGGACAGTTTCGGTTCCACCCATCATGAGCAAAAGTTAAAAGAATAACCGATATTGGCTTGAAATTAAGAAGCATCATTCCGTAATAAAATATGTTTCCCCATGCTGTGAATTGGTATACAAGTCCATCTTGCCCCCCCACCAACGTCTACCCCCTCCCCCCATCTCCCTCCCGAGGGTTAAATGGCGATGCATTTGGCTTGAGATATCTCGTACTTCAATAATCAGAAGTGCGTATTGTGTAGACATCGAGACAGGCTTCTGGTTGTGGGGAGAACCCAGGCCGCGAGGTCTTCTGTAAATGATAATACCACTGTTATTGCAGCGAGCCGCAAGCCACAGAAAGTTCCCTTCTCTTCCTATTGTTCGGTATCTTTTTTTTACGAAGCCCTAAACACCGGAATGAGATCTATACCAAACGCGGAATCATGAATTGTTCAGCAAGGAGGGTAGCATGTGCGTGTATGGTGGGTGGAACAGGCGTTTGACCTCCCGGTAATAGCTTACAGGGTATAGACTGAAGGAAAATTATGGTCTTACCCTATCTTTGATACGCCAGAAGGAAAAAAAAAACGTAAGGCCTAATGCCCTGCCATTGCGTCCTATCTGGTACACAATGGTAGATTTTGGTCGTTTTCTGTATTAAGCTGATGCATAACTCGCTGATATCAACCCTTAACAACTAGTGCAGCCCATGAAAACCCCACGGTAGACATTTACTAAATCCGCACGCGGTGCGACAAAGCATTGAAAACTGTATGATTGTTGTACCGTTATCACAACTTTCCGGACCTTTCCGGTTGGCAGTATCAGTGGTTCCTTAAATAATCAATCGATTCCTTTCATGGCTGAGAGAAGAGTTCCGCTCGGATTGCATTCATCATCCCCGTCTACAAGATTCCGAGACGGCGATTGCTGTCGTGCGTAACAGACGCTCAGTCTGACGGTCGCAAAGTGTGTTCTTTCCATCCAATCGGCATCTGTTATTCACGTTATAATGTGCATTAGGGGATCGGATCAATGTAACGCGGTGTCAGTGATCTGAAACGTACCAGGGATAATTAGCTTAGCTAAAAACTTATTCTCTGTTGAGATCCTTCTACAAAGATTTGGAAAGACATCAGACGGATTGCGCCACCTCCCTCAGAATACAAGAAGTACTACAGGAGTTTCTTTACTTTCCTCTTGGGGCGCCTCCCTGGTGTAGTGGCTAGCGCACTAGACCGCAGATCAATAGGTCCTGGGTTCGAAACCGAGCACCTAGTATGGGGCATGTTTTATCCTTTCATCCTTCGTCGTCCCGGGGTGATTCCTTGGCCCGATTCAGCCTTTATGTGCACAAAAGTGGCATAAAGGACCATCAAGAGCTGGGGTGCTAACTGCCTGCGATAAATGTTATTAGGCGGAAGTTTATTTGAGTACGAGCGGCGTATGTATGTCATGATTTCTTTTCTGCAAGATCAAAAGTCATAATTATATCACGCGTGTTGGAGTATATTCAGTTTTGAAACTTTCAGAAATGGCGCTGAAGGCAAGAACCGTATTATAAAGGCTCTTCCAGCAGCTTCAGGAACAAAATAATAGGGAAGGAACTTCCCAAAAACTGGTGATCGGGGCTTATGACCGCCATTTTGCTTTGCTTCCCCTAAAATGGTTCACCTCTTCCTGACTCCCCCCCCCCCCCCCCGCCCTCCCCCCTCTCCCACACCCTACTTCCCTGCTCTGCTGTCGATGGACCTGTTGACACCTAAACTTGGCTAAAAGTTATCATAATTGCCTGTTGTATCATGAGGTCACTAGTTTTGTTTATCAATAAATCAATCATAACCACTTTCATCATAGACGTCGCACCTGTTGACTCGTAAAGGTTTATTGATCAAGTTTATTTAACTTTTAGGACGGCGAGTCCCGGAAGAAGATGTGTTTTATGCGCGGTAACTATTCCTAAGTACCTCAAGGGCAACTTTCATGAACTCCAGTCATTTCTCTTGGCCTGGCTCGCATCACATGGTGCCCTATTACAACATAAATGGGTCTTAATAAAATTACATACAACGTAACATTCGTTTAAAACTGAGGCTAGATAATGGCCCAAATTTTTATTGCAAGGAGAGCCGCTTTTAGTAAAACATATAGGTGTGAAGAAATTGTCGTTTTTAGCAGTCTGCCGATCAGCGTTGACAGGTAATAGTCACGTGGTATGTGCGCATCACAGTTCGTGTTGATAATCTGAATCAGGTGCCGGCATGCTTAGCCAACGCCCCCTGGTGTCACATGACGGTTGTTCTGTGGAGAATGAAAAGGTAGGATTTAGTTCAAGCATCCTTCACAATAGAAAAGAAGTAAAGACAAACATACATATATTTATTTTGAATGTCATATGCACTCATATTTAATTATTGACCGGTTATAAGTAATTAATATAAGCTTTAATTCCCACAAAGCCCAATATTTCACGCGAACTATAAATAGTTTGGCGCATTAGGAATATCATGAACATCGTGAAAGGCTGTAAACCGTGTTGCTACACTTTTTTTATTTTGAAATTACTAGATTTGAATGAAATGCTGTTTAGTACTTTTCGCACATCTGTGAATATAATTAACGGGGGGAGAAGACACAAACAATAGCTTTATCAGTGGTTACATTTTGCGGCCATGGCTGCCACTAATGGACACATTATACGAATGGGTTTGAAAAGCCCTAGCTGCGTGTGAGTTACTTTTTGCGCATAGATTTCTTTCAATTATCATTACACTCGCCAAACATCGACGGGAAGTGCGAACCATCTTCTGAATGTCCTCGGCTGATATTGCAAAACATATGGGACACTATTGGCGTTAGATTTACACACTCAGATAATCAACCTATAACAACCAAAGCGAACAAATAATATTATTCGAGTATGGCTCGATCTATGTGTGGCAAGGCTTTCATAGCCACTAACCAACCATAGCTATAGCAATCCCTGCCGTCTCCTTGCAAACACCTTTTACCACATACATTTATTCCATTGTCTAATAAAAACTTGTACAATATATAGTATCCACATATTTTCTTATGTCTTCGTGATAAAAACCTGAGCAGTATCGCCAGAAGACTCCGAAGAATTTGATTTGACGAACAACTTGTTGGCCCAGAATTCCAAGTTAAATAAAATATGCGACAAATATTATGGGTCAGGTCACATCGCGACAATGGCAAGGATCAAGGTAGAGAGACGATATGTCTCCATACTCTTTGCACAGAACGACGTGGTATACTTAACCAGCCCACACATAGGCATATCCGCATGTGGGGTTCGAACCACGCACCGGCCGCTTGGCTGACGTAGCAGAGTCATTCGACAATATCCAAACGCCACCGACTAGAGAGGAGTGAATGCATCGGTGTTTTATGCCACTTTTGTGCACACAATGGCTAAACTGGGCCAAGGAAGCGCACAGAACGATGGAGGATGAACTGATGAAATAATTCACAGAGATAATTCACAGAGAAGTCCATGGGCCGCATTGAATGACCTGTTGATCCCACGAGGAATAGCGAAGCGATTTGTGAAGTAGAGGCTCACAGCTATCATGTTGGGGACATGGGCTCAAGCATAAATGGCATGTCGGTAAGGCGAAACGGTAAGGCGAAACGGTAAGGCGAAACGGGAGGGCGAAGTGTTGAAAATATGAAGCTTTGATAATATGAAGCTTTGATAATGCAAAGCTTTGATAATATGAAGCTTTGATAATATGAAGTTTTGATAATATGAAGCTTTCATAATATGAAGCTTTCATAATGTGAAGCTTTCATAATAGGAAGCTTTCATAATAGGAAGCTTTCATAATATGAAGCGTTAACTCTTAGACCCAATCACCGTGGCTATAACAAGCATTATAGAAAAGGAACATGCCAAGTTGCGAATGTTCGTACTACGATAATTTTTATTGATGAATAACAAATATTTACGGGACAAAAAATAACCGGAAAATTCCGAACAAATTCCGACGCAGAAAAAAACTATCGGGTAGTACTATTAAGAATTCGCATATTTCTTGGATTTATGACAAAACATAATTGCGGACCTACATTAAAACAAACTTAGCAAAGAAGAAAATCCTATATTAATAATAAATTGAAAGTTTTCCATTTCCCTTACATATACATATATGTACCATTTGCATGCTTATTTTGAATCAAGCATACCTCATACGTTTCTGCACTATGAGTTGACAAACGCATTACTGGTAATGATATCTCTAGACAGGTTCTGGGGCCGTATTCGTAATCACCACTTAGGCTACGCCAATAGACTTAGCGCTAAGTGGAGGATTTGTCGAGCGATTATTGGGTCCAAAATACATATGTAGTCACACAAGAAGTGGATTTTCTGAATTAATAAAAAGTGCTAACATTATATCGAGGAGGATTTCTTAATCATGAGCACTGCCACAACGAGCTGGTGAGGCCAAGACGAAAATGCACATTTCGTGCATGACTTACGAGGGGATTATGAATACGGCCCCTGATCAATAGCATTGCACACGGGGCCTAAATCCACATTGTCGGATCCACTCGTCGTTAAAAGCCCAATTAAGTGCCTTTTTCCCCTCACAATAACGGAACAATAAAGGGGGAGGGGGGGGGGCACTCAAGTATTTCGCCGTCGTCATTGCCTGCCAGTGTCTGTATAAGCCTTTGCTTACTCTTCAGTCCGTGGCTCCATTGTGAGATATTATTGGCGTCCTCACAATGGCCTTGATAACTCCACAGCCGTTTATATATAAGTCCTTGCCTCATATCCACTTCTTTTTGCTCGCGCTGTTCTCCTTCAAGTGTTTTTTTTCGGCATCAGCATTCAGTTGGGTGAAACGGACCCCTGTCCTCCTCCCCCCCCCCTCCCTCCCCCACCCACTCACAACCATACACAAACCCCGCACCCCCACCTCGGGCCCCGACCCCCAGCTCCACCCCTGACACCTGCTCGTGCATCCCTGACCAAGCCCGTACAACGCCCTAGCGCACCATGGGCACAACCCCCTCGCCACCGCCCCCCCCCCCATATAGGTTGATTGTTATCAGGGGAAAAAGTACGGAGCGGTATTCAAACTTGACGAGCATAACAGCTCAGAAATAGAGAAAATCAACTCAGGACGTACATTTAAAAAAAAAAATCATTTCATTAGAAAAGCAACAAGAAGCAAGCTCTGGCGGAGAGACACGTGTCGTGCGTAAGTTACGACAATAACTAAGTTAAAACTAAGTTATAACTAAGAAAATATGATGAATTGTCCTCAGTGTTAGGGTCGAAATATAGACGAAACAGACATATATCCAACATATTAGAATAAAAAAATGCTCATGGATGATGGGAGCAATAGGTTTGGGTAAAATACCAGAGACCGATGAGGACGGTTTTCGCGTTGCTCAGCTACTGTGAGAGTGTCTTGACTTCCCGAGATCATACCGCTCACCCGCCCCCCCTACCCCCCCCTCCCACCCGCCCCAAACCCTCTCACCCAGACCGTTTTCCTCCCCGGCTTCTCCCTCCGATCTTTCCCATCCCTCCACCACCCTCCTCTCCGCCTCGCTTGTCTCTTCGCCCCCCCACCCTCCCTCTCCGCTACCTTCTACGCCCGCCACTTCACCCCCACCCGTTCCCTCTGCGCCCCGTGCCTCTCTGCACCATGCCTCTCTGCCCTCCCTCTCGCCCCCTCGACCCACCCGTCCGTGTCCCCGGCCTTTGAGGACGGCTAATATACCGGCTGGCTGTGTGAGATAAATAAAGCCTACCTGGAAGAGTAGAACACGGCAAAGACGTCAACGAATCTCCTCTACAGCCCGACCTTCTCCCCCCCCCCTTCCCCTGCTCTCATCCTCTCATAACCTTCTTCAACCAGCCCACCTCACTCCCCCACAGAGCCTGCCCTCCTCGTCCTACGTCCCGCATGCGTCAGACACCAGTCCCCTCCCCGCCACACACCCCGACTCTCTCATCCAATCCCCATTTCGCTGTTTCCATTAGCTTCCCTCGCCCCCAGCCCACTCCAACCGCTTTCTCATTACCCGTTCTTATTACGTTCCCCTCCTCCACCCCCCACCTACCCCCAACAACTTTCTGCTCGATATCCTGGGAGATTTCGTAACACCTCCCCCCTCACCTCTCTTCCCTCCGCCCTCCACCGCCTGTTTCCTCCAGCCTTTGCCACTTACACCCTCCTCCACCATTTTCTCCACCCCCAACTTCATCAACGTCCCACCGTTCCCAGCAGGTTCTGCTTCTTCCCCTGCCCATCAGTCCGCCAGCATCCACCCCACCCCCTCCCTTCTTGTGGCTACCACGTGCACGGCCCTGTCCCAGGTTATGCCTCTTACCGACATCAGCCGCAAGAGTTATCCGCTCACTACCTCGACTGTCTGGCCCCCGACAGACACACCGCCCCATCCATTCTCCCCCTCCCCAACCCCGCCACCCGCCCGGCTTCCTCTCCATCCCCACCCAGCCTTTATCCCCACCCAGTCTTTTTCCCCACCCACCCTCTATCCCCACCCAGTCTCTACCCCACCCAGACTCTAACCCCCACCCAGCCTCTATCCCTACCCAGCCTCTAACCCCCACCCAGCCTCTATCCCAACCCAGCCTCTAACCCCCACCCAGCCTCTATCCCTACCCAGCCTCTACCCCCACCCAGTCTCTACCCCCACCCAGCCTCTACCCTCAAACAGCCTCTATCCGCGCCCAGCCTCCAGCCCTATCCCACCCCAACCCTCTTACCGCCCAACCCCCATCGTCGCCCTGCCGCCAGCCCTATCCCGCCTCCTCCCTCTCCCCGCCGCCACCAAGGTAGAAAACCAGTCAGCCAGCCAGCCAACAACCCACCAACCAAGTCAACCAACCGCCTTGATAGGTAGAGTAGGGCCGTCGGTAGGTAGGCAGTAAGGTAGGTGGGAAGGAAGAAGAGAGGCGAGAAGAGGTGGGACCGGGGGGGGGGGTGGTGAGGGATTCGGGGGGATACTAAACCAGCTCTGTTGGCCACTTTTCTTGGTGTTCGTCGCTGGCAGTTCCCAGAGCCCAGACCACGCCGGCGGACCTGATGGTCACCCAGCTACCCTCTCACTCAGGTCATGGTATCAACACTGCCATTGAGCCACTTCACGAGGTAGAAACATAACCCCATGCTGAGGACATTGCCCGCATCAACCTCTATCACTGGATTATATGGCTAACAGGTGAGACCATTGAATACGTCATAGAAAAGACTGTCTTCTTGTTTCTGTTCCTCATCGCTTTGTTCCCGTTCTGGGCGAGTCGAACTATCCTAGTCGTGGGTTTGTTCGCTCGGTGATTCCGTTTATGAATATGATGTACAAGTCGCACTTCAGCGAATATCCTCCCCCCACCCCCCTTCCTCTTCCACTCTACCCCCCCCCCCACCCCCCTCCACCAGTATGATGACACATCGACAAACCACCTGTGTATGTAGCTCCTCCAGATTCCCACCGAGTTTAACGTTAGCTTCAAGCTAAGTTTCAGTAAGAGGTAAGAAACTGTATTTAGTGGCTCCTCCAACAATGTCGGTTTCTGAAACCACTCGATCCGCGGGAACACTTCTGTACCGTCAACAATATTATAGTCATCCGCAGCATGTTAGCTGCGGGGCTCGTCTTCTTCATACCGTCTGGCAGACATTCTTATGCCTTGGTACCGTGCTTTTTATTACTACAACCGCTCCACTATCACTTGATGAAACGCCGTATACGCCGGAGTATGGGCTCAACGGTTTTAGTTTTTAGTTTTGAATACCATTCAATTAACTTTAGGTTAATTGTGTATATTTTATTGCCGTGGAGAGTACTTTTGTTAAAGATTGCGTGGGCTGTTAAATCACATATTAAAGCAAGCCATGATGAATTCCAAAAAAAAGCCAACGTATTAACTTTATATTCTAAATAATTATTAAGAAGACCAAATGGTATAATTATTAAGAAGACCAAATGGTATAATTATTAAGAAGACCAAATGGTATAATTATTAAGAAGACCAAATGGTATATTTATTAAGGCCACTAAAAATGTATTTGACCCCGTCATCTCAGGGATTAATCAATTCTTTCAGTTCGAAGGCAGTTTCCTAATTGGTAAAAGCGCCCATGGTTTTAAGGTAAACCGGTCAAGAGTAAATAACCTAAATAAAAAAAGCTTCGACTGTAATTCGATTTAACCTTCGGTGTAAAGTCACGCGTGCGCACGAACGAGGGATATTACGTCACCAGCACGCCAGGGAGGTCCCTTTTTACCACAGGTAAAACCCCTCGCAAACTCGAGAATGTATTCTCTTGATGTTTAAAATCACACTCATGCGCGAGAAGTTATGTTTTCATAGGTAAAATCAAGCTTACCAGTCATGCCGAAAAAACACGTGCAAGGCTTTGAGATTATATAGTTTAACGGATAAAAAGCACGCTCACATGGGGAAGAGTTCGTCGTCCGCGGTAAAATCACGCGCAAACCCCAGAAGTTCGTAGTTTTCAATGGTAAAAAGGGCACTGCCATGCGGATATATTTTTCCCCTGCAAAATCACGCGCAGTCTAGGCGGTATGCTTTGCCATTAGAGCACATTTGGCGGCGGTTTCTTTGCGCCATATTTATCCAAAATAAAACATTTATGTCACTATCAAAGAGTAAGAGGAAGACATATAATCTCAAGCGCGATTCACTCTATAGTAGTAGTAGTACGAACAGTTCAGTTATTAGCTAAAGTATTTTTTAAACGTTGCGTAAAGTGAGCAAAATTACGACATAATCGGGAAATGTAAGATATTAGTGCTAAGTTGTGTTACCCCTTCGCAGTGGAATCCATATAGAGGTGGAAAATACGAGCAAAACACGGAACAGTGTTACAGTACTACAATTATTACTGTTTCCTTCATGGTAGTTGGAAAATACCAAGCCTATGTTATATTAAATATGACATACTGATCAGTATTTCCCGCAATTCGATCATGTCATGATATAACAGGGGCCGGCGCGATAGCTCAGTGGGCTAGAGCGCTCGGATTGAGTGTTCTGTTCACCTGAGAGCCCAACGGCACGTGGATCGATGGTTCGAGCCCTGCTGTGGCCATGTCTGTGTAGGGCTTAGGATAAAGATCCCATGTTTTTTTTTCTTAAAGAATAGGGGTCCCGGCGACATGGCTCCACTCTCCCTTCCTTCCTAACCAACCAACCATGATATAACATGGAAAACCTCAGAAATCTAACCCTGACTGTGACTGTAATTGGAAAACGTAAGTGTTCTGGATTAAACCATGCTGAGTATGCAAGATGAATGCGTTCATTCTTTCTTCGTGAAATCAATTAAAGTTGAGCACATCAGATAGCAGTTACGCACTATAACGTATATTTCTATAAAAAAGATATTCATATATTTTACAATGTTTTCGGGCAATGCTGTTAAACTCGTTTTCCTTAGTTGAAACATGTCGTAACTGTATAAATAAATAAATGTGCGTGTTGTAGAGCATTGCTGTGCGCCCATAATGGCTAAATTGTGCCATTTACTTTGAAGAAAATGGCACGCTTGTATTACCTGCCAGCTCCGCCTTAAAAAACCCGACGGATTGGTTAGTAGTAGGAGTTCATTGACTCAATTGAACACAACAAGGGTGCCTGGGTTGGCTGCAATACATCTTCGCGTAAACAACTTCGACACGGCATAGCCAACCCAATGGTTCGCAGAAGGTCATTACATTCTGGTATGCAGTCACCTTACACATCCACCTTACGCTACCCCCACATCAAACAGCCCCGTGGGTGAAAAGGGCAAAGATTGCGGATCAAAACTATTCGAATCTGGTGTTATCTCAATTTAACCTTCTACTTAAATTAGGCAAGTTTGGAGCAGATTAGAGCGGCGTTCCGCGACGCCAAATGACGACGCTTACGGCTATGGTTAGCATGCCAGTGAAACTTTCTCACCCAGTGGGTCCTGTAGTCTCAACTCTAATCATGGCCACTCTTGTCTTGATCACATTGCTACCAATGCACTGACGTTCAGGTCATGTTCTGGCCCCTTTTTTAGCGTGCTTAGGCGAGGATTGTGTGCCCCAGACACTTTGTCTGCTCGCCGTTAATTGATTTGACGAAGAAAGAATGAACACATTCATCCAGCGTACTAAGCATGGTTTAATCCAGAACACTCACGATTTCCAATTACAGTCACAGCCACGGCTAGATTTCTGAAGTTTCTGGACGCTGGTTTCTATGTTATACCTTGACATGATCGAGTTTCAAGTTGTGTTTTCACCCACTGTTAATTATTCGTTTTTAACAAATGATATACGGAACCCTAAATATACAGACATGCTGTATGTGGCCCCATAATGCACTAACCTAGATGTATTGTAAATGATGCACGCACATATATGTGCGCCCTATTTGTACTCCCACTGTGTAAGAGTTATGCAGCTCATTTAATTAATTGAAGAATACTAGAAGAAAATTATAGTTTCTTCACGTGAATTAAGTTCTCCTGATAACTTGGCTTACACATATGTTATCTTAAACGGACATGATGTATTCGTAATCTTGATCAAATTCTATTAAAGTGCTTCTTCCCCCACACATATTTTCACCATAAAATTCTAGAAACATACATCATACAAACAGCCTCACGTAAGCCGAGTTTCTATGTATTATTTTTCCACAATTGAAAAAAACATCGCTGATATATATATTAGTCAAAAGACTCGGAAAAAGTAAACATGAATGATATACGTAAATACCAGTTAACCATTTAAACTCTCCCGGAGAGCTCGTGAAAGTCTCTCGGTATGTGACGCTTACTTTCTGCTCAATGGACTGGGTAACAAGGGTCTTTGATGTGGACATGTTATGACTTCACACACTGATGTAACGAACACAAATAAGAACAAAGCTTCCCATTTCCGTTATGCCGTAAAGAGCAGCGCTTGTTTAACACGTGGCGGGAAGTATGAACATCATTCGCCGATAGTGTTAGGGTAGTTATCTGGAGTTGGAAATCTATTGTTTTACCGTGTCGAAGCAAAGCATGATTGATTGATGGATGGCTTGGTAATTCAGAGCAACTACATGTGTCGCCGCATGAACCGGACTGAACAAACATAACCAGTACAATGAAGAAACGCGAAAACACATCCTCGAACCCGGCACTTTGAGGGCATGGAAGCCCCATGACCTGTCCATGGGCAGCTTAGCGCCCTTCTGAAGTAACCATGACATAATGTGTACTACAGCATATATGTAACATACATATGTTCCATAACATCACCCAAACGATTTCATGACAGATAATCGTCCAGAGATTAGTGACTTAAAGAAGCGGTGAATAACATAAAAGATAGATTTACGAATGACCACAAATTTTGGTTTAAACATATTTTATTATGCAATTAGGGAACAGGCAACGCCTATACAAATCCCTCTTGTATACATGTGATGCACAAGTAACAAGCTAATTTTGCATATTGTATATGTGTGATTTATTACTGCCAAATAATGAACATAAAATTTCTGTATCGATCTCATTAAACAGATTGACGATGATACAATTTACTACCAAAACTCGCCATGCATTCAAAACTGTTGTAGCTACGGAAAGCAATTTGTTGAAGTGTGACGTAACCAGTAGAAGCATTTTCGTAATGGTCAGCGACTTCCTCTTCAAACTTTTCTCATTGTAATCGGTCATTCTTGTGGAGCAATGTATCACCAAATACACGATAATTGAATTAATTCTCAAGCAAATTTCGCATGATGAGAGATAACAAAAATGAATAATACTGAAAATTCCTTTCACCAATGTGAACCTCTCATGTGAAAGCAAATAATTTTTAGAATCTTGCATCTGGAAAGTGCAATATTTCTGGCTTGTATCATTATATCTGTCTAATGCGATTCCTGATTATGCCATGAACTTAAAATGAAAACATTGATATAGCCATGTCTCACATGCATGAGTCTTGCAGCAAAAAACCGTGGGTGTTGGATACATCACGTGATGAATCACCAGCATGTATCAGACCTTGGGTCGGACGCCAGGCCACTATAGGCCCCATGGCTTATGTCATCACACTCACCCCCTCACGCCGCTGTTCCTCTCCGGCCAGGTAGGCAAGAGTTAGCCGAAAGCGGTCTGTTTGAAAGGCAAGGTAGTAAAAACAATATCAAGGCTTCCGTTGGCCGACGTGAGGCCCACGCCTGCCTCGCCTCGGTTGATAAGGATCACACAAAACTGGCGGACTAGAAAGCCACGTGGCTGGGTCTGGACCGAAATGGAGATCGAGGCTTTTACAAAAATCCGCTTTGTTCCAAACATCCGAAATATGACGAACAAGTGTACATCTTGAACCATATAGATGGAAAAGTGTGTGTGGAGACTTTAATTCTCTCATCCATCCCCCACCCCCCACAAACACACCACCACAACCTCCCCCATGAAGGCAAAACGGTGAAAAAAGGATCTTTCCTTTCTAACCTTCGATGCCTTCATCAGCTTCATTGAAGTTAAGTTTATTTGATCCTCTGATTGCAGCTCTTTGAGTCTTTTATACATATGTATAGACATATCAAAGAACGACAGAAAACCACAAAAGAGGTATAATCAGCATATATAAGAGGCTTGTGGAGTGTTTACCACTGTAAGTACCGAGACTATATTCTATAACCCAAGAAGGGATTTGTAGTGGAAGTAGAAAGACAAAGGATTTTGAGCGGGAGGCAGTTTAGGATAGGGGGGCAGAGGGCTGAGGTCGCCCCTCTGGATCCCCCACTGGCATTTGAGAACGATCGAGATAGCAAAATAGTTTCTAGGTATGACACAGTGGTCCCACAATATACCCAATGCAACAATAATTTTTTTATGGAATAATTGTGTGTAAAATTCACATGATTATGGCGATAATGGACCAGCATGTGTTATGAATGGAAAAAACTTCCCCTCGGTGACCTACACAATGGGTTATAGCTGATCATACTTAACATCCGAGTCCTGAAGCCACGAGGTCGAATTTCGGGGTTGACCTTTGCCGCGCATTCCGTAGTGGGGTATAAATCGCTGTAACAATGTCGGCGTCGCACTAGATAAGCGACTCCCCAATGATACACAGCCGAGACAGAAGTCTGAGTCCGCTGGGTGCCCATTACCCGAGTTCTGTCATGAGCGGACTGTCCGTCGGGGTGGGGGGGAGGGGGTTTACCCACTGTTACCTCTATCTCAAAGCCTCCTATGGCCTATGAATCAATAGCCTAACGCCCCCTTACCCGGACCATTTGCACATGACACCACGGTGTATGATTTCCCGCGGGCGGGAGTGGAGGGGGCGGTGGAGATCTCCCGCGGGGGGAGCCACTGGTGGCGGCGTTATCTGGACACCTTGTCTTGGTTAAAGTGAGTTCTCTCTCCGATCATGCCGAGTGCCCCTTGAATGTTTCGGGGGCGATCTATCGAGGGAGGGTGTGGAAGGGGGTGTGGATGTGGGGTGTGGGTGGAGGCGGCGGAAGGGGGGAAGGTGGAGGGGGAAGGGGGATGGGGGGATCCTCCGCAACATCCACGGTAGCCAGTAGCCAGTCCGGTGTCGACGGGGTAGCGGCGGGGCGCCCATGCCAGGCATGTATTTAACAAATGACCGCCTCTCAGACCCGCTGAATGACAAGCCTTGGCCCCTATGCCCCGACCTCAGTAGGTGTGGTGGCAGCGGCAGCGGGGCTGCGATGGCGTGCGTGGGTGGGTGGGTGGGTGGTCAGGTTGGTGGGTAGAGCGAGGGGCGGGGTCTGACCCCGATCGGCTGGCCTCACGGACTGCCAGGCTGGCAGGTGGCTGGTTGTCCGACTCTGCTGGCTTGCAGGCTGGTTGGCCGGTTCCTCCGCCCCTAACGAGAGGTGAGTAAGATGCCATCGCCCACGCGGGCTGCAGGGCAAAGGACCTCTGTCAAGGCATGTCATTGGACAATGCAAACCAGCCCACCTCTGTAAAGACATGTCATTGGACAATGCAAACCAGCCCACCTCTGTCAAGACATGTCATTGGACAATGCAAACCAGCCCATCTTTGTCAAGACATGTCATTGGACAATGCAAACCAGCCCACCTCTGTCATGACATTTCATTGGACAATGCAAACCAGCCCACCTCTGTCAAGACATGTCATTGCACAATGCAAACCAGCCCACCTCTGTCATGACATTTCATTGGACAATGCAAACCAGCCCACCTCTGTCAAGACATGTCATTGGACAATGCAAACCAGCCCACCTCTGTCATGACATTTTATTGGACAATGCAAACCAGCCCATCTCTGTCAAGGCATGTCATTGGACAATGAAAACTAACCCACCCCGCCAGGCTATTCTATTTGACATGGCCAAGTAGCCCTCCTCTGTCAGACCATGTCATCGGGCAATGCAAACTAGCCCACTTCTGTCAAGGCATGTCATTGGACAAAATAGCCTACGTCCATCGGGCTATTCTATTGGACATTGCCAAGCAGTCAGACCATGTCAATACTAAAAATGATCAATATAAACTAGGTGCATGTCCCGCCATTGGAAGATGCAAACAAGATCCCTTCTGTCAAGGCATATTATTAGACAATGCAACGCAAGTTCAGTCCACGTCTTTCGTTGGACAAACCAGCCAACCCACCTATGTCACCCCATTTCATTGAACATGTAAGATATCTCGGCCCAGGCCCAGTGGATAAAAGACACCAACAGCCTCGGACCTAATGAGAGTTACCTTTGACCTAATGCGCTTAGATGCAAAGGGTCGCCGGTTCCACTTCTGTCAGCTGGGGGTATGAACTTTCGGCTTCCTTTCCGGCCTGGGCCCAGAAAGGCTGCACATGTATAATGCAACCAACTACACTACACAATTCTGCACCAAGTCCTGATCGAACTGAATGACCATGCTGCGCGACCGGTATGGCTCACCCTCTATACGCGATTATATTACTACAGTAGGCACATTAGGACACGCTAACCTCACAGAACCTGATTCCTAACATGGTTTTACTCCGTAAAGAATTTCCACGAAGAGAAACTCACGAAATCAACGAAAATATGCGCGCCTTCCATGTTGTTTTGCTTGAATTCTTCATTGGTCAAATTAATGTTGCTGGTGAGATTCCCACAAGCGCATTCCTCTGGGTTACCATTGTTTAATTTTACTTAATAACATCAATTTCGCTAATTGAGTATTACACTGTCTTGAGTGTGGGATTCTGCACTGGAGCCTGGAAGCCGCAGACACACCAGGCGGATGAATAAGTTCCACCATTCTCCGTAAGCGATCAGTAGAGCTTCTTTGAAAACTAATGCGTCATGTAAAAGCTCTTAATTTTGATGGGAAAATGAATGGCTTCCCACGAAGAAACTACTCAACTTTACACTTAAACGACTGTTCATTGGGAGAAAAAACAAACTGGTTTGGCTTCTGGATATGAACCTGATGGTAGATCCCATCGAGCTGGAAATACTTCTCTTTGCACGGATAGTTCTCTGGATTTCCCGGATTGTAAACTATGCAGTGATTTTAAGATGTCTGTTGGCAGGCGTGCGCGGCGGCGGTGAATGCCAACAGTATTGCGCTTTGGTCGCGGAGCGCGCGTCAGTGCGTCATCACAGACCGCGATATGCGCGTTACAGGGCGACCGACTAAAACTCGAAGAGCCAGTCTTTACTGTGGCATTTCGCAGGCGGCAGTAACAGCGAGAATGGAGTTATGGCCTTGCGCGGAAGAAGTTGGCCATGAATCAGTGTCTTGCCGAGTTCAGACGGGCAGTCAATATAGACTACTCTGGCAGTTGTACGACGCCAACAGATGTTAGGCGCGCGCGATATAAATACGCGCGTTTAGCGTGCGCCATTAAACCACGTGGCTTGGCGCGCGCACCACCACCAGGAAATGCATTCCTGAAGGTTGCGTCAGAAGCCGACTCCACCGGCGTCTATGTCTACGCGCATGCGTGCCGTGTGTATAGTAGTAGTAGGAAGGTCAAAATGCATTGAGCGGCAATCACACAGCTAGCTGCTACACGCGGCTTCGGGACGTAACAAAGTTGAGCAATGACGCAAGCTGGACTGGCGCAGAAAGCAAATGGCACGGACTGAGCTAGTTTTCACAATGGCCGCCACCATACAGCGCCGCGGGGCGGTGGACAGTGGGGATGTATGTCCCGCAGACAGTCATATCGAAGGGTGTGTTCCCGCGGCGTAATCAACGGAGTGGCGCGGCCCGCCAGGGGGCGAGGTATATGGCCGAGATGTGTACTGGGATAAAGGAGGATGCCGGGGTGATATTTCAGTATTGTGAGCCACGGCAGTCGGGAAAGCAGACACACGGGCGGGGGGGGGGGGGTTTATAGGAGAGGGGGGGGATTGAGGGGGAGCCTGGGGGTGAGCGGGAGGGGAGAGCCGGGGGGGAGGGAGGGGGGAGCCGAAGGGGGGGAAAGTGAGAGGGAGAAATAGATGGAGAGAAATGAAGAGGGGAGAGCACCAGAGCACCATTGAGTAGGGAAAGAGCAAATATATATATATAGAGAATATTTAGAAATTAGGGAGTATCAATGGATAAAAAAGATGAAAGAAAAAGAGAATGAGAAAGGATAGAGAGAGACGTGGAGTAGGCAAGCGGAAGGAAGGGCTTGTTTACACCAGCGCGACTTGAGCAACCTACTCGAAATAACCAGGGAATAGAAACATTTCTCCAAGTTTTGAATTGCTTCCCACCTTATACCATCGTTACAAGCCTACTTTTAACATTTGAAAAATATTTAAAGTATATTAAATTTTTAGCGCCATCTATGAATCTTCTACGACTCCCTTTACATGTATTTACTCACACGTATTATTTAGTTAGACGCCCATCGTTCATCGTTCAAAGTAACAACATGGCAATCCACAGAATTGGCGAGAACCTTTGTATTGAGCCTGGATCTGACCCATTGAGTCGGCAAAAACTCTCAATGTCGAAATAGATAATCATTCAGGGCGTTATGTGGATTCAGACGAGCGCATCTTCTCACCACCTCTGTGTGTATCTCACCATCCCTCCCTCCCTCCCCCCCCCCCCTCTCTCTCTCCCTCTCTCTTTCCCACCCTCGCCGCCCGTCACTCTCTCGTGCTGTGATCTAACTCCCGAGAGGCCAGCATGATGTAATCTGGTGCTTGTAGTTAGATCTCAACACCTCCTCGGCCGGCAGTCTGGGCCCCGATGGTCCCGTTGGGTGTGATATAAGAGGCGGGAGTGGCTCATTTCGACGCCGCCGCCGCCGCCGCCGCCTATGTCGAGAAGGACGCGCGATAAGAGATTCGAGACGTAGAGCCGCGGAAGGCTCAGGTCGGAAGTCAGCTTTTTGAAATGACAGCGGCGTGGCCGGCAGCAGGGTTGGTCTGCTGAATGGATGGATGGTGGCGCTACTGGCGCTGGTGCTACTGGCGCCGCGGGCGCCGCTGTCTTCTCGCTTGCCCCCAGTCTGCTGAAGTCATCAGGACCGAGGCGGCGGCCTATCAGAGACACCGCCGAGTCGGGCTCGCGAAATGTTTGCCATGTCCCTTCTCTTGAGAAACGTGTTTTCCGAAGCACCCGGTTATTGGCACGAAACTTTGAGATCCCATACCACCGCCGCCTAACCAGCCAGCGCCCCACCCCAACCCCCGATCCCACCCCCCCACCCCACTCCCCCTTCCCCTCCTCTCCCCTGACCAGGCCACCTTCTCCTCCATTGCCCCACCCATGTTTGTCTATTCCTTGCGTCAGCCGCCCGGAAAAAAGCTGTCTTTGTGATCCAAGTACTGAAGGAAGAGAAACCAAGTTTTGTTTCTGTTCTCACTGTCTTTCTTTCTTGCTTTTAAATGAAAGACAGCCATCGATTATTAACGTTTTGACATCATAATATAGTGGATCGAACAAGCATTTTTGTCATTAGTTTTTTTGATGAAGGTTGTATGCAGACGGAAAGTTACAATGGGGGACGAAGAAGAACCGCATTGGGGGGGAATATAGCGACCACAGGGCCAAACGAAATGAAAACTAAAGATGAAACAAACGAGAAACAGATGTCTTTATTAGCATAGGCACATCCAAACGGGCGAAGACCTTACGGGTTGGATACGGCTTGCATCCCCACGCACCTCAATTGCTTAAATAGATATATAATTTCGTTAGTGAAGCCCAGTAATTATGATACATAACTAGATATATAATTACGTTAGTGAAGCCCAGTAACTATGATACATAACTAGATATATAATTACGTCAGTGAAGCCCAGTAATTATGATACATAACTAGATATATAATTACGTTAGTGGAGCCCAGTAATTATGATACATAACTAGATATATAATTACGTTAGTGAAGCCCAGTAATTCTGATACATAACTAGATATATAATTACGTTAGTGAAGCCCAGTAATTATGATACATAACTAGATATATAATTACGTTAGTGAAGCCCAGTAATTATGATACATAACTAGATATATTATTACGTTAGTGAAGCCCAGTAATTCTGATACATAACTAGATATATAATTACGTTAGTGGAGCCCAGTAATTATGATACATAACTAGATATATAATTACTTTAGTAAAGCCCGGTAGTTGCAGTACAAGTTAACCGCCTTACAATCGCATAGCCAAGCATGGCGCTCTACTCTACTAAAACACAACATGGAGTGCGTAGAAGATTTCTGCGTGTGAGTTTGGCGGCACTGGTCAAAATGACTCCTCCTCACCACCCGGCTCGATACTAATGCTGTGCCGTGCTGCGCTGTGCTGTAAAGCATGGCCCCTATAACACGATGGCCTCTGCCGGAGGCATCGGCGTCTTCTTTGAGGCTAATTTATCGGCACTAACCAGGGAACCAGGCGTGCTGACCAGGGAACCAGGCGTGCTGACAGCCGATAGTTGGCAGTTGAACTATTTCATTTTAATGTCGCCATTAAACCAAGTCGCTGTTTGCAAACTTCCCTACTCGTGACGCAGATCCGCTGCCATGGCAACAGCTGTCTGTCCAGGTAGTGGGGGGAGGGGGTGGGGCGGGGGGTGGTACTGGTGCCAGGCGAGCTTGGCAGTCCGTGAGGTGAGGGTGAGAACCCCGTCTTTGATTTGGTTCCCGGCGCCGGCGACTGACGAATTCAGGCAGCTATGTGCCGGAATCTACTCCCACGTCGGAGACATCTGTTCCTATGCCAGCGTCGTTTTTTTTCTCTTCGCTTTTTTTTTCTCCCTCCCTATGGCCCAATCTGATTCCGCGCGCTTATTAATTGCAGAATCAGCAAATAGAAAATTCCTGGAAGTAGAGTATTAAAACATGTGTTTAATGTTGTCCGACAGCGGAAGTGGTTTTGAGCCGCGGCCAGAGTTGATTACGATGCCGGCCTATATCGTAGTAGTACTCGGCCGCCACCGGAAGTAGGAGGTGATGTGGGCAGCCACGTGCTTTTGTGCGGGTCGGCGCTCACGTGGTGCGCGTCAGGCCGAATGACTCAAGTGGGCAAAACGCGGCGGCAATGGCGTAAAAACCTCCCATCGCCCCATAATGCCGACTAAAATATTATGCATTACGAGGGACCTCGATAGCTGGAATCATGCAGACAGACTTGGTCGGGTGGCATTGTGGATAAAGTTTTGACTTTTGTGTTGTTGGCGGCGATGGCAATATCACCGGCAGTGTGCCGAGGGTGGGGGTGGTGGGGGGTGGTGGCAGTAGCCCGGGTGATAGTAGTAGTCACCGGGTGTGTTGGGGGGGGGGTAATGTGGTGAGATGGCTGGCTGGCTGGCTGGCAGTGATGGGAATGAGTAAGGGGGGGGGGGGGGTGGGTGTAGCCGCGACTGGGCGGTGGTAGCGGCGTGCGTTGTGTAATCGACGGAGGCCCATGATAAGGGACGCGGGAAGGGCGGCTGGCTCGGTGGGGGAGTGGGGGCGGGAGGGATGGGTGGGTGGGTGGCTGGCGGCTTGAGGATTTAGGAAGGGCATGGGGGGGGGGGCGAGGGACGGGGTGCTAGTCGGCGCCAATCTCTGCACCCCTACCCTGCCAACACGCGCGGTGGAGGACTCCCTGCCGTTTACCTGGCTGGCCGGGCCGTACGCCCCCTGGTGGTTAAAGAGTGGCTAGGCGAGGATTAGGCAGGCAGCCGCCAAGTGGAGCTTGGAGGAACCAGGAAGGAAGGACATGACGGATTCCACCGCCTATCGGTTGAGACTTGGCTGACAGAGCCAACGTAAGAACACTGACAAGTTAACCCCCAACAATCGCAGTCGACGCCGGACACAGCCTTTCGTCATCCCACTTCCGGTTTTCGGGACTCAGCCTCCCACCCCGGTAAAGACGCGCTGTCCGCCACACGCCCGCGGAGCCGGTTCCCGGAAGGACATGAGCATTCTCTGGATTGAGGAGCGCAGTCGGCTGTCAGTCCGATCCAGATCAAAGACTGAGCGAGGAGGGTGATAGACCAACCAATACCGGATAGACCCCACTGCTACCACTAGCTCTCTCATCACTTGCAGGAAGTCATTGCGTGTGTCACCTATTTGGATAAACGAGAGCTGCCTCCTTCCCTGAAGAGTGATAAATGTTGCAGAGGAGGAGCCATTCCATGTTATATAAGGCGTCCGTGCTGACGCTGGTCAATCTCAGACTGCTTAATATCTCCCCCTGGGGTAGACCCCAGGTGTTTGGTATCGCGGCACAAAGCCGGCACGGAGCGAGGATCCCAGCAATTGTCAAATCCGATCCCATCGGATCCGATTATTGTCTACAAAGAACAGCTGAATCCCGGCCGCTCGGACGTCCGGGGAAAGGCGTTAGCGGCCCCGTCTCATCCCGTCCCTGGATCCCTAGCTGGATCCCTGGATTCTGCCCGCAGGTGCCATCGGGTAAGACTCTTTCCATGTCAGCCCGTCTCATCTTTGTACTTGTGTAAAGGAACAACAATAGGCCCCGGGGATGGGTCAGGTGGGACCGGGAGGAGAGGGTAAGGGGGATGGGCGAGAGGGTGGGAGTGGGGTGGGTGGAAGAGAGAGGGAAGGTTGGGGGGGGGGGGCTGTGGGGGAGGGGGTTGTTTAGGTCTAGGGTTGCCGTGTACTAGTCCACCCCTAACATGCAGACGCCATGCCTCAGCGGGCTATCGGCTCCCGGTTGTAGCGGGGCGCCCCCTGTTGTGTTGGTGGAGAGTGGTGCATTCCGACAGAGCTGTTCTATTACCTTACCCGCAACACGGCGAATTCCTATCAGGCATAAATGATCACATATTTAAACCAGGGGCGGGGGGAGGTGGGAGGTGGGAGCGGTGTTATGGAGCGGAGAGAACGGCTGGAGGGTGGGAGTGACGGGGGGGGGGGGTGCATGTTACGGAGGTAGGCAGTGTTTCTTTATGGGTGCTTGGCCCGTCACGGGGATGCGGCGATATATATCCCCCCCCTCCCCCCCCTCCCTCTCCGGCCGGTAGCGCTTCCGTCTACCCGCCTCATGCCCCGCACCCCGCCCACGCCCTCCGCCCTCCTCCTACGCCCCCCGCTGCCCCCTCCTCTGGGGGGGTAGACAGCCTGGAGCGCCCCTGAAGTAGCGATCTTGGCCCGTCAAACATGAGAATTCGGCGTGCCGCTGTAGATTGGAAACACATGCTTGGTGCTTGCTGCCCGTACTGGCCACGCCGGCCACCCCTTCAGGCAGCGGACGACTCACCCTCCCCACCCCTCCCCACCCCTCCCACCTTCAGGCAGGGCTGTGGTCAAATGGTTCCATGTTGGTGGCTGCAATGTGGCTACGGTCTGGTGGAAGCATTCTGGCTTCGGTCTGGTGAAGCCAAATTGGTGGCTGCGGTGTGGCTACGGTCTTGTGTATCCATGGTCATGGTCATGTTAACCCATGTTGGTGGCTGCAATGTGGGTATGGTCATGTTGGCCCATTGTGGTGGCCGTCATGTGGCTATGGTCATGTTGGCCCATGTTGGTGCCCGCAATGTGGCAATGGTCATGTTGGTGGCCGCAATGTGGCTATGGTCATGTTGGCCCATGTTGGTGGCCACAATGTGGCTATGGTCATGTTGGCCCATGTTGGTGCCCGCAATGTGGCTATGGTCATGTTGGCCCATGTTGGTGGCCGCAATGTGGCTATGGTCATGTTGGCCCATGTTGGTGGCCGCAATGTGGCTATGGTCATGTTGGCTATGGTCATGCATGTCAGTGATCTCTCATTGACACATATCTAGCTATCATCTTCCGCCAGACAACTGTATGTCAATGATCTTCTATTGAAACACACCTGGCCATGATCTTCTGCCACATAATTGTATGTCAATGATCTTTCACTGACTCACACCTGGCAATGATCTTCTGCCAGACAAGTGTATGTCGGTGTTTTTCGACCAGACAACGTTACGGCTGTGATTTTTAACCAGACAACATTACGGGTGCGGCCAGACAGCTGGCAGACAGTCTTATTGGAGATATTTACTTGGAGTGGAATAACTTCCTTCGGCAGCCGAAATGTGGCTGTCAAATCTGCCAAGCATGACCGATTGAGACACTAAATGTTCTATGTCTGTCTCTTGTTCTGCAGATCTCTGTCTGCCTCTCTGTCCCTGTGTCATTCTTCCCCACCTATCTCGTCTTCCTTTCATCTTATTATAACTCTCGCACTCTTCTGTTACTCTTTCTCTTTGCTCTTTCTACTCCCCGTCACGTTCTGTCTCTACCTCTCTCTCTGCCTCTCTCTCCGCCCCTCCCGCTCACCCCACCCCCTTCGTCCCCTCTATCTCTCCCCCTCTCTCCGCCCTCTTACCCCTCCCGCTCACCCCACCCCCTTCGTCCCCTCTCCCTCTCTCTCTCTCTCTCCTAACCATCTGTCATAAGAGCCATAGCCGGCTGGAGATTTGTTATCTCACTATTCTGCTAACAGCCTGGGCTTATCTACGGTGGATCCCCTGGTATCGTATGGCAGCCGAGATAGAGCGACTGAGGGCGGCTGTTTGATGGAGGCAGTATGTTGGATAGGTGGGGGTTTTCGATAAGTGCCTCAGGGCGCGAGTGGGTACCGTGTAGGAGATGAGAAAGTGCGAAAGGGGTGGTAAGGGTCGTGAGGGGTGATTATTGCGGTGAGGGCGGTGAGGGTGGTGAGGGTGGTGAGGGTAATAGTGGTGGTGGGGAACGCAGAGAAGGTGGTGGGGCCGTTGAAGGTAAGCGGGGGGTGGGGGGTGGGGCTGCATATAGTGCGGGTGCTGGGTGAGAGTGGTGGGTGGGTGACGGAGTGAGGGATAGAGGGGGAAGGGTGAGGGTGAACGGTGGGGCGGGCCGTAACCCCCGCTACCCCCCCACAACCCCTCTCCCTGGAAGGCGCAGGCGGAAGGCCGCCATGCCGGCCTCGCACAAGCTGCGAACCATCTTATCCCATGAGGGGAGGGGTTGGGAGGGGGGGAGTCCCAGGTGGGGGGGGGGGGGGGGTCCCATCCCTCCTGCCCTGCCACACATGAATAAAGTCAACATATAGATACATACCGAATTTCATCTCCACCCATCTTTTCCAATCATTGCACGGGTATGGCGGAGAAGGCGAAGGAGAGGCCCTGGGAGGGTGCCGAGGTGGGGAAGGAGAGAGATGAGACCGTGGGGGGAGGGGGGGGAGTGGTGCGGAGGGGCGGGGGGAGTGGGTGGGGGGGGGGCGTATCATAGGCATCCAAGGACAATTTGAGCGAAGAGCCCGCATCTGGTGGGTAGGATCAACAAAGGTATCAGACCAACAACGAAGGTAATGTGAAGCCGCCACACGGGGCGAATAAACAGCAATGCCGTGCAGGGAGAAGAGGGTGGGCGTGGGTGCTGGGGGAAGAGCATGGGTATCCTATCCATACTTGATCTGTTTTAGTTGATCTGTAATTTTTTCACATGCCTACTTGATTAAGAAACGATTAGCGGCATACAAAAGCCCTTAATTCAGTTGAACTACGCATTGAGCCGTTAATTTGCTCTGATGACAATATTTAAATATTACTCCTTTTTAACACTCCTTTTCTCTAATTTTGATTTTTGCGGCTTTATATCCTTTGCTGAGTTGGTAATCAGTTGTTAGTTGCTGGTACCTACACATGGAGCACGTTTCATCAAACCTGTATTGTCTCCTTGCTGCTTGGTCCAACTTAGTCGTCATGTACACAATTCTAGCGTAAACCATTTATTTTATATGCTGAAGTCTGCTTAACGACACTAGCGTTCAGTTGCACAGTTCCGCACGATTTTATCTCTCAATTAATATATATCGTTATCCCACCGAGAGACTTCTTTATTTGTATCCATTGTACCACTGCAAAGCCAATATTATATTTCTATATTCTGCATATTCATGTTGGTATGTGTTTGACATCCTGTTGGAACTGATGACTCATACCAGGTATAACGATTACGGTAAAACCTAAAGGGGGTGGGGTGGGGGGGGGGGCTTTTCATTTCAAAATGAACTGGGAATGAGGAAAATAATTCTTCGTGAACTGGGAATGGGGTATTAGCCGACCGCCGTGATCAAGGATTTTCATTAATCGTGAACTGGGAAGTTTAATATCAAATCATCGTGATCGGGAAATCGTCAATTTAGTATCGTGTATCCGCCCTTTCATTGCATGCGGAGAGTTCTGCTTTTAATTCATCGTGACCGGGGAATAAAGAATTATTCTTCGTGATCGGGGAACACGACCCCCCTTGCCCCCCCACCCCCCTTAAAACAATCCGCTATTTTGTTATCCTTTCTCCTTCTCCTTCTATTAGTTACGGGCTGTTCCCCATCTGCAAAGCATATTATGTTACCCAGGGGTTCTATTAGGTTACCCAGTGGTTCTATTATATTACCCAGGGGTCCTAATGGCAAACCGGTGGTGTTTAAGCAGCCAGTAAATTGGGACCCAGGTCAATTTTCGTCTTTAGCTTAAACCCAATCTGCAGAAGCCAGGGATATGGATAATGGCGAACACATGGCCCAACCATAGGTACTTCACTCCAAGCAGGCCAGGCGATATTATTTGATATGGCTGCTGATCAATTTTATCTTAGCGGGAATCTCAACGATCTGCACACTTAAAAATTGCTAACATGTGTCAAGCTTGTTTTCATGCATATATCGACGAATAAATATTTTATTTCTATCCTGAACAGTTTGGATTTGAATCAATCCCATTGTATTTTTTTCTACAAACGTTTGCTTCTTAGAGATCTTCAACATTCATATATGCAAGTTAATTTTTTTTAATTTTTAACTAAAAGATTTTTAACATTTTTAGTGAGGTGCCAACACATGCACGTGATATACAAACAATAACAAATAACAAGGTTGGCCCAGCCTTACGGGCTTGCACGTCACTCCAGCTTAAGACAATCTATTAGCTTGCATGAATCCAGTTACTCTGATTTATAGATACCTCACTTACATAGCATTCAGACAAATGTATATTCGAACGAGTCGGGTAAACTGACGTAATAATTTAAGCAAAAGGTAAATTTTATTAAAGTGATCGATCCTAATTAAAAGGTCTCTACAAACTCCATAATTAGTAATATATCTAAGTTGATTTGACACATGCGCACGATTCACCATAAATATCCTGACTAGGTGCGGAAACGATGTGGATGCGAATCAGACCGATAGCCTAGTTAATTTAAATAAATGAACGCCGTGTTATTGATCTTAAGAGATCCACGCGCTGCCTAATTATCATCATACGTGAAGTTGATTCGACACACACACAGCATGAAGGGGGATTGGCGGCCCGATCCAGGGGGCGTGGAGTCCGGGGAGGATTAAAGACCATTCGGGATTAAGGATTATCGTCATCCTGAGCAGCTGACCCCCGGGGCAGCAGCCTTAAGTGGTGGCATGTGGGGCGCATTCCATGCCGCAAATCAAATCTCGTATAGCTATATGAGCTGTATCAACTCAAGCCGCGACTTCAGCGGTGAAAGCGGCTCAAGACACGCATGGACGTTTAGTTATGTACAGCAGTTAGTTCGCAGTCTGCTTGAAGGAGTGTTACCACAACCAGTGATGTAACGTGCAAGCCATGTACCAATGTTTCAATTGTTATTGTTGCCGCAATGAAAGCAAAGCAGGCGAAGAGTGGTGGTAATTGATATCATATTGAGTTTGTTTCTTTGTACCCTCATCCAGTAAAAAATCCCGCCCCCTCCCTGTTGTTCATCTTCAATCTTGAATCTACGCAAACAGGGGTTAAATCACCCCACGACTAACCGTTAGGTACTGAATGAGATATTAAACTTATAGATGTGTGGCACATATTCATGTTTCACTTAAATGTTAAGATGTCTCAACAGTAATTTCTTTCTATTTCAGGCATCAATTACGGTGTAATTGGAATCAACTAGGAGTAAATCTAGGATGTGCAGAGAAGAGGGTCGAAAAGAAGTGTGAATTACCTTTCTCTGAAGGAAAATGATAGAAGGGTAAGTACGCCTTTGTTTATCGATAAAAATAGCTGAATATTCTTGCTGCCTATTTGGGCATTTTACGTTTGTGATCATGGTCGCATTTATCAGTTCGGCCGGATGTTTAAAGTGTCAATGTAACCCCTCAAAGCCGTAAAAGAGGTGGACTCCTAGTGAAATCATAGCTGTCATTATTTTCTGTCGCCATGAAAACAAGGAGGCCTTTATCTTTATCCCAGGTCCATTCATGCATTCTCTAATCGGGTGGCAGCACCATCGCATTGCCTTCCCAATAGGTAGAATGGCCATTGTGTGATAATATCACACGACAGGGACATTGAAATGAAATCAGCACCAGAAGCCTTTTTTTCACGAAGGCACAGATTTGTGCATAAGACTCATTTTTATGAGCTGAAGCAAACATATGTAAACTTCTCAGACCGTGTGAGAGATATCAGAAATGCGGCCGCCCTTTGCTTTGATGCATTCCAATGTAGTACATGCATATGGGATAATGTCCAATGTTGACTAGTTGTAGAGTACAAGATAGTAACTATCCCATAGAATGACTCAATGTTATAGGTTATAGGGCATGAGGAGGGGGTGGGGGGTGGGATGTACAATTTAAATCGACTGGAGATTTTTCATCGTTTTTCATGCCAGCAAAGCCCGCATACATTATCCGCACCCCCATTATTGCCTTAGTTTACATGCATAAGTAACCTCTATAAAAATATATATATCACACGCTAATAAAATAAAGAACAATATCAAATACTTACATAAGTAAAGCCAAATACACTCCAACTAGTGACGACATATTTATATTATGAATGAGTGGCCTTTTTATGATTATAACAACTACAAAAAAAGTTATCGTAAATACATGTGTTTCATTTGTGTGAATATTAGATTCTTTTTAGTACCCTAAAGAGAGGGAAAGAGAGATAATTTAGTACCCTAAATATAGTAAATAACGTGTAAAGAAAGACCGAAACATGAAGAATTAATTAGTGAGAAGTATGCATCAACGAAGACTGCATAAGAATAAATCGGATACAGAAAGCTGGATTGTCTGTTAACAGTAGAAATTAATATCTTATATCACCATGCTATCTGCTATCGTCCTATCATGCTACCATGCAAGCAGGGCTGCGATGTCTTTGAATTTTGATGTAAGAAAAGAAAGGTACACTTTCCCAACACGCGATGCACCATTCTGGCCAAAGATGTGCCTTTATTTATTGCACACAATATATTTGTAATCATGCAATAAATAATTATTTTCATTGGCTATTTGCACCGTGAGCCGTTGTATAGAAATTGGGTATGTCAAAGGATAAAATAAAAGAAAAATCAGACGGGGAATGGGCATGACAACTGAGCGACATATGAGGAAGAAATATGCTCAGCAGCCCAACACGGATGGATGTATTGGCTTACGAGTATGTCAAAACCTAGCAAATTAGGCGAATTGGACCCATCAATTTATCTGCTGCAGGATCATCATTCTCCTGCCTCCTCTTCTTATTTCCGCCTACGCAAACCATTTTTGTATGAACACTCAACCTCCTTACATATATATATATATATTTTGTTACAGCACAACATTCGCCTGGAGAACTGCATAATAATACCCTCCTGGTTCTTGGCTGTGCTCTTGTTCGTGTGTTGCGTTTCCCCCGCCCCGTCCATCTCCCCCTCCCCCCCCCCCCATCCTTCTCCCCTCCACTCAGGGCTTGGCGGATCATCTCTCAAGGTCTGTATCCCCCACAGGTTTCTCATTAGCGGTGGCTGAGTGACGGACAGAGTTATGTGTGTCGGGACAACGACCGTGTGTGTGACCTCACCACGTACATAGATGTCAGACTCTTCCCCCGCCGCGCTTTATCTACGCTCCGCCCGAGTAGCGTTATGGCGGCCGTCAGCGCTTCACACCTCCACGTGACATGACGAGAGAACTTGCCCCTGTTTCTTTTTTGTATTTACGCCGCGAGCTCGCGTCTCCGGCGTTTCCGTGGCGTCTCTGGCGTCTCTCTGACGTCTCTGGCGTCTCCTGCGTTTCTGTGGCGTCTCTGTGGCGTCTCTCTGGAGACTCCGGACTCTCGTGCCTCTCTGTGGCGTCGCTCTGGCGCCTCCGGACTCTCGTGCCTCTCTGTGGCGTCTTTGTGGCGTCTCTCTGGCGTCTCCGGCGCCTCCTGCGTTTCTGTGACGTCTATGGCCTCTCTTGCGTTTCTGTGGCGTCTCTGTGGCGTCTCTGTGACGTCTCGGCCTCTCCTGCGTTTCTGTGGCGTCTCTGTGGCGTCTCCGGACTCTCGTGCGTTTCTGTGGCGTCTCTGTGGCGTCTCTCTGGCATCTCCGGCGTCTCCTGCGTTTCTGCGGCGTCTCGGTCGTCTCTCTGACGTCTCTCTGGCGTCTCTCTGGCGTCTCTCTGGCGTCTCCGGCATCTCCTGCGTTTCTGTGGCGTCTCTGGCGTCTCCGGCGTTTCTGTGGGGTCTCTGTGGCGTCTCTCTGGAGTCTCCGGCATCTCCTGCGTTTCTGTGGCGTCTCTCCGGCGTCTGTCTGGCATCTCCGGCGTCTCATGCGTTTCTGTGGCGTCTCGGTTGTCTCTCTGACGTCTCTCTGGCGTCTCTCTGGCGTCTCCGGCGTCTCCTGCGTTTCTGTGGCGTCTCTGGCGTCTCCGGCGTTTCTGTGGCATCTCTCTGGCGTCTCAGGGGTCTTCGGCGTCTTTGGCCTCTTCGGCGTCTCCGGCGTCTCTCTCTGGCGTCTCCGGCGTCTTTTGCGTGTTTTGCGTCTCTGGAGTCTCTCTCTAGGGTTCTCTGTCTGGCGTCTCTCTAGCGTCTCAGGCCTTTCTGACACAGGTATTACAATGAAGACGCACCAGTGTGCTTTACAGCTGTTGTAGTAATCTTGTAAGAAGCTGTGTTGTGAGCACGTGGTTAGCAACATGTTGCAGGTCAAATGTCGCCTGGCTCGAGGCCAATGAACGAACCATTTCAACACCTTTACTTTTTATTCATTCCATGCAATGATTCACACAACGAAGGCGCCATGTTGCTCTGTTTATGTCCCACTATTTCTGTTTTACACCTAAAGATCCAGCAGTTGAAAACATGAGTTTCGTCTCCAGAGCCTTTATATCTTTGTCGACCTCATTTAATTTATTTTACCTTGTTCCACGAAAGCTGATTGCAAGATCGATTTAAACTTCAAAACCTTTCGGCTGTTTGGAGTGTTCATAAAAAGATGAAACGAACGTTGGAATGGCGTGACTGGGAGGGGTGTTATTCACTTTTAATTAATAAGAGTGGATGCACATTCACAACCTTTTGAATGAACAGTAACTTCCTTCTAGCAGTATAATGTACATGTCGTAAACATGACATGTCGTAAATAGGTGGAATGTAAGATTACAATGCTCGAACCAATGCCAGAGCTAAAAAAGCATAAGAAAGTATAGGTATAAAGCATAAGTGAAAAAAAGTAAGTAAATAAATACGTAGGAGTTAAGCTCAGGTCATCTTGGTGGAAAGAAAATTATATCTTTTTGCGCCAATTGACCTCTGTGTGGATCTCCAGGGTTATGACTTCAGTTACACTGACGCGCTTTGCCCTGGACAGGTGGATTGGATCTCTGGCGCAGCGTCCTCGTTCGCCCACCCAGCCACTCTTTTCGTATCAGATGTATCCTGGATACTTGAAATAGATCCGGACAGCCATTTATAGGACCAGACATGCGTGTTTGGATACCGACCAATGTCATGTGATGGAACGGGCGAGGCGAGGCGCCTGCTACGGGTCGCAGCGAGATATTGATATGTGATATTCGTGTTTTGGGTTAGACTTAATGGCTTCATCTGGACACCAGAACATGATATTTCTCTTAGCCCGATATCGGTTAATTACCCTGTAATATATATATATGTGGTATTCTGTTCTGATAGATTAATGGCTGAAGCAGACACTATCTGAAGTAGACCACGGTATACGCCGTAGATATTAAATATCGAAGGCACCAATCTGCGTTTCTCCAACTCTAATTATTTACGCAATGGCAGAATATTATTTACGGGTTTTATTTGGGGGTAATGCTGGTCGCACAAGGTTAATCTTATATGGGAGGCAATTTTTCCCATGTCATTCCCAAAGCTCCCGTCTATAATTTACTGACATGGGCCACTTTGCTAGACACGTAGGCAAACACCGATAGGAAAAAGGTCAATCCCTCAGGATTGGGTGGGTAAACCTTTTCTATCTGTTAAGAGTACACTTCATGATGAAATAGTGTCAATTATTATGACGTATGCAGCAATATGTCTGCGGAAATCCTGTCGACAAGCTCGCATACATATGTCTAGGTCCTTTTTTTTAATACAGTGGTTTTCTTATTTAACCGAACGGATAATTAGCCAGACATATGCAAATCATACTTGGATGGAAGTGGCGTAAATCGGTATTGCCCGTCGGGAACTTGATCCAGGCTAGAGCGTGATAGAAACAACAAACACCTACAAACAGCGGGCGCATATAGTGGACGCGCCCTCTAGCGATAGGCGCTGGCGTCGCTCCCGGTAACCAGGTAACGGTCGAGGAATCCCGTCGCAGTCCAGGCGTGGATGGCATGAAATTATAAGACTTTAGTCGGTGTTATTCGTGAGATGATCTCATCTCAAGATTGAATGTGAGGTGTGATTGTTTGGCTGAGAAGGAATTAGAGGTTGGTTTGGTGTGTGGTGGGGCGATAAATGCTAGCGTGGCAGTCAGGCGGGCAGGAGGAGAGGGGAGGGAGGAAGGTAAGGAAGCCGGGACGGGGGGGGGGGGGGGGCGGGGGCGTGGCTTTAGGTACAGAACGGTGCATGGACAAGTACAGATTGAGCCAGAAGGTGATATAGGATCTGACAACAAACAGATCATGAGGCGGCCAGATTCGCTTCCAGGCGAACAGGGAGCAGGGAGATCCCGGCGTCCCAGGTTAACTGCCCCCGGCTACCTAAAGTTCTGATCCGGATTCCGGTAAGACTGTAGGATATGTCCGGCTATTTCAAAACCAGCCGCTCGATGGAGGCGGGAGGGGGGGGGGGGTATTAGGATCGAGGGTAGGTGGGAAGCATATCCATCCCATTTTCCCTATTTCTGAATCCCTTAAGCACCAAGTAAATCCAGCTCCAGATGAAAAAGTTGGACAGGATGGACATATGTAACACGGCCGGGTTCTGTCTGAATGTGATAAAACTAAAATTATTCATTACTCATTAAAAGGTCAACACAATAGAAACAAAAACGCTTCAGAATGTATTTAGTTTTAGGCCCACTTTTAATTCTCATGTAAAATCAATCGGGACAAGTTTATCTTGAAATCAAAATTGAAAATTGAAATCCAAAGACGATTTGTTTTAGATTCCCGTATCGGGGATAACTCATGCATAACGCAGATCAGCGATAACTCGTGTATAACTAGTACTAGACATAACATATATCGGGAAAGTAACATGTCTATGATACAATTCGGAGACACGTTGTCCACAACAAAAAGCATGTTAGCATGGTGTTATATAGATTGTGTAATGCAGCGAAGGCCGTATACATACAAGCTGCAGATCAATAGGTCATGGGTTTGCGCCCGTGCACCTGCACATGATTCATCCATGATTGGCCCAGTTTACCCTTCCTGTGCCTACAGTGTCATAAAACACCAGCATTTAACTTTTCAGATGCCCATGCAGGTCACTAATAATCTACCTGAATATGTTGTACTTTATTGATATGGAACAGATTTCTTCCCATGAAATAGAGCCTTCCGCTGAGGTGCGTGTATTATCGCCCATATGAATTCCCTGGTTCATGTTTTCTCGCAGCCACGACATATGCGTGCGACTCGATCCAAATGATATTTTACAGTTTTATTTTGACGTGACTAATCCAGTATTGATAAAGCTGCCTAGTTGAGATAAGTTTCGTACACTTTGCGACTTTGGATGACTCACCGACGGCAGTAATCGGATGCAGCCACAGGTGCAAAGTGCATTTGCAGGTAGAGGAGTAGCATATATATTTTTTACCTACATCCCTGACTTGGATGGCGTCCTAGTTTTGTTGGTGTTGGACGGTACAATATGGGTGTGATCAGTGCTGTGTCAGCGGGCGACGGATCAGGAGATGGTCGTGGGGTGGGAGGGCATGCAATGGTAGGGTTACGGATAGGGTATCAGAAGGTATGGAGGTGTGGGGGGGGGTTTAAAGAGGCGATGAAGTAGAGGGTATGAGAGGAAAGAGTGGGAGTGGGAGAGAGAGAGAGAGAGAGAGAGAGAGAGAGAGAGAGAGAGAGAGGGAGAGGAAGAGAGAGAGATTGAGAGAGGCAGACAGAAAGACAGACAGACATGGTGGATCGGTGCGAGAAAAAAACCCTCTCCAGACGCTAGTTAGATTATAGGGAATCGTTGAGACAGATGCAGAAAGATAGGACAACAATAAAGGAAAGCAGTATGGCGATGAGAACATAAAAATATACCTAATAAATTTGAAGACACGTCATATATTGCAGAACTATATGTCTCATCATATATATATAAGTTACAGAAACCAAAATGTAGGAACTATCAGATGCCGCGAATTATTATAATCCATGCAATTATCTTCAAATGAAGCGCAGCGTCTAAACCGAAACCCATATTATTAATTGAAAAATAAAGAAAAAGGGGAAAAAAATGACTGCCAGAATGTCGGTACCGGAAGTGTTATAACTAATGGCGATAACTAAAATAGGTAGCTTACGGGGAGTCGACCAATATCACAGAAATTACAAGCAAACGCCAATGGATCCCGTGTCTCTGTTATGAAGGGTCTGCAAGATTACCTCGTATATATCTATTTTCACACCTTCTCCCTTGATGGAACGGCTGCCAAAAAAATCCGGTGTGTGTCCTACACGGGGTCGCCATGAGGGTGGTGAGGCCGTGGTTCTGGCTAGCCACAGACAGACAAACCTTGGCGCCAAGAGTAGGCCCTGGCACTGGCACCATGTGTCGGTCGTGACTGATCTGGTGGGTACGTCTGCCAGGGCATCTACCTACCTACCTACCATATTTGTAGCGCAGATCATGGCGGGCCCGAAGACATCCTTCGTGCCTGAGATATGAGATCTGATGGGTTTCTTTACTGTCAATCCATATATACACAACGCAAAAGTGTTGCCGCATCTGTACCTTTCGTCGAAAATATGAAATATTTAGCCGGGGGAGATGGAAGATTTAAAAAAAAGCAAAACACGAGGTGGGGGGCTGCTATATGGCCACAGCGAGAGCTCTCCAAACAAGAGGACTACCGGGTGGGGTGGGGTGGGGGGGGGGGGGTATTTGGGGATCTGGCAGGGGGGGGAGGAGTGTAAGGGTGGATGCGAAACCCTTGGTCAAGCCCGCACAGGTGATCGTTGACGATGGGGAATGTTGTTTTCATAATCTGGGAAAGATATATGCGCAGACTTCTTACTACACTAGTGGGCCCGTTGGCTACGATCTTCATTTGATCTTATGACTACATGCCAGTGCACGGGTAAGTCTATATAATACTTCTCTATGCGAGTATCTAGGCTAAATCTACTATCAACACATCTATTTGAAAACAAGATTAAGACACGTCTCCGTAGTCCTGCTGAAATACCCAGACGTTATTTATTTATAAAAAAAATTGTAAGGCTAATGACTTATAGTTCATGTAGAGGGATGGATCGACCCCATAGTGATGGTTGATGCAGCTTCATTCTCACAGCATGGAAAGCTCAAACCGTCTTTGACCACTTGCATACATATTTTTTTAAAGAATTAAGCTAATGCTGTTTTGATTTTAAATCCTACTCAAGGATATATCGGCTATCTGATAGGGACCGACAAACCAGCTTCGCGACTCCAGCCTCTTCTTGTCTGTTTCCGTTGGTTGTTTTGACGGGAGCGCCTGGGAATGTACACTTGCGAAATGCCACGAAACAACAGACGTCAGAATGTCTGGTTTCCATGGCTACCGCGATACGCGCGCGAGAGATGCGAATGCCTTCAGACTGGCATATAAGCGTGCGTGCGGGTCGGGCTGAACGTGGGGGCTCATTAAATAACAGAAAACCCACCCAAGCCTGCTTCCTTCGCGTATGGCCTTCTATAGTGCAAACTAAGGCAGAGCGGGAGATACAATATCGGCGCCAAGGAACCTGTTTTTTTTCTAGAACGGTTGTTATAGTCTCATTCTGTCTGACATAACTCATCAAACCGAGTGTGTTTGCCAGTCAAGCCGCTTGATGCAGCTTTCACGTGTGCTGCTCTTTTCAAGTACGTGCACGATTCGCTCTGTGTGACCACGCTTTACCTAACGAGATAGGGGTGAAACATTCCACTTCCGGTAAGATCTGGTCGGGCAACTATTTGGGCTTCCGCGGGTCGTCAGGTCGGTTTTCGTTTGTGAGCATACGTTGGATGCCAAAAAATGGGGGGGGGGGGGTGCGGGGGGAGTGGTGAACATTGAACTTCACATCAGTGAAATAAAACGCACATATGTGGGGGTCTTATGTGTGTTCCCGATCTTATTTGCCCCTCATCGCCGTTCTACTCCATTACAGTCATTACATTTACAGTTTGGGGTTAGGGATTAGCAATTAGGGATCAGGGCGTCTGTTTATTCACCCGCATACTCGTTCAGAACAAGAAAAATCATGACATTCCCCCATTGCTTTGGTCAAGTAAGCTAGTGTTTTGTATGTTGTGAACTTCAAATGCACGTCCAGTGTATCAGGTCATAGGGTCCTACGTATACACCATCGCCTTCAGAGCACATCCATCGAGTACCAGTTTGTGATAGTCAGGTGGGTAAATTCTCCTTTAACTTAACACGATTCGCCTATATCACAATGCCCTCGGGGTGAATACTTCACGCTTTCTGATTGGCTATCACCGGCGCCCAACGGGAAAAATACCATTCGCGGTGGGTTATTAATCAATCCCGATGCCAGTAATTGATGGCAACAGATGGATCCGTCATCTGGAGGTCCTGGAACCACTCCACGGTGTTGATAGCCTGGGAGGCCTCCAAGTCCGGATTCCCTGCCGAGCAGGACTCCGGACCTGGGCGGCCATCTGCGTCCGTCTCCGGTCTCCACAGCCCGGAGATTCTCGTCCATGGGCGGGAGTGCACGCCGCACCGCAAGATTATTTTTGCAATTACGTCATTCACTCCCTATTTTTCTTACTCACTCCACTGCAAGTGTCAGTGCGTTTTTTTGTTTTCTAGTTCTAGTTTGTATCTTTTGCTTTTCTTCTTTTCTGGCGGTACTTTGCAATACAGGCGCAGGTGGTATGTATAATTCGAGAAGGAGACATTGGCTCGGCGGGAGTTTTGCCCTCGGTAAGGCTTTAAATGACATTGTTTACATAGCTTCGCCTGTGATAACATAGAACCAGATAACGCACAGAAATACCATGGCAATCGATGGGTGTTTGGTCTCCTTGATCGAAGCAACTCATCCTCAAGGCAAAATCGTAATAACAACATTTCCAAATTCCGCAACGGCTGCATAGCGAGGTTATTTTCTCAGCTCTGATGGTTTTATTGTATGGGACATGTTTGCGTATGGAATATGAGAGGTTACGCCAAATCTAGAGTCCGAGGAGAATATTAGCCACATGCTATCGATCTTGGAATCTTGACCTGTTTTAACAACCTTCATGCACTGCAAGCTACATGGCATACTGTAGCCGCGTATGAGTGGAGATATACCAACATCAGTCATTGTATGGTTTTTAAGACTGAGTCCTTGTTACAGAGTGTAATATAGAGGTTACATAGCAGACTCACCCATAGCAAACTGAAACATATCGGTACATTGTGACCACAGATATTTGGCATCCTGAATTGGCTACAAGGGGATAGTGGTAACCAAAGCGTTATGACCACCATGGTAACCAAAGCATTATGGCCACCATAGTAACCAAACTATTATGGCCACCATGGTAACCGAAGCATTATGGTCATAAAGGCATTGAGGGTACTAAAGCACTATGGCCATCATAGCAACCAAAGCATTATGGTCATCATGGCAACCAAAACATTATGATCATTTTTCACCCGCTATTGAAGCCCACTTTGTTTGAAATGGCCAGGTGAAGGAAAACGAGTATTATTAGAAATCTTGATAAGTAGGATTTTTTCACCGAGCCCGAGTATCGGGCAAGAGACTTTACTCTCTAGCCGCCCTTTCCGTGTTTCACTTTATGATCATGAATGTGTTAAACCCCCCCCCCACCCCCACCTCCCCCACCCCACCCCCCTGACCTTCGCTTGGCCTGCCATCTGGTGACCGACCAGCCTGGGAAGCTATAAGGTTGCCGACCCAGAAGCATTGCGGACATGACTAGCAGCAAGCGAATCGAAACATGTGGAACAGAAAACTGTATACATGGCGTCCCACATTACCTCGCAAGATCTCTGGTAGCGACGCGAGAAAGGTCACGTGGTCACGCTTGCCTTTTCCAACCTGTTGTGTTGGAAAGGTAATACATCGTCAACGTTGCAACCTTGCTATTTTAAAGCCATTTTAGATACCCTTTTAATTATCAAACGATCGAGTCTTTCTTCTCTGAACAAATAAATCATTTTTATGGCTTTTGGTGAAACAAATAACTAACGAAACATTTTATTTTCGATCCAAAGGTTAACAGTTGTCAGAATCGGTTCTAAAGCAGCTTTTACAAAGATCGTAATGAAAACAAATATTACTTGTACTTTCACAATAAAACATTCTTTGGCGGCTATGTTCAATGCCTCCTCTTTGAACCCTCAATGCGGTTACATCAGCCCGAGATGGAAATTATGGTTCAACGAACCATGTGCGCCCAGGCTTAACTACAACTTTACAGGCAAACCTATATAGGTGGCATAAACCTGTCCAAACATTTAGTCTGAGTCGCATTAGATATAGGTGGTCTGTCACTTCAGACCTAGACGCGTAGATACGACGCTTATATCTATATCTGAAGAAATGTCAGGGCAGTCCCGCAGAACATTACTTCCGGTGTGTTTATGGCGATAACGCCTTGGGCGCTGTAGGTGAGTGAACGCCAGTAAGTGCTTTTTGTCTAGATACAGCAAGCCACGTACCTTGCTTTACGCCTTCACAATGGTCCCAATGAGTTGCTCACACTGGGGAATCGGGACTTGAATGTGAAGACACGCGGCACACCTGTGTAAACCTGGCGATGTGGTGCACCTTTCTTCCGTCCAATCTGCTTATCCTTCTTTCCTGTCTTATCTACGTGCTCCTTCTTCACCCTTGCTCACCTCACAACAATATTGATCCACCCGAATTCAAGATAGTATGCAAAAGGTCCCGCCCTCCATGTGTGTTAAAAAAAAAACCAATCGCTTGTCTGACATATGTTTTAGCAGCTATCCAGCGAGATACGATGTAAGTGCAGCTTGGTTTATTGCCAGTGGCTCCCATAATCCACTCTCCCGGCGATTTCTTTCGATCTAATAGCGGTTAATTACTCCAGGCCACGACGTTTCCTCTTGAGTTCAACGCAATTCACCATGTTGTTTTATCTGATATGGGCTTCCTCTTTCAGTGTAGCGAATAAGAGTATCGCGTCGGGAAGCACCCCTTTAACCAGATTCAGATCTGGTATATGGGAGAACGAATAATTTTCCTTCAATGGGGAATAATTCGGTTGGGTCAATCTTGAGCGCAATTCCCTTTGCGCCGGGCTATTCGGCGGATATAAGGAAATAAATATTCCTTCTATATATGTGCATCGCGTCATGTTATAGGTAGGGAAGGGTTGGTATATTTTAGACGCTGAACTGTGGCACAGTTTTGGAAAAGAGTGGTTTCGATGCAGTGAACTTTAGGTTCCTTTCGCGCCTAAATATCACGACAAAACGGACCCAAGTGTCGTATCTCGTATCAAGTAATCGAAGTATTCGTTTCAATTTTAGAGTCGTTATTTACATCTTATTCATTGGTAATCGTGTATGCAAAGCACACAAATTGGCGGTCTGATATCGATGTAATATAAGATGGGAGCCCGCGTGCTAACGTTCTCACAGTGTTTGGAGTGCATTGCTATTGATATAACCCGGATCATTACTTGGGTTAACACGTGTGAGATTCCCCTGCCGCCACCATGCAGTCACCCATCCCTTGTCTTTCTTGCCCATGGCCCACTGCGGACGCTCCATCCCAGAGCCGCCCAAAACCTGGGGTTATTTTTATTTTCCCAATTGAAAAGGTCATATTTACATTCTGTTCGGGCAAATAACTCTCACAGCCTTCAAGGCGACACGCCGCGATCGAAGAAAGAACCTATCACGAAAAGCCAGCTACGAGGCTACCTCCACCACTGCTTGACCTAGAAAGCCGGTTTAATGTGTTTAGTCCGCGGCGGGGGCTGAAACCGTAGCCACTAGCCCTCCGATACCAGGCAGCTATCAGCCAGCTGCACTCATCCTTGCACGGCGCATTCTCTAAGAGCAGGTGTAAAAACCAGGGGTGATGGAGTATGGACTTGGCAGTGTATGTCAATAACTTTGCCTAGCCCTGTCCTAAGGTGTATCGTCCCCATGTTCTGTCATGCGCCTTGATTGCCCCCAAATTCGTCAAGCTTTGCCCCCCTTGTCCGCTAGGGTCTCCTCTGCATGTCAGGTTTGCATGCTTTGTGCCAAGTCTACCCCCTGCCAGCCAACTTTGTACCCTATCCGCCAATTTTGTGCCCTCTCCACCTTATTTGCACCTTGGCAGTCAAGTTTGCACCCTGTCCGCCAATTATGTGCCCTCTCCAACTTGTGTGCACCCTGTCAATCAAGTTTTCAACTGTCCGCCAATTCTTTACCCTGGCAGGGAAGTTCACCCCCTGTCAGCATATCCACCAGGGCTACACCACGTTCGCCATAACCTCGTCCCTATTTCCTCGATGTCTTGGGGCGATGTGATATGCACGATATCGGCTGATGGGGGACGCGATTCGTGTCTTGGGCCGGCTAAGTGGACCCAGCAGTATGCTGGCAGTCCACGCGTGGGTGTATGCGGGCCAACCCCGCGGCGCTGACAGGATGGCTTATGCCCCTCGTCGATCCGGAGATCAAATAACGCATGAAGCCCGCAAATCTGGAGCTACTTCCGGGAGAGTGGGAAGGAAAGAGGGAGGGATTTATGCCTGATTACAACGCAGGTAAAGCCACAGCCAACACCCGACCTACCCCACGCCCTCCCGGAGAAGCACAGTTCACTCCCCGCCTACCCCATCCAGCCACCACACGTCCTGTACCTACCCGCCTTGGTCCTACGGCCAGGACAAAAAAATCCTGTAGATTGATGGTGTTATCATGGTTTTTTCCCTAGTCGTCCAGGTAGAGGCGGGGGGTGGGGGAGGGGGATTTGATTTCCGTAGTCATGGAAACGACATGTAATCCATTAGTTCGCGGTTGCCTGATTACATGGTGAAAGCGATTACAACCACAGGGTGAGTCACAAAAAAATATCCAGCTGTGTTAAATCAACCGAATGCTGTTAGGCCTTTATTAGCCAATGATCGTCAACAGCTTCCTTTATCCTTTCTTGTCGCCAGTTCGCCTTCAAGTTTTCTTGTTCCTTGATCATTGATGGCGTGGCTTCATGGAGTCGTATATTCCTGATATAGCGACAAGACAGTATGGTTTTATGGTGGAAGCGTTATAGACCATATGCAAAGGAAAATAAACAAATGTATAAGAGCAAATATGACCTATTCTTGGGCAAAGATGTCCGTAGCAACCACTGGTGTATTTTAAATATGCCCGGCAGGCGCACAAACACGATAATGTTTGGCTTCTACAACTCTTTGTTCAAATATGACGCTATGTATTAGATGCAGCGAGGATGGCTACTCGAGGGCGGGACTTCCCCATCGATTCAACGTGAACAGATTTAGTATCTGGGCTTAGTTCTTTATTTAGTGCAAAATTAATTCTGTGGTCCTTCAATCTAAGGACCCTACGGCGAGAATGGCAACAATTATAGAAAGAAACTAGAATTCTAGTTATTGTCACAATGAAGACCAAAACGTTCTAGTTTTTCCGTGTGTGTGAAAGTGGTTCTTTCAAGATTTGTTATTAGTATCAACGCTTTCATGGGGCATGTATCGCATTTAAGTTCAGCTCCTAAGTCCAAAGGTACTTTAAAGATATGAATCCTAATATATTTCCCCATCAAAACTATAATATTACCATAGCGCGAGTTAGCGGGGCGTGAGGCAATTTTATTGGCACGACATCAAGCTGTAGCAGCCCGCCAATTTTCATTATCGGATAATTTCATTATGGCGACGATTGTTGATTGAATGGGCAACCGGGCTGTATGGGTCAGATTACCGGATTTTAATGGCCTTCAGATTCAATGATATTGCACCAGTTAACACGACTATCAACTCGTAATAATAGTCGTTAATTGTATTCTGGAGCACTATTATATCAGATATGTTATTTTTCCCCCCTATGGCGCGTACTATTCAAGAAATAGTCCGAACATCAACATGAACTTAAACTGTATTACGAGTAATCAACACAGTTATTGATTAATATCAATAAATCCTAATATTTATATAGCTCTTAGAGCTATAAATATATCTGAGACATGTGTACTTCTACAAATCGTATCATGCTTGACCAGATGGAGCGACATTGCAGGAACCAACATGATAGAATGTTAAGCAAATCCATTTTCTGACAAATATACATTCAATATTAGCATATTCCAGTCGCGTCCAAGCGATACATCACGCTAATAAAGGCAGATGAAATGGTTATCATTTTTAATTTACCTTGTTTCTACTTGTATAATGAATGCGGCTCTCAATTGCCTCAATCTTGAAGTCAGTTCTACTTCATTGCCACGTGTCTACATCATAAGTCAAAGCTTACTTATCTCAAGGCTTAGTTACCCCGTCCCCGCCCCCGCCCCCCCCCCCTCCCCCTACGCAACCCGCCCTTGATTTTTATGGCGGTGGGTGGTGTTTCATGATGGCGTCTTAATTTGGATATTATTTTCAGAATCTCCGACTCCCAAAATCGCCTTCCTACACGAAATCTCTTCGGCTATAAAGCATAAAAGGCAAAAACAGGTGTTTTCTTTGATGCTTGTCCACAAAGCGGGGATTGTCCCATGTGCCGCACAGCTGTGTACAGGTGCTAGAAATTTATGGAAACTGAGCTTGGGTCTAATTAGGAAGCAGCGAAAAAAATCTTGTGCATCAGGTGGTTACGTTGGCGTTCCGGCCCCCGTCGCTGTTTGATGTGTCAGTTGAGGGCACTTAGGTTAGTGGCTATCCCAGTTGGCTCTTCGTCAGTTATTGGTGTCAACAAAGGAAAGTTAAGTTCCTGTTGGCTTATCTCCCATTGACTGTCAACATAGGTCTCTTAGATAGTTAATAGAGCCACGTGTGTTAGAGTCAATTAATTAATCCAATGACCCAAGTTTCTTATGTGACGTTGCTGGAGTCAATGAATTAATCACATTATTGCAGTCTATAGACTGAAGATCATTAAGTCAGCGACCCACTGATCATAGCACACATTCTAGGAGTCATTAGGGGATAATTAACTCACATGCGGACTTGCCTCACCTTGAATCAATGTTGAATAATTGATACACCGATCGACCTTTATTTCACTTTTTGGATTCAATAGTAGATAATTAAGTCACCGACCCCATTGTCGTCTGACGTGGTTGGATTCAATCGAAGATAATTAATGCACTTCTTGACCAAAGCGGTGGTATGCATCTCCTTCCACCCCACCCCACCTCTCCCATCTCCGTATGTGCTTATGCATCTTGCACGTGTTCTATAGCTCTTGTTTCTGTTCGTCAGGCTCTATCCTTTTTTTCTCTCTTCGTATCTTTCTCATTTTTCTTACTCTTTCTTTCTCTCAGTCTTTTTTTCCTGTATCTCTTCTCTTCTGTATCTCTTCTCTCTTCATACCTATGCCTTTTCTTAGTATCTGCTACAGTATTCCTGTCTTCACTCTGACCCTGTCTACCCCCCCCCCCCGGCCTCCTTCCTCCTTCTCGCTCTGCACTCTCCCATTCTTCTACTCTCTCGCTCTCTCGTGTTATTCTCGTCTGTGGGACGTACCCATGCAGCAGCTGTTTAATGAGCCAGCTGGACACTGTCCGATGTTGAGATGATACCAGCTGACCCTCCAGCCAACACCCTCCTCGGGCACCCCCACCCCCACAACCGCAGCTCTTCCTTTCCTGAAGTTAGTATCCACATTTCTCTATTAATAGGCATCAGTCTGTATGTAGTAGCATTTTCCGAGAGCCCCTAGGGCTGCAGGCCTTCGAGACAAGAGGCTTGACTTCTAAGAGCGGCTAGGGAAACGCATGCAAGTCCGTGAACGAGGAACCAGTTTGTAAAGAGCGGGGGGGGGGGGGGAGGGGGGGGGGTAGGTAGAATGGGGTACCTATGAGGATGGATGCAAAGGCGGGATGTGGGGAGAATGAAGGGTGGAGAGGGGGGAGGGCAGTGAGTACTGGGATATGTTACAGAGGCCTGTGTATACGTGAGAGGGTACATGGGTGTGTGTCTTGAGGACGGTGGGGGGAGGGGGGGCTATGGTCTTTGCATGGGATTGTTGATAACAGACGCCCCATGAGGTACTCCACGGCTCCTCCAAGGAGTTCCACGTCCCTTCCCCCCGTGGCGGCACCATTGCCCTTCACCCCTCGAAGGACCCTAGCGTGGCACGGGGTGCCGGTGGGCCGCGGTCTGTGGAACCAACCAGCGCCCGGCATCCACTAAGCGGCCATCGTATTCTCCCGTCACGGTCTGCCATAGCCATAGCCATAGCCATAGCCATAGTCTCTCTCTCCCTCTGCCATTGCTTTCACGCATTGCTCTCAACCATTGGTACACATCTCGTTACTTTGGCCATTGTAGTTCCATCTTTTGTCGACGTATGATGGGTCAGCGATGGCGGTCGCAATAGCAAAACAATCGAATGTTTCCCGAGTAAACACCGCAGTCGGTGAAGCCAGGAATCGGACCGAGCCAACCGGCCACCACCCAGCGCGTAACGAAATCTAATGGACATCTAGGTCAACAGTGGCAACAGGTCGAAGTGATATGAAAGTAGTCCCGGTGGAATCGAGTCAGGGTCGGCTTATCGCGCGGCGGAATTCACGCGAGAGCGAGAGTGAGATCGAGAGAGAGGGCGAGAGGGCGCTAAACGTGATTTATATTATGTAGCCACGTTGATTATATGTAAAACAAGCACGTTTCCTTGGCAACGTGATGACCTTTCGGGCTTTCCGACGCAACTTGAAATGGCACCGAGAAGGAAAATACCTGTTTAACCCCGTCGTGGAATCATCCATGGAAGATCTGTGTCCAGGAGAAGAGGGAAAAGTTTTCACTCCAAACGGATATCCCATTTCTGACACCACAAAGCCGAGGGTATGAACAAGACACGTCGGATCCTGACGGCGATGAGATTCTGATTGGATTCAGATATTAAACCCAGAGATTCTGGATCGCTGTGTCGTACAGCGATACAACTTCTTTCTTACTTGCGGTTGAGGCATGGGCGAAGGCGGCATGAGTATATTTGGCGGGTAAGTCGTGTGATAAAGCTCCATTCCTGCCCCGGATATATATCCATACTCCGGTACAGTAACCATAATAGTAATAATCATAATAATAGGCCCCTGGTACACCATTGAAATAAATTAATCTGCGACAAAGTACAAGACATTTACAATAGAAAACAAAGTGGTTTAATATCAGATTTTCTATGTTTCTTCTTATAATTTAAACTATAAACCAAATACCGCAGAATCGTGCATCAATATATTCTGTAGCGTTGTATAATTGTTAAGTCGAAAAGGCTCTTGTTATGAAGGAGATAATTCACAGTGTATCCATACGCTAGATTTCTATACTTTTACTGGTGATAACACATAGTTTACTATTAATACTAAGTTATTCTACACTCTTTTATAAAGACATATTTATGCATCGTATTCAGATATTTAGGAGGCCCGTACTCATACTTTACCATCTAAATAAGCCCTCTAAACTCAACATAAAAGTGTCTACTCCTTGTACCGAGAGAGGTAACGAGGTTGTATTATGTGAAGACGGATCTGCATTTCCTGCACGTAAAGGAAGAGAACATCAATTCAGAAGCAACAGGTTAAATTCAGGGGAAGGAAACCAATGACAGGGTTCTTGAAGTTAAACTGAACGAGAGGCAACGTTGGGAGCGGTTTGCCATGTTAACACGGTAAGGAGGGCAGGGTCGGGAGCCATGAATACACACCCTAATATGTTAACGGTCTTTTCGCTGAGTCTAAGACGGGGGGGGGGGCAAGGAGGGGTCGTGTTCCCAGATAAAAATGTTTATTCCCAGGTCACGATGAATTAAACGCAGAACCCTCCGCATGCAATGGAAGGGCGGATCCACGGTACTAAATTAACGATTTCCCGATTCACGGTTATTTAATATTAAAATTCCCACGGCGGTCGGCTAATACCAGATTCCCAGTTCACGAAGATTTTTTTTTCTCATTACCAGTTCACGGTGAAATGAAAACCCCAATCCCGAGGAACGCAAGTACCCCTTGCCCCCCCCCCTCCCTAAGACGTGCGTGTCGGTTAAGGAATTATAATTATTTACAGTGACTCTCAACGTTCTACGAATAAGGTCGAACAGTTGGCATCTTTACCCGCCATGTGTGATCTGGGTCGCGTATGTTGTGTGTGTGTGTGTGTATGTATGGGTCAGCCTTAACATGGCCAAGGCCATCTGCCGCCCATCGATAGTGGTCCTCCCGCGACCTTAAGCCTCTTGGAGATTACAGTGACGGGGTCCATTGCAAAACCGACATGAGGTCTTCTTCTTTTTCTTCGCGTTCCGTCTTTCACCCTACCGTTCTGCTCCTGTTTCTCATACTTTGGTCTTCTCCTTATCCCTGTCACTGGCTTACTCTCTGTTTCTCTTGTTCTTATGCTCGGATGTTCACCCTTCTCTTTCAGATCCAGTCTACCATTTTCGCTTTCTCTCTCTCTCTCCCTCACTCATCCGCTCTCTCTCCGCTTTCTCTGGCGCTATCTGCCGCGTCCTCTTCCCCGATATCCCTCTCACTTACATTCCCTCAACCCAGTCTCGCCATCTCTCCTCCTTGCACCCCAACCTCCGTATCCCGCACGTATAATGGCGCTTTAAAGTCTTCCAAATGTTCTGTTTCATCTAAAACTTCCGGTAGGGGGACGAGTCGTAAGAGGCTGAGACGCGGTGACCACCCGCCGATAAGATAGTAGCGCCCTCTACTAGGAGCTTTCGGTCCCTCTGGCTGTAGAACTGAGTATGGGTTTATGCGCACGGCACCTACTTCCGGTTATGACTGGGCGACTGGTGAATCAAAGACCAGCGCACCCCATTCCTAGATAATGATTCATGGTAGAAAAAATCCGCATCAGCATTCAACCAGTCAACTAAAAAAGCTACTAACTTGGTTGGTCTCATAATGTTCATGATATCCATTATGCAATGAGCGTGACACAATCATTGATTAGAACTTGACCGTTGTCCGAACTTGACCGTTAACCGAAATCCACAACTAAATCTGATGATATAAAATATGCGGTAGACTTCATTCAGATTTAGGCCTATACAATGCCAATTTTAAAGCTGCTCATATAAAAAAAATCCAACTACATAATATTTTCCAAACTCCTTATAGACACATTATCTATCATTATCTTAGACTGTATTAATGTGTGAACGAATTAGATGCGTATTGCACGAGAAAGCCACACTTTCACATGCAAGGTGCGCCGGCTTGCCCAAGAAGTGTGTTTCACTTAATATAATTCTTTGTTATTTCTCGCATATAATTTATGTGTATTTATACACCAATAACCTCAATACACCATTTCCATTGAACAGATTGTGAAAGTTTTCTCACATTCCTACCTTCTTTTGTCTTTGTCACTGGCTCCTTCTCTCGCTTTCACGCGCTCTCATGCTTGGATGTTTAACCTTTACTTTCGCACTCGATCTTCTATTCGATTTTTGTTTGTCTTTTTTTCGGAAAATGTGGCTATAAGTTTCCGTATATCTTACATGCTAATTTGAATACTAATCCAAAGAGTACGGGCAACGACATAATACATACATTAGAGATACATATATTATTAGTGTGCAGCTTGATAGAAATTGTTGCCAGAAAATATTAGTGCAACTAACTTTCGCCACGCATTTCTGATAAAACTGACATTTTTTTTCTTATCACTTAGGTCTGATGATACAACTTGACATTTTGCTAGAAAGAACGTGTAAATTACTCTACATATATGTATCTTGTCGCGAGCAAAGTTATGGCGATCAATGACTCATCCTCATGCAATGATGATTGAAAAAAAAGTACAAATGTAGGCCTAAAAAAATTATCATGTAGCATGTTTGAGAACGCAGTCGCTGCCCTTGCATGTTTTGGTGAGTGCGATCAGGCTTGTTTTCTTCTCTCGTGAGTGCGTCCTGCTTTGTTATCCATCGCCAGTAGCGACAGAAGCGTGCGATATGGCCAAGATTTAGGTAACTGATCAAGTGTGGGGGCGGTGTTTGACGGTACGCGTTGTCAAGACAACGTAGGTGCTTATCGCAGCGGATCGGTTGTGTTTTCACCGCCCTCAATGCCGTTTCTACCTCCACCTCCATTATTCGCTTCGACTTCCACCGAGACGATATCAGCGATCTTATTTTATCAGGGGTAGTCGGAAACAACGCAAAAAGTGTTTGATTAAATGGGCGAACATATGCAGCATTGGTTAATTAATGGTAGTATTACGGTCATTTTTAATAACTTAATAACGCGTTCGGGTGTTATGCGGTAGAACAGCAGTGTGCGGGTTCAAACGCCCCATTATCTGGGGTAGTTTCATCTGTTGTTCGTCTCATCATCCAGGGGTTGAACCCGCAACCGGGTAGTGTGCAGTCGTGTGTCACGGCCCGACCCCCATTTTAGGATTTAAAAAAAACTGTTTGTTTATACGGTCATGGACCGGTATAGAGAATCGTGCCCCGATCTGTTTTGCACCAAACTGTAGACATTGCTGGTATAAAACGCCAAAGGGAACATCCGTTTGCTGATGAAGCATGACCGATTCGTTCAGCGGAAGGCGAAAAAATTGCGGAACGCCAGCTGATCTCAACATAAACTTAAAGACTATATGGCCAAAACAGTCAAAAACTTAAAATTTTCGTTTAAACACAGATATATGGAGGAGGGACGCGTACTTTGAACACGACCGTGTCAGCACAAACCAGCCTTATTTACGAAATAGGAAAAATCGTAAAAGTGTGGGACTGTTATTCTCGAGAACAAATTGTTACATAAAATGAACGAATATGGCTTTTGCCTGTACTAGACTTTATTTTGTTTTATCTTTACATCCCAAAATTCATTGGCGCAGAACAAGACGACATTATGGAAGAAATAACTAAACTTCATAAAGATGATGAGGTCATGATGATGAGGTAGCTGTTCTGATGACCCATAGGAGGTTACGCAGAGGCCAGTGTTGAGAGGCAATAACTTCCAGGAATTGATCCAGGGGAGGGGAAGACGTGATGGACTATATGCGGCGTGAGACATGTCCCTTCCCCAGGCTGCAGGTTCCGGGATCCCACCAACGTTCTCTCTCTTCATCAATGCCTGAGTTATCGCAAGCTTTATCTTTCCATCTCTCTCTAAATCGTTCTTTTAATCTTTCTCCATTTCTCCCTCATACGCCGTATCCCTCATTTTCTCTGTCTCCTCTTCTCTTCTCTTGTTCTCGCTACCTTCTTTATTTCTACCTATCTTCTTGTCTTCCCTCTCCACCAGATCTCCTCTCTCCCACCACCCCTATCTCTATCTGTCTATATATCTCACACGCACACCTCTTTTCGTTCGCTCTCCCCATCCCCTCTCATCGCACCCCCGCCCCTTTTTAAATCTCCATTTCTCTCACACACGCCCCTTCTCTCTTTCCGCCCCCAGCCCTTACCCCCCCCCCCCCTCTCTCTCTCTCTCTCTCTCTTAGACAAGTAGAGGTTGGGAAGGTGTGAATGTTGCAGCGTTCTCACTTTACAAACTTACAGAACGCGGCAAGGTCGTGGCAATGTATGACAGGCAGCTGAGGGCTGCCTCGTTTAGGCACCGCATCCATCATACTGCTTGATGGTGATGGTCTTCAGAAACTTACGGGAAAGCAGCACCGTGGAGACCCCTAAGAGGAATTACCGCCTCCGTAGTATGCGCGTAAACCTATACGCTGTGGCATTCCTCACTGGTAATGTGCTATATTACCGTGTGATGGCGTCTGCGAGATGTCTGATTGGTGATTCTGGAGAAGCATAGATGGGATGAAAGAGAGAGAGTGTGCAGCAGTCGATAGTCGATAGCGGGGTATGATACTGAAGCCACGCCGGCAACTCGACTTTGCTGTGCTATCGTTTCATTAAACGAAAAGTTACTTAAATGTATTAAAAGTGAACTTTCTCCAAAGTCAGATATAACCACTGACTGATTTGATACTCGTATTAACACAGACTGGGAGAGTGACGAGGTAAAAAAGGAGTATATATCGAATTAAACGAAAGTGTGTCGTAACTAATTTAACTAATTTTATGTCACATAACATAAAATCTAGTTTAGTTTTAACATATTTTTATTGGAAACTGGAAAACAGGCACACTGCCTATGCGAATGCCTCTTGCTGGAGTACAGTATGAAATTGACCAAGCTGATAATCGTTCCGACGCTCTTTCGTTCCAGTAGGTAATAGTGTATCTCTTGGCAGTGTTTCTGGTAGGTGCAAATTGGAAGCAGGATGTGACTGGGCCATATGGATTCAATGGTACTCCATAGGCTCCATAGCCATGGCGACCAAAGATGGGTGGTTACCAACAGATTCCGGGGTGGGTGGGTCGGTGCTTGGGGGAAGTGGGTGATATAAGTGTGAAAGCGGTTACGGAAGGATCCGCAAATTCCAGGTTGGACTATGAGAGAGAGTTCTGCGGGAATGGAGAGTGATATCTACTAGGCTGTCGGAAGAGGGTGAGAGCGGGAGCGGGCGAAGGGGGTATGTGGGGGGGGGGGGGGGGGGGTGAGGAGGCGGAAGGGCAGAGACTGATATAACGGCACGAGACTGTCGCTATCTTATCCCAAGGTCACGTGAGCCCAATGCTCGCAATTTACCCAGATAACCACCGCTCAGCGGACTTAGAAAAAACGGCTCCCTCGTGGTACCGTTTGTAGCCGGCCAAGATGCGAAGGGTATGGAAGGGCAGTCGTTACGGGGTACGAAACACTAGTCTCGAGGTCTGTGCCGCGGTTGTTATGTCAATGGGAGAAAATAAATCAAGTGACTTTTAAGGTTAAGGTAAACTCACACCGGAAATGAATGCTTAAGCAACTCTATACTTTATTATTAATTTCATCAAGTGACATGATTGAATTACACATATTTGCAGGTAATTCTGTAGGCTAATACAGCTGTAGGCGAATAACACATACTGTTGATATATTTCACGTGGCTGATATATACGTCGGAAGGACAGATGTGGCAATGTTTATAATTGATTTATTTTGAGACCGCCATCGTGGAATGACGCCATTACTTTCTACAATTAATTAACCTTCAGCTAATATAATTAAAAGCACCATCATATTATATGAATGAATTTCTATTGGCCTATACTTGCTGATAGTAACCTTATGAGTTTAATCCATATAGCAGGAAAAAGATCAAGGAGATGGAGGGGGGGGGGGCGTATTTAGATATTAGCGGTGTATGTAGAGTATTCTCTTCACAGTTGATACATGTGGTTTGAAATGAAGGGGAGAGTTGGGGGTTTGGGCGGGGGGGGGGGGGGTGGGTGAAGGGGTATGTATGGTGAGAGGTGGGGGTTGAAGGGGGGTAAATAGTGGCAGTGGGAGTGACGTATGGCACCTTTCGTCGACACTCAATAGTAGCCTGCCTAGGGCTCCGTACGTGATCTGAAGTCTTCCAGCCCTGAGTAGTGGGGGTGAGATGGGGGTCGTGTGGGGGGATCGGGCGTGATGGAGGAGGGGGCGTGATGGGGGAGGGCATAGGTAAAGAGAGGGGGACTTGGAAGTCACGGATTTACGTCATAGATAATGCCCGAAGTACCGACTCAACCTTCCCTTGTAGAAGCTCATTGTCGGTTTAGTTTTTGTCGGCTACTAACTGAGACTGAAGTTTGGAAACAGCACACAATGGGGATACGACATACGTGTCGTCAGCGTGATTTCAGCCTTTCTATATAGCTGTGTATATATGAGCAAAAAACGCTTGAACGAACATTGTATATCTTATGGACTATATCTTGGTCGCGAAATTCGATCGGCGGCGGCGACCGTCTAGGCAAACAGGACAAGGCTAGCTGGTGCGATTCCTTTGGGTTGTTGCAAATGTGTGGACGTCAGTTAAAGGCAGGAACCTCTAAGGCACTGTCTCATACAGCGGAGATGTGGAAGACGGAGGGCCCATCTGGCGTACCTTGCCCTCGCTATGATGACTTCGGTGCTTGGAAGATGTAGCCGGCCTATGATGTTTATTTGTTGGCGGCAAAACATCAACAAGTCGCGAACCTTTGCCGGACTACGGACCACAATATGCTTGAGAAGAGGTCTGCGATGTACCTCCCATCATCGCCGAACGAGAAGTAATTGCATCAAGACCCCCACCCACCCTACCCCCACCCGTTGAAAGGAAAGAGACGGTACGGTCAGACTGTTGAAACGAAGCATCTGACGTCATCCGTCGTAGCTTGGTCAAATCTCCTCAGACGGCCATCTGTTATTTTAACCGACTAGATACCACCGGAGGCTTATTTCCTTCTGGAAGCCGCGTGTCCGATGGCTGCAGCCACCGGAACCAGCTTCCACTGGGCCCCACGGCGGCCCGGCCCGTGATGGTTCAGCGGGTTCAGCAGAGGTTGAACAGAAGGCCATAGCGAATTGCTGCCAGGGCTCCGCAGACATAGCGTATAGCCTTTGGCCTTTGCCGTGAGATTCTTGTATGGTGGGGTTCAGGGACGTTACGTCTCGTGGTTGGCTACAGGGTCAGCACTCGACGACGGCTCTCACCGAACACGCGCTCCGCTAATCACCATGCATGAAAGGTAAGTCGGCCACGGCTTTCGGAGAACGGGGTGTTATCTCTCATACATCATCCCCTCATCCGGGACCTCCCGCATGTCAACTTCCTGTATATACTAATGCTCGCTCCCATAACCTCTTCAGGGGTTCATTGGTTTTTTCCGTAAAATCATTACAATCGCTGTCTTAACTATGTAGAAAAGCTTTATGTTATGTTACCACGGTCTGGTTCATTCAAATGCACACTTGTTTTGATGTAAAACGTATTCCTGTCTCATATTGCTGTAGAACATTATCATTAATTCACTAGTGCTCCTTGCCTTGAGCTACGCTACTATGAAATGCAAAGTTCCGACTGCGACTTGGTCCAGCATATTAGCCTAAAGAACTGAAGATTGTTCATTCCGAACATGAAAAACACATTTGTAGAATAAATGATTAGGCTATATATTTGCATCAAAACATGTAGAATAAACTAATAAGGATATATATGTGGAAAAAACTATTCGTTTGCGTACATATTCGGGTTTAATATTGCCGCCTAAGTAAATGAGGTGATCTGGCTTTGGCCAGTTCATATGAAGATACACTCAGGTTACTGTCATCATGTACAGAGTTACTAAGCGAAGATGTTGGCGCGATCAAACACAAGGTTCTCTCTATGTCTTTAATCGAAGTGTTGTGTATTAAGCAAGGAAGACGCTATATTGTTGAGGAAGGCAGGTGCAAAGTCGGGCAGTAAAACTCTTCTTTTCGTGTTACACGGTCGCTTGGTTCGGTCATAGGCTAGACTCGATAATGGCAAGGTCACGACCTCCGCGCGCAAGTGGCGATGATAGTCACGTGACGACCCAATGTCTGCAACGATGGCTAATACAGTTAATGTCCAGCTAACGCAGCCGCAATGCACCGTGGGATCGGTGTTATCGCGGAGTTAATAAACCTAATGAGGATACCTGGAATCGAGCAACATGGCGGTTGTAAACGTTGAAAAACATCCGGTTTGAGAAGCCAGAGTGCAGACATGGGGCGAGGATTGATCTGGGAAGGAGCATTCAGCGTCCTGTTAAATGCTCCATGATGGGGGTAACACCGTGCCAGCACTATGTGAACTCACGTGACCTCCAAACTTCCGGCTCTAAATCATCCCATTCGCGCCGACCCGGGATGACTCATGCGCCCGTTGCATGCTGGGAAATGTCCGGGGTTAACCGCAGAGACAGGCTAAGGACGAGGACTGTCGTTAATGCAACGCTTAACAGGAGCATCTTGCAGAAAGCTCTGGGAGTTGTGGTGATATAGAGCTGCAACTGTTGCCAGTGAACACTTCGCGATGACTGAAAGCCTCCTTGACTGTGCCAAAACGACTACCGCGGATGACTGCCTTCAATTTTTAGGTTTTATATTCAACCACGCTTTATTTTTTAAAAATTTTAGTGCTTCGATTTAATTTAGATTTTATAGCTGCCATGATTAATTCAATTTTTGTAACCCTTCTAATGATTACGTCAACGTTACTAGCAATTTCAAACATTTTGTCACAGTAAAATTATGCTATGAAGAAGTTATCAAGCCTTCCTGAAGCAGAATGTGTACATTTCCCCGCAGTGTCCTATGCCATAATATATCAAGGAGAGACCAAGGCCGTTATCTTTATCCTAAGTGGGGTCCTTATATCCTGAGGAAAGCCACTGCCACTGCTAACTAGGATGGTTATGGATGAACCCATCGGTCAGCGTGGGCCTTACGTCTGGTGAGGTGGTGAGGGGCGTCTGGGGAACGGGGACGAGGGAGTCGGTAAACTAGGTGGAGGAGCGAAATACGTATGTAGCGTATTGTTAGGCGATAGAACGGTGTCAAGGTTTCGTAGTTTGGGTCTACCTGTCCTGACAGTATGGGTTCAGGAAGAAGGTCCTGGTAGAAGGAGGATGGAGGGAGGGAGTGGGGGGTGGGGGGGGGCGGAGTGGATTTTAGGGGAAGTTAAATGAAGGGAAGAAGACCTGATGTGGTCCCATGACTAGTTGACCCGTGCGGCGTCTCATTGGGTTTTTAACAATGCTGATCGTTCCTCCTACCTCGCCATTCCCTACATGTTGGTCTAGCTACATCACCTAGGCGATCCATCATACTCTATCCCCAAGCCTCTGGTGGCCTCTTAACCAGGGTATGGTCATCGTCGTCATGATGAACGCTTTCTACCGGCGTCTTGCCAAAAAAACATTTCTTTTATTACATGGGCCTAGAATGTGCCCGGGCTGTGTTTGTCTGCTCCGTGAACAAGGCCAGCCCTCGGGTCAAATACAGGCCCTGGTGAGGCCCCGGATGTGTGTAAACAGCGCCACCACGCGGCTATAACAAAAACCATGTTTGAGACTCAACGATTGTAGCCTTGGCTGAGATGGATGACGCGGCGCAGAGAACTTCGCCGTCCACGGCGCTCATCCCAGCCTATGGAACAAAAGCAGAAGGCAACCCCCATAGTTGTTAACATGGATTACGGTTGTCAGGATTCGTGCCAAGTGCTGCCAATCTTCTGGAGTTTTCTAAACAAATTCAAAACAATGAGGACTGTAAAATACACGTTCAAACCCTCTTTGCATTGATTTGTTAATTACCTTACTTAGTTTCTTTTTGGATTACTTTACGGCACATCTGCATTATTTCGTATTTTCTTAAGGGTATTTTTAAAACTAAATGCGTGTAATCAGTATGTTTATGCCAGCGGATGTTACCGGTACTCAGTAAACTGAGATGGGAGCGTGTCTCAAGTAGAACGGTATGGTTTACCCCCAGAATAACCATCGTATCTTGTCCTGTAAATAGTCGAAACACCGCTGAATGACGTCATGTTATTCTATGCATTGGCAATAGTTTTAATGTATTTATTTTACATATCCTTCATCTCTTTATTGGTATTGAAAGCTGTTGTATCATTCCAACGCCACATAGCAAGAGCTAATTCAGGATGCCTTGATTGACATTTGGCTGCTGGAACGTAAAGCAAAGATCGACGGACCAATACTGTTGTCATCTTGTTCGTTTTATACTAGCAGCTCGCATACTCCGAGCTTCCTCCTCTTGCTGTATTTTCCACGGCAAACCTATGTTGATTTTTGCGCTTTTCTTTTTACGAAGCGAAGGGAGGGGGAAGGACTGGCAAAGGATACCTCTCCCCTACCTCTCCCCTACACCACACACCGCAAGACTCAGGGCCATAAAATAGCGAAACCCCGCAAAGTGCACGAACTCAAGTGCCCGATAACTGGTATTACTATTCTTTGAATCCGGCTGAGAGCACTCTTTGGTAGAGGGCGCTGTAGGCCCTCTGTCTAGACTGTGTCTAGCCACGCCTTGTTGAATAAAGACCTTTCACCCCTAACAGGTTGCCGTGCACATAAAACCGCTCCACACGTCGCCTTTATGTATTAACCCGAGCAGGAAATGCACCGCAGAGCCTTTAATCCAAACCATTAATCAGCAGTTTTTGTATCGTGCTACAAATAATGTAAACGTTTCAGACATAAATTCCATTGTAGAACAATTTACTCTCCATCCTACTATTACGTGAACTGGATTAGCAGTGGCGAGAAGTGGAACTGTCAGGGAGTATGTAAGGGTGGCATTCCTCAATTGCTACACGTGAGTCATATTCTTCCAAACCAACGAGACAGTGACAGCATGCCAGGCTTTTGGGATTTCGGAAGGCAATTTTATTTTATGATATGGTCGGGTATATTTGCGTTCTGACTGTCATTTGCGACTAGTCGGGGTAGCGATATGTTAAATGCATTTAAGCCCATGGAACTGCAAAATGTTGTGTAATGGCGAGGTTTCACATTTCCGATATGATGTATATTTATTTAAAACACTTTGAACCAATAAAACAGGCTTGATACCCTCGTGTTCATACCAGACACGATAAACACAATAGACACCATTAACTAATTCATTAATTTAATATCACTCAATCACACATACCATTTTTTTTCTGCTTATACCGACGTTGTATGCAGATGTTCATCTTCAAATCTGTCCGGCATTTCCTCATGGTATAATGCCACTTGGGCTGACGTTCGGCGTCCTCTTTGTGATATCACCACATCTGTTCCGTGTTTTAGTCACTCGCTAATCGCTAATCTTAGTCAGTAAGTTAGTTCTTATAACGAAAAAAAAAACGCATTCATTATTGAAAGCGTGTGCGCAATATAATACATCACCCCGACCTGTGGAGGCGAGATACCTCTGGCGGAGTGGATTGCCCGATGAGTGTTGGATTTCCGAGTTATTAACTATGACTACGCAGCGGAAATATGTGCAAAAAATAGGATGATATAAGAGGAGTGTGTGGCGGTAGTATATGAATTTCCACCGCACGAAACTCTGGTGAGTCACTTGCAATTATGATTACCTGATCGGTGCCAGATGCACTGCATCTGGCCACAGCGCCAACATGTCGTATAAAAGCTGCCCTTCATGACCAGCTTCTAACAGGGACAGTTCACTCTCGGTTATATCCCGTGAATGCAGTGATAGCGCTCAAAGCCAAGTGTTCCGGGTGAACGCGTCCATCCGAGGTAGCCGCATTCGTCTAACCCAAAAAGCGTCCAGACATGTGTTAAGACTATTAAGTGGCGCGTTCCGTTGGCAGCCGTGTGCACTGCGAGGGGGTGTCTGTGTATGTATTGCACTCCTCTGACACGTCTTACCTTCTCTTGCCATATTACTTATTCCTTTATTACTATATGGGGATGATTATTTAACGACTGCCGAACGATTTGGGCATTACGTCAACCTTAAGGCAAGGTTGCCTTGTGATACTTTTGTGGGCAAGGCAGAACGTAGACTTCTCTCCATATAGTAATTAATCCTAGTCAATTGAAATAGACACATGGAGCTGCATGTGGAAGCTGATGTGGATCTGAATCTGAACCTGCATCTGCATCTCAATCTGGATGTGAATTTGAATCTGTATTCGAACGCTTAGGTCTGTTATGGTCGACATTGCCTATGTGGTATTCACGCTTGGTAGGTTATGCATTGGTATGTACATGTCCATCTGTGACCATTTTTTGATGATCTCTATCTATAGTACAACAACATATGTATATATTTTTTATACAAATGTATATATATTTTATACACATGTATATATTGTTTATACACATGTATATATTTTTTATACAAATGTATATACTTTTTATACAAATGTATATTTTTTTATACAAAGGGATGTTTTGTTCCACCTTTCATGCTAGAACCCACGAAATAGACTAGTGCAGTAAATAGTAGGCGTGAGTCATACCGAACAAATTCTAACATGGAATGGCCAACGTTTTGTAACGTACAAATACCCCTCTGTTACATATATATATATGCAAATATACAAACTGTTATGCGCCGACTATTAGTACCACAGTGACATTATTTCGTTCACATATATAATAATGACTTTTCTTTCTCATTTGCATGGCGATGACATGACAGCCTGTTCAGCACCGTCGCCAAGCTCGCCAAAGTTAACATCCGTAACGATGACGACCTCATCGACCGGCTCAACCACCGCTACTCCGTCATCTTCCTCATAGTCTTCACCTTCATCGTGTCGACGACGCAGTACGTGGGCAACCCGATCCACTGCTGGTGTCCCGCCTACTTCACCTCCAACCATGAGGGCTACACCGACAGCGTCTGCTGGATCTCCAACACATACTACATCCCCGAGAACGCGGTGGCGGGTCAGCCTGGCGCTCTCAAGCAGCACATCGGGTACTACCAGTGGGTGCCCGTCGTGCTACTGGTTCAGGCCCTGCTCTTCTACATCCCGTGCTTACTCTGGAGGGTATTCAGCGACCGCTCCGGGATTAACATCCAGAATCTGGTCGAGTCCGCCGAGACGATCCAGAACGCGCTGTATCCGGAGCGTCGGGACAAAACGCTAAAGTACATGATCCGCCATCTGGATCACTACCTGGAGTACCAGCGCGAGTACCGCGGCGGATGTTGCGTCAGCATCAAGCACTTCCTGGCCAGGCACTTGTGTCTGGTCTGCGGTAATCGCTACGGGAATTACCTCGTGGCGCTGTACATGTCCACCAAAGTCTTCTACTTCTGCAACGTCATCTTGCAGCTGTTCATGCTGAACGGCTTCCTGGGGACGGATTATCATTTGTACGGCATAGAACTCATCCGGGACCTGATCATGGGGCGGGACTGGCACGCGTCGCGTCGCTTCCCCCGCGTCACGCTGTGCGACTTCCAGATTCGCCAGATGGGCAACGTGCACGCCCACACCGTGCAGTGTGTCCTCCCCATCAACCTCTTCAACGAGAAAATCTACATCTTCCTCTGGTATTGGTTCGTGATGGTCGCCATGGCGACGTGCCTCAGCTTCATTCGCTGGGTCTGGGTCATCGGTTTCCGCTACAGCCGGATACGATACATCCGCAAGCACCTGAAGATCATGGCCAAGCTCAACCGCGACAGTGACCGCGACAAGAAGCTGTCGCACAAGTTCACGGAGATGTACCTCCGGCAGGACGGCGTGTTCGTCCTTAAGCTGGTCGCTAAGAACTCCACGGACCTGGTGGTGGCGGACATCGTGGCGGCGCTGTGGGAGAACTACAAGAGCAAACCGCTGAACGCCCGGCCCCAGGACGATGCCGACGACAGCGGTAGCATTGCCTGAGCAGCCACACCAGTAGTAACCGCCGCTAAAAAGACGAGGAAGAAGCGGAATTTATTCAGATGTAACGATCCGCCCCTTTGAAGAAATCATAAAATGCACTGTCACGTTGCAATCAAAGATGGCGGATCACTGCACTGAAAAGCACTCGACAACCTGGTGGGATGTTATGACTTCCTTCCGCACGCGTTCACTTATATTTTCTTTTTTCATTTTCGTGGCACTGCATAGTGGCACCCTGACCTTTAAGTGATGACGTCACTTACTCTCATCGCAAGAAAAAGGGATTCTTAGGATGACGTCACTAATTTTGTATCACGCTCGCCGGATGGAGTGCTTCTTTCACCGGAAGTGATTTTGTTGAATACGCGTTGATTCTCGGCTAATGATTCCAGATCTTATTTTTTAAAGAAAGATAGATCTCTTGGACTGCAGCGAAGCTTACAGTTTACCCACCCCGTCCCCTCCGCCACCCTATCCCTAGCTTGCCTGGGCGCAACCCAAGCCAACCTGACAAATATGCTACTTTCACAACAAAACCCTCTGGGTTTCGATTGATTCCCCTCCATGAAGATTAGGCAACACTCTTTTTTGCGCATCAGTTGAGAGATTACAAGTCTCTTTATTATCTTAGCGGGACTTGCTGGATGCCTTTACTACACTGTGTATGGTACATGATTGAAAAGAACACTCCATTTGCTTACAAGCTACAGAAGTAACCCTTTTCCCAGGATTAATACCCGGCTAAATATGACGCAATATTTGGCGTATCGGTTGATGCAGCGAGGTTCGGGGCCATAACGGACGGAGCTTAGTGGCAATGGCACCATCGCATCTTTCTACACCCTGCGGATCGCTTAAAAACAACAAGACAACGGACGTCACCAAAGTATGTGAGCAGCAAGTACACAAACAAAACATGATGGCGTCACCGAAGAATGAGCAAAACATCTACACACATCAGTATGACGTCATGGGAGTGTGAGTGGTCACGTGTTAACATACAGCATGATGACGTCATCGGCAGAGTGTGGGTGTGCTAAAGATTCAACACATAATATGATCACGTCACCGGAACGTCTGGTTAAATATCAACGCACAAAATAATGACGCCATCGGCGTGTGTGGTAAAGAGTCAAGACCCAACATGATGTCACTAACGACATGTGCTCAATTATCGCCATCAGACTGTGGTGCAGTACCAACACACGCACACATTAATGACGTCACCGGAGTGTGGGGGGACAGTATAACCCATGTTTGCGCCACAGTGGTTCTCCATTGCTTCTTTTCGCTGGCCCCACTGCTTAGCTGTCCCTTTTGCGGCCCACACCTGCACCTACCCCCACGAGGGCCCGCTGCTACCCCTCTGACAACAGCGGACTACAACGATCGTCGCCTGAGACACTCCATAGAACTAGAAGCGCTTTCATTTACAAGGTAAGTCAGGGATGTTAAAACAAAATTAGCAGTGATACGCAGGACCGTCTCGCTAGCTTCTACTGTTCATTTCGTTTATACCCTCATCATGAATACCCGATGCACGTAGGGAGGGATCATTGTGGATGTGTGTGTGTGTGTGGGGGGGGGGGGGTTGAGTTACAACCACACAACTTTTGGTCGATATAAACCCTTTGTCCCAAGCAATGCTACAAAAACTGCTGGAACATTACTTAATGCACCTAAATGGCGAATTAATATCCTATTTTTTTTTTCATCGGACAGACCTCTTAATCTTAAGCTTTATATTGATTGGTAAATAGATGTGCTACACATTCATTACAAGTGTGAATAGTGTGCTACATATTCATTACAAGTGTGAATAGTGTGCTACATACTCATTACAAGTGTGAATAATGTGCTACATATTCATTACAAGTGTGAATAGTGTGCTACATATTCATTGCAATATGGTTGTATGTCTCATGGTACATGGGGCATATTATGTCGGTCCAGGAGTAGGTCTTTTATTGCGGTTATTAATGCGGTGTCGTGTCCTCAACTAGGAACACTGTATTTATTGCTCCAGGGTACGGTCAGAATCATATATATATCAATTATGTTACAGTTCGTGTAGATTTTGTCCATGGATCATCCACCGACCGCACCACCCTATACGCCCCCAGTCACCCGCCCTACCTACCTTGCATTACTCGCTATTCAATCATTATGTCCCTATCCTCCAATGTCGCCCCCCACCACCCCCCTCGAGAAAAAAACACAAGAGCGTAACTGCCGACTGTCAAGCGAGGCACACCCACGCATCTATTCCCTCCACCACCGGTACCCGCTCACTCCCTTCCCTCCCAGTCACCCTCACGAAGACCCCCACGCCATAGCCACACTTTTCTAACCCCCCTTCCCTCCCACTCACCACCGACGGTAACTCCCGCCACCCCCACAATACGTGCCCCGTCCATCCAGTTTCTGGAATTCGGCACGGGTGATGTATATCATTGCTGACTCATCCAGAGGGGATGGAGGAGGGTGCTGGGGAGGGGGAGGGGAGGGGGAGGGGAGGTACGGTATAGCTGGCGCAGCTGTAGGGGTGTCATGAGGTAGGCGCGGGTAGGGCACCCACAGAGCCAGACCAGAGAGAGAGGGAGACCCAGGGGGGCGGGGGTGTATCAAGTCTCGACTCTGTTTACAAAACGCACACACCTTACTTGTGCGCCTTCAAGGTTACCTTTGTGTCCCCAGAATCAAGGCTATCGCTTGAAATGTCAGGCCAGAAAAGAGAGAGTTTTCTTCTTCACCGACTGCGGTGGATCGAGGGAATAGCCTTATAATCCGTAGGCAAAGGAACACTGTAGAAATAGCAACGAGACATTTTTTTCCCTCCGCCCTGACTGTGTTGTCTTCAGTATACACGCTGGCGAGCCCCGCTCCCCCCCAGCCAAGCACCCCCCCCCCCCCCTGTCCCGCCCACATACACACACACACCAGCCATAGCAAGCCTGGCACACCTTCTCGTTCCCGCCCGTCCACCCTGGCTTGGCTTGGGCTTCATGGCTTTAGGAAGGCGACTCTGGAAGCTGTTATATACCAAGAGGGGCGGGAACATGATACTTGATATCACCCCAACCCACAATCACCGCCCGACCACCAACCTCGACCATCTCCACCCCCCACCCCCCACCACCACCCCGACCCGCCAAACCCCAGCCTCCTATTTCCATCCTTCCTCACCATCACTCTCAACCATCCACCCCTCCCGCGCCCGCGCGCCAATCTCATTCCGCAATACCTACCTTTCTCCCCCCTCCCCCCGCTTTCCTAGCCACACCCCACACCCCCACCCCCCCCCCATTCACTCTCCCTGCCAATCCTGCCATCCTGTTTTTCTTCTGGATCGGCAGCCGCGTGAGTGCACAGTGCACAGCCGGGCTGTCTCCATCTGCCCCGCTCCCCCCTCCACCGCCACCATCCCCCACCTCTGGTCTATGGAGTGGCCAGCCTCATCCCCCAGCGCCAACGCCAGCGCCGCCGCGGTTACCACGCCGTCGATCGCTATCTAAGGCCGGCCTCTGGCTCTCCAGCTCCGCAGCTCTCTGGATCACCGGATCTGTGGCTGAAGGCCTCGGCGGCCCGCTGCACGCTGCTCCGGATGCTGCTGCTGCTGCTGCTGCGGCGGCGGCGGCGGCTGTTCCGGCGGCTGGTGCTGCGGCTGGTGCTGCTGTTGCGGCTGTGGGCGGCTCGCCTCACTCATACGTTGTATTCACAAGTGTTTCAAATAAGCAGTGAGCAATGCAGCGGGCTCGCCAGGCTCAGACTAGGCTGAGGCTAGGCTGAGGCGAGGCTGAGGCTACGTTGAGGCTACGTTGAGGCTAGGCTCCAGCTAGGCTTAGGGATAGGCTAGGCTGAAGCTAGGTTGAGGCTAGGCTCATGGTAGGCTCAGGGTAGGCTTAGGCTAGGCTCAGACTAGGCTGAAGCTATAGGCTCATGCTAGGCTGAAGCTATTGGCTCATGCTAGGTTCCAGACTATGTTCAGGCTAGATTCAGGCTAGGCTCAGGTTACTGGCCCTAGTTGAAGCGAAGCTGTGGCTCTGGCTGTAGTCCGGTGGGTCTGGCTGTAACCCTGTGGGTCTGGCTGTAGCCCCGTGGGTCTGGCTGTAGCTTTGTGGGTCTGGCTGTAGCCATGTGGGTCGGACTGTAGCCCTGTGGGTCTGACTGTAGCCCTGTGGGTCTGGCTGTAGCCCTCTGAATCTGGCTGTAACCCGGTGGGTCTGGCTGTAACCCTGTGGGTCTGACTGTAGCCCTGTGGGTCTGACTTTAGCCCTGTGGGTCTGGCTGTAGCCCTCTGAATCTGGCCGTAGTCATGTGGGTCTGACTGTAGCCTCGTGGGTCTGCCTGTAGCCCTGTGTGTCTGGCTGTAACCCTGAGAGTCTGGCTCTAGTCCTGTGGGTCTAGCTGTAGTCATGTGGGTCTGGCTGTAGCCCCGTGGGTCTGGCTGTAGCCCTGTGGGTCTGGCTGTAGCTCTGTGGGTCTGGCTATAGCTCTGTGGGTCTGGCTGTAGCTCTTTGGGTCTGGCTGTAGCCCCGTGGGTCTGGCTGTAACCCTGTGGGTCTGGCTGTAGCACTGTGGGTCTGGCTGTAGCCCTGTTGGTCTGGCTGTAGCTTTGTGGGTCTGGGGCTGTAGCCCTGTGGGTCTGACTGTGGCTCTGTGGGTCTGGTTGTAGTCCTGTGGCTCTGGCTGTAACCCTGTGTGTCTGGCTGTAGCCATGTGAGTCTGGCTGTAGCCCTGCGGGTCTGGCTGTAGCCCGGTGGGTCTGTGGATCTGGCTGTAACCATTTGGCTCTGGCTGTAGCCCTGTGGGTCTGGCTGTAACCATGTGGCTCTGGCTGTAGCCCTGTGGGTCTGGCTGTAGCCCTGTGGGTCTGGTTGTAGCCCTATGGGTCTGGCTGTAGTCCTGTGGGTATGGCTGTAGTCCTGTGGTCTGGCTGTAGCCCCGTGGGTCTGGCTAAGGCCCTGTGAGTCTGGCTCTAGCCCTGTGGGTCGGGATGTAGTCCTGTGGTTCTGGCTGTAGCCATGTGAGCCTGGCTGTAACCATATGGCTCTGGCTGTAGGCCTGTCGGTCTGACAGTAGCCCTGTGGGTCTGGCTGTAGCCCTGTGGGTCTGGTTGTAGCCCCGTGGGCCTAGCTGTAGCCCCGTGGGCCTGGCTGTAGCCTGTGGGCCTGGCTGTATCCTGTGGGTCTGACTGTAGCCCTGTGGGTCTGGCTGTAGCCCCGTGGGCCTGGCTGTAGCCTGTGGGCCTGGCTGTATCCTGTGGGTCTGGCTGTAGCCCCGTGGGTCTTGCTGTAGCCCCGTGGGCCTGGCTGTAGCCCTGTTGGTCTAACGGTAGCCCTGTGGGTCTGGCTGTAGTCCAGTGGGTCTTGCTGTAGCCCTGTGGGTCTGGCTGTAGCTCTGTGGGTCTGATTGTAGCCCTGTGGGTCTGGCTGGAGTCTTGTGGGTCTGGCTGTAGCCTTGTGGGTCTGGCTGTAGCCCTGTGGGTCCGGCTGTAACCCTGAGAGTCTGGCTGTGGTCATGTGGGTCTGGCTGTAGTCATGTGGGTCTGGCTGTAGCCCCGCGGGTCTGGCTCTACCCATATGGTTCTGGCTGTAGCCCTGTGGGTCTGGCTGTAGATCTGTGGGTCTGGCTGTAGCCCCGTGGATCTGGCCATAGCCCTGTAGGTCTGGCTGTAGTTATGTGGGTCTGGCCGTAGCCCTGTGGGTCTGGCTATAGCTCTTTGGGTCTGGCTCTAGCCCTGTGGGTCGGGATGTAGTCCTGTGGTTCTGGCTGTAGCCCTGTGAGCCTGGCTGTAACCATATGGCTCTGGCTGTAGGCCTGTCGGTCTGACAGTAGCCCTGTGGGTCTGGCTGTAGCCCTGTGGATCTGGTTGTAGCCCCGTGGGCCTGGCTGTAGCCCCGTGGGCCTGGCTGTAGCCTGTGGGCCTGGCTGTATCCTGTGGGTCTGGCTGTAGCCCTGTGGGTCTGGCTGTAGCCCCGTGGGCCTGGCTGTAGCCCCGTGGGCCTGGCTGTAGCCCTGTGGGTCTAACGGTAGCCCTGTGGGTCTGGCTGTAGTCCAGTGGGTCTTGCTGTAGCCCTGTGGGTCTGGTTGTAGCTCTGTGGGTCTGGCTGTAGCCCTGTGGGTCTGGCTGTAGTCTTGTGGGTCTGGCTGTAGCCTTGTGGGTCTGGCTGTAGCCCTGTGGGTCCGGCTGTAACCCTGAGAGTCTGGCTGTAGTCATGTGGGTCTGGCTGTAGTCCTGTGGGTCTGGCTGTAGCCCCGCGGGTCTGGCTCTACCCATATGGTTCTGGCTGTAGCCCTGTGGGTCTGGCTGTAGATCTGTGGGTCTGGCTGTAGCCCCGTGGATCTGGCCGTAGCCCTGTAGGTCTGGCTGTAGCCCTGTGGGTCTGGCTGTAACCCTGAGGGTCTGGCTGTAGTTATGCGGGTCTGGCCGTAGCCCTGTGGGTCTGGCTATAGCTCTGTGGGTCTGGCTGTAGCTCTTTGGGTCTGGCTCTAGCCCTGTGGGTCGGGATGTAGTCCTGTGGTTCTGGCTGTAGCCCTGTGAGCCTGGCTGTAACCATATGGCTCTGGCTGTAGGCCTGTCGGTCTGACAGTAGCCCTGTCGGTCTGACAGTAGCCCTGTGGGTCTGGCTGTAGCCCTGTGGGTCTGGTTGTAGCCCCGTGGGCCTGGCTGTTGCCCCGTGGGCCTGGCTGTAGCCTGTGGGCCTGGTTGTATCCTGTGGGTCTGGCTGTAGCCTTGTGGGTCTGGCTGTAGCCCCGTGGGCCTGGCTGTAGCCCTGTTGGTCTAACTGTAGCCCTGTGGGTCTGGCTGTAGTCCAGTGGGTCTTGCTGTAGCCCTGTGGGTCTGGCTGTAGCCCTGTGGGTCTGGCTGTAGCTCTGTGGGTCTGGCTGTAGCCCTGTGGGTCTGGCTGTAGTCTTGTGGGTCTGGCTGTAGCCTTGTGGGTCTGGCTGTAGCCCTGTGGGTCCGGCTGTAACCCTGAGAGTCTGGCTGTAGTCATGTGGGTCTGGCTGTAGTCCTGTGGGTCTGGCTGTAGCCCCGCGGGTCTGGCCCTACCCATATGGTTCTGGCTGTAGCCCTGTGGGTCTGGCTGTAGATCTGTGGGTCTGGCTGTAGCCCCGTGGATCTGGCCGTAGCCCTGTAGGTCTGGCTGTAGCCCTGTGGGTCTGGCTGTAACCCTAAGGGTCTGGCTGTAGTTATGTGGGTCTGGCCGTATCCCTGTGGGTCTGGCTGTAGCCCTGTGGGTCTGGCTGTAACCCTGAGGGTCTGGCTGTAGTCATGTGGGTCTGGCTGTAACCCTGTGGGTCTGGCCGCAGCCCTGTGGGTCTGACTGTAGCCCTGTGGGTCTGAATGTAGCCCCGTGGGTCTGGCTGTAGCTCTGTGGGTCTCATTGTAGCCCCGTGGGTCTGGCTGCAGCCATGTGGATCTGGCATTCGCCTTAGCGTCTTGACCTATCATGAACTCGTCCACACATGATGCACGCATATCACCTACATCATACCACCCGCGGCGGGCCTCCAGGGTAGAGGAGCTGGGGGATAAGATCCCCCCCCCTCCACACACACACCCCATCCACCCCCGCCAATCTGCCAGCCATACACATAGCACTCACCCAGCAACGTGTCATTTTTTGTCAGAATGGAATTTCCGAGATTTCACATTTTTTTCTGGGGTTTATTTTTTAGAAAGGTACAGGGTTAGGTTTCACTCACTAAAAAGAGGCGCGATGGATGCTTGCCTTCGACGCTTACATGTTGGATTTCATACAGCTGTATAAAGACGACAAGGTGAATGTCAGTGCATCCGCAGTGGCCCCAGTATAGCGGGGTGAGGTGGCTTTGTCCCCCTACCGTGTCTCACAAAGAATGGGTCAAATGCACGTAATATCAATTAATGCAAACTCAGTGATTGCGCGGGTGCTTGGTTACGGTGCTTAATTGGTACTATTTCATTTTGGCATGAACACGAAAAGTAAATAGGTAGTATTTAAACACAAATTACGAACATTATTGTAATGACATTAATAATCGATAAGATTGAACCAGCTCTCTAGAGGCTAAATTCATGGTTAGAATTAGTGTTAGCTGGTCGGCTAATATTGGCACATGGTAACATTTCGCACACATGGAGTACATTTCGTATAAATTATTTTATGTTATTCATTAATTTCATAAAATAATTATTTAGTTTCCGAAGTATCTCATGTTAAAAACTGATTCACGCTAGCACTGTCCAGTATTCGCCCGAAGGAATCAATGGTAATCTCATCCTTTGCAGCTGCGCCTGGCAGGTAGAGAGACACGGCCGGCGGTCCACCTGGAGTCCTGGACTCACGGATGGATCGGTTCCTGATCCAGACTGCCTGGAGCGGCCCCAGGAGTTGGCCGGCCACTGTCCAGCATGCATTCCAGAACGCGGGGGGCGAACGGGACCGGATCGAAATCTCCGGAGACGGAAATAGAAACTTATTAAACGGCTTTCCATAGCGGACGGTCGGCCAACCCGGGAGCGTCTGGCGTCTGCCAGGATCCAGACGAACTCTAGCGGCCTCGTCTGGATTTCAATGGGGATATAGGAACCCAACCCGATGTGGTAAGGTCTATATTTGTCTGGATCTACCGTGTCCAGAGTGTAGGCCGTTCGCATGCAACAGCTGGGCTCTATTTCAAGTCTTATTTGTAGAATTTTCCTTGAAAACTAGTCTTTCCTAATTCCTTATTCGGAATCGGTTTAACAATGTTTTCAATGGGAAAAATAGCCTTTTTCATGAGAAAAAAATATTCACTTAATTATCATTAAATGGCCCATGAGTTTCAAACTGAGACAATGAAATTATTCAAGGAAACTGTCGCGAAAAGAACAGACGATTAAGGTGCTCTAAATATATGCAAACATATATTTGATACTAATAATACAATACATATCGTCTACTTTATTTATTGTCTAATTATTGTTTAATTTACCTATAGTCCAGAACTTTGCATAGGAAGAAGTCGAGTTTAATAATAATAAATGGGCAATTTCTTTGAATAGCCAGTGATCATGTTGTGCCTTTATCAACAACACCAGAAGTGCCAAAACACGCATTATAATTGTTTTTGATAGTTTATCAATGGCTGCATTTTACAAACAAGGTGTTCAAATTGATCCTCTAATAATCCTGTTAAATAATGTATGCAAATGTCCTGCGCAAATGGGATATACAAATAAAATTGGTGCGGACCCTGCGTATTTCAAGAGACTATGTAATTGTATTACATAATTGAGCCCAGGCAAAATTGTGCCTTGCCCCAAAACTGCTGCCCGAATTTACGATGTTAACGAGTCCAACAAAAAAGGTGCTAGAAATGAATACGAAGTAACCAGTTTTTCTTGGTGAAGGTTGTGTGTACAAAGGACAGGACCAACTATATTATAAATGTTTACTCATGTCGTTGTACGGTTTAACTCATGTTGTGTATACAGGTGGCAGGAACATGTCTCATGCTTCAAACGTCTTGTCAATAATGTTATCAATTGTTGCTTTTGTACATAAAAAATAAGGTTACTTTTGTAGTTTTGCAGAGCCCACAACACCTGATTGACAAAGCGTGTGAATATCAAAAAGATGCATGGAACGAAATGCGAACACTCATACAGGGAGTTTTGGTCCGTTGATTCTATTTTCACTGATATATGTGGCTATAGGGATTGACGCTTCTTCGTGGCCCGTGAGCACGTGAGCGTGTACGCATGCGCGAGAGCTGTGATCGCAGAAGACAAGCTTACATAAGGGCTAAATTAGCATTACATACATTTATTACGCGCGTTGTCATTGGGCGGATGTTTATCGATTCTGGTAAAGGTGGTTATTGCTGCACACATTTTTCATGGAATGACCTATTTATTTGTAACAAAGGTTATCAGCTAGACAAAGAGAAAACGATCTGCTGAATATTTGTGTGGCACGCATTGGACCGTTGAGTACCCTAGCTCCTTGTGATCTCATTGTAAACATGACGTATTGCTATACTGTTACCAATTTAAGCATTTGGTTATAGGTTATGCACGATTCAGAGTGTTTAGAGATTACTTTGATCGTTCGTTCATTATCGAATTAAAATGTTAAAATCGTCTGGTTCTGTGCGCCGATGTTTGAATTTGGAATACTGTTAACATACTATACACTGAAACCGCGATAGTGGTTTTACGCAGAAGAGTATCATGATTCTATTTGATGTAGAACAGTCCGACGAACCTTTTGACGTAGAACAGTCGCAAGATTCCGTTTGGTCTAGATCAGTCAGATGAACCTTTTGACGTTGAATAATGGCAAGATTCTGTTTAGTGTAGAGCAGTCAGATAAACATTTTTGACTTAGAACAACCGCAGGATCCCTTTGGCGTGGAGCAATATATGTTTAAATAGCCAGTTAAGCTATATAACCAGACGGAATATATGGCTTGTAAGAAGTGAAGAGGTATGTCCACGTCTACGGTGCTTTATGCTTCCTTTACAAAAAAACGTTTTGCTGTTTTCTTCATGTTGAAGTTTATAACGGTAGTAGGTGTAGTTCCTAAGCCAGCGTTCTGTCCGCCTGTCTAGTTTCGTACGGGTGTTGTTAACTCTTGGCACATTCATAACTTGCTTTTGTTCATCTAAATATTTACTCGCATTAACCATTTATAAATCGGTCACTCGGCTCTGTGAGAGTCACTTGCTTCACGATTGTCTCACATACGCATTGAATGCACATTGGGAATTTCGATTGGTATCGCGTACGACATACACTCTACTTGTATAATGTTTCGATTAGGAAAACCGTAATTTCCGGCATATACGTCGCGACTTTGTATAAGCCGCTGTATAGCATTGGAGTACTTATATCCATCTTCGCGGGCTGAGCTTGCGGGGGGAAAAACGTGACTTATACACGGGGAAATACGGTAGCTGTAAGTGTTTTCTATCATAGACCCCCGTCTTTCTCTGCTTTGATGTATATATTCGGACATTGAAGCTAGATGAGTCAGTAGATGCTTAAAACGCGAGCTGTTAGTGTTGACCTCTGTATAACCTCCGTAAGGCGTTATTTATTTAATTTAAACCTACGTGGTATTCGTTACCCAGTGTCTTTATCGTGTTTCTATTTATGTGTTATCGTATATCGTTCAACTTTTATATTTATTTCGTCGTTTGTTTTCCTGTTCTGTTTATGTTTTCAGTTTTAATTTGATGTGAAACTCCTCACGTGCGTCCATAGTGATAATGTGTTTTGATTTTCTGCCCCACGTGGGGTGGGGTGGGGTGCCTGGTTTCCATGTGGACCGGAGGACGTGAGCGATGAGAGTCTGAGAGAACACGTGGGTGGCAACCAGTATCTAGTCCCATTCGCCTTTTATTTTATGTCTTCCGGAGTTGTTCAATAAAACATTTTAATCAGTGTATCATTTATCTACGGCGGTCTTTTTCGTTGTCACTGTCCAGGGCTGGCGAGGAGGCTCGAATACTACCCACTTAGAGAATTGTGTTGCGCAAACATGCATTTGGTCGAACCAGATGTTTGTGCACCTCAATGGTGTTCCATGTGAATAGTATTCTAATCCAATTATGAACTCATTCGCCGGATATATCAACGTACACGATACCAACATATATGAACGACTATTTATAATGTAACTCTAATAATAAATAGCTGGATAAATAAACTACTCGATCGAACAGCCATAGCGAATAGCGGACGTCCTATTCCCAGAGCAAAAGGACATGAGATCTCTGGTCTTCACGAAAGTAAACATTCGCACAGAACAAATGCGTGCCAATGCGTGAATTCTGGTACGATTGTAGGTCTAAAAATACTCATGCCACAAAGCCGACGGCGTTAGCCAGCTAGGGCTTCAAGAAAGCACATAACCGTTATTCGCATAAACATATAGTTGCACAGATGGGCGTCAAACCTCTTGTCTAAATGCTAACGTTGGGCGACTGTGCCGCAAGGTTAGTTTCTCGAGTGCAATTATCAGATTAAATCAACATGAAGGCAGAAAATGTTGTCCAAATGGCATATATTTCCCCGAAAAACCGCCGTTTGTTCACATTATTAACACGCAATAGATCAATGATACAATGAGCAACACGCCACTAATGTATATAGGCTTAGACATTTATAAAACATGTAGAACATAAAAATCTTTAAAAACTAAGTGTCACTGTGTTAACGACCTCGGGTAGATTATCCCAACCCACGTGTTGCGCATGCGCCGGACGTACTCTACACCTGGTCGATATCTGTGTCTTCGGCGTTCTTATTGGCTGATAGCTGACCAATCAGCTGGCTGATTTGGACGCCGGTTGTGTTGATGCCCATGATTGGTCGAATGGCAGCCAATAGGCTCGAGAAGAGTTGAGGGTGAAGGATCTCTTGTGTGGCCAGCAGCTGCTTCATACGGTGGCGCTCCTGGTGGAGAAATACCATAACAAATCTTAAAGAGTTATTCTCCAATATCATTATTATAATAAATGTAGTGTGGCCGAGATAGACTTTCTAGATGTCATGTTCGGAGAAGATGGACGGACGGATGGGTGTCTAGACGTCATGTTCGGAGATGATGGACGGGTGGATTGGTGTCTAGACATCATGTTCGAAGATGATGGATGGATGGATTGGTGTCTAGACGTCCTGTTTCAAAATGATGTACAGATGGATGTGTGTCTAGATGTCATGTTCGGAGATGATGAGCGGATGGATTGGTGTCTAGATGTCATGTTCGGAGATGATGAGCGGATGGATGTGTGTCTAGGTGTCATGTTCAGAGATGATAGACGGATGGATGTGTGTCTAGATGTCATGTTCAGAGATGATGGACGGATGGATGTGTGTCTAGATGTCATGTTCGGAGATGATGAGCGGATGGATTGGTGTCTAGATGTCATGTTCGGAGACGATGAGCGGATGGATGTGTGTCTAGATGTCATGTTCAGAGATGATGGACGGATGGATGTGTGTCTAGATGTCATGTTCAGAGATGATGGACGGATGGATGTGTGTCTAGATGTCATGTTCAGAGATGATGGACGGATGGATGTGTGTCTAGATGTCATGTTCAGAGATGATGGACGGATGGATGTGTCTAGATGTCATGTTCAGAGATGATGGACGGATGGATGTGTGTCTAGATGTCATGTTCAGAGATGATGGACGGATGGATGTGTGTCTAGATGTCATGTTCGGAGATAATGGACGGGTGGATTGGTGTCTAGACATCATGTTCGAAGATGATGGATGGATGGATTGGTGTCTAGACGTCCTGTTTGGAAATGATGGACAGATGGATGTGTGTCTAGATGTCATGTTCAGAGATGATGGACGGATGGATGTGTGTCTAGATGTCATGTTCGGAGATGATGAGCGGATGGATTGGTGTCTAGATGTCATGTTCGGAGATGATGAGCGGATGGATTGGTGTCTAGATGTCATGTTCGGAGATGATGGACCGATGGAAGGGTCTCTAGATGTCATGTTCAGAGATGATGGACGGATGGATGTGTGTCTAGATGTCATGTTCGGAGATGATGGACGGATGGATGTGTGTCTAGATGTCATGTTCGGAGATGATGGACGGATGGATGTGTGTCTAGATGTCATGTTCGGAGATGATGAGCGGATGGATTGGTGTCTAGATGTCATGTTCGGAGATGATGAGCGGATGGATTGGTGTCTAGATGTCACGTTTAGAGATGATGGACGGATGGATGTGTGTCTAGATGTCATGTTCGGAGATGATGAGCGGATGGATTGGTGTCTAGATGTCATGTTCGGAGATGATGAGCGGATGGATGTGTGTCTAGATGTCACGTTTAGAGATGATGGACGGATGGATGTGTGTCTAGATGTCATGTTCAGAGATGATGGACGGATGGATGTGTGTCTAGATGTCATGTTCGGAGATGATGGACGGATGGATGTGTGTCTAGATGTCATGTTCAGAGATGATGGACGGATGGATGTGTCTAGATGTCATGTTCGGAGATGATGGGCGGATGGATGTGTGTCTAGATGTCATGTTCGGAGATGATGGACGGATGGATGTGTGTCTAGATGTCATGTTCGGAGATGATGAGCGGATGGATGTGTGTCTAGTTGTCATGTTCGGAGATGATGAGCGGATGGATTGGTGTCTAGATGTCATGTTCGGAGATGATGAGCGGATGGATGTGTGTCTAGATGTCACGTTCGGAGATGATGAGCGGATGGATTGGTGTCTAGATGTCATGTTTGGAGATGATGGACGGGTGGATTGGTGTCTAGACGTCATGTTCGGAGATGATGGACGGGTGGATTGGTGTCTAGACGTCATGTTCGGAGATGATGAGCGGATGGATGTGTGTCTAGATGTCATGTTCGGAGATGATGAGCGGATGGATTGGTGTCTAGATGTCATGTTCGGAGATGATGGACGGGTGGATGTGTGTCTAGATGTCACGTTCAGAGATGATGGAGAGATGGTTCGGCTTTTTTGGCTCATCTTTGTGCATACATAGAGCAACCCGTGCAAGGATCCCAGTGACATCAAGTGACAAGTGGTGAAATCATGAAACGGACCTAGAAGTGGAGTTAGAACCCGTGCAACCGGTTAGTGGGGCGCTCCACGCGCTCTCTAGAATACAGATTGAGGGGTCTCCTCTTACTAAGAAAGACATGGGGTCGTTACTCGGATATGCCATCTCATTAATATCATAATTTTGCCAGTGGCCTTACCTTGGGAGCCTCGAAGCAGGCCGGACAGTTCTCAGCAATGATAGGAAACTTGCTCTGTGGATGAAAAACAGATAAAACACCGGGTCACACGCGGAGAAAACTAAAACAACACCTTAGACTTTGTACAAATCCAAGACATTCAAAAATGAGCGGAGTTTAAATTAATGTAGTCTTTTTTATGTCGAGTTTGTTTGATAAATCTCTAACTTGCACAAAATCAAGAATCTTTCATAATACACTGATGTATCATTCGATTCAAATTTGGTATTATTTCTATATATAGTAGGGTGAAATAAATAAAGGGCTATGCTGTTAAAGGTACTTTGTCGCCAGACTGTATCGTGCGGTAAAGTTTGGCTGGTGTCAGGTACAGTACATCATCGAGATTGAGACATTTGCTTTTTAAGTGTTGTCAAGGACATAAAGATGATAACGCACACACAGATAATGTTCAGATAATGTATCCGGTAGATGTCTACGAGTATCTGGAAAGTCACGATATATGTGCAAAATTGCTGCATGAGCAGCTTTAAGATAAATGGTCCGCTGCTCCCACGTCGACCGAATAACACAGCGCCAGATGACGTCAGTAACCCCTACGTCACATCTTTAATCCCTTCTGCCAGGTCTCCCGATGACTATACTGGACTAGTGTCCAAGGTGCACTAACCCCTTCCGCGAACCGCCGCAGATCCACCTCGCGGACGTAGACAAAGGGACGGATCACACGGAGATCACCATCGCTACAAAGATACACAAAGCCACGTGGCCATCAAACCAGAATGCAAGGGCAGCTTGTGGATATCCTGTTACAGTACTTTATTACTATTAGCAGTTCATATTCATTTTGATATTTGTTATGATTTAGAAGATTGGAGAGACAAAAGGGGAGTTGCAAAACGTTGTATTTGGTCAAATCAAAAGTTTGCGCAAGGTGAGTTGTCACAGTCTTAGCAAGATCTATTAACCAAATGATTCGATTAAAGTTCACAGCAAATAAAATACGATATTCCTATAGCGAAGAATTCCATAGAATTTAAGGTCCGTCGGGTTAACCGTTCTATACATGTATGTGACACAACTAGAACCTCACGTAACGGTGTAGGCCGCTTTCATGGTCCTCAAGGCGCCATTGTGGAACGCCGACATCAAGAAGCTGCAAAACGCAACAAAATTACCCGTATGTAGCAGCACGGCGTCCAGGGAGCCTCCCCAACGCTCTAAAGAGGTTGGTTGGGTAGTTGCTTTATTCAGGACGTTTTAACCACTTCTGGTCATATCACCTCAATGGGAGAAAGGAGAAGGGCAGAGCGGAGCCATGTTCCCGGTGTAATCCCCTACTCTTTGCGAAGAAGGACATTAGTTCTTCAACCTGCGACCACATAAACATGGCCACAGCGGAGCGCGAACCACCGATCCACGTGCCGGTAGGCTCTCAGGTGGCCAGAGGGAGCGCGGCCCCCTAAGGTAGTTGGCAAACGGAGATGCGGAGGTCGGCGTGGGTTCACAGTCGTTCATTTCTCCCATTCATAATGAGTTTTATACATTAATTGTAAGCATTGTAGGCCAGAAGATTGCCAGAGCCAAATAAATTACTGACCACAAGGAAAAATTCTTCCTTAAATTTCTACTTCTACTTTCAAGAAACTGGGAACCCTTCCGACGGACATTAATGGCCCCACTAAAGACCACCATGACCTCGTGCGACCATCAGTTGGGAGCAGATCATTAACCGGCCTCACACCATAGAGAGGTGGGCGATAATGGGCAGTAACGACCATCCCCTTGGTATGTATTTGACTAAGGCGGACCCACCTCTCGCAGAGGTCGTCGAGGTGCTGCCCCAGGGCCAGCACGTTGTACCCCTCCCGCCGGGCCGCGTGGTATATCCGACCCCGCTTCAGGCGGCTACAGAAGCTGCAGATGGAGGCACACGCGTAAGGCAGCTGTTCGGCCGTCTCCAGGATACCTAGGGAGACAAAAGACAGTGGGTGGGTGGGTTGTGGGTGGGTGGATGGGAAGGTGGGGGGTGGGTGAATGGGTATATAGATGGACGGGTTAGGGGATGGGTGAGTGGGTGGGTGAGTGGATGGATGGAAGAAAGGAAGTATAGGTGGATGGATGGATGGAGAGATGGGTGGGTGGGTGGCAGGATCACTGAAATGGTGGGTGGATGGCTAGGTGGATGGATGGATGGATGGATGGATGTCTGACAGAATGGATGGATGGTTGGATGAAAGAATCATATAATAGATAAATTGATGAATGGCTAAATAGATATGTTTATATGATAGAATGATGGGCATTCTATCATAATGCCCATCATTATGATAGATGGTTTCATATAGATGGTTGAAAATACGACAGAATGATGGACCTATATGGATGTTTATATATGGATGAATATATAACGAAATGATGGACAGATGGATGGATGAATAGAGGAATCGACATATGGATGAATACATGTTTGTTGTGAGAAATATTGACACATTGACGTGATACACCAAATATATTTCAAGAATAGACTTCGGTATTTTTCAGGGTAAGGGAGCCTCACAACTTACATTGCTCCTCGTAGAAGTAAGGCACCCCAAGTCTGGCGAGGTAACCCTTCAGGGGGGAGGGGTCGTAGGCCGCGGTCTGGGGGTCCACCGTCACAGCCCCCAGGTCAAAGGTTATGCCCTACAATTATAATGGATAACATACAGAGTCAGTTTTAAATCAGTATTAGAAAATAACGTCTATTTCGCTTTGAGTTTCATCCAAGAACAAATTGGCATGGATGTTATATACAAAAGGTGGGTGTTATACGTATATTTAAAGCTATTTAGCAAGAGTTTAAGTAAACATTTCTTCATATGAAAAAAGCATATTTAGATTCCTCAAATGGCACCATGCTAGTGCCCGAGGCTTTCCTGAGAATTTTAGTTTACGTAAGGGTACGACTCCAAATCACGGCACACGCCATTAGCATGGCATACGTAACGTTATGTCATCATGGCAAGCATTCATAGTGTCACATGACCTCTCTGAAAATTGTCTTGTCGTACAGCGTCACCATGCCGAAAAAAACAATTTGCCACCATAAGTGAAATGAGCCGTGAAGGCTTAAATATGGGCCAGCGACAATAAACAGACGTAGAACACCTCACCTTCTGGCGGGCATAGAACTTATACTGCCACATGGCATGCAGCAGCGACAGGGAATCCTTCCCCCCGGACAGACACACGAGCACCTTGTCCCCGTCCCGAAGCATGCCATACTCCTCCACGGCCTGAAACACACCCGCTGTGTCACGTCACACCAGACTATGATTGCTTGGTTGTACGCTTTAACCACTTCTGTTCATATCGCGTCAATGGGAGAAGGAAGGAAGAGTGGAGTCAAGTCCCCGGGGGTAACCCCCTACTCTTTGCGAAGACATGGGATTTTTATCCTGCGACCACACAGACATGACCACAGCGGGGCGCGAACCACCGATCCACGATTATAAGATAGCGGCTGCGTAACGCGGGAGTAGTGATCATACTTCTGTCCATCATCGATCTTAGATAACCGATGTTAGTTTTATAAACAGACGCCAAATAATAACAAAATAAGACTTTGATACTTGTTCCATAAGATTTGTCACTTTTTTTATAACAATTAGCATTTTTCCGCATATTCAGTACAAAACCATAAATGAAATCTATAGATCTATATGCAACGCGTTTTTTTATATAAATAAATCAAAAACGAGAAAACTAATTACAAATATTTTAATAAATGATTTTAAAATATAAATCACGTGGAAGACCGGCCTCCAGGTGTCGCTGGCTTGACCTACTGACCTCCAGAAACGGCTTGAAGATCACTTTAGGCGGTGAATACCACTTCGGACCATTGGCTTTCCCGTCTACGTCTTTCTCACTGTCGTTGGTTGCATCCTTGGCCACAGTTTTCGCCTTCCTGACACACGGCGTGCCGGGGGTGGTAGCTCCTGAATTCTGAATGGCTGGACTGTTAGTGACGTCATTAATCGCTGTGGGCGCGTGGCTCTTTTGCTCACTGCTGTCTTTAGTCGCATCATGTGATGTTGGACTTATAGGTGATGGTGGGAGATCAGTTGTAGTCCGGTGACCCGTAGCAGTAGGAATCATTTCCTGCGTTTCAGTAGCAGCGTCTGAGATTTCCTTAGTCGCGGCTTCATTTTGGTTCTTGTTCTCGTCACGTTTAGCTTCCGGGACGTTGGCGCGTGCAGTGGCCTTGACCTTGTTAGCCAGGTCACCCCCCACCACGTCATCATCATCGGGATTAGAAGGTGTTTCAACGTCCCCGTGACCTTCTGGCGTTAGCCGATCGTAGCACTGAAGGAAACCTTGCTGAAAGGACTCTCGCGACTCCACGGTCTCTTTAACAGCGTCTTCCGGCGTTTGTCTGGCACCAGAGATTCGTGACTCACTGTTCAATTCCGGATTCCCGGTTGGTGATTCCACGCGTGCATGGGAGCCGGAAGGTGGCTCAGGAGAGAGTGCGGGGTTCGAACTACCGGCGAACAGAACCGACGCTCTACCGCCTGCGACCTCTGTGGGATATGTGACTGGTTTAAATACTGGTCGGCGCCGAGACATCCCGGAACGAGCTTCATCGGCGTCGTGCAGCCACCTAGCGGCCTCGCTGGGAAGCAGGAACCAGCGGTATTTTTCGGCCTCGTCATCAAACATCGCGGCGTTGTCTGCCGCAGGAGTGCGCACCTGTAGCTCGACACACAGACAAGACATTAGAGGTCACGCAGACAAGACATTAGAGGTCACGCCGACAAGACATTACAGGTCACGCAGACAAAGCAAAGCTTTTGCAAACCAGGCAAACTGAGGCAAACCTTAAAAGTAATAAGGATGATAAAATAAGTACGAGGATATTTTATCGCTGAGTAACCTAGAACAGGTTTTTTATTATATAATTTTAATATAGATAAGTAGTCTAATTGACCATTAATGAATTGTAGTAATATTGGAATTAATATACTTTGTGGAAAAATGTCATGTACGCGGAGGGATACACGATATAGATGTAGTAACCCAGCTTCCTGTATCTACCTCACTTCTCGATCCACGACCGACCAGTAAACATATAATTTATCAACGAAGACTCTGTCATATCACTACATGAATAATGTTATAAAAACACATATATTTGTCAAGAAAGACTGACCAAACAATTATAAGTGCAATTCATAACATAAAGATAATATGATACTCACATGTTTCGCCTTTTCAAAAATGTCTCTCGCCTCTTGCATGCACTCCTAATAGGGAACAAAACATTCCAGAATGCAAATCATAGTACATGAACACAAAAGTTCATCACTTATCTTCGTATAAAATTAACTGTCCGATCAGTTGAACAAATATTCATGTTTTGACCACCAAAATATGACAACATATGCAATTGAATTAAAAGGCGGATTAAAACTACTAACGATAATTATGGCGTACAAATTACCCATATACAGTTTCTCTAGTTTCGACGGACACCAGTGACATGTGACACAATGCCATGGAGCTCTCGTGAAGTATTTCTATTATGTAAGATAAAATTACCGCGTGGTTGCTTGGCAACGTGTCTTTGGCCGTGTAGCGTGGTCCATGGTACTGGTGGCGCCCCTCGCGGTAGGAAATATAGCCAAGCCACTTGCGGTCCTTGAAGACTTGATGACGTAGGTGGCGCCACGCTCCAGTGTCCGGGTGAAAGTTGTACTGCAAACCAATATCAATCGATGATCCCCAAAACAAAGCAAAAACAGACGTCACATGAGACTTATGACCACGGAAGCCATTGCTGCGTGAATAAAAACTGTAGTCATATGTTTTATGTACATTGGCAGAGCTACCACAATAGTATTCCAGAGAAAGCGACTGGAAAGCACGAAACTTTCCACAGCGCATACCTCATCATTAATCACGTCCCTAAACAAATCCCTAATCAAAGGTATCAGGTGCGTGGAAGGATTGGTGTTTAAGGCCATGTTTATGGACACATGGGCTAAACCGGTCCAGAGAGCCACTGAGACAATGCATGACATGGATTGTTGTTTGTATATTCAGGACGCTTGAACCATTGTTGGTCATATCGCGTCAATGGGAGAAGGAAGGGAGAGTGGAGCCATGTCCCCGGGGGGTAACCCCCTACTCTTTGCGAAGAAAGACATGGGATCTTATCCTGCGACCACACAAACATGGCTACAGCGGGGCGCGAACCACCGATCCACGTGGCGTTAGGCTCTTAGGTGGCCAGAGCACTCGATGCGAGCGCTATAACCCACTGAGCTATCGAGTCGGCCTCAATGCATGACATGGAAGGGAAAAACCGCGTTAGACGCCAGCGAGATTTGAACCCGCTGCCGGTTGAGCTGCACTCACGTGCGATACTTCAGGACCACAGATGAGTCTCATCAACCACATCCGCAGATACCGGACCCGCTTTATTCATACCTGTGGGAGTAGCTTCCAGCCATGTTCTGCCACCATTTTGACCGCCTCTAGTACGAACTGTAGACTATCTTCATCCATGAAATACGGCAGATTGAGGCGAGCGAAGCCAGGTCTGAAGAACAACGCATTAGCTCAATGTTTGTATGCAAGCCGTCCAGCTAACACAACGTTCGTGGAAGGTTAGGCGAACGTTTGCCTATACCTAGGAGAACGTTCCGAGGAAGTTATCTGTGAATGGTTTTTTTGTGACATTATGCGAACGTTATGGCTAACGTTCTAATAGCGTCCAAGGAACTTTCCTAGCGGGAGTTCAAATTTCAACTTTATTCTTGAAACCCTAAATATGGGCACCCTTCCTATAACGTTTCAGGCATGTTACGTCATAAGCCTAACATTGTTCAACGTTGCAAGATCATTTTTTGAAAGTTACATGGTAACTTTAAAATTAGTTAACGTTCCAAAAACGTTTTAGAGGGTTACGTTATCACAGTAACGACAGAATAACCTTCAAATAACGTTAGATGTTAGCCAGCGACAGGTCAAGAGATGACCAGAATTACCAAATATTAAACAATTGTCGCTTCGTATATAGGAATAGATCAGGTAATATTAGGTTTAAAGTGTTAAGCGGAGGCGTGATTTGAAAGAGTGAATTTGATTTTCTAAATTTAGGCAGGCAAATTAACAGTATCAAGTTAGTCTGTAAACACTGTCTACCTGAGAATCTCACGTTCGGAATACTCTTCACGCCTTCGGAGATGTACTCGGTCAAGTAGACTGCAAGAACAAGAACGCAAAGGGAATATATCTATCATGAAATCGCCTCCATAGGTCTGACCCGATAAGCATCAATGCTAAGAAGTAGTCTTTTACGACAGTGTACCGCAGTTCTTTTTATGCTCCAATCCAAAATGTCTCGACACGTATACAAAAACGCAACGCTGCAATATTTTCAAATTAAAAAATATCTTAAATTGAAATCTGCTGACCAAACAAAATATATTTACTCATTTTCCAGTAGCAGATCTTCAAATTTCTTGGCAAGTTCCTCGTCAATTCCAAGGAGGTCCTGTGGTAAGGTAGAGTTGCATATCATATGATGAACAGTATGTGGCTGGATAGGGCACCAACAACTTCACTACTTTTGGTATTTACATATATGAGCCTTACTTATGATATTGCGTCACATGTTCACCAGTCAGTCTACAGTTTGTGCTACATAATGGGATCACAGCATTTAACATGATTGTACCGAACAAGACAATCTCTATAATGGTTACTTCAGTCGTACCACTGAAATCATCATGTTTTTACTTCAACCAGACCTGAATTATCATTTTATTGCCTCATCCGCGACACCAGCGAGGTGAGATAGGCATACCACATAGGTCAATATATTCAATATTTAGAAGCGTTTTACGTCACAAAACCGTTAACAACCGGAACTCACCTCGGCATAGGGTCCCGCGCATGCGCACCCACCCCGTGCCTGCACCCCGAAGAGGTCGTTGAGGAGGGTGCAGATAAAGTTGTGATGCAGAAGGAGACCGGACTCGGGGTGGCGCACCACGAAGGAGAAGATAGGAAGGCGCGGCACCCCCGTGTTGCCTAGCAACACCAGGGAGGGTACGTCGCCCCAATGAGTCAGAGCCTTCCTGTAGTAAAAACGTGTTACCACCTTTATAATGACTGTCATATTAAGGGGTCTTGGCACAATTGCGTTGTCTTCCTCAGGGTCACAAGATGAAAAAAAGATCAAGATCAAGGAAGATTAAGAAAGATAACGAAAGATACAAGAAAGATAACGAAAGATCTAAAAAAGATAAGGAAAGATACAAAAAAGTTACAGAAAAATCAAGGGATTGAAGAAAAAAAAAACAAGATCAAGGAAGTTCAGATCTAGAAAAGTTAAGTAAGATCTGAAAAGAAAGTGCTTATTTCAAAACGCTAAAAAGAAACGAGAGGGTTTCAAAGGGAAACGCTGAACTGCACTATAGACCTCAGGAATTAACGTCAGCGCGTTATGACGCAGGGATACAAAAAGCCCATCGCCTGTATCAATAGAATCCATATTTTTAAACTGTATCGGGCGGATCCATTACCTTCTTCGCCGATACAACATAACCGTTGGAGGCTCACCATGTGATAAAACAATAGGACAACCAGACCGGCCCATCACCCATGAAGTCGACCCTTTACGTCTTACCCGAGTAGCGCCACATCTCGCCCCATGACGGTGTCGGCCCCTGACCAATGATGCAGCCCCACATGTCTTACCGGAGTAGTTCCTCATCTCTCCCCATAATGGTGTCGGCCCCTGACCAATGATGCAGCCCCACATGTCTTACCGGAGTAGTTCCTCATCTCGCCGCATGATGGTGTCGGCCCCTGACCAATGATGCATCCCCACATGTCTTACCGGAGTAGTTCCTCATCTCGGCCCATGATGGTGTCGGCCCCTGACCAATGATGCAGCCCCACATGTCTTACCGGAGTAGTTCCTCATCTCGCCCCATGATGGTGTCGGCCCCTGACCAATGATGCAGCCCCACATGTCTTACCGGAGTAGTTCCTCATCTCGCCGCATGATGGTGTCGGCCCCTGACCAATGATGCAGCCCCACATGTCTTACCGGAGTAGTTCCTCATCTCGCCGCATGATGGTGTCGGCCCCTGACCAATGATGCAGCCCCACATGTCTTACCGGAGTAGTTCCTCATCTCGCCACATGACGGTGTCGGCCCCTGACCAATGATGCAGCCCCACATGTCTTACCGGAGTAGTTCCTCATCTCGCCGCATGATGGTGTCGGCCCCTGACCAATGATGCAGCCCCACATATCTTACCGGAGTAGTTCCTCATCTCGCCACATGACGGTGTCGGCCCCTGACCAATGATGCAGCCCCACATGTCTTACCGGAGTAGTTCCTCATCTCGGCCCATGATGGTGTCGGCCCCTGACCAATGATGCAGCCCCACATGTCTTACCGGAGTAGTTCCTCATCTCGCCGCATTATGGTGTCGGCCCCTGACCAATGATGCAGCCCCACATGTCTTACCCGAGAAGTTCCTCATCTCGCCCCATGATGGTGTCGGCCCCTGACCAATGATGCAGCCCCACATGTCTTACCGGAGTAGTTCCTCATCTCGGCCCATGATGGTGTCGGCCCCTGACCAATGATGCAGCCCCACATGTCTTACCGGAGTAGTTCCTCATCTCGCCCCATGATGGTGTCGGCCCCTGACCAATGATGCAGCCCCACATGTCTTACCGGAGTAGTTCCTCATCTCGCCCCATGATGGTGTCGGCCCCTGACCAATGATGCAGCCCCACATGTCTTACCGGAGTAGTTCCTCATCTCGCCACATGACGGTGTCGGCCCCTGACCAATGATGCAGCCCCACATGTCTTACCGGAGTAGTTCCTCATCTCGCCCCATGATGGTGTCGGTCCCTGACCAATGATGCAGCCTCACATGTCTTACCGGAGTAGTTCCTCATCTCGCCCCATGATGGTGTCGGCCCCTGACCAATGATGCAGCCCCACATGTCTTACCGGAGTAGTTCCTCATCTCGCCCCATGATGGTGTCGGTCCCTGACCAATGATGCAGCCTCACATGTCTTACCGGAGTAGTTCCTCATCTCGCCCCATGATGGTGTCGGCCCCTGACCAATGATGCAGCCCCACATGTCTTACCGGAGTAGTTCCTCATCTCGCCGCATGATGGTGTCGGCCCCTGACCAATGATGCAGCCCCACATGTCTTACCGAAGTAGTTCCTCATCTCGCCACATGACGGTGTCGGCCCCTGACCAATGATGCAGCCCCACATGTCTTACCGGAGTAGTTCCTCATCTCGCCGCATGATGGTGTCGGCCCCTGACCAATGATGCAGCCCCACATACCTTACCGGAGTAGTTCCTCATCTCGCCACATGACGGTGTCGGCCCCTGACCAATGATGCAGCCCCACATGTCTTACCGGAGTAGTTCCTCATCTCGGCCCATGATGGTGTCGGCCCCTGACCAATGATGCAGCCCCACATGTCTTACCGGAGTAGTTCCTCATCTCGCCGCATTATGGTGTCGGCCCCTGACCAATGATGCAGCCCCACATGTCTTACCCGAGAAGTTCATCATCTCGCCCCATGATGGTGTCGGCCCCTGACCAATGATGCAGCCCCACATGTCTTACAGGAGTAGTTCCTCATCTCGGCCCATGATGGTGTCGGCCCCTGACCAATGATGCAGCCCCACATGTCTTACCAGAGTAGTTCCTCATCTCGCCCCATGATGGTGTCGGCCCCTGACCAATGATGCAGCCCCACATGTCTTACCGGAGTAGTTCCTCATCTCGCCCCATGATGGTGTCGGCCCCTGACCAATGATGCAGCCCCACATGTCTTACCGGAGTAGTTCCTCATCTCGCCACATGACGGTGTCGGCCCCTGACCAATGATGCAGCCCCACATGTCTTACCGGAGTAGTTCCTCATCTCGCCCCATGATGGTGTCGGTCCCTGACCAATGATGCAGCCTCACATGTCTTACCGGAGTAGTTCCTCATCTCGCCCCATGATGGTGTCGGCCCCTGACCAATGATGCAGCCCCACATGTCTTACCGGAGTAGTTCCTCATCTCGCCCCATGATGGTGTCGGTCCCTGACCAATGATGCAGCCTCACATGTCTTACCGGAGTAGTTCCTCATCTCGCCCCATGATGGTGTCGGCCCCTGACCAATGATGCAGCCCCACATGTCTTACCGGAGTAGTTCCTCATCTCGCCCCATGATGGAGTCGGCCCCTGACCAATGATGCAGCCCCACATGTCTTACCGGAGTAGTTCCTCATCTCGCCCCATGATGGTGTCGGTCCCTGACCAATGATGCAGCCCCAAATGTCTTACCGGAGTAGTTCCTCATCTCGCCCCATGATGGTGTCGGCCCCTGACCAATGATGCAGCCCCACATGTCTTACCGGAGTAGTTCCTCATCTCGCCGCATGATGGTGTCGGCCCCTGACCAATGATGCAGCCCCACATGTCTTACCGGAGTAGTTCCTTATCTCGCCCCATGACGGTGTCGGCCCCTGACCAATGATGCAGCCCCACATGTCTTACCGGAGTAGTTCCTCATCTCGCCGCATGACGGTGTCGGCCCCTGACCAATGATGCAGCCCCACATGTCTTACCGGAGTAGTTCCTCATCTCGCCGCATGATGGTGTCGGCCCCTGACCAATGATGCAGCCCCACACGTCTTACCGGAGTAGTTCCTCATCTCGCCGCATGACGGTGTCGGCCCCTGACCAATGATGCAGCCCCACATGTCTTACCGGAGTAGTTCCTCATCTCGCCGCATGATGGTGTCGGCCCCTGACCAATGATGCAGCCCCACATGTCTTACCGGAGTAGTTCCTCATCTCGCCCCATGATGGTGTCGGCCCCTGACCAATGATGCAGCCCCACATGTCTTACCGGAGTAGTTCCTCATCTCGCCCCATGATGGTGTCGGCTCCTGACCAATGATGCAGCCCCACATGTCTTACCGGAGTAGTTCCTCATCTCGCCCCATGATGGTGTCGGCCCCTGACCAATGATGCAGCCCCACACGTCTTACCGGAGTAGTTCCTCATCTCGCCGCATGACGGTGTCGGCCCCTGACCAATGATGCAGCCCCACATGTCTTCCAGGAGTAGTTCCTCATCTCGCCCCATGATGCAGTCGGCCCCTGACCAATGATGCAGCCCCACATGTCTTACCGGAGTAGTTCCTCATCTCGCCCCATGATGGTGTCGGCCCCTGACCAATGATGCAGCCCCACATGTCTTACCGGAGTAGTTCCTCATCTCGCCGCATGATGGTGTCGGCCCCGACGGCTTCTTTCAGCTGGAAGACGAGGCTGGCCCTGATGGCCCCCACGATGTCCGGGGTACCCCCCTCCTCCCGCACCTCCGCCTCCTGCAGGTAGCGCTGCCCCTCGCGCCGCACCTGTCGTCATGGAAACGTATGTCGTCACATGTTGCTCTGGCAACGGGAGCGGGTTGGCCATTTCTAAATTACTCATTGCTGTTTTTGTTGTTGATAATATATATATTGTATGTCATATGATCAATACCAGTCAGTCTATGATACCATAATAAGAGCAGAGAGAATGATCGACAGATAAATTAAGGCAGACAAAGGTGGAGAGATTAACAGAGAATGAAATAAGGAGAAACAGAGAAAGAGGAGAAATGAACAGAGAAGGAAATTGGGAGACACAGAGAGGAGAAACAGAGAAAGAGGTGGAGAAATGAACAGAGAAGGAAATGGGGAGACACAGAGAGGAGAAACAGAGAAAGAGGTGGAGAAATGAACAGAGAAGGAAATGGGGAGACACAGAGAGAAACGAAAAAGAGAAAGAAGGAAAGAAAGAGAGAAAAAGACAAGAGGGAAAGACATGGAGTCACGGAGAGAGACTTGAGGTCTAATTGACTAAGTCACAACTCACAAAGAACACGGTGCCCCCTCCACACCCGGACGGGACGGGGTTCTGGAACAAAGTCTTCTTGGCAATCAGGATCCCTGGCGCAAGAGAACACAAGCATCACTGTCGGTGGAATGGAGTACTCAATCACCCCATACAAAGCCTTGGCTGCTGCAGAAAATCCCAATTCCGATTGCTCAAGGCATCTATCTAAACTTTCACATATGAAACGTTATGCGTGAATATTTACATGCATGTTTGTACGTTTACAATACATGCATGTTTGTACGTTTTTATCAATTCTTTACATAAATAAGTGGGTTACGGGGGTCTACAAAATGTTGAGCCGAAATATCGGAGGTCTCCGATGGAACCAATATAAAAAAAAACGCCCTTTCATCGATATCAGTCATGGAATAAACATCAAAAACGCACAAGATCCTATTTTCTTATGATCCGAAATTATGCAACCTCGTGACATTGAACTCATGACTTATCGTAGCGATATCATATGTAATCCGCTTAACATTGCCTTTACTAATTACCTGGGGTCTGTACACCTCCTACAAATTTGTGAGGAGAGAAGTATATAGCATCTTTGTAAACAAGTCCTTGGTCTTGCCTACAATAGATAAATATTAGATACATATTTTACATCTTAAAAATCAGGGATATGTACTGTAAACCCTAAACGTCGTTTTCTAGGGGTATGCGGTGACTTATATATATCCTTTAAACCGCCAGACGTAGACTACCGCAGAACCGCCGTTGAGTGTTCATTCGCATTACAACGGAACAGCGTCTTAATGCATATATGCCACAAAAGTGGAACAATAATAGATCACCGCTTTACTTAAGACACCGGTAGTATTCTAACGTTGTACCATTAGTAGACGTAGCGAAATCTCGCACTCTGTGAAGACCGAAGGCTGGTCTACTGGAGCTAATGATTGATCGGCCTTTAAGCGGGACGTTTTAACCTCTGTATGTCATATCGCAACAATGGGAAGTGTCAAGGTATAGAGGAGGCATGTCACTGAGAGTAACCCTCTTTTCTTTGCAAAGAAAGACTTGGGATCTTTATTAAGGCAAGAAGCACATGACCGCCATAGAATATTAATATTAAGGTGTTTTTTTTTCTCGTTGAGGTAGCCACCATGCCAGCGACTCTTTCATAATGGTGGTCTCTTCGGCCAAGAATTATAATCCTTTCCTTTTTGCTGTATTGTCTTATATCATTGTTGTGCTGGTCGAAATATACGATGACGATTCTCTATAAGAAGTAGCAGTAGTAGGAGAAGGTGAACCTCACCCTGTGACCACAGGATTCATGTTGATCTCCACATAGGGGGCAGCAGCGGCGTAGTCCCAGAAGGCCAGAGCGCCGTAGTCATGGAGACACGCCGTGATGGCGTCCACCTCGGCAAGGATCCCAGTCACGTTGGACGCCGCGGAGAAACAACCCAGCAGCTGGCGACCTTGACCTTGCCACGTCTACCGATGATACAGATCAGACAGAGGTCAGTACAAGATAAAACTTGCATAGTCGCATCTTTCTCCGGTTGAATCTCAAAGCAGTTTGAGCGGCGGATAAACAAACATATACTAATATGGACATGGTTTCAGGTAAGATATAGGTCTTTTGTGAACGCGATTGGCTCCAGGTCTCCCTTCATATTATGAACCTGCATTCACCCCACCTGGGTCAACCCACTGATCAGACTGATGGAACTCTATTCACCTGAAAAGATTGCCATTGGCCTTTCCCCTTGCTCCGGTAGCTGGACATACGTCTCCACCAAGATGACGACGTACACAGGCTTGGAAGCGTTATTTAATTTCCAAAGACCATTAAAAAATCATGCAAACGTAATCAATCTACAAATTTCCGTCCCTGATACATAGGGTATATTACAAGACTATCAGAATCCAGGGGTTTGAGTTTATCTCGTGACGTCACCTCACCTGTAAGTGCTGCTTCAGGTCGGTCAGGTCGACGAGTCCCGTGTCCGTCTCCCTCACCCTGATCACCCGGGCACCCGTCTCTCGCCATGGCAACAAGTTGGAGTGGTGCTCGTAGGGACCGACGAACACAACCTGGTGGGGGTGAGGAAGAAAACCGAAATTATTGTCGTTTTAGACCGGTTTTGTGCACACGACGGCTATATTAGACTGGTTCTCGTGCTGGAGCCCGCGCTGGACCCCGCGCTACATTCCGTGCAGGACCCCGTGCAGGACCCCGCGCTATATCCCGTGCAGTACCCCGTGCAGGACCCCGCGCTGGACCCTGTGCTGAACCCCGTGCTGAACCCCGTGCTGGAGCCCGTGCTGGACACCGTGCTGGACCCCGTGCCGTCGCCCCAGCTGACACGGTTCCTGGAGCGCCAGATCTTCACCGTGTGGTCGCCGTGATCAGGGGCTCGCGGTCACGTGGGTTGAAGGCGACGCAGTGTCACTTCACTATCGTCTCACCAGATTTTTTTGTCTACGTTAATTAATGCGCGTGTATTCAGCAGTCCTTAACCAAGCTTATTATCTACATAACCCCGACCGGCTGCCGTTTTACGGAATAAGATGAACGTCGTATTAATCGTTGGCCTGGCGGTAGGGGAGAAAGAACGGTTTAAGCATTGTGTTCCTTCTCCCCATGGACCTTCATGCAGACATTACTCACCGGGGGCTGCTGCATGTTCAAGGCGTGGATCAGTTTGTGTACAGCCCCTGTACAACCACTGCCTACAAATATCACGGCATCGTGTTCGCTGGCGTTCACGGCATTCCTTATTATGTCTCTGCAATGTAACAATCTCCAACTGCTAACCTCATCTCGAACATGGCAGAATGGTATGCTATAAAATATGTTATCATCCGTTTCATATACATGTACCAGTAATGCAATGTCAGCCAGAAATAAAGCCTCTACAGATAATTACTTAGTTAATATGGATTCTGAGTAATAATGTACTAATAATAAGGTAATTTTCTCCTGCATGGAAATCCGAACGGCTTAAAGGTCGTAACATATACTGCAGTACAGATTATTATGGTTTAGTAGTAAAACATGAGTAAGATTTACCTGGCTTCATGTCTGAACATGGTAGTCTGCAGTGATGTGACCGATGTGGTTGTATGAGTGTTCCCATACTCAGGTAACACCTCATCTCTAATGTAGTCCTCAATAAACTTAAGCGATCTGCAGATTAAAAGCAATAGATCATAATCATGAATCATCATAAGTACATCTTGCTGCTGATTCTGGACTTAAAAACCCAAAAATGTGACTACCGTTATATGGTCTCTGTGGTAAGCCAAATGTCAGCCCCTTAGCCTAGCCACAAATACTTTTAGTAAAATATTGTAAGGAAAGCTACTTAACATCTTCAATATCACATCAGTATTGCATATAATTAAATAGTTCTTTGTAAAAAGTTGCAGCACTAGATTTATTAAAAAATGTCAGTTTTCTATGCATTGTGATATTTGTGAAGATGATGTAAAATGAACCTTGCATTATTTTAAAATCCAATTCACAATTAATTTCAATAGAGTTCTTCTCACCTCCCAGATGCAACATAATCACAATAAACCACTGAAAAGAAATGTTAAGTATACATGTAGTAGACATATCTGAAGTGCAATTAGTTTACATCTTGCAACATAACATACATCAATTCTTTTAACCATAACAACAATACAGTTGTACACATAAGCATATCTACCAAACAAGAAGTTATAGTGCTTTAAGCCTGTAGGTACATTTTAATATACATACCGGTATATATATATAGATGGTATGGTAACATTTCAAAGCAGGGTACCAGTATATCGCAGTGTGATGAAACCAGTTACTTTAATCATCTATGCCTACTAGTAATTTCAAGTAGAAGTTACAGCTGCACAAAGGGAGTTTCAGAAAACTTGCTTACCTTTGCGCAATCCATAGGGACCAGAAAATGTCTTTTCTCTACCCAGAACATTCTCATCGATATATGCCAACAAATCTTTTTGTTTATTCATAGAACTTCCATCACCAGAATTGTCAGCAATCGTTTCAGAAGGTTTATTGATGTCATAGAATTTTCTGTGGCCGTGCGGTAGGTGACCTGGCTCAATTTCAGACATGGCTACCTAAACAAACAAAAATCATCATGTTGATATGACAGGGGGTGATGCAGTCATGCTCTCTGCAATAGAGCTATGATAGTTATTTGCTACCTATAAACCGCAAGGATCCAGCCGATCTGCTAGACACCAGTTACTCTCCTGTGACTGGGGATAGTATATAATAAATATATGCACTCAGATACCGTATTTTAGGACTTGTAAAATATGGCCCACCAACCTCAGGGCAGACCGGTGGGCTATGCATTCCTGAACATGCCCTGCCATTCGAGAGCAGGGGGTGGTGACAAAGATTTCTGGATTCCACAAAAATGTGATGAAGACGTCATATATCTGTCACATATTCATGTCCAGGTTACATTCATAAATAGCTACAAACAACGATTGAAGGCTTTATAAGCACTACTTGCTAATTCATCTGCCCACAAGTTATCCACCAAAATAAACCTTCTGCCACTCACCATAATTTCAAAAACATCACTCATTCCAGGGTTCCACAAAAACAAGGTAGACTCTCACAGCAACAGGCACTCAGCTGCTTGTATGGCTATAGTGATGCAATTTGAATGCCATCTGGTGTGAGAATTACCCTTCAGTAGAACTAGTCTTGCTTTTGGAGAGTGCTGGAACAAGCGCTATTTTGACAGCACGTGGCAGAAGGTTTATTTTAGTGGATATCTTGTGGGCTGATGAAGTCGCATTGGAGCCATATTGCAGGGTTGCTCTATTTCATTATGTTTTCATGTATTTAGTTACTTTAAGGTTAGTTATTGCTAACTCTGTGGCTACAGAAGATTGATATCCCCACGCATTACTCGTAAAATCATCAGCCTACATCAACATTTACCACTAAAAAAAACTCTCCACTCAGCGCCATTTAAAAGAATATTACTATACTCAAATTCATTAATGCCGTTCACACTCCTTTTGGCCGATATCTTCGTTAATATTGGAGTAATCACAGAGATATTTTCTGACTGGCTGCACTAAACTAAGACCCAACAGATTTAGACTTACTTTTCTCTCTTTGCGAATTATTTACTTTCTGTGTTATCCAAAGAAATATTCCATATGATGAAGCTCCATCAATCACAAACGTCTGCATCTTAATCAGCTAAAAGGAGGAGCACGTGCTTGTTATGACGTGTACTGTATCCAATGTCTCAATTGCATCCAATGGCAACCATTGCCAGGCAACGCTTCCCGCACGCTCCTTGTTTTAGTTTGTTAAATGGCTGACATTTGTGGTCAATGGAGTTTCATCATTAGGAATATTTCTTTGGATAACACAGAAAGAAATAATTTGCAAAGAGAGGAAAGTAAGTCTAAATCTGTTGGGTCTTAGTTCGGTGCTACCAGTCAGAAAATATCACGGTGATTACTCCAATATTAATGAAGATATCGGTCAAAAGGAGTGTGTCAACGGCATTAATGAATTTGAGTATAGTTTTCAGACTCCTCAAAATTAAGGTTACTTGTTACATGTAGCTACAGAATCTATAAGTGTACGACATATTCCAAGTTCTACTGTAGTACTGACTACTCTCCAACAGTCCAACTCAGCCCGGTCTAGGGTCTGTATGACCGCAGCTCGCTTCGACCGCAGTTCATCTGGACCGCCTCTTTGGGTGGAATGTGAGGCGATGGGGGAGGAGCGGAAGGGGGGTGGGTCGGTGGTGGGGGTACCTGGTGGTGTCAAGCGGCTTATAGACGCTACATATCTGTTGTCTCGCTTGGCAATTGACTGGCTTCTTTGTCTTGCGTGTTTGCGAGGTCTAGGTTCGGTGTTGGTGAGAGTGATGCGTGTCGAGATTTTGTTAACGGGGAACAAACGGTACCGAACAACTACAGTTTTACTACACACACACACATCAACGACTTTTTTTATACAATAACCCAGCTAAGTTCACTATACATCAAGTTGCTACATCATCATCCATCATCCGTCATCCCGCGGCGGGCGTACGCATCGGTCACTCTGTTACCCGCCAAAGCTACACATCGCACGATGTGGAATTTTCTCTAGGTAGCACCTACCCATATTACGAATAGGCTCTGATCAACTTTATGTAATCACAAATCAGGAAGTCAAGCCTCTTGCAACCTTACCTTGTAACAATCGTTTTATTGCTAGCAGTAATCAACAACAACAACAACGGGCAGCGTTCGCCACCAACACTGACCAACGAAGCGTGCAATCGTTTTATTGTTAGCGTTAATCCTTTAACAATGGGCAGCGTTCGCCCCTCCACTGGATGCCGCCATCAGTGCGCACCACCCCTTACAACATGTACCTCCACCCCCCTACCGCGGTTCAAGTGGCCCGCGGTTCAAGTGGCCCGCGGTCGACCAGTCCCGCGGTCGACGAGGCCGTACACCCTCAGCCCGCGCTACCCGCCCTCGATTCATGCCCCCAATTCCCCCTCTAACCGGCTTTGGCCCATCAGTTCAATGCCTTAGTCTGGTTCCCGGGTACCTTATCTTACTTTTCAGGCAAACAATTGCGTCTCCAACTCACTTACACATCTGGATACAAGCATTTATTCCCTATCCCATGAGCAACGGCCACACATCATGCGCACCACCCAACACTTGTGCAACCGCTCAAACGCTATAATGTAGGGTGAACACCTAAAATTATTAAATTCGAGATTGACAGCTTCATAAATAGAGTGACTTTGAATAATTTCAAAGTACCATTAGAAGGTTGGTTTAAAAATGAGACAGCTGCCTGGGGAGGCGGGGGAGGGGGGCCAGTGTTTTTCGTTGAGCGCCCCCCCACCCCAACAAACGTAACCCCAAAGTGAAAATACCGTCTCAAGAGGTCGACGTGACCATGGCAACACATGCCAGCCTCACCCTACGCAATTAATGTACGTCTCATAGTGACTTGATGTTAAACAGCTTAAAAGAAGAATAATGGCTCCATTGTAGAAATTTCGAGGATCCTTAAGGAAACTAAGTAATATATATGCTGTATCGTTATTTATACGGTATTTTCGCGACAAACGTGACCTAAAGGCTTTCGGCACCGATTCGAATTCTTGGAAGGCTTTGGCGGTGAGTGCGTTTCGTGCGAGATTGAATGGTCCACCATGACGACCGGTCATACGCGCAAATGCCGCGAACAAATGGAAATACTTAAATCACAAAACACTAGCTGCAAATCCATCCTCTTACGCAGACGGACGAATGGCAACCATCTTTCGTCAACAATCTTGAAACGCAAAAGAGGTCATTCAATAGGTTTGTTTTATTGAAACGCTTCGTTCATTTCAAAATAAATATGGCAACTCTATTCGTCGCTGTTGAACATTCATGTATTATAACACGCACGTGAGAATTGTTCATTTTCAAAGAGTGTCGAAGGTTAATCTGACGAAATCACACAATTCTGGAAGAAAAACATTTGGTGGTTGTCAGATCGATAACAAAATTAACATTCCACATAAAGCCAAAACTATTACATCTTTACGGAGTAGATGTGTTACAGCAAACCGAACAAGTAGCATTTACTCACATTTATAAACAAAACTATATGCATTAACCACTTCGATTCGTTTGCTCATAATTCGTAGAAAATCTAGTTACAGCCATTTACTATATTTGCTATGTTCACATAATTTGACAGACTAGACTGGTTCCGTTGCCCCTAAACGCACCGATGTGTACATTTCATTGGCATACAGCGTAGCCTTAGCGGCACGCCCGGGAGAGTACCGTCACAAGTTGAGTATACCGGGTTCTGGCCCAAAGCAATGCACCCGGTGAGGCAGTATGCCTTCGGCCACCATAGAGTGATCATAGCCAGATACTCGTTTTTACGTCAATCATGGAAAACTGTTGTTCCAAACATGTTTTTGTCAATAACTCAAAACGAAATAAATGCGCGAGACGCTGTGGATATTGTGATTATGCTTAATCATTTGTTAATTGCGCCTATGTTAAAATCATTGGCGCTGTTGGTGCGAAGTACCCACACCGTCTAGAGGTAACCGGTGAGTCACATAATGCAAAAAGTCATATGAAACTACCAGGACTAAACCACCAAGGAGTAGAACAACAACTCATTTTCATAATGCCCTGCCGTAATTTATAAGGCAGGTTAGCGCTCACAAGGCAAGCGTAGGTCATTAATATTTCGAGACAAACAACTTATCAAAGGCGGGTTCTGTTATCTGTTCTTTCTTCCTGTTTCAAACATTACATGTAAACAAATCAGTCTTATTATGTTTATTATGTCGCTCCATTGGGCCAATCACATGCACACGTTCAGCATAATGGTATACTAGTCACAATTTGCTAAGGATCACCTCTATGCAGAGATATCTGATTGTATAACAGGTGGACTAGTGTGTAATTATACTGTAATACAAAAACGTTTGCCTTTACCATACATGATGGCACACAAGTAACATATTGGACACAGATTGGGGAAGGTTTATCCGTATTATATTAGAATTACAGTCTCCTGTTATACACTCAGATATCTCTGCATATAGGTGATCCTTAGCAAATAGTAGTATATATAGCGCATGCGAGTTTATGCACAAGGATCGAGCATATATATACCCCTAGACTAAAGAATGTTTAGCATAGTGGCATCATAAAAGTTACACGGTGCATTTTTTTAATAGCCCTGGTATATCCCCGAGGTAAACCGAATACGCACATTACGCATCGCTATACCTCTTTCATTCGGCATGCCGATTGTATCCCGTTCATAACAGCACGGAGTATTCCGGAGAAGGTGACGACTGATTGGAAAGCGACGGTCTGGGCTGGTTCCGTTTCCCTTAAATGCAGTGGAGATGACCGGTGTGAACATTTCACTGGCATACGGCGTAGCCCTATGGGTACGCCCGGAAGAGCATTGTCGCAAGTTGGGTATACCGGGCGGTATCCCCGTCCAGTCCCAAAGAAATGCACCCACAGTATACAAGACGAAGTATCAGGGAACCAGCCTGGTTTGTGCCCGTTAGTCATTACGTTATAATTCTGATACACGAATAGCAAGATAACCGTTGGAGAATGAATTTTCCAAAGCGATCAAATTGTTGCGCGCAATCTGTAGGACTGGACCCAGGCCCGCATTAATCGTGAGGTGTCTAATGTTCGTGCTCAGCACGGGCAAGCATTAAACCCTATAGGTATATCACATACATTCTACAGGTTTAATAATCATGTCGAACATCTAAACTAGTTATGTTATACAATTATTTATGCCGAATTATTTATACAACTTTTAACCATTAAATAACATATATACCGTGCGCAACGCAATTTTCGAAAAACCCTCATCCTATGACCATGGACGTGGATCTGTGACTTACAAAAGATGCTGGACACTTCTTTTTGTGCATTTGAGCGATGTTTTCTGCGATAATATAGACAAAACGCTACCAACTTGGAGTACTAATAGTAACCCACGTACCCTAGTACCATCTTGCTATGATTCAAGGTTCACAAGACTTTTCAAAACACATCATATACTGCAATAAACAATTTAACAACGCTGGGATGTCCAGTTCTGTCTCCTAGCTGAGATGCTAGGAGTCTAGTTCTGTCTGGCTCTCATCCATGTGGCTATGCAATAATCTGGGACGCTAGGAGTCTAGTTCTGTCTGTCTCTCCTCCATGTGGCTATGGCATGAGCTAGGACGCTAGAAGTCTAGTTCTGTCTGGCTCTCATCCATGTGGCTATGCCATAATCTGGGACGCTAGGAGTCTAGTTCTGTCTGTCTCTCCTCCATGTGGCTATGGCATGAGCTAGGACGCTAGAAGTCTAGTTCTGTCTGGCTATCATCCATGTGGCTATGCCATAATCTGGGACGCTAGGAGTCTAGTTCTGTCTGGCTCTCATCCATCTGGCTATGGCATGAGCTGGGTCGCTAGCAGTGCAGCTCTGTCTGGGTCTCGCGTACCCCTTGCTGGACCCCGTGCCGCCGCTCCAGCTGACGCACACGGTTCCTGGAACGCCAGATCTTCACCTTGTGGTCGTCAGACACCGTGATCAGGGTCTCGCGGTCACGTGGGTTGAAGGCGACGCAGTTGACGACGTCTTGGTGCTCGTAGCGCGTCAGACAGACGCCGTAATGGCGGTCCCACAAGTAGCCGTGCTTATCCTCGGCGCCGCTAGAGGGAGACACTCAACGACGTGAGATCAATGTAGCCGTACACGTCACACATGTGTCACACATATATCAAATCTCACACACCTGATATTAAACTCTGATACTACTGTTACGCGCTGCAATGAGATCATCAGTTATCATGATGTCATAGAAAATTCGTTGCAGCATAGCAGTGACAGAAAGCCCTGCAATCTAAATGTTTGGTATTCATATCGGTATTAGACTGAATTAAGAGCTTCAGCGATGCATCGCCATAGTGTTGCGCTATGCCGGGATAATAACCTGGCTGTACAAAGCGACATATCCAATGATAATATGTCATTTATGCTGAAGAAACAAATGAATCCTTCCAAAAATTGAAGTAACAATAACACATTTTGCCTATTCAAGAAGGGGCTAAGAGGGGTGGAGTGGGGTGTCTACGTGGTCACCATTTGCTATGAGTGTCACACGAAGAAGGCGCTAGCGAAAGGAATGGCCACCATCTGCTGAGATGATACCAGGAGAGAGTATAAGAGAGGGGAGCTCACCTGGCAACGTACTCGTCACACACGTCGAGGAAGATGAAGAAGCACTCGTCGTTGGGGGTGTAGGCCTTGTGAGCGCGGTGCATCGTACCCACCTCCTGCATCGTCGCCAGGTCGATCACGTGAATATCGATCTCCTGGGCGATGGGCGGAGGGTACAGCGGGTCATCGATGACGTAGCCACGTGGCCAGGGTCGGTTGTTGACGTACAGGTACCTGGAGAATCATTACAAATCATTGAATATTAATAATAATGAATTTTATCAGTTGAAGAAGACTAATATGAGTTTATTACAACTCATTACTTATTAATAATAATGAATTACATCAGTTGACGAAGACTAACACGAGTCTATTACAACTCATTAATTATTAATAATAATGAATGATATCAGTTGACGAAGACTAACCTGTGGTCTGGGGACAGACTCATGCCGATGATGTGACCGTGAAGCTCAATGACGTGATCGACCTGGTCAAACTTCTCCTCGGGGTCCTCCTCCTCCGGGTCCTCCTGCTCGTCCCCCTCCTGGGGCGGGTGGGCGGCGTCATCAGCCCCCGCTCCCGCCCCGGCCCCCGTTCCCATGGCAGCGGCGCGGGCGCGGCGCACCCGCCGAGGCCAGCCGTACATGGAGTGCATCTTCATGAGGGCTTCCTCGGAGGTGATGCGCTTGATGCCGATCTGGTGCGGCGTGTACGTCTTGGTGCCCATGGTAAAGATGAGGTATTTATCCGTGACCAGGTCCGTGGCGTCCACGGGCGGGCCGGCCTCGGAGCACGTCGGGCAGACCTCGGCGTGGCGGCGGCGGCAGAAGTCGCACAGGGGGCCGCCGTCTCTGTCCAGCCGCTCCTCGCCGCACCGACACGGCCCCGCCCCGCGCCTGGCCTCCGGGGCCGATAACCGGGGCTCGGTCCGATACTGGGTATATCGGTATGACGTCACGGTATCACAGCCGCCAGGAGAGGTTCCCTCCGAAGAACGCCCCATAGGGTCACGCGCCGCCGCGTCGCGACCCAGGGGAGACTGTTTCAAGTCACGTGTCAAGCCGGAAGTCCGACTCCCGGATGGGTTATTATCACAGGGGGCTGAATCACATAGGGTCTCATCGTCGTCGTCCACAAGGTCAAGGTCAGCGTCTCGTTCGCTCGAGTCTGAGTCCGAGTCGGAAGAGTGGCACTCCGCCTGGCGGTACTCGGGGTCGTATTCAATGGTCCCGCTCAGCTTGCCGAGCTCACTTGACAAGTCGTCGACTTCGATGAGCTGGATGGGTCTGTTGCCGCCGTCGCGGAACATTTGAATCTTCTTGGCGCCGTGACCGGGCTTAAGGTGGCACTTTGCCTGGCGACACTCGGTCACACTGACCTTGTCGCCCAGGCTCAGCGCCCGCTTCCTCGTGGTGCTCTCCTCCTGAGAGGTGGCGCCATCTGTCGCGGGACACGGTAAACCCAGGGTGCAACCTTGCGGCGGGTTTTTCCGATTTGCCACCATAATGGTTCGCACCGAGCTGGCGTTGACGTTGAGAAATTTGTACAGTGGCATAACCACCGACTCGAGTTCAGAGTCAAGAGCCTGCGAGGCCTGGCAAATGAAGTGGATACAGTTAATAATTCCAATTTTAGATAACAGAATAATTACAACTTTGGATAACAGAAAAATTACAATTTTAGATAACAGAATAATAACACGTCTATGGCAGCAATCAGTATTTATCACCAGCCAAGTAATGTCAAGTAATGATAGCGAACATACAGGAGAGGGCGGCATAAGTGGGCGATAATCAAGGTCACAAGGCCAGCAACTTCCGGTTCCGGTTTACCGTAAGATTGCACTATAAATGATTATTAAAAACAGTCTTGGTACATTTAGTACAATATACGGTGGTATCATACCTTGTTGAGCCAGACGACGGAGCAGGAGGTCAGGTGACCGCGCCTGTGGATATTACCAGACAGCAGGTAATTGTCACTGAACCACGTGCCGAAGATGTCATACGGCGTATTGGCGACACGGCATTGGAGCTCGAACTGGTCTGTAGGTCAGAGGCGTATACACTTATGTACGATGAACCGTTATTGCCGGGGTCATCTCTAAAGTGGGTCAAACATTTATCGGAATTCACAGAAAATTTGGACGCATCCGTATTAGAAATACAACACATTACGACAACGTTTGAAATACCGATCTAACAATAGTGGTAGAAGGCAGAGCTCGAATATACATACCATCCGTTAAACTAAACACCGTGATCTCCCCGCCAGTGTTTTGGGACCCGAAGTGAACGCCGGACACTAGCAACAACGTATCACTCTCATTGAACTGCGAAAACTGCGTGTATTTCCACGTGTAATCCTTCATGTCCGCATAGTACTTCACGGAAGCCGGGTAGCCGGCGTTCCAAACCTGCAATACAACAATGTACTTCATTTTCAAATTGAACTGCAATTACGAAATACATGTAGTTGGGCTTTATAATCGTAATAAGGAGCCTCTCTAACTCAGTTGGCAAGCGGCTGAGCTGCAGGCTCAAGTATATAACAGGTCATCGACTAAAGACCTGTTATTTATGCATAAGTTCACCCACGTGGAAAACTACGAATCTACCAAATAAACACATTTCACAGGTCAACAATCATAAAGGACTTCTACTAGGGCAATAAGTTTAACATTCAACAGTGCGATTACTCTCTTTGGTTTTGTAACCAGGCTTTACACTTTAAAAGATTTCTGGCAAGGCCTACATTATGTATAGGTCTAAAGTTGTAATATGTTATGGCTTGGCCAGTGCTACAATGATTAACTGAATAGTTAATGGCATTACTTAGAGCTTGCCTAACATCCCTAAAATTGTGCAATATACCAGTGAACTACACAGAAATCTGTCACGTAGTACACATAGATTCCAACTAACGATCAACTACCAAACAAAAAAGTAAATTTTTTGCTGTATTTACTGCAACATTGAAAAAATTGTTATAGCTACATGAAATGTGAATGCTACTCTATTAGTGCATTCATGAACATTTTTTTAAATTGGAAATCTATCAAAACATCCTGGCTATGGCGGCTTGACACCTAAATCAAGGCAAAAAGTCATAGAATCAGAGCCGCACGTTCTACTGACCTTGACGAAGCCGTCCTTGGAGCATGTGGCGAAGACGCTGCCGTCGTGCGAGAAGCACACGTGGAGAACCTGGTCGCGGTGCTCCTCAAGCACCTCGCTCTGCACCAGGGGCGTGTGGTGGTGTAGGCGCTTAAACTCCGCCAGCCACGACCCCCGGCCTCTGGCACCCGCCCGCGCACCGGCCCTGACAGGCATGTTCAGCCGAGCAGACTCGATTTTCCATCGCTGCTGGAAGAGATCCTTCCACAGGTACTCGTCCAGGGCAACGCGGCGCCAGTGGCGACACACCTGGCGAAAAGATGGAAACAATTTTGGGAGTATTATTTTTTTCAAAACTAGATGTACTAACTAGGGTTAGGGTGATCAGGGTAACCCTAATTGAAGTTCGGTTATTGAGGTGAACGTAGCTGACATTTCATCATTTAACTTAATCAAAAGAGAATTATCAACCTTAAACATATGATTTGTCCTAAGTATTTATGATTTCAGGTATCTACATGTGTATAAACATTATTATGTTATTCACTTTGTGCAGTATGCTAGAGTTTCATCACAGTTATCATGGCAATGAGCAACAAGAAAATAGGTATACATTATTCTAATCTTGAAACGTAATCAAATAATCACATTTAGAAGAATTTACATGCATAATTTAAAAGTTCATAAAGGGACAGAGATATTGATATGTTCAAAGTGTTCAAAGAATCAGTACCTAATACAGATACTGGTAGATGGTGGGGGGCAGTAAAGCTACCAACTGCAACTAATACCAAGTGCATCTTGCACGTTTAGGAGAACAAAGATGCTATCAGACATATTCTGGTATGCTTCTACATGCCTATAATAGTCCAGAAATGATGGTCGATGTAAATAGATTTTTTTTTAACATGTTTTTTCAAGCACTAAATTATAAATGTTGGAGATTGGCTACATAATCACCATTACCCTAGCTGGTAACTCACCTGTGAGGTCCTCAGAAGTGGTCTGGCCTTGAGATTGTGAAATATGATCCAGAGTAGGTCATCAGGTAGACTATCCCAAAGGTGACAACACAATTCCAAGTCAACCTTGTTGGCCATCTGGTTGGGCATGTTTCTCACACGAAAAATTGTATCAAGCGCCAGTTGCGAATTGTTACAAGGTGTCAGTCACATTCTGTTCTATATATCTGCAATAAAAAAAAATCATGAAGATGGCATTCATAAGGCATTTCCTAAAGGCAAAAATTATTTATGCATAGAATACATCAGACATTTATTTCACAGACACTGCAGACCTGTTGGAGGAACAGTTGCCAGGAGAGGTGATGGCTAGGTATCCCAGATGATTTGCGCCATTTGTTTGTATATGCAATAACACTGAGGGTCAGGGCCTAGATAGTTCCATTTTAGTTATACCTCTATAATTTCACAGGTTACAAGTATTACTTTTGTTGGCGGAAAATCACTGATACCAATTCGCATTAATACATATAAATAAGCTCAGTAATATTGAGACATACTTAATGTAATATCTTTCATCTTCCCCTACCGGTGTAGTCACAGTGAATGGTTATATATATAAAAAAAAAGGCATTATTGGCTAGCCAACTATTGGCTTAGAAAACTATGAATCTGAAGATATTCTTTAAGCCTTATGCATGCACCCAACCCAGATGAAATAAATGATGGGTGGTATACTGATGCGTGATGTGCATATTGGATCCACCTTGTGGGTATCAAAGAAATGTGCCCCTTTACCCTGACAGTGCGTAATGAATAGCACATTTTTATTTTTAACCCTTTAAAACGTTTAAAAATTTAGAATCTGAATCCAGGTCTAACAAGAATACTATTAGTATTGCCGAATCAGTCAACTGGTGAATGGCTATCAATAAAATGCTGAATAGCTGCAGAATAGTTGGCAATTTTTGCGGAATAGTACAAACCGGGCCTTACCGTAAACTGCCTATTTGAAGCCGCGGCTTATATTAGGAAGTTGGAGGTTCCACTTCCCGGGTTTGAGTCGCAAGTCAGGGTGCGGCTTTAAATAGGGCCTTTTGCCAATTTCAAGTGAGCGTGACGAGTCACGCCCGGGGGGGGGGGGGGGGGGGGGTAATACGAAAATTATCGGTGTTGCCAAAATAATGTATTGCATCACAACTTCATACAAGTCAGCAAGTTGGAAGATAATTCAACTTGAAAGCTGCGTCGTAAGATGCTCTTTTCCCAGGCATTGTGTTACTGTGGCAATCAAGACTGACAATGAGTTATTTATGGTTGTGTTATTTAGTACTACTGCCATGCGACTCCACCCACACCTATTCTAGACCAATGATCAGAGGCCAGGTTTCAGGTGGTGCAAATTAATATGGCTGCCGCTGGCGTTGCAACAAACGCAATAAGTTAATTGTGCCAGACAGAAACTTTATACTGGGTAGGAATGACAGTGATTCATAAACATGCAGTAAGAGCCAGGAGAGCCAGCCACTGGTGTGACAATTGATAGGAGCTTCGATCGGAGAAGGAGAGCTGAATGTTGTTAGTAGTTGCGACTGCTTGTATAAACAATTAATTGGCTTGGTAGGGGCCAGGAGAGCCAGCCAGTGGTGTGACACTTGATAAGAGGTGCGATCGGAGAGGTAAATGTTGTTAGTAGTCGCGACTGCTTGTATAAACAATTAATTGGTTGGCTTCTTTGACAGGATTAAGCAGGGATACTGGGAGGGGGGCGGGGGGTCGAGAGGCCAAAGTCTGGGTGCGGCTTATAATATGCAGTTTTCCGGAAATGGTTCTGGGTGCCTGCCAACCCGGTTTTGAGGCCAAAGTTGGGGTGCAGCTTCTAATATGTATGCGGCTTCAAATAGGCAGTTTACGGTACTAACCACCTTCCTGTGGCACTGACGGTGGTATATACATACATATAATCGATATGATCATAAAGACTTACTTGTTTGCAATCTGTAAACAAAAATCTAATACAATTATTATCCATTTGACCGAAGTATGTCCACTTCTGTCAAGGGCTGTTATTAAATTCTTGCAGTCCCCCTTCCTTACCAGCCCCAATGCCTCTCACCCCGGCTTGCAGCCACAGGTACAAGATTTAGGGTGCAAACGAGATTTCCGCAATGGCGCAACCCGGAAAGGGGTCATTTGAATAACAGCCCCCAACAAAAAAGTGGACATACCTCAGTCAAATGGATACTATAGTCGCAACGAAAACCCTCTGGACAACAAAATTTCCCGTTTACAAGAAAATATTCACTGATTCGAAGAAAAAAATACTTTCTGTATGAACTTCAAATCGAGGCCTAATAAGTGTATGTCAACTCACATTTCCTGACACACTTGCAAATAAACTATAAGCAAATGTTGCTTTGCTGCACTACGAAGCAGCCGATCGCCTTGATGGCGCCATTCACTGTTTACTGTGACATCACTGGGAGATACCATTTACATCTTTGTAAGGTGTCATAGGTTTGAATTCCTTTGTAGTGTTTTATCATGTACTCTGTTTTTAAGCATTGATGCATACCTAAAGTGACCCAGAGGGAACTTGAAATCAGTTTAGTATTAATTGAGGCTAAACTAAGATTCATTGCGCCTCTTGCAAAAGTGGGTGCAGCAGGTTAACCATTACCCTAGCCATGAATCCATGGCTATGGTTGAAGAATCATAGCCATGTAGCATTCTATAGTGAAAAATCAACTTCACATGACAAATTGAATTGTTTAAGTATAGCTGTCACAATTAGTTTCAACAATGTAAAAGTCCTTTTCTATATATAATTACTGATGTATGAACTCTTCCAAATTTGTTAAAGTCTTCAAAAGAAGCTATAATTGCCTACTGGCATAAAAATTGACAACAACATGCCACCATTTTTTTTACAGGAAGTTGTTCACTGCACATGTGCAAGGTCATCACATATTATAAGCCATGCTAATTGGTTCATTGTTCAGGGACCCAGTCATTGGGTCAGTGAAAACACATGTTTTCATGTGAATTTCTGGTGACAGATAGGACTATTTTTGCCTTTCAAGTAAAGGTTACTTATGTGATTAGTCATTACTTGTCAGGAAGTAAAAAGAAAAGGATTAGGATTTGTTTCTGTTATAAAACTTTTCCCACAGCAAAGGAGAATCAGAGCTACACTTGCTCAAAGTCAAACAACCCTGAAATGGGGTTGTTCCAGACCAGAATTTTACTATGGAATGCGACTAGGCTGTGTTTCAGCCCACACAGCCTAGGGTTCTGGGCTACCATTACCCCCCAACCAATTGCATTCAACCTCGGTACCCTTGTCAAATGACTCGATGGACTTTGCCAACCTGACCTAGATTTTGAACCAATCAGATGGCAGTTAGATGACCTTTACATTTGCGCAACTGACAAGAGAACGATAAAAACAACATTGTCTGCTCTGTTGAATAGCATGGCAGGTTATGTATTGTGAGGATAGGAATCAAACTGCAGATCGGATAAACAATTATTCAGACAGGCCCCAGTTCATAGGTAAGGAATATGCATAGAATTCGTCCTCAACTCATAGAGTAAACAAATAATTCGCAAATTTCGATGTCCGGAGAGTTTCCGTTTTGACCGTAATTGTATTGGATTTTCGTTTACAGACCACAAACAAGTAAGTCTTTACGATCGTATCGATTATATGTATGAACGTACCACCGTCACTGCCACAGAAAGGTGGTTGGTACGGCCCGGTTGGTACTATTCCGTAAAATCGCCAACTATAAGCTTAGGCCTATTCCGCAGCTAGGCCTGGATATTCGGCGTTTTATTGTCTATTGACAGCACTGGTGAATAGGCTAGGTAAGCTTATTTCAGAAGATGCACAAATCTGAAAGTGAATTACACGTTTATAAACACTCAGCCTAAACTGGAATGTACGTCTAACCCTCTCACCAGACAATGCAAATCAATATATATCGAGGTTAATATTCGAGATCGTAACTTCCCATTCTGTAGCCTGTACACTTTCTTGTTCTGTCTATTTACATCCGCAAGGTCAAGGCCCATGCGCTTTCACTCGCACGCTAGATGTCGCTGCAGCATGCTGGCCAGAGGGCGCTGCTAATAAACCTAGACATTTTCGCGCCCTGACTTTTGTATGGTGTGGGATTGGGAATCCCTAAAAACTAAAGGTAATAACATGATAAAGAGACAATTATATATATGACGTCACCACATGGGCGAATCCAAACATTGTATAGGGGGTTGGGGGTTGGGGAGGGGGGGGGGGGGGAGGGCTTGGCTTTCGCGATTACAGTGGTCGATCAAATGATAAAATAATTACCATTAACGATAATTATACTGATAATTACCATGGCAAATGATAACAATAAGTCATTATTTGACTAAAGTCTGTTAACTAAATGTTCATCAAGGGTCTTGACCAACAGTGGCGCGTTGCGTACTTCGCTATAATATACGATGTTGGCCCATGGGATCACCATGCGTGCTTGGTACATAACACAGGTTTAAAAGACCGATAATTACGGGGGCAGCATGTTTACCCATAAAGTAAAATAAATATTATCTTCTGGTATTGTATCATTGGTAAGATAGTATGCAACATTGCATAACAGTTCAGAAATGGCTGCAAAACTTTATCGTTTATCGTATTTTATGTTATTGAACCACATGCCACTTCAGCATACCACACCAGGGGCGGATCCAGGACTCTGAAAAGGGGGGGGGGGGTCCACTGAAAAGGGGGCCACTGAACAAAACGGCGTTCACGGAACACATGCGACCGGTGGGTGGGGGGGGAGGGATCGCTGCCTTAGATAGCGTTCCTCCTCAAAAGAGGGGGGGGGGGCGGGGGGTCCCCCCCCAGAATAAGACTGAGCCCCTAACCCCCCCTCCTCCCTGGATCAGCCCCTGCACACCCTTTCCGTCTTGCTTCAAAGAAGGTATAGGTTCAGATTATTTTATCTGATGAACACTAATATGGAAGATCGCTTAAGGTTCTTATGTCACTATATCAAAAACTGAGATCATGTGTGCAGTGTACGAGATCATGTGTGCAGAGATCATGTGTGCAGAGATTATGTGTGCAGAGATCATGTGTGCCTCAGCAATGCAGAGGCGCCAAATCATTCGTGGACGACTTAGGTTAGAGTCGGGGTGTCGTATGTAGTGGAGCAGTCGTTTCACTGCGATCTATTGAAACTAAACCTTTAGACTCGGAGATTTGTCCGCTTCAGACGGACATATCTCTGGGGCTAGTTTCACCTCCTATTACTACTACCCTGTCTGAGTTCTTTACATGCTCCTTAGGAAAAGCCTACCAGGCAGGGTTGTTGATTGAGCCCCATGCGCTTCATTTTATATGTGAACAAGTATTTCATCTTGTTAACTTTTAAACGATTGTAAAGGTATTTTCATAGATCAGGCGTTTCTAAACTTGATCGCACCGATATATGCACCGCAGGTAGACTGCTGCCCGGGGGGGGGGGGGTGGGGGGGGTGGGGGGGGATGGTACTTAATACATTGCTGGGTTTGGGGGGGTTCCGCGGTACAGCCTCCCATTTTACCGCCAAAATCCGCTCGGAAGGAGTATTTTTTCGCGGCAACCCGTTCTTTGAACGCACTTTTTCAGACCCCCTACCCCCACCCCCCCTCCCCCGCCCGCCCGGGTCGCAATTTTCAAATATCGGCTCCATGGGTATCTTTTTCATCACAAATACCCGCTCTCTCAGGCATCAAGGCACCCGCGGACCCCCCCCCCCCCCCCCACCAGATTTGTATAATAGTGTTCCCCCCGGGAACTGCAGGCGATAATCAATACCTTAGAGAAATATTGCAAGAACAGGGGGAAAAAGAGCAAAACCAAATTTATGGTGTTCCGAAATGGTGGTTGTCTTAGAGGGAACAAAATATGGTTGTTCGCTAGTCGACTAATACAATGTGTATTAGTTTATAATTATTTACGAATCCATTTCACCCCTTAGACGATATGGACCGCCACACAGACGCATAGGGCAGCTGAAGCACATGTAAGGCGGCTACAGTAATAAGACGCATTGATATTCAAACATATGGGTTCTGCATATTTTTAAAATCTGTTTGGTTCTATAGTGCTTTCTATTTTACTAATATGAGACCTTATCTTTATAGAGAGGGTTGCGAATGTTCCCACCCCCTCCCCGGTCCCACCTCATTCACCCATACCCACACCTTACACCACTCCTAGCCACATCCCCCTCCCCTCACTTTTCACCCCACGTACCCCTCCCCCTCTTCAGCTGCTCGGCGAAACGAGCCCGCGGTGGCCAGTCATTAATCAGTTTGGACTAAATGCGAGAGTCAATGAATAAAAGATTAACACAGAGCTCTTACCGTGTACTAAAGAAAAGGGGAAGACAGGTTATCATTTCGTCTTGTGTTATAATTATGTAGGCCTAGGAGTAGTGAGAGCTGAGGGATTAGCTACCCCCATGACCCCCTCACCCCCCCCCCCCCACCTGTGCTCGCGCTCTAGCGCGACCGAAAATTTTGAAATATCGATTTGAAAATGCCGGTCACGAGTTAATGAGGTCATTAATTTTTGTCAAAAGTCTTTGTTTCCGTGCTATAGCACGGGGTATAATTAGCATAAATTACGATGTAAATAGCTAATTAAGCTGTCAACAAGGTTATTCATAATTGCTTGAAGTCTTTGTTTCCGCGTTATAGTACGGGGTATAAATAGTATAAATTAGTATGTAAATAGGTATATTCAACAAGGTTATTAATCATTGTTTGTCTATGTTCTCGTGCTATAGTACGAGTGAATGAAGTTGGTTGAAGTCTTCAATCTGCGATCAAGTACTATTATGAATAGGTAATAGATGGACAAGTCATTGTGCTTTGATGAAACAGTAAATCATTTAATCGCTATAGATATCGCCATGTAAACTGTATATTCTCGCGTTACAGTACGATTAATCGTCAATGACACGTGTATATAATCAATGTAATCAGGCCATGTGAGATCCTATAAGCTGTGTAATATGTTTGTTTGTTTGTAAAAACCATAGGATATGTTTCGAGTAAACCATATTAACGCAAATACAATCATCCATTTTGCAATTTTTTTATTCCTATATCACTACATAAATACCATTACCCGCTACAACATCTATCGTGGTCAAAAAAAAAACTTAGTATCACAAAAATATACACCTTCATATCATATTATTATACATGACAATTTAGACAATGGGTAAAGAGGTCTTGCACGCGGTTTGCATAAAACGCGTATTCTCCCATTTTCTTTTCTTGGCCAGCGGGATGAGTGGTAGCCGATTGGAGGGAGCGAAGCCCGCTGTTGTCTTGTGGGAAGTCATGACGTTGTGGTGAAAAGATGGAGACCGCCCGTACATTATATTCACAAAGTCCCTCTCCACCTCCTCGTCATCCACCCACTTGGGACGTGTCTGAACATGCTTTGGCGAGGTGTAAAAATAGCATCACGACTGACGTCATACATCGGCGTGGCTTTGTCATCTGTTTAAAGATAGACAGAGGGGCGTGGCCAACAGGCTTTGTACGCACGGGTAATCGCTGTAAATGAGCGATCAATCACTTTTTTAATCCCAACAACTCAAGCCCGCGTTATAATAAGACTGAGTCGCTTCACTACGTTTTATAATAATTGGTTCATGCACTACTGTGTGTGAATTGTGTGATTGATGTTAAAGGTCACAGAAAAGGGCCGTGGATGTTTTAAAACTCATCAAAATGCTACCTTTGTGAAAGAGCGGTGACTTTAAGGACATGTCTGCGAGCGACAGATGTTTCGTGGTCTTTGTCTTGATGTGTAGAGTTGCAGCGACAATTATTTATTTTCGGTCGGTTATTTTTTTAAATGCGCGTTTGAATTCACCGGTGGGAGGGCAGTGAGTCGAGCCCGCGGGCGCGCGGGCGCGCTGCACGGTGGGGGCGGGGCTTCGACCGAGACAAATATCGATTTTTTTTTCCAAGCCCCTCAAAACACAGCACCCGCTGGCCGTCACGACCTACTGATTTTCAAAAGTTCGGGCGAGCCAGCGAGCCAGAGTCAGTGGAGCGTCATGTGGTTTTTGGCGGGGTATTGGCCGACGGTCTGTGTACGCACAAGTTTGGGAGTGTCGCTGTGGTATATTGTGAAATATCGGAAGGAATAATCACCTTAATTTTAGTTTCGGTTGTAACATTATTCAACTGTCGCCGATGTAATAAGGATGCATCTATAAACGTTCGAACAAACAAGTCGTGGAGACAAGCGCCCGGTTGGCGTCCTTTTGTCGCGAGGGAGAAGAGTTATGACAGTTGTTTGATGAGTCAGTCTATTATTTCGATAGTAATAAGCGGGCTTTATGCTCTTCACCTCAGGTATTATTTATCTGCAAGCCATTAATACGTCGGCCGGAAAGGTCAATGGGTTAACCTCTTTAACAACCACCCGTGGGTATTTCATTATACCTTCCCCTCCTAGATAACTAGGCGTGGCAGCTGGTTACTATGTGGTGGCAGTAAAATTCACTGTTGTATATGATACGAGGCGTCATTGTGTACTGATGGAAACATAAGAAGCTTGTGTTATAGGTCCACCATTCCCCCTGCCCCCCTTTCTCTCCCCCATCTATTCACTGACGATTCTGAACACGTGACTCCCATGCTACACCTGCCCTCTTCGTCATCGATGCAGTTTTAAAATCATAATGGAGTGAATGGTGACGTCATTGACATTTAGTCATCTGTTTGTTCAGGACCTATATAAAACGGGAGAGATGAGTTAATTGGTTGTTTCTTTATGTTGGCAACCCCTTGACCTCTGTAGCCGACGTTCTGTTTGCTTGCATATGCATCCAAAAGAAGGTAGGAAGGGTGAAGGATATAACATCAATCGGCTATGTCATTGCTATACACGTTCTTGGGGAGTGTCTGTGGGTTTTTTATTGCATTGGAGTTACCAATGTTACGAGCACCCCACATCCGACGGCACGTTTAAACGAGTTTGGGGAAAGAGCGACTGGCTCCCTCCACCTCCATACACCATACACTCACAATATTCCTATTAGGTTATTTTGCTGTTACTCCGTCAAGTGAAAACTATTATGGTGCATGACCGCTTTTCTAGTTCATTAAAAGAAGCAGTTGCATTTGCTTGTGACATCTGCAACCAACGTCGCATTCATATAACTCATACACCTTTAAAGGAATTATTCTGTAAGTTTGAACATTGTTACTCGTTAAGTCAGTGTAAAGTAACATATATGTTAAAAATGTATTGTATTGAACTTTATTTGTTTTTATTGCACTTTTAAAAGCAGCTAAAGTAAAAACACATACTAACATAAATTTTACCAACAATAACCGTATCCATCCATGTCAAGGAACGTAGTCAACAATTAACTTTAGCGTAATTTAAATAACTCACAAATTTCATATGTCACCACGTCACAACTCATTCGTAGGTTTCAACAAGACTTTAAACCATTTGCAAAAGTGATTATAAAAGTGAATGCATCAACTTTAAAAATGATATTTTACGTATTGTATGTATGAAGTATTCGTTTTCCGTCACGTGTTTATATATTTTTTAAACTATCAAGTGTTACAGTAACACAATAAGTTATGCATGTATCATATATTTGTGAAACATCCATTTACCTTATTGCAATACGTCTAGGTTTACACATACACTTACAACTATGCAACTAGTCTTGTAGAATGTCATGTTTCATAAAGTTAACAAGTTATTGAATCAACAGATTGACGCGTGTTACGCGTGCGTGTATCGCGAATGTGAACTGAATTAAAAGTCGTCATCACGTTAACGAATTAGGAAGTGAGTATAAACACTGCCATGTAATTTTTAGTTACCACCACATGGGGGGGGGGGGGGTGAGGGGGTCATGGGGGTAGCTAATCCCTCAGCTCTCACTACTCCTAGGTCCGAAACTTTGGAGATGGAAACCGGAAAGCTTTGGAAACCGGCGCAGACGATTTACACCCAAATCGCCAAAAATGCTCTTCATGTAATCTCATGTATACTCACTTGGCAACGGAAAATTTGATGTGGGCCTATTTAGGTTCGTACTGTATAAGATCATTCTATAAGATAACAATGATATATACAACATCTCTCTCTCGGTATCTATGCTAATAAAATGAAGCTGTCTGTCCCACTATGCGCTGTCTGTCCCACTATGCCGCGGCATGCAAGAGCCCATTGGCATCAGCAGCCGCCTTGAACCTATTATTATCCAGCCGTCGCTCTTAGATGTGTCAAAGCTATCGCATGTGTCAACACAACAGCTGGGTGCTTATCACCTTATCCCGCGGCATAATATCGCTTTCGGGTGCTTATCGCGCATGGTGACCATATGCCTGCGGCGGGCTACCTGGATTGGTGCCAACAGTAATAATATTTCTCCCAACGCCTTATCGCCCGAACCGTCATCAAAACAAACAAATCCCGTACTGTCTCGCGTCCACAACTTCCCATTAGTAGCAAGAGAACGAACTCTGCCCGGGGAACCTTGCCTATTTGAATTGATTTGATCTTTTTGATCTTTGATCCAATTTTACAGTATAGTTAAGCGGTCTACACGTCAATTCTATAGACCAACCAGGACGTCAGGCAGATTTTATCCACTGAAGGTAGTAGTAATACGTTAAATGACGAACAACGGACGGGAAACAGCCCCTTTTTAAACTCAATCAACCCTTTTTTTTACTCAATCAATGTATGAGCTTGGGCCTTAGTTTTACTGGACTGATATTCGTTTAAATCGTGCTTTAGCCGCAATTGAGTATTCTGTACTGGATGCACAATAATTGCACAGGGTTTAAATATCCTTAACATATATGTCCCGTTATTCCGTAGCTCCCGGTCTCAATTTATGTCAATATGATTATCGATATTATTTCTGCCCAATGTCTACCTTCTGCCTGCTACTATTTGACGTATAAAACAAAATACTGTCATACTGTTATTTCTTTCGCTTATTACTACGAACGCTAGACGTCTTGGGCCTTAGTTTTACTGGACTGATATTCGTTTATATCCTGCTTTAGCCGCAATTTGAGTATTCTGTACTGGATGCACAATAATTGCACAGTGTTTAAATATCCTTAACATATATGTCCGGTTATTCCGTAGCTCCTGGTCTCAATTTATGTCAATATGATTATCGATATTATTTCTGCCCAATGTCTACCTTCTGCCTGCTACTATTTGACGTATAAAACAAAATACTGTCATACTGTCATTTCTTTCGCTTATTACTACGAACGCTAGACTAGCAAGCGGGGTGGCTAGTATTCTATAAGATAACAATGATATATATCACATCCCTCTCCGGTATATTCTATAAGATAACGATGATATATGCAACATCTTTCTCTCGGTATATTCTATAAGATAACAATGATATATACCACATCCCTCTCCGGTATATTCTGTAAGATAACGATGATATACACAACATCTCTCTCTCGTTATCAGTGGCGGATCTAGGGGGGGGGGGGGGTTAGGGGGGCTGCACCCCCCCTCCCCCCCTTGGGAACCAGAACATACAACATACATGTTAATTACTATACATGTTAAAGTCCCAAGTCTTCAGAGAGCAACCCCCCCCCCCTTTGGGAAACTGAACATACACTGTTGAAGTCGGGTTCTCCAAACGCCCCCCCCCCCCGGGTCACAAGTTTTCAGAGCAGCCTCCCCCCCCCGGTCGCAAGTTTTTCAGAGAGCACAGCCCCCGATCGCAAGTTTTCAGAGAGCAACCCCCCCCCCCCTTGGCAAATTCCTAGATCCGCCCCTGGTTATATTCTATAAGATAACAATGATATATATGTTGCCGGGTCGGCAATGTGTTTTCGGCATTTAGAGAAATATTAATTTTATTTGAACGTTGACTCCCATGAGCCTTTGCGCGGAGATTCGCGGACTCGCTCCCGCCGCGCGTTCCCGCGCGACTTGCTCCAGAGGAACTGAAGGGAACAGACACACTGTTTGAATACTAAAATTGCTTACGTTTTATCCCCGGCCACGACACTCCCGGATCATTGGTTACTGCGATTTACTAATAAAGGAATGAAAGATCACACCGTGTTCGTGGGTTAATTAGTCATCGAAGCTTACACCCACAACATTTTGGCGCAGTCGGCAGGATCATCTGGAGCAAGCCACGGTGTTAGTGACGCAGTGATCCGGGGGATTAGATAAAGGATGATGTCTGATGACGAGACCGCCGCATTTGTGACGGCACTGAGGGCTCAGGAGAAGACGTGGCTGGGCCTCACTGAGATTATTCAGCGGATGACCGCCACCCAGGCTGCCATGTTGGCACACCTAGCGGCGGACCCGCCACCCAGGCTGCCGTGTTGGCACACCTAGCGGCGGACCCGCCACCCAGGCTGCCGTGTTGGCACACCTAGCGGCGGACCCGCCACCCAGGCTGCCGTGTTGGCACACCTAGCGGCGGACCCACACGGACTGCTGGCGCCACCTGGCGTTCCAGAGACGCATCGGCGGGAAACCCGCCTTTGCTACCGTTGCGGGCAGGTTGGCCACCTGGCAGAGGGTTGTCGGCGGAAGAGTCAATCTTTACAGGTGGCGAAGCAGTCGGAAAACTACCACCCCGCACCGCAATGAGCCAGGCGGTGACAACCGGGGAAGGAGGCTCAACGAAGGCGGTCAGCCCATCAGGCAGTTTTCTCTGGGGAGCTAGCGGGAAGTATCCAGGAGCAAGTGTCGGCAGGTGTTTTAGATGTAAACGTGTTGGTCACGTTGTCAGGGACTGCCCGTCTCATAGGCGAGCCAATAGTGGGGCATGCTACAGGTGCGGCCAGCAAGGCCACTTGAAGCGCGAATGCCCTAAACAGAGCCAGCGGAAGTGTTACCGCTGTGGTAAGTCCGGCCACCCGGTTCAAAACTGTACTAAGAACAGAAGGTCTCGCGGACGTGGGGGGAAAACGCCGGTCAAAACACGATGTGCTGGACCAGCTCAACCGGAAGACGACAGGGAGCGTCCCGGAGACGACCGACTCCCAAGAGAAAGGGGATTGGAGCAGCTGGAACCGAAGTACGCCCGGGTGGACCCAACCCCGGGGCCCGGCGTTGACGAGTCAGATGACGACGAGACGGTCGTGGTCGTTATGGCGGGTCGTACGCCGGGAGAGCAACCGCCTGTTGCGCCGCCACCTGTCAGCGGTGATGCTGGCCGGCCTGTCGGGGACGGGGAGCCAGCTAGGCGACCTCCGCTCAATGACGAGGCCGGAAAGCCAGGACGGCGGGCAGAGGTTCGCCAGCTTGACCGGGCGGGTGACATCCCGGTCCGACAGAACGAACAGGAGGAGTGCGGCGCCGCCAGGGAATTCCGAGACACTGCACCGCCACCTGTCCCCGGTGGTGCGGGCCGACCTGTCGGAAACGGGGAACCAGACAGGCGACAACTGCTGAACGACGACACCAGAGCGCGACAGCAGCGGGCAGAGGCTCACCGGCTGAACACGGCCCCGCAGCAAGAGAGCGACCATGGAGAGGACGCTGCGGACGGGGAGCCTCCGGTTGGTGCACGGCCGCAGGAAGCGGCACTGCCACCCCGCCGCTCACAGCGACGTACTGCGGGGCAGCACCAAGACCCGAGCAACGTCCTCCGGTCTGCTGCGATCAACCGGCGGGAGCCAAGGATTTGTGTCGTTCACCTGGCCACTCGCCTTTTTCGGGAAGCCCTTGCCCTATTAGACTGAGTGCGACTCATTTGTGTGTTTTATGTTATTATCGTTTATTGTCATTGTTGTGTGGTAATTTCTTGTCATTGGGGTGTGCGCTACGTCACAGAGGGCTGTGACGTAAAGCGGGGGAGAGTCTTGCCGGGTCGGCAATGTGTTTTCGGCATTTAGAGAAATATTAAGTTTATTTGAACGTTGATTCCCATGAGCCTTTGCGCGGGGATTCGCGGACTCGCTCCCGCCGCGCGTTCCCGCGCCACTTGCTCCAGAAGAACCGAAGGGAACAGACGCACTATTTGAATACTAGAATTGTTTACGGTTTATCCCCGGCCACGACACTCCCGGATTTTTGCTTACTACGAATAAAGAAACGAAAGATCACACCGTGTCCGTGGGTCCATTAGTCGTCGAAGCTTGCACCCACAACATATACAACATCCCTCTCCGGTATATTCTATAAGATAACGATGATATATACAACATCTCTTTCTCGTTATATTCTATAAGATAACAATGATATACACAACATCTCTCTCTCATTATATTCTATAAGATAACAATGATATATAAAACATCTCTCTCTCGGTATATTCTATAAGAAAACAATGATATATATATAACATCTCTTTCTCGGTATATTCTATAAGAAAACAATGATATATATATAACATCTCTCTCTCGGTATATTCTATAAGAAAACAATGATATATACAACATCTCCCTCTCGTTAAATTCTTTAAGATAACAATGATATACACAACATCGCTCTCTGGTATATTCTATAAGAAAACAATGATATATACAACATCTCTCTTTCGTTATATCCTATAAGATAACAATGATATATACAACATCTCTCTCTCGGTATATTCTATAAGAAAACAATGATATATACAACATCTCTCTTTCGTTATATTCTATAAGATAACAATGATATATACAACATCTCTCTCTCGGTATATTCTATAAGAAAACAATGATATATATATAACATCTCTTTCTCGGTATATTCTATAAGAAAACAATGATATATATATAACATCTCTCTCTCGGTATATTCTATAAGATAACAATGATATACACAACATCGCTCTCCGGCATATTCTACAAGAAAACAATGATATATACAACATCGCTTCCCGGTATATTCTATAAGAAAACAATGATATATATATAACATCTCTTTCTCGGTATATTCTATAAGAAAAAAATGATATATATACAACATCTCCCTCTCGTTAAATTCTTTAAGATAACAATGATATACACAACATCGCTCTCCGGTATATTCTATAAGAAAACAATGATAAATACAACATCTCTCTCTCGGTATATTCTATAAGAAAACAATGATATATATATAACATCTCTTTCTCGGTATATTCTATAAGAAAACAATGATATATATATAACATCTCTCTCTCGGTATATTCTATGAGATAACAATGATATATACAACATATCCCTCTCGTTAAATTCTTTAAGATAACAATGATATACACAACATCGCTCTCCGGTATATTCTATAAGAAAACAATGATATATACAACATCTCTCTTTCGTTATATCCTATAAGATAACAATGATATATACAACATCTCTCTCGGTATATTCTATAAGAAAACAATGATATATACAACATCTCTCTTTCGTTATATTCTATAAGATAACAATGATATATACAACATCTCTCTCTCGGTATATTCTATAAGAAAACAATGATATATATATAACATCTCTTTCTCGGTATATTCTATACGAAAACAATGATATATATAACATCTCCCTCTCGTTAAATTCTTTAAGATAACAATGATATACACAACATCGCTCTCCGGTATATTCTATAAGAAAAAAATGATATATACAACATCTCTCTCTCGGTATATTCTATAAGAAAACAATGATATATATATAACATCTCTTTCTCGGTATATTCTATAAGAAGACAATGATATATACAACATTTCTCTGTCTCGTTATATTCTTTAAGATAACAATGATATACACAACATATACATCGGTATATTCTATAAGAAAACAATGATATATACAACATCTCTCTTTCGTTATATTCTATAAGATAACAATGATATATACAACATCTCTCTCTCGGTATATTCTATAAGAAAACAATGATATATATATAACATCTCTTTCTCGGTATATTCTATAAGAAAACAATGATATATACAACATCTCCCTCTCGTTAAATTCTTTAAGATAACAATGATATACACAACATCGCTCTCCGGTATATTCTATAAGAAAACAATGATATATACAACATCTCTCTCTCGGTATATTCTATAAGAAAACAATGATATATATATAACATCTCTTTCTCGGTATATTCTATAAGAAGACAATGATATATACAACACTTCTCTGTCTCGTTATATTCTTTAAGATAACAATGATATACACAACATCTCTCTTTCGTTATATTCTATAAGATAACAATGATATATACAACATCTCTCTTTCGGTATATTCTATAAGAAAACAATGATATAAATATAACATCTCTTTCTCTACATTTTTGCAGAGAAAAAATGTAGTTAAGTATAGATCGGCGCTGGCAAGGTTCAGGTGTTCGGCTCACAGATATGCAATTGAGTCTGGTCGATATGAAAATGTTCCTAGGGAGATGCGTCTTTGTAAATACTGCGTGAGTCGAGGTTTACATTCCATAGAAGATGAATTTCATGTTATTTGTCAATGCCCATTGTATGAACAGCTAAGAAAATCATATATAGATGTAACTTACGGATCGAATAACTCTTCACAACTTTTTGTAAAATTAATGAAATCCCACAATAAGCAAGAAATACTGAACTTATCTATTTATTTATTCAAGGCAGAGATATTGCACCAAACAAACGTTGAAATTTAACCTGTATATACCCTGTTGCACCGTATTAATTATGTTATACCCTGTATGTACTATGGGCCTGATAGCTTCTTATACTAAATAAACTTACTTACATCTCTTTCTCGTTATATCCTTTAAGATAACAATGATATACACATCCCTCTCCGGTATATTCTATAAGATAACAATGATATATACAACACCTCTCTCTCGTTATATTCTATAAGATAACAATGATATACACAACATCTCTTTCTCGTTATATTCTATAAGAAAACAATGATATATATACAACATCTCTCTCGCGGTATATTCTATAAGATAACGATGATATACACAACATCCCTCTCTCGGTATATTCTATCAGAAAACAATGATATATACAACATATCTCTCGCGGTATATTCTATAATATAACGATGATATACACAACATCCCTCTCTCGGTATATTCTATCAGAAAACAATGATATATACAACATCCCACTCCGTTATATTCTATAAGATAACGATGATATATGCAATATCTCTCTCTCGTTATATTCTATAAGATAACGATGATATATACAACATTTCTCTGTTTATATTTGAACAGTTGTCTTTTCGTGTTTACATGTGTGAGTCAGCCTCTTGGCTACTACAGGGGGCCTCCGCGTATGTCGCGGTGCTTGCTGGGACGGATGTTACAGACTTGGTATCCATGGCGGTGGTGGCCATGGTGACGGACGTGCCGTACTTAGAGCTGGAGGTGTTGGTTTCCTTGCCGGCCATCTCCCGGCAGCAGGCCACGGCCACCAGGGCCCGGTGGAATCTGGAGCCGCTCACACAATACAGCAGGAAGTTCACAGAGCTGTTCAGGTAGTAGAGGATGCTGCAGATACCATAGGCGATGACTCCGTCGTGCTCGTCTCTCGTAGTGGTATGAGGCCAGTAAGGTACACCTATGAAGTAGATTCCAGTGGGCGTGGTGCTGAGGATGAAGAAGACGCTGATGGCAACCAACATTAAGGTCACGGACTGAAGCTTCGAGTCGCCTTTCTTGGCCTGCATCTGAGACTGGCGCATGCGCGCTGCGCGCAACACCTGCGTGACGATGACGACATTGCAGGTGGAAATAATAATAACCGGAATGATGGTTACCAGAGTGATGTCGATCCAAGGCCAGATCTTCCTAGCAAAGTGAAATATATCTCTGTTATAGTAACAAATATTTCCGGACGGAAAAACATACATGATGAGAGACTTAAAGGCGTGAGAGTTGAGGGCGAACGGAGCTAGGACGATGACCGCCCATGTCACCACCATGTTCCGGCGGCTACAGATATGATGAGCTGTCAGCGGCTTGGTGACCGACACGAGACGCTCCACGGTCAGCAGGGTTAGTGTCCATGACGACAGTTGAGGAAATAAGTAGGTGAAGAGGTACTGTGCCCTGCAGGCCGGCAGACTGATGTAGCGCACGTCCAGCTTGTTGTCCGTCAGAGCCCGGATCCAGTGACGTAGCAGACCCGTCAGGAGGACGCCAATGTCGGCCAGAGCCAGCATGCTGAGGAGAAAGCTAGAGGGCGCTTTCCGAAAATGCTTGCTCTGTAAGACGACGATTGACAGGCAGTTGCCGACCACACCCATCACGATGAGGACAGGCGCGATGTAAAAAAAAATAATCCAGTTGACGAAAGCAGAATCGAGGCCTTCTTCCTCCACCAGGGCCAGTGAGGAATCGTTCGCTGCGGTGACGTTCGGGACTGCGGAAGCCTCGCTAGATGTCCAATTCCCGCCCACAGCGCTCCAAGCGGTGGTCGCCATCGTCTGCAAACAAATGACACATTCTCGTTTATTTTCTGTCAGAAGTTTGAATGGTCTGAAGGCATCGTTTGCAGGCAACAGCAACGAGTTCTTACTGTCAAAAAAGTTGTTCCAAGGCATCAGCTGATTGTAAGAAACAGCCCGTTGTTGATTTTCTACAGTGAAAACAATCTTTAGCGTTCCACGCGTCATATAAGGGATAATACTATCCAACAAATCTCAATGAAAATTGTGTAAATTGTGCCTATGATACACCTAGCTAACAGTGTTCCAAATATTCAAACCATTATCACAACCCGTCTTGCCACTACGTCAATCTTACCGTGAAGCGTTGGGTCAATCAGTTCCTCGGTAATGTAGGGCCCCATACGGGCTTTTTCGACACGGCGACACGGCGATTTTTAAAATCGACAACGCGACATTGGGGTTGTCTTAGAATCGACATGCGACATAAGATTTAGCGACACGCGACATTGGACTTTTCTTAAAATCGACACGCGACATGGACCTTTTCTTAAAATCGACACGCGACATGGACCTTTTCTTTAAATCGACACGCGACATGGACCTTTTTCTTAAAATCGACACGCGACATGGCTACCCCCCCTCAGGGGCCCTTAATGTGGTCGGCTGGTGGGTGTGGTTAACCAACTGGTATAACGCCAATCAAGTCAGCGCCGCCTCGTGGGGTATCCGCTCTCTTGGGGAGATTCCCGGCTTTTGGACTTAAATATTTGTGTCGACATTGCGGTCTCGGCATTGTGGTATATGATATTACCTTGGCAATCGAGTTATAAAGAGCAAGGTCTGTATATAACACGGTGAACTTGGGCCTCGTAATGGACAAAGTATAATGGATCCCCGCTCCCACGACAGGCCAAGGAATTCAACGAATTGACCCCACGCAACTCGCCGCGAAAAGGTCCGGTGACCACAAGAAAGCTTGTTGTTTATTGATTGATGAGCGGCTTTTGTAACGCCGTTTCTGTATGCCATCAGGCTAATGGCTGGTACAACTTGGCATCGCCTGTCACTGTGTGCTCAGTGTCCTGCTGCTTAGGATAATCACCTGTCGCTTTGTCATTCAAGGTCATCTTCAATAATGGTGGCATTTCGCGCTAGCACGCTGTCCGAACACCTCATTAAATTCTTGCGTCGTCTAAATCACACTGTGCCGTGTCGAGTGCCGTCCCACGCCTAAGGTACGTCAAATGTCAATATCTAATGCGTGCTAGCTGTAGCTGTATGCGTGGGGGCCGGCCCGATAGTTCAGTGGGCTAGAGCGCTCGCCTTGAGTGATCTAGCCAATGAGGGCATAACGGCACGTGGCTCGAGCCCCGCTGTGGCCATGTCTGTGTGGTCGCAGGATAAAGACTCCACGCCCTTCTTCGCACAGAGTAGGCGGTTACACCGGGGACATGGCTTTACTCACCCTTTCTTCTCCCATTGACGCGATATGACCAAAATTGGTTAAAGCGTCCTGAATATACAACCAACTACGTCAAATGTCAATATCTAATGCGTGTTGAACCACGTCAAATGTCAATGACTCATGTGTGCTTTACCGCGTCAAATGTTAATGTATAATGCGTGGTGTACCACGTCAAGTGTCAATGTTTAATGTGTGCTTTACCGCGTCAAATTTCAATGTCTCATGCGTGTTGTAAGACGTCAAATGTTAATGTCTCATGCGTGTTGTAAGACGTCAAATGTTAATGTATAATGCGTGTTGTACCACGTCAAATGTTAATATATAATATATGCTTTAACGCGTCAAAAGTCCATGTCTAGCGCGTGTTGTACCACGTCAAATGAAAAAAATCAATTTCTGTCGTTCATTATTGCATTCATCTAGATAATGAACATTTAAGGCGGGGCGTACGTCACACAATTTTTTAATGGACCGATAGCAATGTTATATATACTGTCATTACTTGAGGCCAAGGTTGGCCAAGCCGTTTAGCTAATGTTTATCTGCGCTAGAACTAAGATTACGCGACAGTTGTGGTGCTTCCCACGAGTTGACAATGTAAAAAGGTTGCACAATGTCATTATCCCTGTTCATCGTGCAGCGAGAATTCAATGGTCATAAAATATCCCATTCTTTGATATTGGCTTCCATATGGATCATTAATGGAACCTCGACCACTAATCGAGTTTAAGGGTCTTCCCTAATATCGTTAATTATAGAATGCATGCTCATGTTGAATAAAATAGGCCCCATCCATAATTCTATAAGTCCTTATGACTGCCGCACGCATGCGTATCTGTCTTGCAAGAACACACTATCTTCTTATCTACCGGTATGTGTTTATACGCGGGTAAATGAACCTATCGTAGTTTGTCTGATATATATGATATAGATCGCGATCAATCGTTAGCAATCGACCACACACTAAACTTGTGCAGTGTTATCGTTACTTGTGTTCAGTGAGGATTATCAGAACACAGCGTGAGTTTTATATCACTCTCTTTTATTAAGTTAACGGTTTATTCTGTGATTAACAACAATGTGAGATGGAAACAGACGATTAGAGTTAGTAGACATAGACATTATAATTATTAAATTGACAGATTCTTTTGAAATTGGCAGTTCGATCTGGACTGAAGCACGTTTAATTGAATTTGGTTGATATATCGTTGAATTGGATTTATTGAACCAATTATAATTATTAATCAAATGAAAATACCACCGAGCACTGTATATGACAGTAACTCCTTACTTTGTATTCCACCAGACAGCTCTATCCAGCATGTTATACTTTCCGAAATAACTAAACACTCTCTAAAAGATTCTCATATTAAAGCCCTACAGTTGATATTAGTCCTATAATAATTTGCCAAATATATATATATAGTCCAAAATCAGTTTAGTGTAATCCGCTACAACTATTTGCATGCTGCAAAACATCTTCATTCTAATGAAAATGCGTTAATGCCACTGTCCACGTCAAGGTTGAAGGTAGATGATATAGCTCTTCTATCTTCCGTATTACTCAGCACCAAGGGTTATAATAAAAATATTAATGGCTCATCCTGAGGTGATTTTTTCCATTTATTTGATGATGCCACAGATGTCTTATTGGCTCATCCTGAGGTGATTTTTGTCCTTTATTTGATGATGCCACAGATGCCTCATTGGCTCATCCTGAGGTGATTTTTGTCCTTTATTTGATGATGCCACAGATGTCTCATTGGCTCATCCTGAGGTGATTTGTGTCCTTTATTTGATGATGCCACAGATGTCTCATTGGCTCATCCTGAGGTGATTTTTTCCATTTATTTGATGATGCCACAGATGTCTCATTGGCTCATCCTGAGGTGATTTGTGTCCTTTATTTGATGATGCCACAGATGTCTCATTGGCTCATCCTGAGGTGATTTTTGTCCTTTATTTGATGATGCCACAGATGCCTCATTGGTTCATCCTGAGGTGATTTTTGTCCTTTATTTGATGATGCCACAGATGTCTCATTGGCTCATCCTGAGGTGATTTGTGTCCTTTATTTGATGATGCCACAGATGTCTCATTGGCTCATCCTGAGGTGATTTTTTCCATTTATTTGATGATGCCACAGATGTCTCATTGGCTCATCCTGAGGTGATTTTTGTCCTTTATTTGATGATGCCACAGATGTCTCATTGGCTCATCCTGAGGTGATTTTTGTCCTTTATTTGATGATGCCACAGATGTCTCATTGGCTCATCCTGAGGTGATTTTTGTCCTTTATTTGATGATGCCACAGATGTCTCATTGGCTCATCCTGAGGTGATTTGTGTCCTTTATTTGATGATGCCACAGATGCCTCATTGGCTCATCCTGAGGTGATTTGTGTCCTTTTTTTGATGATGCCACATATGTCTCATTGGCTCATCCTGAGGTGATTTTTGTCCTTTATTTGATGATGCCACAGATGTCTCATTGGCTCATCCTGAGGTGATATTTGTCCTTTATTTGATGATGCCACAGATGTCTCACTGGCTCATCCTGAGGTGATATTTGTCCTTTATTTGATGATGCCACAGATGTCTCATTGGCTCATCCTGAGGTGATTTATGTCCTTTATTTGATGATGCCACAGATGCCTCATTGGCTCATCCTGAGGTAATTTGTGTCCTTTATTTGATGATGCCACAGATGTCTCATTGGCTCATCCTGAGGTGATTTTTGTCCTTTATTTGATGATGCCACAGATGTCTCATTGGCTCATCCTGAGGTGATTTTTGTCCTTTATTTGATGATGCCACAGATGTCTCATTGGCTCATCCTGAGGTGATATTTGTCCTTTATTTGATGATGCCACAGATATCTCACTGGCTCATCCTGAGGTGATATTTGTCCTTTATTTGATGATGCCACAGATGTCTCACTGGCTCATCCTGAGGTGATATTTGTCCTTTATTTGATGATGCCACAGATGTCTCATTGGCTCCTTCTGCTCGGCATTGTGTCTGCGGCCTCGGCCCAGACCTTCTTGGCTGTAGAGAACGGAGAGCTGCGACTAAACAACGAAAAAGTATTTCTGTCCGGGATGAACATTGCTTGGCAGAATTATGGCAACGATTTTGGTAACGGGCAGTATGCCTGCTGCACGGGGTCCACCCTGGAAGGCTACCTGCAGAACATCGCGGCGGCCGGTGGAAACTCTGTCAGTAAGTACATGGTTGTAGTATCGTTGGAACATACGTCGAGGACTAATTCAACTTCCAGTCACTTCAAGACCCGGAAAGACGTTTGGAAAAATAAATTCGTTTGCCCACATCATTTACCGTTTTATATACCAGTATGTACCATTAAAGCTAGAATTACCTAGGCTTTTAAAGCCAGTGAAACTATAACAGCTAGTATCTAAAAGTGTAATGGATCAATGGCGTGATCAGTGTAAGAATTATCAATTATTTTCGCTAAAATTCATTGCATGGAACGTGCGGGGTAAATTTCAATAAGGCAACACAAATGTGTGACGTAGTAGAGGCCTACAGGTAGCTTCAAACTCACAATCATCTGTTTTACAATAGCGTTTCTGCTAAACGTGAGTCTTATTTTCTTTTATTAGCTTTTTGCAGCATATGGTGCATTTCGTTGGCGGAAAACATCTGCGCAAGTTACATTAATAACGTTATTTGTTTCGGATCCCCGGTCACCTCTGGCCACCATATTGCTCTCACTTTTGCTGAACTTCGCTGTTCTGTCCTTCAGGAATCTGGATCCACACAGACGGCTATTCCACGCCGCAGTTCGACGGGAACGGCTTCGTGACGGGAACGGACGGCTCCAACACGTTCATCCCCGACCTGTCCCAGTACCTGGACGTGGCGCAGTCTAACAACATCCTGGTCACACTGGTGCTCTGGAACGGTGCCACAGCCCCGTCCACAAACTATCGCGGGCTGCTGGAAGACAACTCAAAGCTGCAGTCCTACATCGATAACGCCCTGGTTCCTACGGTCAACGCTCTCAAGGTAATTTAAGGGTCCTGGGTACAGGGAATAGGCTTCAGAATGTCAATAGGGGTCTGGAAGGGGGTTCCAGTATCCAGTGTCGAATTTTAGAAATTCTCAGTGCCGCATGTCGATTTTTTACGACACTCAGTGTCGTTTTTTTTCCTCAAGAATCTGTGTTAGAACCTCAATGTTGGAATATGGGGGTCAATATTAATGTCGAATGTCGATTTTTCAAATATGCCTGTGTCGCGTGTCGCCATTTACCCCTTCCAGACCCCTGCTAACAGACCGATCCAGGCTATCAATCATTCACTAACGTCACTGTTGCTTTTATCCAATCGTGGGGTAAAAAAAGGTCTTCTACGGTCAGACAAACAAGGCGGACAAACAAAGCAGCATGTCACTCTGTTGTCAGTTTCAGAGATGAGTATTGCTCATCACTTCTACCTACCATCAGCTATGATAGTCACTTTCGTACTCACGATTAAGGAAAAGGGAATCAAGCATGGGCGGGGCTTAGTGTCGGAGTATGGCTCAGTGTATTGTGCAGAGCCACGTTAGGTCAGGTATTGAGTTGAATCGTTAGCCCTGTTTGAGTAGGTGTTGCTTCAGGCCTGGAACCCCCAAAAAACCCGTTGCAGGAGTCAGGTCACGTGTATAGTCCGCTTGTTTCATCTTGGTGTGGTCACAAAGGTAAATTAAACAGAAATTGCGACCCACTGAACGATTCAAATATATATTTGCGTGCAGCATTAAGGTCACTCGTGATCACCGAAATGAGTATGGGTTACCTACCTCCAGGGGACCTGACTCACATCTGCACTTCATACGCACACAGACGCGGTACGTATTACCTGCTTAGTATGACTATAGTACCACGTACATATTAATACCTCAATTCACCCATAACTTCTCGAAGTTCATTTCGCTACCTTTCTTTTGTCGTGTCACAGGGCAAGGTGGCCCTAGCGGCGTGGGAGATCATGAACGAGCCAGAGGGCATTGTGACCGCTGGACAGACGGACTCCAACCCGTGCTTTGACACGACGCCCTTGTCTGGCAGTGGCGCTGGCTGGGCGGCCAGCTTCCCCATGTCCACCTTGCTCAATTTTATCAACAGGCAGATCGCCGCCATCAAGGCGGAGGACCCCAAGGCTCTGGCGACCATCGGCTCCTGGTCCGAGTTGGCGCAGACCGACAACTTCGGTTACAGGAACTATTACACTGACAGGTGCCCATGACTTCAATTCAATGGGGTTTTCTCAAAGTTTATCAATTTATCCTTGAGTTCAGGTTATATAAAGATCGGATTTACTCAAAATGTAATGAAACGAGGCTTATATAAACAAGTTAAGATAGACCAAGATGTAACTCTGTAACTTTTGTTCTGCTCGCATATATGTCATTTGATTCAGTCATATTATAGGGTCCCTCGATCTCTGTCCTCACTCTCTCTCCCCTGTCAGCTGTCTGGTGGCTGGTGGAGGCCAGGGATCTGGGACCATCGACTTCCAGCAGATCCATTCTTACGCCTGGCAGGGGTCCTACAACCCCACCTCCCCTCTCCTCATCCCCGAGGGTGACTTCGGCCTGTCCAAGCCCACGGTGGTGGGGGAGTTCAGCCAGAGCGGCGGGGACGGCCGAGACATTACCACCATGTACGACTGGTGCTACACTCAGGGCTACTCGGGGGCCTGGAGCTGGCAGGCCAACGGGGGTGGAGAGAATGCTGACGACTTCAACACGCAGGCCCGTGGCCTGGGCGAGCTGGCCGGCCGCAACGATCAAGCCCAAGGCGGGGCTATTGATATCAACCTTTAATTAAGCTGCTTATGCTGAACCAAAACCACCGACATAATTACTGAAAAATAAAAACTCAGAATTCATATATACTATGAACATAGACATCTGATTTCGTAATTGTTAACTCTTTAAGAAACTATGTATTATCACATCATGTTTATATAAAAGTAAACAAAGCGGAAACCCGCAAGCAACTAATCAATGCATCTGCATTTTGATAACAAAATAACAAATGACAAATGTGAAAATTGGCACATTTATGTTAGATGTATATATCATGTTTTTTCTGCCCCGTATTTACCGACAAAATGTATAAGCGACATACTTTTAGCCCCATTTATATACATTGCAATTAATTCTTGCTGGTAGTTCTGAAGGTCCCCTGTTTTTGGTTGTGTAATCTAGGAAGATACAGTTACGTCTATATGGGGCCTTGCTCTAAATCTTGGTAATTAGGTGTTTTCACTCTGAATGTCTCGCAAGTATAACTCCCTGTATACATATTTCATTACTAAATACAATATACAATGCAAAAGAAATAATATCGAAACGGTGTGTTTGCCCATTAAGTACAAAAAAACGGTAACGGAGGGGACATATGGCATTAACGGAAGCTACCGGAGAGGACAACGTTCAATAAACTGCACGCATTTCCATGAGTTAGCGAATTATTGAAAAGCAATGTTTACTTGTCTTTCAACAAGAAAAGAAGCACAAATTCACACCGGCGCACCTGGTCTTTCAATCTCCTTTTCAAACCCCCCATTTTCTTGAGCAGATGCCGTCTAAGCCTTTTTTTCACTGTTCCATTCCTTATTATTGGAAAGTGGTGACATGTTGCTGTCTGGAGAACATGGCGGCGCTATTAATGCATTGTTTTGCGGTTATTGGCCCTAAGGATCTTCTAAGCTTCCCGCCCTGTAACAATATCAACCAAGTTTCATCTTTTCACTTTCCTTCCTCTTTCACCATATTGTCTTCTACTTTTGTAAATACTCAGCTTTTTTTCAGGATAATTTTTTTTATTTTCTTGCGGTGGCATCTCTGCTTTAGCCGAAAGAGGCATTTTAGGCCAAAATTAGCGCCATACTAAATCATAGGAGACTTCTTCAAGTACCAACCCTTTTGCGCCCCCCCCCCCACCCTCTTCAGGATATAGCTAATGACTAAGTCGTAGTCTTGTTGAAAGAAAAGAAATATTCTCGCCCCCCCCCTCTCCCGCTTCTTCCCCCGTCGCAAATCATGGAGGCGCCCCCTCCCTGCCCCCGGGTCGCACGTTTTGGAAGAGCCCCCTCCCCCAACATCCATGTGGCAAGTATTAGAAGAGAGCCCCCCCCCCCCCACCCACCCGGCGTAAGTTTTCAGTGATCCGCGCCTGGACGGGTCCTTCTGACTGGCACCTCCTTTTCGTAAATTCCTGGATCCGCCAATGTATAGTGACCCCTATCCCCACCCGGCGCGCGAAACCTTAAGTGCAAACATAACGGGAGCGCATAACACGGACTCAGCTCTAATGTTGCTGCCAGTTGTAGCTCGGGTACTAAGGATATAAAGAGACCAAATGACATCTCACTGTCCACTCCGTTATACCGTTGTCTGCTGTCCACTCCGTTACTGGACTTTATATAACGTAGGGGACAATGACGGAGTGGATAAAATTCACACACGAAAAGAGTTTACTGACCCTGATACACTAAATCCGCTTGCGTTGCTTCCGTCTTACAGAGAAATACGTCGGCCAAGTTATCTTACTGAAGTTTTTCCGTGAACTATAATAGTAATGTAGAAGGCGTGAAAATGCCTGTGTGGGTGATGTGTGAGCTTTACGGTCGAGTTCTTTGCGGGCCGCTTTTCGCCGGTCCAGATTTTGTGAGTTTCGTGTATATTTCTTGCTGCGGTCAGTTCCGACACGTGGTGATCGATTTCACTATAGCGGACCCCATCCCTTTCTTGATCATTCTCGTATCTGTCGTCAATATCTCTTTCTATCCCCACCCCCCTTTATTCCGCTGTGCTTAATTCTCATTGGTCCAATGTTCCACTCCTGTGCCACTCCTGTGCCGAGTATGTCCATCCCATTTCTTCATGGGTAATATAGAGCGCTGCTCTTGGGTGGTCAAGACATACCCTTCACTGTTATTGTCATCTGTATTTTACAGGTAAGTGGAAGTAGGAAGTGGGATTTAAGGGGAATTTAACTTGATGGATCTCGTCAGTATTTTATCGCTCGGTCAGATAATGTGTATGAATGAATAACATTTCACGATACTTGTACTGAAGTAATATGTAAGATGTGTGTTTGATTGATGTGTTTGGTTGATGTGTTTGATTGATGTGTTTGATTGATGTGTTTGATTGATGTGTTTGATTGATATGATGGATTGATATGATGGATTGATATCAGTGCTAGATTGATGTGTTTAATTTAGCCTACTGACATCATTTATATGATGTTAGATTTAGCGTTTAATGTCTGAATATAGTTTAGGAATTCTCTACTCCCACTAATATATTTATGTGGGGTCATTGACATCGTCCTTATGTATATGAATTGTGAATAACATTCCAATATTGTCATACAGCCGTTATTGTGACGATGTGATGAAGCGGACGTCAATAGAGATACCCTTCACAGCCAGCCTCCAGACCGGAGCTGTTATTGTCATCTGTTTTTTACAGCAATAAAGCCATTATTACAAACCCGGTGGTGTTCAGCGACTACAGTAACGATGGGGACATTTAAAAATGTTTACTCCTGTCACTTAGCTTATATTCTTATCAATCTCTTCCACCTGTCGAAGCAGAAGAGCACGTTGGAAATATTCCCGCCAAAAGTGCGCGTGCGCCTGCTGACAAATTGAGGGAGCGTTTATTTTCACACGCGCTTATATGCTTCGGTAACGGAGGGGCACGATTGGAAGGACGCAGAGTTGAAAGCTCTTGGCGTCCTCAAAGTCGATTATTAAGGGTCTGAAAGTACTGTATTGTCAACTGTAAGTGAAGATATTGCAGCGGATGCATCAGTCACAGAAACTTACATTCAATGATGGTTGTTAATTAGGGACATATGCAGCCACGTTTTGGCATACATCTTGCAATTGAATCGTTCTGTTAACCAAATCTCATAGACGGTTTTAATTGTCAATATTAAAAACATGTTACTATCTTAAAACATTTGAAGCTTTGGTTGTGCCATAGACACTGACAGCCAGTACACAAAATGTCGTTGTTTAAATTCATACCATGCGCAGAACCGGGCAACATGCAGTTATTATATGTCAGGAATGTTCTCTTATGCCCGGTCATCAATATCATGACGTGACCATTTAATTAAACGAAAATTATATCTCTTATCTGAAATCAATCATCCACAGGCTTTTTTATTTATTAAATGCTTTCTACAAAAAATCGTTTATATATATGCTCGTCGTGATGGGACGGATTTTTAAAACAAATTTATTGGTGTACGTCCAAAATGCACTCTTTAGTGGAGATAGATTTTGCTTTTCCGTATGGTAAGAAAACTTCCGGCTGTCATCTACGTGGTTTCTTTTCCAGTTTATTCATTATTGTTTTGCGGAACAACAAGTCGAAGCTGTGATCACGTGAGTCTTTGCAGTAACCGACAGAGCAAAACAGTCAAGTTGTAACCTAAATATTTAATAGTTGGAGCTATACTTACCTTCTGCTGCTTGTAGTTTTATTGTTTACTGTTGCCACTTCGTGAGTTCGTGTTATCATCACCTGACCTGGGACTGATCACTGGATCATGATGTCATTGTCATTGTCTTTGATAACTGGTTATTTTTAGCATTGACTGCTATTTAAAATGGGCTGGTCCCTGCAATATACAGGCATATCGTCATACAAGCCCCTCCGTTATACAGGCATTTCATGATGCACAGAGGCCTATGCACAGAGCACTTTTACAAATATTTTACAGCTTAATATGAAAATAGCCCTGAAGAACCCAGGCCTGCAAATCCTCAGCGATTTGAAACCCCTCCACTTTAATCTGACTAGTGTCACTTTGTGGGTAAATACTACGTCCAATCCTTATTATATTTGAATTCTACATACCTTAAACTATCTATTTACGTATAGTTTGTTTCTTTAAAGAACTGTTGATGTCCACAATACCGGCGATATTCCACATTTCATTCGTAAAATGCGCGCAGCCATTTGAAGTGACAAGCGGCAAATATATCAACAGATGGCGCTACAGGGCGGTTTTACCGGTTTACCTCAGACAATTTTGCTAGGCGTTCTCGCTCGATCCGAGATGTGGGCATGCATCTCCACAATAAAAAAATGAATGTCTTCTGGATGTGGAAATCGCGACATAATGATGACACTAAGATTGAATGAAGCCTTGCATTATACTGTGCATTCTTTGTGTCTTCGTTATATCGCGATTTCCACATCCAGAAGACACCCATTTTATTTTCTTGTAGATATGCGTGAAAACGTCTTGGGATTGAGCGCGAGCGCCCAGTAAAATTGTACGAGGTAAACCGGTAAAACCGGGGAATTTGACGCTTCCGCCCTGTAGCGCCATCTGTTGACAAAGTTGCCGCTTGTCACTTTCGAATGGCTGCGCGCGTGTCACGAATGAAATGCGGAATATCACCGGTATTGTAGACATAAACAGTTCTTTAAAGAAACAAACTATACGTAAATAGATAGTTTAAGGTATGTAGAATTCAAATATAATAAGGATTGGACGTGGTATTCACCCACAAAGTGACACTAGTCAGATTAAAGTGGAGGGGTTTCAAATCGCTGAGGATTTGCAGGCTGCACTTCAGGACCCTGGCCGAGCGGTAGCGAGGCCTGGGTTTTTCAGGGCTAAATATGAAAACTAAAATGTGACCGTAAGAATTTTATTAAGTGAGCTATTCTGTAGCGATATACATCTAGAACAGATTAATATTCATAGTAAATCTCACTTCGGGTTGTGGCAGGATGACTTGTACCATGTAAGGGCTTGTGGCATATATTTTGGTTGCGATATATTATGACGTTTTTTTTTTTAATTTGCTAAAACTCTTTTATATATATCAACTTTAGATAATCGCAACTTATGTTAATTGAAACAATTGTTTTCAGTTTCTATCTAACTTTAAACTTAAAACCTTTTAATTTGTCTAAATTTCTCATATTTATAGCATTATTACTAAATTTGTTGATAAAATATTTATCAATTAAGCATAACTATTTAATATTTATTAATAATGTTGTTGGAATTATCATTATTATCATTGGTACATATATATTCTCTATATAATATATTATAAATTTATCTTTGTGGTTCAATTATACAGCATTCCAAGCAGATTCTGATAAACAGAAACTGACAGCATGCCACCAAAATTCTCCAGAGAGTATGCATCAGCATCAAGAGAAGCAGAGCGGGTAAGTAGAGGTTTTCTTATAAATATTTCTTAGAAATCTTTAAGTATATCATTAAATTTTAGGTTATAAGTTGCAATGACTAATTAGATACTGGTATATTATTATTGACATTATATAATCAAAATCGAGAGTTTATTAAGTAAATGCAACAGGTCCTTGATCCTACCTCCTCCTAGCCCTTGATTAAGTAATAGCCAGCCTTTATGGTTAATGCAGCCATATACCAGTATAAATTATATATATAAAAATATATGTATATGTATTTTTCATTCTAGCAATCCTTACTGGAAGGTGCTTCTGATGAAGAAGATTTCTTTCTGCAGTAAGCGTAATATGAACTTTCCATACTATAACATTGGTTTATGGTATTAGTTTTAGTGTGATTAATTGCATTTCATAATTTAAAGAAAATCCTTAATTTTCATCTTAACAGCATATTTTTGTAACTGGGGCTAATTCGTTTTCTGTATACAGTGGTCCATGCATTATACTGTATCTTCATTATACGACTACTTTCGCAATACTGGCTATATATTTACAGATTTGTGCGCTTCAATGCCTAGAACCAAGTTGCAACAAATGTTAGATATTGTGGTAAATTGTTGTTTCAGTGGGCCATCTGCACGACCTCAAAAGCTTGTGCAGAAAGATGGCAAGATTTCAAGGTTAGCATGTTCTTATGGATGTATGCATTAGGTTTCCATAAATTTGATACAGCCAGTTTGATATGGCTCCCACTAGCCTAATAGGCAGCGTGTTCAGCTATTTTGGAATGTGCTTCGCTGAGCCAGCCAAGAGGCTGCTCCATGGTCTTGTGGAAATGTCTGTTTTGTGTTTAGGATAAAGATCCCACTTTTTCTATGCAATGAGTAAGAGGTTAAAGAGTAGGGGTTACTCCCAGAGACAAGGCTCTTCTCTCTCTTGTCTCTTCCCATTGTTGTGATATGACTCATGTACAGATGTTAAGCCATCCTACTTAAACAACAACAGATATTGTTATATGCCTACCCTTACTAAAAAGTTTTATACCTTGTAATGTTTCACTATAATTCAGTATATGATGGATGACTGTTTCCCATGATTTGATGTGCCAATTAATTTCAGAAGAATAAAATATGCCTACTACTTTATACAAAATAGCACATTACCCCATTATCTGTGCTGTCTCTGTCAACAGAGTTCAAGGTCAAGTTGATCAGGTTATAGAGGTCATGCAGGACAATATTGGCAAAGTTTTGGATCGTGGTGAGCGGTTGGAAGACCTTCAAGACAAATCTGGTGAGTTACAAAAGTATGTAATATAAGAGGACACTATTTTTATTGCCAAAGTTTAATTCCTTCTTCTTTGGTTCTTGAATACCGGGGTAGTCTTGAAATGCTAAAGAGGGACATTTTTAACTCTTCTGAATAATTTATATACAGCTTGCAACTACAATACCCTCAATACTGTTACTTATAATGGTCTTGGAAGTTGTTTGCATAATCTATGTACCATGGGCCTGAGGCCAAGAAGTACAATATAGAGTTCAGAATTACTGTTTGATTTGATTTCCTTTTCATTTTTGTCTTTAGAAAATTTGTCTTCGAATTCTGACTTGTTTCGTGTACGAGCCCAAGGTTTGAAAAACTCAATGTGGTGGAAAGAATGCAAAGTAAGTCTTCATAAGATTAAAACCTATCTGCAATGATTATTCTTTGTGAAGCAAGTCCGTTTCGCCAATTCGCTTGTATTGTGTTTGAAAGTGTTACCAGTACATATTATTTGCGTGAATATGTCTTTCAGTCCTGCAGAAAGACATCTGTCTGAATCAAACCTATGTACCTTATTGTGAGAAGTTGTTTTTGAAGCAAGGAACACATTTTAAATAGACAGATTCCGCAATTTTTGGATTGATATTTATTACGATATAATGTACCGGGTTACCCCATTGATGCAAGGGCGTAGATTCGGTATATACCCGGTCCGGGTATATATTTTTTTAATTAAGTTTCGCTAACATATTTAGATATATATACATGTATTTCTTATTCCACTTGCAGCTGAGAATTTTGTTTGCGCTGGTCGTGATCATTATCCTCATAATTATCATTGGTGAGTTGTTAACGAGTTGCTTGAGTGGAAAGAAGTGTTGAAAAAGTGGTAAACAACGTGCTATGACCACACTACCTTATGCGAAATAGATCACTGGAACGCACAATTTTATGTTTGTTGTCATACCTATCAATTAACTTAGGCATTGAAATGTAGTTGCCTTGATATTGCTTGTAGATAATATTTGCATAATGCGTTTGCTTTTGTCTATATATTGATGACGTAGCGTACCTAAATGTTCTATCTAAATTCACCTTTATGTATGCCATTTATACCGGTATTTTATCTTCGTTATATTCCATATTTCAGTCCCCATTATTGTCAAATACAAGAAGAACTAGAGTTGGGAGGATTATGCCGGACAACCAGATGGAGCATTTATCTTTGAAACATGTTGAATCAGTGTCATCATTTGTCTACGGAGCGCCGCAATGTGTGAAGTGTTTAGTCGCACTTAGCGACGTAAGCTCCCAGTTGCCATGGTGATAAGGTCTGCCGCACGGTCAGTCACTGTTGTAATATACATGTAACAACGACACCAGGGTTAAAGGACCTAAGTCACGGATACTATTGCTGTATAATAAACCATAGACCTGTTCTATTATTCTCGGCATAAAGCCAATATGTTGGGTTACCCGTCTGCGAAGCAGATTGTTTTGCTATATGCAGCAAGTAGGCTGTTAATATCAATCTTCTGGTTGTCGTTAGTCCTGAGCACACACACCAGGCTTCGCAAAGTATAATATGCATCCACTCCTCCACGCATTCCTGTTGTGAATTACTCTCAATAATCTTGTCAATTACGTGGTATAATTAACAATAACTATGCTTCAAGTGGGAAGCTGTCGCTCGCTGAGGAGGAAAGCGTTATTTGTTTACAATATTACGTACCACGTGGATATAACGTTGTGATGCGTGTTGTAATTCGTCACCGATAATTAAATATTATAACCACGATTGCGCACGAGACGAAATAGAGTTGGGATTAGACGGGAAAACTTCTTCGTGAATCTATTAACATGGATCTTTTTTTTTGTAATTGCATATTTTGAAGGTTACAAGGTCTTTTGTTGTATCTTGATAGAGGATCCCGGAAAGAACAGCAAGTACATATCGCACAGTAACGGTTTACGAAGCACGTGTCTGGTGATGGCGGGTTAAGGGGGTGGGGGGGGGGGGTGCGTTCAAATAGGTTGGGTCGGTCGCGGGCGCCATTGATTTTGCTGTGCATTCTGGGTATTTAGGGAAGCGGTCCTTTGTTATGGTGGCTTTGTGGCACGTGGTTGTATTACGTTGTACGAATTGAATCATTGAGGCAAGGGCGTAGATTCTCATTCTCCATACTGTATGTCTGTGATATTTATAATAGATGTTTGTGTTAAAATATTGTACAATGATATGTCGATCTGCTTGGGGGGGGGGGGGATACCTGATTTTCAACGCTTATTTTTGTGAACGAGGTTACGAAAACATAATCAGTTAACGGGAATAGAGCATGAATAATGTAATTATAAAAGAAGTTTCATAGTATTTTTGGTTATGCGCTGTACATATAGTTCAATCGGTTAACAACTGTAATTGGAATATCGTTGGCTATAGTGAGAAATGCAAACTGTAGACATATATTGAATTTAATATCATCTGTCCATCAAGGCTTGCCAGAGTCTTAACAGCATTAGGTAAGGGGTCCTTATATGTGGATTTAACGGTTAAAAATCTGGTTTATCAATACGCGTTTCCTGCGGTCGCATTTTTTCACTTTAATAGTTTTGTTGTAAATACTTGACTCGCTTATTATGTGAATAAACCATTCCACTTCTGACTATTGACGAGACTTTTCCTAAAATGTGAGTAATTTCTGAACTTTAATAATCTTACTTTGACGTTATTTCACGATGCCAATACAAAAATTGTATTACTCTAAAACAGAAGAAAACTTATCGCCTGCTCCTTTAACGCTTTTGTTAAGCATTGAAAATTGCTCTAATAAGATTATCCATTTTCAGTACAACAATTACCTTACTCTTAGGTAGATTTTCTTTAGACCGCACACTGTTAATGTCCGTGATAGTGCATAAGGCATCTCCTCATGAATATCCTACTTGTCTTTCTCGCATGATTCAACTTTCAAACTGACATAAAATGTAATACCACCGTTTATTAACAATCCACGTCATCAGCAAACTAGCAATTTATACACATTTACCTTACGACGAGCGCTTGCAGAATAAACCATCAACTTTTACTTAAGAACCTCTCCATCAACTTGTACTTAATAGCCTGTCCATCCACTTGTACTTAATAGCCTGTCCATCCACTTGTACTTAATAGCCTGTCCATCCACTTGTACTTAATAGCCTGTCCATCCACTTGTACTTAATAGCCTGTCCATCAACTTGTACTTAATAGCCTGTCCATCCACTTGTACTTAATAGCCTGTCCATCCACTTGTACTTAATAGCCTGTCCATCCACTTGTACTTAATAGCCTGTCCATCCACTTGTACTTAATAACCTCTCCATCAACTTGTACTTAATAGCCTGTCCATCCACTTGTACTTAATAGCCTGTCCATCCACTTGTACTTAATAGCCTGTCCATCCACTTGTAATTAATAGCCTGTCCATCCACTTGTAATTAATAGCCTGTCCATCCACTTGTAATTAATAGCCTGTCCATCCACTTGTACTTAATAGCCTGTCCATCAACTTGTACTTAATAACCTCTCCATCAACTTGTACTTAATAGCCTGTCCATCCACTTGTACTTAATAGCCTGTCCATCCACTTGTACTTAATAACCTCTCCATCAACTTGTACTTAATAGCCTGTCCATCCACTTGTACTTAATAGCCTGTCCATCCACTTGTACTTAATAGCCTGTCCATCCACTTGTAATTAATAGCCTGTCCATCCACTTTTCCTTAATAGCCTGTCCATCCACTTGTACTTAACGTGTCCTTCAACGAGTACCTAATAACCTGTCCATCTACTGGTACATAGTAACTGGTTGGAAGTGTAATAATGACAAATCCTAATGCAATTTTTTGTAACTAACTGAACACATGACCAGTGCTGCATGGCATCTAATGTGCGGCTTGCAGTTTGTGTGCACACAAATACAGCACAAACCCCAATGTTCACTATTTGACGTTGTTGAAGTTCTAAGTACGACGCTGCGTGCTATACACGTGGCCTAGCTGCTCACCCATAGGCTATACGCACGTACACCTGCTCTCGCTCTGTTCTCGATCGGTAAACATATTGACTACGAGCTTTGACTTAGACATATCTTACGATTCGCAATTGGAAAACAGGCAATTGCGTATACAAATCTCTCTCGCACTACGCGATTTGTGACGCGTGAAGCTTACAACCGTTGCAAAGAAGGCCGTATAAAAACCCGAAACAATTCAACTGCACGATTTCTACATTGATATTTATATCGATAACTAGAATTCTCTTGATTAAATGCGCGCAATACCATGATATATACTCTGAAAGATTGGACAAATGCATCACTTGAAGCAATCGTGCGTGGTACGTCTTTCGTTGAAATCGCCTTGCTGCTAACCGTAGAAGGCTGTGTTAAATTGTACCAGGTTTTTAAACTTGGCTGGTGCTTTGGCGTGCTGGTACGGACACTGCAATCAAATCCACCCAAATGTTACTTAATAAACAGGAAATATACAATCGTGTGCAACAGAAACGTTATCTGACGCGTGTAGTTTACTCGAGGCAGAAGCCTAGCAGGAAGACATATACGACGAGTTTAATAAATGTAATTTGAATTCCCCTCGCCATGTAGTAAATGATGTTATACTTCATGGACAATTTATAATGCTTAGTGCATGCTCACCATTCCAAAGCATGGAAGTCCAATGTATTTCATACATACTTTGTTGTTGACTGTAAATATAATATTCAATATCACATCAAAGCTTAACAGTAGGAATAGTATCATGGTGTGATATATAGACATGGCATAGTTCATAACCTTACATGTCTGCATGCATTTCCACAACAGTGCCCTCTGTTCAAATGCCCAATGATGGAAATTACGTGGAAGGCTGTGAAGGGGTCTTCGTAAGATTCTTGCCGAGCCTGGAGATAAAACACAGGATGGCTTTATTTCAATAATAATAACTAATAAAACATAATTTACAATAATGCCGATATATGAGTGGCAGCGTTTCAGTATATATAGACGGTTGCCAATTGAGAGAACCCAAACCAACAAGCTTATTAATGAATCGAATCGCTGAATTCTACAAATATGAAATAATCGCCAAAAATCCAACCACAAACATCTCCACCTTATCAATTCGTCAATCGCGAATTCTTTAGGAACTTTAGGTCTCTCAAAAAATAATCCCGATATGACTAACACGCACGAAACTACAATGACATTGAGAGTGACTGCTGCAGAACCACTAGAGTACAAGCGTGATCGTCAAAGCTCCCCACACTGTGTATGACTCTCAGCAATACAAATTGCAAGTTCATGCATTGCCCATTGAGTATGGAAAGCGATTTCTTGGCACCAATATTAATAACCACACAACCACAGGGCGAGCCAGGTGTTCTATACAACAGTGTGAGCCAGGTGTTCTATACAACAGTGTGAGCCAGGCGCCCACAAGACAAAAGAATGAGCCAGGTGTCCCACAAGACAAAAGGCCAGCCAGGTAAACAGGGCGTGCCAGATGCCCCATACAACAGGTCTAGCCAGGTGTCCCACAAGACTACAGGGTGAGCCAGGTGCCCTATACAACAGGGTGAGCCAGGTGCCCCACAAAACAAGGCCAGTCAGGTGCCCCATAAGACCCCAGGGCCAGCCAGGCACCCCATAAGACAACAGGGCGAGCCAGGTGCCCCATAAGACAACAGGGCCAGCCAGGCCCCCCTCAAGAAAAGAAGGGCCAAAACCAGGTGCCCTATTGGATAATAGGGCCAGCCAAGTACCCCACATGATAACAGGCCAGACAGATGCCCCATAGGATAACAGGGTGAGCCAGGTGCGCCATTAAACAACAGGGCCAGCCAGGTACCCCATAAGACCACAGGACCAGCCATGTGCCCTACATAATAACAGGGCCAGCCAGGTGTCCCACATGATAACAGAGCCAGCCAGGTGCCCTACAGGATAACAGGGCCAGCCAGGTGCCCCATAAGACAACAGGGTCAGACAGTTGCCCCATAAGTTCACAGTGCCTGACAGGTGCCCTATAAGACAACAGGGCCAGCCAGGTGCCCCACATGATAACAAGGCCAGTCAGGTACCTCACAGGACAACAGGGCCAGCCAGGTGCCCTATGCAACAGGGGTGAGCCAGGTGCCCCATAAGACCACATGGCTAGCCAGTGCCCCACAAGACAACAGGGTGTGCCAGGTGTCCCACAAGACAGCAGGGTAAGCCAGGTGTCCCACAAGACAGCATGCAGGGCCAGCAAGGTGCTCTACAGGACAGCAAGGCCAGTCAGGTATCCCATGAGTTCACAAGGCCAGATAGGTGCCCCATAAGGCAACAGGAGCAGCCAGGTACCCTACATGATAACAGGACAAGCCACTTTCCCTATACAGCAGGGTGAGCCAGGTGTCCCATAAGACTACAGGGATATCAGGGGATTCTGCCTGCTATAAAGGGTAAGTTCATCCAATAGCCTCATGAATTTCTGTGAATGTCAATTAATATTATCTAACTTAAATGAGACCCGCCAGATGGGTGGGCAGATTTTTAATTTGGCGGGCACTTATTTGCTGCTTACCCGCCGAAAAAGGACCTTTTTGTCAAGAGGTTTAGAAGAAAATCACAATTTTGTATGACATCTATAACTACTTTTGTTTATAAAATTGTAAATTGCGAGCTCATAATGCGTACTGATCAGCTAGCGCCATGTTGTGTGTATACACTGAACACCTTTTTCTAATAGCCAAAATATTAGCTGCCAAAAAAAGAATTTATGGTGACACTATCTAAAAAAATATTAATAAAGGTACAGTGAGATTGCATGATATATTACAGACCAATTGTAGATCTACTAATATATTATATTATGAAATTAATAAAGTAATCAATATTAAAAACAACTAAATAGATCTATAATATAAATTATTACAATATATATATAATTTATATAGTATGAACTGACCTCTACAGCTTCAATATGAACCTTATGTATTGCAAGCTGCTCTTCAGACAGATAGTCAAGGTCAATATTATCACGCCATGACTTCAGAATGCTTTCTTTGTCTATATGTTCTTTTTCTTTGCCATCTGAAAATGTATGGCATGCAGCCATGGCTTGAATACTTTGCTTGGAGATATTGTACTGAGATACAGTAGCCATTGAAGAACCATGGCAACTGTATACTGTAAGGCTATATTTAGCACTTGATGTTGATATACATCGACTACTTATGTTACAACTACAAGCAATGGAAGTCGCATTGCCATGATTGGGGCCCAGTGCCCGCGGTGCCGGTGGTCGAGGCGGCGGGCTCGTATACACGTTCCTCGATTGGTAAATTACGTTGGTTTCACATGGTAATGCATTTATCAAGAGCGATCGTTGTCTCGACAGATGTCGAACCAAAGCCGATCGCATAGTGGCACATTCCAGTGACTCTCTGAATTTGTTTAAAATGAAACAAATATGAAAGGATGTCACTTCCACTGACCCCTGCCAGCAGTTTGTTTACACCGGAAGTTTCTCTGGTACATGACTATACCACAAACCAATGCATAAAATGGGAAGGAGAATCTACGGCAGGCCGATGCATTATTTACAAACATGAATGAAAACGGCAAATAAAATGTTCTTTCACGTAAATACTGCATGCTGCATGGCATATTGGATAAAAACCTAATCCGGCCATCGGAACGATTCTTGCTGCATTGGCTAGGCCAGGAGGGGAAGCGGTGCATGTGCCCCCTCCAACATGCAGCACGTACCCTAGTTCGCCCCCCACCTCCCAACTACCCGGAGACCCCCACCCCGATCGTCATTAATTTCGTTACTCGGTACTTCTCCCAGTAAGTGACGAGCCGAGCGTTGCATGCTTTCGATCCTGCTCGTACTCGACGCACCATATCTTCCCGAGAAGCGCACGAGTAGGCCGTACGCACACCAATCCCGAGGGGTGAACACTGGCCCGTCTATCCAGGTGCTTCTCATGTAGGTGACTACGCGAAACCCGACCAATTACCGTTGAACGACGATCTCATCACTTTATTTTATTAGATGTAAGACGCAAAAATACGCGAAACCCGACCAATTACCGTTGAATGGCGATCTCATCACTTTATTAGATGTAAGACACAAAAATACGCGAAATCCGACCAATTACCGTTGAACGACGATCTCATCACTTTATTAGATGTAAGACGCAAAAATACGCGAAACCCGACCAATTACCGTTGAATGGCGATCTTATCACTTTATTACATGTAACCTAACCCAAAAGTCTATTTCAGCCCTTGATCATGTTTATATATTTATATGTCGAGAGGTAGTGGTCGATAGTGGTGGTCCCGGGGCACTCAGCCATAGAACGCTAATCCGGCACCTCCGAGACAAAGACTAATTATTATTAGCTATAGGCAGACCCCCCCACCCCTCCCCACCCCCCTTACACTAATCCGGCAGCCAGACACCGCCAAGACGACCCCTCCCACCCCCACCCCCACCCCGCTCACCCATGCACCCCCTCCCACCGTCTGTTTTCGGACGGCGGCCGGCGTCGTCTGCGGCCGGTTCGGATGTACACCTCAGCAGCATGGCATATCAGGAAAAATCGGTTGTATCGTTGAGTGATGGTTATATATGTTCTATATGTTATATTTGTTTGTTCACGCTTAGAGGCATAGTTTTCTACATATTATAATAATATTGGACTGAGCAAGATTACAAATGATGAAGAATATATTGTTCAATCATTTTCAATTATATTGTTCAATTTGAAGTCACTTATAGGCTGGGTGAGTTGACGGTATTTTTCTGTTATTTGTGTTGGGTGTATATTGTATTATGGAACTCACAAGTGACTATAATAAACGAAATATCTATCTATCCATTTCGTACTGAGTTAACATTCGCACAGTTAGGTAATGTATCCAAGACATTTCTCTGAGCGATTTTTAAAATCACAATATAGGTGGAAGGTGTTGAATCGAGACCAAGCAAGGCCGCGATGGTACTAGTAGCGCCATCTGGAGTTCAGAGCATTCGACGTGGCACAAAATTCGTGTTTTAGCATCCTCATGGATCTGCGCCTTGGAGTTCCGGGATTTTCGTATTTATAATCTCTGAAATGATGGCACCATATGGGGCTCAAAGTTGCCAAAAGCGATTGTATTTATTCAAGGACACAAAGAAATGTTAAACTTACAGACAGTGAGCTGTATCTATTTAGCGAATCACTTGTTGACAAGGTTATTGTCATATTGAGTTCAGCAAAGATGGCGTACGACAGACTGTGACTCAGAACACTTCCTCTCAGAAAGGGGGAGGACCCCCCTCCGAGATCTAACTCATAATTTCCTATGTTCAAGAAGTCTCGTTACTGTGGATGAAAGTGTTAATGGTGACAATACAAAGAAGATGGGGTCCAGACTAAGGTGAAGCCTGTTTATTTTTCAAACAGTTTATTTGCGGACTAAAAAATATTGTCACCTGGTCCATTAGTTTACATTATTTTTTGTCATTGATGATTGACATTGTCATTGACAAATGAAATGAAAGGGGGGGTCATGTTCCCAAGTCACGAAGAATACATTTTTTTATTCCCAGGTCACGATGAATTAAAAGGAGAAGTCCCTGTATACATGGTATACAATGGAAGAGGCGGATACATGAAATAATAATTTCCCCCATAAAAGCGATTGTAATTTTGAAATAATTTTCCAATTCATAGTTATTTAATATTAAAATTCCCAGTTCATGATTAATGAAACTCCTTGACTACAGCGGTCGGCTAATATCCCATTCCCACTTCACGATGTTGTACTTACCTGATATCGAGTTTCTGTCTGGTCTGTCTAGAGCAGTTATATCGAGTATCATCCAATGCCATTCCCATGCAAGCCGTGCCCCTCACCTCACTTCCTCCATACAAAGGCAATATATAACGATTTAGATTAATGGAGATTTTAATTTTAATTTTTAATTTAAATTATTCATTTTATTGAGCTGTGAGAGGATGCATTGTAAATGTACTGTAAACTGCCTTTTTGAAGCCGTGGCTTCTATTAAGTTGTTGCATATTGCATTTTTCATATATATATTGCAAAGTAGCAGTGCCGCTTCAAATACAGCATTTTGCCAATTTCTATAAATATGCAGTGAGTGCCAGGAGAGCTAGCCACTGGTATGACACTTGATAAGATGTGTGATGGCAGAGGGATAGGCAAATGTTTTGTCATTGTGACTGCTCGTATAAACAGTTGACACCGGACTAATTGGCATGGTTCTCCGGATGGGATTATGGTAAGCAGGGATACAGGAAGGAACACTGGGTAGTAGGAAGGGGAAGGGGTAGTGGAGGGGGAGGGTCCAGAGAGGCCAAAGTCCAGGTGCGGCTTATAATATGTAGTTTTGCAGAAATGGTTCTGGGTGCATGCCGACCAGGTTTAGAGGCCAAACTCAAGGTGTGGCTTCTAATATGTATGCAGCTTCAAAAAGGCAGTTTACAGCTGTAAAATAGCATAGACTATGCAATATTCATTAAAATTAGGCTCATTTTTTTTCGGCTGTCCCATGTGTTTAAGGAGCTCTGGGACATTGAGACCCACCAATTGGTATACCTATCAGAATCACTAAATTCTCCCTTAAAATGCTACATGTTAAAGTCTGGTTTCTTTAACCATGCGACAAGTCAACCACCAATATACTTCAATGTATAGCTGAATCTCAAAATTATATGATATGGCTACCATACTCACACTAACCACAATCAGGTTAATCAGGCCAGACAGAAACTTGTTATTGGGTAAACATTACAGATTCATAAATATGTAGTAAGTGCCAGCCACAGGTCACTAGATAAAAGGTGCAAAGGGAGAGGCAGAGGTAAATATTGTTAGTTGCGACTGCTTCTATAAATGCTGGAGTATTTGGCTTGTTAGCTGCAGGGGATTGTAATAAGCAGGGATAAAAGAAATGGCACTGGATAGCAGGAAGGGCGGAGGGGTCAAGAGAGGCTAAAGTCCAGGGGTAGCTTATAATATGTAGTGTTCCGGAAATAGTTTCACTTCAATGTATATAAATTGCTGTTGCCAGATGAAGTTAAGATGTCAATACAACTTTCTGAGCAATGCCTAGTAAGAGCCACTTAAAGCAATATGTTTGGTAATTTTTTTGTATTACCAACCTCTTCTCCATGTCAAATAAGTACATTCTGTTTGAATTTAAATTCTGCAAGCTTGCTGGTTATCCGGAGAGAAGCATTTGGGTCAATGGAGCAGAAGTTGGTGGCCGGCTTTATATCCCTGCACGCCTGCTTGCAGTTCGCTATTTTGTGTGTGATTTCCACCACTGCTCGCTATCACGTCCGCATGCGATATAAATAAACTGCGCAGTTTAATGTTGAAATGTTTGTTTGGCAAACACAAAGAGATATAAAACATATGCATCATAAATTTTGAGATACTTCTAGTCTTGATTCTAAAATGTAAAAAAGCTAAGATGGCGCATGTAAGCATATTGCTTTAAATCAATCACTTCAATAAGTTGCACCTAAAATTTGTCACAATCAAGTTAAATCCTTATCATGTTTTATATTTATATTTGATAGAACTACTACCCCACCCATTGTAAGACCTAAACATTTAGCTTGCTGCATAGCATATATACTGTAAATAAAATAATTAAAATAATAGATTGAAAATTTATGAAAAGATAAATTATCACTATTCCTTGAAAACATGCCAAATAGTGCTACAAAAATGTATAATGATGTAATCTATCTATTTCAGGGATAAACCAGAACGACTGTTTGAGGTCTTTACTGAGATTGCAAGACCACATAGACCTGAAGATGAACCTTTTGTGCTGCAATGTTACCCAGAAGATTATCCAGATCAAGTGTGTATTTTAAATTCTTTCTTTTGGCTGTCATGCACTCATATTAACAATTAAATATCTTTCCAAAAGCCTTTTTGCATGTGCCATTACCTTTTCATGCAAAGGGTGAACAAATACATTATCTAATATGGTATTACCTTGTCTGTTGCAAATATAATTACATTTCTGATTTATGATAATAAATATTTTATATCTTTTTCAGGATGTTTTGAAAAACATTCCAAAGTTTGCCTTCCCTTGCGCTGCAGAGACGTAAGTATATTTGTATCAATTTAATATGTTTGGAAACATTATGTGGAAAGCAGGTGCCACTGATACAATCAACTTCTTAATTATATATATACGCTGGTAGTTGACTCCCCTGCTTCTGAATTCATGAAACTATTCCTGCCATATATGTGCAGCCGCACTCTTCCAATGTTTACAGTTTGTTAAAATAGTAGCCCAGGGTTCATTTATTAATAACATCTATAGACTGTAATTGTGATTGTTATCAAGATGTTCATGTACTGCATGTCTATGTTTCTGTCAAATGTATGAGACACCGGAACAACAAAAGATACAAACCTAATATTCTTGAAAGGCGTTCTTTATGCCTGTTTCTGAGAAACTGGGAACTGGATGGCATTGAGGATGGAGTTCATTTTGAACTCACAAACTCTGACCTCTGAACTATGCACGCCCCCCCGGTCCGGTGATTACGTTTTGTTGAAAATAGTATCTTGAACTGCTAAAGATCCAGATTTTGTGGTCTCCCTGGTCAACTTGTTTGTTTTTTGGGGGAGTACTGTGCACTAAAGTACATTTTCTAGTTGTAAATATTTACAATTATTTAACTTGTATTCTGGCTATAATGATGAGAAAATGTTCTGTTTAACTCTTGCAGGGTTGCAGTAGATCAATTTACTTTTGTCTTAACAGACATTGAAGGCAAATTTAAGTTTGGCTTCTGCCGCCAAGCTGCAGGTGCACATACTTGCCTGTGTATATTGAGGTAAGTCCACTCCATATATGAAGCATCACTAGTTTAAGCCATGACATTTAGCCACAAGTTTTCATGACATGTAGCATCTATTTTATGCACCGTGACAATACACTGTTTTTTAGATACAATAGATATAATTAACCTCCTTAGTCACTTTTTTAGGGAGTTTAGTTTAATACGACTTCAAAGATAAATAACAATTCAATGGTCCATTTATTAACAAAAGGTGAAGATACCATATGTACCTTGCTGGTAATCGGGACATGTATATTTTTATAGAGGTAGTTGCAAATTTCCATTTGTAAGCTTAGGTGTGTCTCACCACAATTATTGCTATACCATCAATTAATATAAAACTTATGTGTCTTCATATATGTATTTTACGATATTTTTGTTTCAAAAAAACCCCAGAAACCAATACTACATTTTATCTTCCATTTTTACAGCTGCTTACCCTGGTTCGAGATATTTTACCACCTCCTTAACATGGTGGCTGAGGCGTTAAACCGCAGTGATGCCGACAGTGCGACACCGCTGCTGGAGCGAATCTACGCCCACTCGATGCCTTCGCCGGGAACGCATGTGGAAATAGTCCTTCCTAACTTACAAGAAGTAAGACTCTCTATGAGCCAGTACATACCGTAGTTTCCCTCATATAAGTCTCACCTGAGTAAAACAAGTACAGCAGGGCGACTCTGGTTTGTGAAAAAACTGCCGCTTTACTTATACACCAGAAAATGTGGTGCACATATTTATAGCGTCATACTGTGTGAAGTTTTCTTTTCGTGCCGGTAAACGGGATACAGTTTCAGTAGTTTGGAAGAATAATTGACTGCCCTTAGTTAAAGAACAAAGTCAGCAGATATTTTGAACAACGACATGTAGACAAAGGCCAATACCAGTTATCTTGCCTTGATGCACTGATAAGCCAATCTATTATAAGTTTATTGTAAGTGTCTCTCTTTTCATTTCAGAAGTTTGCATTCATTTGTCCCAACCCCAACAATTTGCCGGCCATTCCGGACAGTGTAAGTTACTTCTGCGAGATCAGCCATTGTGTCTAATATTTTTGGACGATAGAAATCCCAGGTTATCATTTCACATGTCGCGGCTTTTCATTGTCTGTACATATAAGTGTGTATCTCTGAAAGTATGGACCCTAAAAGAAGTGTGTAAATATGATTTCGTTTATTTCGGCAGCGAAATCTCACCGAGTACTACAATGCAGTGGATGCCACGAATATGATGATCATGTTTGCCAGGTAAGTTAGCCCACTCTATCTGCAATGGTAAGGGCCACACAAGGGATTCATGTAATAAATGCTAGGCGTGAGTAGCACATGAGCTATGCTGTTAAAACAGTTCACGCTGGCATCGAAAAAAGATCAGTTAACAGTTGTATTCTGAAATAACTACAAGGATTATGGAAGTTAAGCTGTATTGGATTGGACACCGACGAATCCATATCAAGATGCAAGATGAAGGTTGACCCACTACTGATGGTTGGGCCGGCCCGGTAGCTCAGTGGGTTAGAGCGCTCGCCTTGAGTGCTCTGGCCACCTTAGCGCCTAACGGCACGTGGATCGATGGTTCGAGCCCCGCTGTAGCCATGTCTGTGTGGTCGCAGAATAAAGATCCCATGTACTTCTTCGCAAGGAGTAGGGGGTTCCCCCCGGGAAAAATGGCTCCACTCTCCCTTCCTTGTCCCATTGACTCGCGATGACCAAAAGAGGTTAAAGGGTCCTGAATGTACAAACAACCACCACTGATCGTGGTTAAGGCAATCTCTTATTAACGTTCTTTAGGATAACTAAATAAATTGATGTTTCAACAATACCTGGCTGTTATACATCGTAGATGTCGCTAGAAATGGATTTTAACGTTCATGCAATAAAATAGTTGATATCTTGCACGATATGTATTGTTGGTTTTCTTTGTTGCAGTATGCTACAAGAAAGACGAATCTTAATAACCAGCAAGAAACTAAGTCGATTGACCGCGTGTGTCCACGCCTCCGCGTCTCTTCTGTACCCTATGAACTGGTAGGTCCTCAGTGTCCCTGCTGTACCCAATGAACTGGTAGGTCCTGAGTGTCCTTCTGTACCCTATGAACTGGTGGGTCCTCAGCGTCCCTGCTGTACCCTATGAACTGGTAGGTCCTCAGCGTCCCTGCTGTACCCTATGAACTGGTAGGTCCTCAGCGTCCCTGCTATACCCTATGAACTGGTAGGTCCTCAGCGTCCCTGCTGTTCCCTATGAACTGGTAGGTCCTCAGTGTCCTTCTGTACCCTATGAACTGGTGGGTCCTCAGCGTCCTTCTGTACCCTATGAACTGGTGGGTCCTCAGCGTCCTTCTGTACCCTATGAACTGGTAGGTCCTCAGCGTCCCTGCTGTACCCCATGAACTGGTAGGTCTTCACCCTCCCTTCTGTACCCCATGAACTGGTAGGTCTTCACCCTCCCTGCTGTACCCGGTGAACTGGTAGGTCCTCAGTGTCCTTCTGTACCCTATGAACTGGTAGGTCCTCAGTGTCCTTCTGTACCCTATGAACTGGTGGGTCCTCAGCGTCCTTCTGTACCCTATGAACTGGTAGGTCCTCAGCGTCCCTGCTGTACCCCATGAACTGGTAGGTCTTCACCCTCCCTTCTGTACCCCATGAACTGGTAGGTCTTCACCCTCCCTGCTGTACCCGGTGAACTGGTAGGTCCTCAGTGTCCCTTCTGTACCCTATGAACTGGTAGGTCCTCAGCTTCCCTTCTGTACCCTATGAACTGGTAGTTGCTCAGCCTCCCTTCTGTACCCTATGAACTGGTGGGTCCTAGGCCTCCCTTCTGTACCCTATGAACTGGTGGGTCCTCAGCGTCCCTTCTGTACCCCATGAACTGGTAGGTCTTCACCCTCCCTGCTGTACCCTATGAACTGGTAGGTCCTCAGTGTCCCTTCTGTACCCTATGAACTGGTGGGTCCTCAGCGTCCCTTCTGTACCCCATGAACTGGTAGGTCTTCACCCTCCCTGCTGTACCCTGTGAACTGGTAGGTCCTCAGCGTCCCTTCTGTACCCTATGAACTGGTGGGTCCTCAGCCTCCCTGCTGTACCCTATGAACTGGTAGGTCCTCAGCGTCCCTGCTGTATCCTATGAACTGGTGGGTCCTCAGTGTCCCTTCTGTACCTTATGAACTGGTAGGTCCTCAGCGTCCCTTCTGTACCCTATGAACTGGTAGTTCCTCAGCCTCCCTTCTGTACCCCATCAGCGAAGCACGTTTTTGATATACATACATGTTGGAATGGATGCCAAAAATGCGGTTTAAATACATTCTTGCATATTGACTACAACACACGGATTTATCTGATAACGTTTGTGAACTACAGTAATATAACCTTCTGATGCTATTGGTCTTTTTCCGTTATGTAGCAATTTCTTTACTTATTTTTTAAAGAAACTGATGTTTTGCATTTTCAACTTGCAGGCAACACCTCTACATTCCTGTCTTACCCAGCCATCTGATAGAGTACTGCAGGTATTATGACCAAATTTTTTAGATAATTCTCATATCTGTAGCTGGAACACGTGTAGTGTCTTTAACGTAATTAGATTGTGTTTACTGACACATTCGGCAAATAATTCTATATCATGCCATAGACTCATATATTTGTACTTATATACATGCACTTATATACATGTAATTATATACATGTACTTGTATACATGTACTTATATACATGCACTTATATACATGTAATTATATACATGTACTTGTATACATGTACTTATATGCATGTACTTATATACATATACTAGAATTTTTACCCCGAAGTCAGTTCTTAGTTTTAATTATGTTGCACAGTATTGCACTGCCGGCAGATTTGCATATCTGGTTAGGCTTGTCTTTATTCCATATGTGACATGCTAATTGATTGCCCTTGTTTACTCTTTCAGTGCCCCGATGCCATATTTGATTGGTATACATTCCAGTATGCTTTCGGTAGGCTTAACCTATTAACAGCGCTACTGTTGTAATTGCATAGAAAGCATAGAAAGTATGCGTTTCATATCTGGAATATGATTTTGGAGATTGCGTTTTATGTCTTATTTATCGTTCCCGGGTAAACCTTCTACCTGGGAAATTGATAATTAATTTAATTCATAATATTTATTCTGAAATGCATATCAACTTGTATATTTGGTATCGGTACAATTCATGAATGTACCCTGAGTGGAACGTATCTAAAATAATACCTTAACTATCTCTCATCTGAAGCATATACCTTGTATCTTACATTCATAATTAATAATCAGTAAATTCATTAAACATTTTTTTTAAACTTTGCCCCCGATCAACCAGCAACACACTGTGTGACATTTTCCTGATATGCCGTTTGCAGAAGGTTCGTGGTCAGGAACTGGGGGACGCCGTGATTCTGGACGCAGACAATAACACAGTGGAGTCAGAGTACAATGACCTGGCCATCATGCCGTCTGAAGTGGTGAGTGCAATGACCTGGCCATCATGCCGTCTGAAGTGGTGAGTACAATGACCTGGCCATCATGCCGTCTGTAGTGGTGAGTACAATGACCTAGTCACCCTGCCGTTTGAAGTGGTGAGTGCAATGACCTAGTCACCCGGCCGTCTGTAGTGGTGAGTACACTGTGTACAGTTCCCCTGAAAGTCTTACTTGCAAAGAGAAAAAAAACGTATGGTGACTTACATTTATATTTTTACTTAGGTGAGACTGGTCTTTGGTCACATACTTATTTCATATACATGTATATGTATAGAGAGAGATTAGTTCTTTAAGCAATGCATTTATACTAGCTAACTTACCAAGCTATTATAATAGTACTGACATTCATGGTGGTGTTGAAAGTTATTGCACTATTGGCATAGTCTAATCGTATGTGATGCATAATAAGATGAACTGTACTAATTAATGGAATGTAGTGTTAACTTAAAATTAATGAAATGTAGTGTAAACTTAAAATTAATGTAATGTAGTGTTAACTTAAAATTATTGTAATGTAGTGTAAACTTAAAATTAATGTAATGTAGTGTAAACTTAAAATCATGAAATGTAGTGTAAATTTAAAATTAATGAAATGTAGTGTAAACTTGAATTTAATGTAATGTAGTGTCAACTTAATTAAATGTAAACGCAATATATAAAAATGTCGTGATTTACGCTGTCTAGGTGTCCTCGCTGAAGAAACGACTACGGAGTACTCAGTCTGACAAGGTTCCCAGTCTCCTTGGTGACGGTGTGTCAAGGATATTCCTCAAGACCATGGTGGCTCTCATAGGTCAGTGTGCTGAGAAAAACATATCCATGTGAACTCGATTTACTTTACTACCTCGGAACAGAAATTTCGGTTCGGCGCAAAATTATGTATTTAAGTGTTATATTTAAAAATGTCACAAAACATCTCTAAGTCGAGTGTGTAAACCGTCACATTTCTGATACCATTCTTTTGTAATGTTTTAATTAGTTTGAATGCTAACGGCACTCGAAATACCGCCCTATTTTGGACATCATTCTAATTTGGGCAAAATCTTATATGCACCACGTCCTTGACACCATATTCTCGGCGCCAAACCACACCTCTCATGTCACGACTCTCACAGGTCCATGTTAGGGCGAATGTTTCAACATAGCTCAAATATGAATCACGCCTACCATTTGCAGTTTGCAAACTTTCTGGATTTGGAAGATGGACCCTCTCGCATCTAACCTTACGCTTCCCTCCCTATTGTGTAAACCGTAAATCATGTTGAAGCCCGGGAAGGGGGATTGTAACCTGGGGCACTCGACAGATCATCTAATAAACGGAACCCATACTCTCTACACGCTCATATTACTTCTTTTCAGCAGTATACTGCGCCATGGTTTCTCTCCGGGTGGTTTTCTTTTATCGACAGTGAAGCCCATACCAAAAAGTGCTAACAAATCCATCAATGACTCATCGAATTACAGAGGTATTGCAATCAGTAGCGTATTAGGCAAGCTTTTAGATCATATCATTTTGAAGAAAAATTAGCATATATTTAAATCCTGTGACCAACAGTATGGGTTTAAAAAGGGCCATTCTACCTCGCAGTGCACCTTTGTTTACAAAGAGGTGATACAATACTATATGAATGGTGGAGGTGATGTATATACAGTGTTATTAGATGCAAGTAAAGCTTTTGATTGTGTAAATTATATAAAACTGTTTAAGACTCTTATTGAAAGGAGGATATGTCCCGTCATTGCCAGGTTCCTTGCAGTGCTATACACTAATCAGAGTGTGCGAGTGCAATGGGCTAATTTCGTTAGTCCTGCGTTCACTGTGAGCAACGGCGTTAAACAAGGTGGTGTAATGTCTCCTATTCTGTACTGTGTCTATTGTGGCAAACTGATAGAACGATTAAAAAACTCGGGCCTTGGGTGCCACATTGGCCACATCTTTGTCGGTGCCTTGGCATATGCAGATGACTTAGTTGTACTTGCTCCAAGCAGACATGCTCATGAAGCCATGTTAAGCATAGCAAGTGACTTTGCAAACGAGTATGATATTAAATTCAGTCCCAAGAAGAGTCAACTGTTGATATTTAGTAGCGTTGATCTTTCAAATACAAAAATAGCTTTTGAGGGCATGCTGTTAATATCCCAAAAAACGGCTGTACATTTGGGTAATCCCGTCAACTCTACTAAAAACGATGGAGGTGTCCATAATACCCTCAACTACGCATTCTATCGCAAAGTAAGCGTCTTTATAGCTCAGTTTAAACATGTGGCGCATAACGTTAAATATGATTTATTCAAGGTCTTATGTATGTCGGCTTATGGGTGCCAATTATGGGATTTCTCGTCCACGGCATGTCAATCGTTTTATATAGCCTGGCGGAAGGTGATTTACCTTATCGAACTCACTCTAATATTCTTCCAATTATGTGTAATGACCTGGCTGTTGAAGTGCAACATCACAATAGATTTATTGTTTTCGTAAAAAGTATGCTGGTAAGTAAGAACCCTTGCACGAATTTCTGTGCACGGTTATCCTTAAAGGGAAGCAAATCCAATGGAAGTAAGAGTGTGAATTTTATATGTGACAAATATCTTATCAGTGAGTACAATTTTAGTGCTTTATCAGCCAGCCGCTTAAGGAAGAACGTCTTAAATCATTGTGATCGCGCCACGGAAGAAGATTTAATGCGTGTCAGTGCCATCAAAGAATTTTTGCAATTAAGGGCACAAAATACAGGTTCTGACGACAATGAAGGCATAACTGACATCATCGAGTATTTATGCACTGAGTAGTACAGACCTAAACCGGTTTTGTGTGTGTGTGTTTTTTTTTTTTTACGTTGCTCTGAATTTCTTTCTGTTCTGTTTTTTTTTTGTTCTCTGAATTTCTTTTTTGCTCTTTTTTTTTTGTTCTCTGTGACTACCATCTGTACTCCGTGTACGAATAAAGATATATATAATTAGTGACGTCATCACACCTATTGGTGACGTCATCACACCTATTAGTGATGTCATCGCTCATATTAGTGACGTCATCACACCTATTAGTGACATCACACGTAATAGTGACGTCATCACACCTATTAGTGGCGTCATCACACCTATTAGTGTTGTCATCACTCCTATTAGTGACATCACACTTAATAGTGACGTCATCACGCCTATTAATGACATCATCACTCATATTAATGACGTCATCACACCTATCATGTCACGTTGACTCTCACATCACACCTTCCTGAAGGCTTTTGTTACCCCACTTGTGTGTGACACTCTCACCCCGTCGTTCAGGCGGCTACCGCCAGGCGCTGCGCTTCCCCCCCGGGGAGCAGATCACCTTCGACGAGGACGCGTTCGTCCACTCGCGGCCCTCCAGCATGCAGCCCTTCCTGCAGAAGATGCTCAACCTGCAGACCTTCGAGCAGTTCATCAACGAGAGACTGGACCTGCTGATCGCCGGCAAGGGCTTCTCGGATGAGTTCGACACCGAGGTGAACATGGAGCAGGACAAGTGGGCGACCCAGTCGCGCTACAAGGAGTGGCTGGGCAACATGAAGGTAATGGTTGGTTGTATATTGAGGAGACGCTAACCACTTTTAGTCATATCCCGTCAATGGGAGAAAGAAGGGAGAGTGGAACGATGTCCCCGGGGGTAATCCCCTACTCTTTGCGATGAAGGACATCTTTACTCTGCGACCACACAGACATGGCCACAGCAGGGCTCGAACCACCGGTCCACGTGCCGTTAGGCTCTCAGGTGATACAGGTCACTCAATGCGAGCTCTCTATCCCACTGAGCTACCGGGCCGGCCCCCATGAAGGTAATGATGTTTTGTCTTACCGTCGCGGTACAAGGAATGGTTGGGCAATATGAAGGTAATGAGGCTTTGTCCTACCGTTGCGGTACAAGGAGTGGTTGGGCAATATGAAGGTAATGATGCTTTGTGCTACAGGCGCGCTACAAGGAGTGGTTGGGCAATATGAAGGTAATGATGCTTTGTGCTACAGGCCCGCTACAAGGAGTGGTTGGGCAATATAAAGGTAATAATGCTTTGTGCAACAGGCGCGCTACAAGGAGTGGTTGGGCAATATGAAGGTAATGATGCTTTGTGCTACAAGCCCGCTACAAGGAGTGGTTGGGCAATATGAAGGTAATGATGCTTTGTGCAACAGGCGTGCTACAAAGAGTGGCTGGGCAATATGAAGGTAATGATGCTTTGTGCTACAGGCCCGCTACAAGGAGTGGTTGGGCAATATAAAGGTAATAATGCTTTGTGCAACAGGCGCGCTACAAGGAGTGGTTGGGCAATATGAAGGTAATGATGCTTTGTGCTACAAGCCCGCTACAAGGAGTGGTTGGGCAATATGAAGGTAATGATGCTTTGTGCAACAGGCGTGCTACAAAGAGTGGCTGGGCAATATGAAGGTAATGATGCTTTGTGCTACAGGCGCGCTACAAGGAGTGGTTGGGCAATATGAAGGTAATGATGCTTTGTGCTACAGGCGCTACAAGGAGTGGTTCGGCAATATGAAGGTAATGATGCTTTGTGCTATAGGCGCGCTACAAGGAGTGGTTGGGCAATATGGAGGTAATGATGCTTTGTGCTACAGGCCCGCTACAAGGAGTGGTTGGGCAATATGAAGGTAATGATGCTTTGTGCAACAGGCGTGCTACAAAGAGTTACTGGGCAATATGAAGGTAATGATGCTTTGTGCTACAGGCGCGCTACAAGGAGTGGTTGGGCAATATGAAGGTAATGATGCTTTGTGCAACAGGCGTGTTACAAGGAGTGGTTGGGCAATATGAAGGTAATGATGCTTTGTGCTACAGGCGCTACAAGGAGTGGTTCGGCATAATGAAGGTAATGATGCTTTGTGCTATAGGCGCGCTACAAGGAGTGGTTGGGCAATATGAAGGTAATGATGCTTTGTGCTACAGGCGCTACAAGGAGTGGTTGGGCAATATGAAGGTAATGATGCGTTGTGCTACAGGCGCGCTACAAGGAGTGGTTGGGCAATATGAAGGTAATGATGCTTTGTGCTACAGGCGCGCTACAAGGAGTGGTTGGGCAATATGAAGGTAATGATGCTTTGTGCTACAGGCGCGCTACAAGAAGTGGTTGGGCAATATGAAGGTAATGATGCTTTGTGCAACAGGCGTGTTACAAGGAGTGGTTGGGCAATATGAAGGTAATGATGCTTTGTGCAACAGGCGTGCTACAAAGAGTTACTGGGCAATATGAAGGTAATGATGCTTTGTGCTACAGGCGCGCTACAAGGAGTGGTTGGGCAATATGAAGGTAATGATGCTTTGTGCAACAGGCGTGTTACAAGGAGTGGTTGGGCAATATGAAGGTAATGATGCTTTGTGCTACAGGCGCTACAAGGAGTGGTTCGGCATAATGAAGGTAATGATGCTTTGTGCTATAGGCGCGCTACAAGGAGTGGTTGGGCAATATGAAGGTAATGATGCTTTGTGCTACAGGCGCGCTACAAGGAGTGGTTGGGCAATATGAAGGTAATGATGCTTTGTGCTACAGGCGCTACAAGGAGTGGTTGGGCAATATGAAGGTAATGATGCGTTGTGCTACAGGCGCGCTACAAGGAGTGGTTGGGCAATATGAAGGTAATGATGCTTTGTGCTACAGGCGCGCTACAAGGAGTGGTTGGGCAATATGAAGGTAATGATGCTTTGTGCTACAGGCGCGCTACAAGAAGTGGTTGGGCAATATGAAGGTAATGATGCTTTGTGCAACAGGCGTGTTACAAGGAGTGGTTGGGCAATATGAAGGTAATGATGCTTTGTGCTACAGGCGCTACAAGGAGTGGTTCGGCATAATGAAGGTAATGATGCTTTGTGCTATAGGCGTGTTACAAGGAGTGGTTGGGCAATATGAAGGTAATGATGCTTTGTGCTATAGGCGCGCTACAAGGAGTGGTTGGGCAATATGAAGGTAATGATGCTTTGTGCTACAGGCGCGTTACAAGGAGTGGTTGGGCAATATGAAGGTAATGATGCTTTGTGCTACAGGCGCGCTACAAGGAGTGGTTGGGCAATATGAAGGTAATGATGCTTTGTGCTACAGGCCCGCTACAAGGAGTGGTTGGGCAATATGAAGGTAATGATGCTTTGTGCTACAGGCGCGCTACAAGGAGTGGTTGGGCAATATGAAGGTAATGATGCTTTGTGCTACAGGCGCGCTACAAGGAGTGGTTGGGCAATATGAAGGTGATGATGCTTTGTGCTGCAGGCGCCCTACAAGGAGTGGTTGAGCAATATGAAGGTAATGATGCTTTGTGCAACAGGCGTGTTACAAGGAGTGGTTGGGCAATATGAAGGTAATGATGCTTTGTGCTACAGGCCCGCTACAAGGAGTGGTTGGGCAATATGAAGGTAATGATGCTTTGTGCAACAGGCGTGTTACAAGGAGTGGTTGGGCAATATGAAAGTAATGATGCTTGTGCAACAGGCGTGCTACAAAGAGTGGCTGGGCAATATGAAGGTAATGATGCTTTGTGCTACAGGCGCGTTACAAGGAGTGGTTGGGCAATATGAAGGTAATGATGCTTTGTGCTACAGGCCCGCTACAAGGAGTGGTTGGGCAATATGAAGGTAATGATGCTTTGTGCAACAGGCGTGTTACAAGGAGTGGTTGGGCAATATGAAAGTAATGATGCTTGTGCAACAGGCGTGCTACAAAGAGTGGCTGGGCAATATGAAGGTAATGATGCTTTGTGCTACAGGCGCGTTACAAGGAGTGGTTGGGCAATATGAAGGTAATGATGCTTTGTGCAACAGGCGTGTTACAAGGAGTGGTTGGGCAATATGAAGGTAATGATGCTTTGTGCTACAGGCCCGCTACAAGGAGTGGTTGAGCAATATGAAGGTAATGATGCTTTGTGCAACAGGCGTGTTACAAGGAGTGGTTGGGCAATATGAAAGTAATGATGCTTGTGCAACAGGCGTGCTACAAAGAGTGGCTGGGCAATATGAAGGTAATGATGCTTTGTGCTACAGGCGCGTTACAAGGAGTGGTTGGGCAATATGAAGGTAATGATGCTTTGTGCTACAGGCGCGCTACAAGGAGTGGTTGGGCAATATGAAGGTAATGATGCTTTGTGCTACAGGCGCGCTATAAGGAGTGGTTGGGCAATATGAAGGTAATGATGCTTTGTGCTACAGGCGCGTTACAAGGAGTGGTTGGGCAATATGAAGGTAATGATGCTTTGTGCTACAGGCCCGCTACAAGGAGTGGTTGAGCAATATGAAGGTAATGATGCTTTGTGCTACAGGCGCGCTACAAGGAGTGGTTGGGCAATATGAAGGTAATGATGCTTTGTGCTACAGGCGCGCTACAAGGAGTGGTTGGGCAATATGAAGGTGATGATGCTTTGTGCTACAGGCGCCCTACAAGGAGTGGTTGAGCAATATGAAGGTAATGATGCTTTGTGCAACAGGCGTGTTACAAGGAGTGGTTGGGCAATATGAAGGTAATGATGCTTTGTGCTACAGGCCCGCTACAAGGAGTGGTTGGGCAATATGAAAGTAATGATGCTTGTGCAACAGGCGTGCTACAAAGAGTGGCTGGGCAATATGAAGGTAATGATGCTTTGTGCTACAGGCGCGCTATAAGGAGTGGTTGGGCAATATGAAGGTAATGATACTTTGTGCCGCACCAGAGCTGGAATGAGCGCCATGTGCTAGTGGAAAAGGCCCTCTTTTTTGGTGTTCCTGGATCCAACCCGCCAGCCGCTAAATGTTAGCGCCAAGTTACTCTGTGTGTCCACTGGTTATCTATCGTATGTCATCAAGGTGCCATTTGTGTCACCAAGGTACCATATGCGTCACCATGGTACCATATGGGTCACCAATGTATCATATGGGTCACCATGGTACCATATGGGTCACCATGTACCATATGGGTCACCATGGTACCATATGGGTCACCATGGTACCATTTGGGTCACCATGGTACCATCTGGGTCACCATGGTACCATTTGGGTCACCATGGTACTGTATGGGTCACTATGGTGTCGTGGGAGCTAATTCACAGGTCGCGGGTGCGAACTTTGGGACATGCATCTGAGGCAAATTTCGTCCAACCTTATTTCATTGTACAGGGAAGTTTCCTGGCCAATCTAGCCTTAATGCCCTAAAACACCAAAATTTGGCTATATTTGTCACCATGTAGCCAGATGTGTCTCCGGGTTGCCAGATTTGACAGCACGCTATGATGTACCATGACATAAAGCCCATGATATCAAATATTTTAAACCCCAAAACGCTTGGCTAACCTGATGAATTGGAGCTTCCATGAAGTTATTTAAATAGGACATGTAAGTTAACGTACAAAGGAGCGCGTATAGCTCCAGAAAACCACGTTATATGGCGTTTCTATTTCACCAACATTGGTAGATAGTCCTTTTGATGTCAATTGAATATGTATTGAGAAGTCAATCTAATCTTAAACTCTAATTACATGCTTAGGCGTATGACCACAGTGTTTTGGCCCATGTTAACGCGGAGTACTGGTACTAGGAACGTAATCTAGAGGTAACTGCAAGACATCCATTTATTTGCCCCATTTCTCTCACGTGTGAACCATGACCGTTTCAGAAACAAGGAAAGAAGATCAAGAGAGATGGCCGCGACAGATGGGTGGAATTTTCCAGCAAGGTATGCATACATCTTTCCGTTTGCTACCCATAACCATTTCTACTACTCATGGTATATGGCAATGTTAGCCTAACTTAACTTAAGTACAGTTAGCAAATGACTTGTGGTGGATATTTTACACACGGTTAGGGATATAAGTTCTGCTGAGATGCAACCCCTCCCTGTCCTGTTAACATTGACCTTGATTCGTCTAATTATTTGTCTGCATAGTACCCCCGTCCCCCATCCCTTATTAACTTTACTAAGTAACCTAGTTTGTTTAAGCCTCCTTCTTTAATATCTTATTAGTGGAGGCATGCTTTAGATTTTACAGTTTCATTGGCTTGGCATTTGTAATCTTTATATTAGATTTGCTCTTATATATTTTATATATATATTTTATATATATATTTTATATATATATATATTTTATATATATACATTTTATATATATATATATTTATTTATATATATATTTATTTATTCATTTCGTGCCCTTTGCTGTTGTGAACTGCGTGTTGAGGCTCTCGTTGTCATCCTGGTTGTACCCTTACTTTTATTCAACGTTTAACTGTTTATTGTTTACGTTAACCACTAAGCATGTGTGTCTTTGGGTTTCTCATTAGGTTGTTGAGTTTCTGGTAAGTGCCAGAGAGCCGAGGGTTTTCCCGGCGGTGTGCTTTTTTGTGTGAGGTGTACAGCTGTTACTCTCGGGCGATAATAAAGCTTCTGTCCCACCTGCCCCCGGAGACAATTCGTACTCGCTTTTATCGTCACACTAAGAGCTGTAATTACACCAATGATCGTATTAACGCTTGACATATAGTTTACATTAACATAGAATTAATCTGTAACATATTTGACTGGGACTGTGGGCGTTATTTTTAATTTAGCCGTCCTGTAAGCTTTTTTGAGACCGGACAGGTATTGTTGTTTACGGCATTAATTAGTCGGGTGAATATCATTGGCTGATAAACAAGGCTTCGAACACTGATGCTTTTTTTAGTTGATATATAGTAGAATAGACCGATCCAGGCTGGCAATCATTCATTGAGGTCACTGTTACTTTTATCCAATCATGAGGCAAAAACATCTCTTCCACGTGCGTTATGTTCGACAATCAATGAATGTATCCTATTAACTAATTAGTTAGAAGACTTCTGATTGGTCGGTCGGTTAGTTACCAGTGCTCTGTGACGTCGTGCATGTATGTCCCGTGAGCCTTTAGATCATCCCCCAGAACTGATTAGTAATTTATAAGTATCATTTATGGTATGGGATGTTTAGTTGGAACGGGCTCGCGGTTGCGGGTTGGGCGGTGTTTTACCCTTCGTCAATGATAGTAGGAGATCCCAGTGTAATTGTTTTTGTTGACGTCGTTACAAGCATTTCCGGTCATGGGTTGGACACTGTCACACTGATAACGAGTTGCTATCGGTCGAAATGCACGTTATTGCTTCCTCAGTGCTTCTGTCTGCACCGCCATATTGTTCATGCAATGTATGTAATATTACTTACTGTATTTTACCAATGCCGTTATATTTCTCACGAAATCTGGAAGCCCAAAGGCTGACAAGTCAAATGTATGGCAAAATCCGGCATTAGTACCGATAGTTGCAGCTTCCTTACAAAGACTCCATGTCAGCTTGCTTATGCTAAACATTAGAAACAATACGTTCCAATATCTTTATTTAAGTAAACTTTTACTGATGTTCTTCATATATTAAGTTCAATACTGTTTTGCTGTTTTCCATAATCAGTTAATCGTCTGTGATTTGAGTTTGGTCACAGATTTCTGGTGATAATTTTTGTTTATATAAATTCAGAAAGTGTTCACAGAAGGTTATAATTTACAAATTTTAAATTACTTTATGGTTAAAGTTTCGTTTCTATTATACCTCCTAGGTGAAAGACAAGAGCAAAAAAGCAGTGAAGGATATTCGTTCGAAACTTGACGAACTACGAAAGGTCAGTTCTAATGTTTCGATCGGATTTGTGTTGTATCGCTGGGTACTTCAGCGCAATCTTAAGCCAATTTTATAAATTTGTAGCTCACTTTGCGTTTCGATCTCGCTCAAGTTGTCGATTTCATGGCGAACCTTTTAACCCAGGCTTCGCACCATCACTGGAAACGTTGGAACTTATTTAACGTAACCATGACCTCTGATCACGGCCTTGACACCTGACCTGACCTATGACCCAATTGTTTGTAGGATGAGGAGCAGTCGCCTGTGGAAAACGACAGGCATCGACCCGCCATGATGGACGGTCCGTCACTTCGGCCAGCACGGGTAGGGACACAAAAAGTGAAGACTAGCTTTGATTAAATAAGAGATTAAGCTGCTCAACCTTGGATGCTAATTTAGTGTCCTTTCGCAGTGATTTATTCTGAACCCCTATCACTTATATATCCCCTTTCTATGTTATTTACCCGCTACATCTTGTTTCAGCCCCCACGCCCGCCCGTCCCTGACCTGGGAGGGGTGCTAGGACCCACCCCACCAGCCCGCCAGACTATGATTAGGAGAACCTCTTACGAAAGGTCGGTATTCAATCTCATGCACCTGATCAGTATCGCGAGATGTCATGATGCGTCTCATGAGATCTTAATCTCAACCACGTGGTCAGTCTCACGAGATCTTGATCCCACTCACGTGGTCAGTCTCGCTGGATGTTGACCCCAGCCGCGTGGTCCGTCTCGCGAGATCTTGATCCCAGCCTCATCGTCCGTCTCGCTGGATGTTGATCCCAGCCGCTTGGTCAGTGTCGCGAGATGTTGACCCACCCACGTGGTCAGCCTCGCGAGATATTGATCACAGCCACATGGTCAGCCTCGCGAGATGTTGATCACAGCCACGTGCTTTGTTGATACGCCTGTGGTGTTCTTGTAGTTAGATTTAACACCTGTGGTACAGCCGGTAAGATAGTTGACTTCCTGTAATTTATTGTATTAACATATTGACATACGGACAATTAAGCGGTAGATATTTTATAACCATTTTAATGTTGTTCTCTTATCAGTAGTAGTTCGTAATCATAGTATGCTTTCCTGTTGTGTTTGTACTAGTTTTGATATATATTAATACCGTTCCAAAAATTAACACGTATTTAACAAGTACAAATATAACTCCTGTTTTTTATTTGCATTTGGCATGTAAATCAGTCGAAGTTCTCTACTTACACTTAATCCGATCTTGTGAATCCTTTGAAGGAATATGGATTGTTACCTTGTTGTGCAGATGTACTATAATCGCATAGACCCTGTGAATGATTTCCAGTACTATAACCTGAGTGTGACTTGTTCGGACATTCTAGGGCGCTAAGTGTGGATATCGTAGATTTTCGCTATTATGTAAGGTACGATGGTGTCCTTGCCCCCCCCCCTCTCCCCGCCCCACGACCACCCGCCGTGTAGATATTCTAGAATCCAATAGTCCATATTTTCAAACTTGGAATGATGCCTGAAGTTTGATCCACAATGTTTGATAGAAAAAATTGTGAAAAAAACTTATTGTGACGATCAGACACTTCGTCTTCCTTCTATAGTCTTAGTAGATCATATTTAAACAGGTCGCCATTGTGCGAAGCTTCGGACGCACGACTTCGCAAATATTCGCGATCTTGGAAAAGCATGACTGGCGCAAAGATTTCTGGGAAATAATTTGGTGTTATCTTGAATTTTTCTACGGAGATAAATACCATATTTCCAGGTTAATGGCATGTCATGTATAAAATGAATGAGCTCGTCTAAATTACATCCAGAAGATATAACTTTCCCTTTACATAGGTGACAAGATTAAATGCATAATTGTCTGCAGAATATGTTGTCATGCGAGGACGCCTCTACTTAACATCTCGCAGAGACCCAAATAATACCCAGAATGCATGGCACATGCAGTGGCGCCTCACAGTGAAATAATATGAACTGTGATTTGCGAAGTTGTCTATAAGAGCACCTAATTTTGAAGTTAATTGAACTTTCAGTACTCATAATTGTACCTTGTACACTTTTGTAATATTCCAGGTATACATATAACTATTCAGCTGAAATTAAAACCTTGATGCTAAAATACTTGTCATGTATCATCACAGTGGAACTTTATTGAAATTATAAATACTATCATGATGTAAATAAGGTCGAAATGACCCTTTTTATTGACAAATTCACTTTCACAGCGAATGTCTATTTTGATGCAAATTTACAATGATAGATTTTCACCGCAATATTGCGTGTGTATGCATCCAATCAATTTTTGATGTTATCCTTTAATCCTATTCTGCAACAACACAACACAAGTGACTGGATTTATACGTAATATCCATATTATGATGCACATAATTAAACGAGTGTGGAAATTATTACTACCAGCATGTCCTCATGTTAAACCTCGTGATATATAGCGCCTATGGTGTAATACTGGAGTTAACGGTACTGTCAATTAAAGCAACGCTAACGTGAAAACGCTACCCAACCTCTGACCTCTTCCAAAGCGGAAGCAATATTGAATGTAATAATAAGCTGCCAGTGATTGCACTGCCAAATATCTCCCACCAGAATTACTTGATAAAAATACAGCGACTTTTGATTTGGTCTCTTGTCAAGTTGAGATGAAATGCCTGGAATAAATATGAAGTAAAAAAAACTTGTGTAGAGCCTCTCCTCAACATATTATCTTGTAAATTGACATTAGGGGATAATAGGGTATTTGGTACTTCACTTTCATAGGAACAGGAAATTCTTGGCACGGCTGATCTTTAAAGCACCCCCTTTCGAATTGGACGTACGTTATCAATTTGTGGGATGTATTAATTGACTTGTAACCAGGTCTTTTAAGTCATTCCCCTTGAAAAACTAGATTTTTTCATGATGGCATGTATTGTGACGCTATAGGGCTGGGATTCTGCTTAGTCATGCCCTGATATATCGGACTCAAGTATAGCTATGTTTCGAGTATACTGGGTGAGAAGTCCGTGGTCGCCTGTGGTTTGTCTTCAGCAAGTTAACGTTAAGTCTCTCACGCATGTTGTTTGTCTCTCGTTACGAACCCTGCACCCCGAGAACAGAGATGCCGAGATAGAAGGGTAAATTTCTTTTCGTCGGTTACCTCATGCATTGAAAGCTTCATTACCCTCGTGCTGTCTCGCGCTATGTGGTCGCTTTGCTCGTGGTGCCTAACTGCTTTAACTGCATTTGTATTAATCAATGTCTTGCTTATGCTTGATATGTTACTGTTTCGCCGGGGGACTTTGTGTCTGTCGCCATTTGCATTGCTTCTGGGCGCCGCCGCCGCATTCTGTATTGTTTGTATTGGTCAGTATATTCTAGAAATACGGCAGAAATAAGGATTTATAAACGAAAGCTCTCTTACAAAACTGATGGTGATAATGAGTATCAGGGGAGATGGATCTGCTCACACCAAGATGCATATAGTTTGGGGTATGACTTTTATATTTGCATGAACATTTGATTTCATCCAATGCTAGTTGTATTTCATACGAACAGTTATCTAATCAACATATGACATCAATACCCCAGATATTGGTAGATTGCCTCTATCCCAGCTGTATCGATCTTCTATGGAATATTATTGATAGATTCTATAAGCAAATATCGGGGACAAAAATAGAAGCATTAAAATTTGTTCACTGTGGGTCATCTTGATTCCTGTTCATACGATATGGAGGGCCGCCCCGATAGCTCAGTGGGTTAGAGCGCTGTGGCCACCTGAGAGCATATCGGCTCGTGGATCGATGGTTCGCGCCCCGCTGTGATCATGTTTAAGTGATCGCAGGATAAAGATCCCATGTCCTTCTTCGCAAAGAGTAGGGGGTTACCCCTGTGACATGGCTCCGCTCTTCCCTTCCTTCTCCCATTGACGCTATATGACCAAAACTGGTTAAAACGTCCTGAATATTGAACCAACCATCGCTAATATCGACCAGATATCGCTAAACGCCGTGTTGCTGGTCGCTGCGATGGTACCTAACATCCAAGGGAAGTCCCAGTGTTCACGCCTACACCATGTTAAAGACCAATGGAATAACTTAAAGAAATTGACTGCCAGACTACACGCTGGATGCCTATCTCTGGTCTTCCGCCAACTTTAAGTGGATAGTTACGAGATTATATTGATATGACACATATGAACGTGACATTGACAGCTTTATAATAACCACCGCCAACTCCGGCGAATGAAGTTCACTCGAGCATGTGAGTCCCTTATTACAGTGTCCACCACGTTCTCACTGTGCTCTTTAACTTGCGCTCAATAAGTATTATCCCTCTTTCAACATATATCAACATGGGTGAAATACTGGTATTGGGTCACAATTAATACTAATCTCAGATACATGGTTGTATCTTCGGCACTGAAAGATATCTTCCCCAGCGTAATCCCGTATTGATGATTTAAGTTTACATTTTCTTTTGTTTAGTTTTTGTATGATACTGACTTATTGATTTCAATAGGTTTATGTGTAATACTAATAATAACTATTATAATAATAATTCAAAAATGCCAATGGTTAAATAACATATTAGCATCGTGTTGTTGTTGCTAGATATCTATATTATTTTGTTTTACATGTATATGTAGTCAAGATTTCAAAACTTTATGTCTTGTTGCTAGATAGCCATATTATGATATTTTTCATGTACAGTAGTCAATTTTCTTCCTCTCTATAAATCTGATTTTGTCTCCTTGACTGAATTCGCTCACCCCTCTCTACCCTCCTCAGTTCTTGTCCGCTCAATGGTAAGGCTCTTCCAATATAAACGGTCATTCCCAATGTGCTTAACAAATATGTACACTATATATATATATATATATATATGTATATATATATATGTATCGTTGCCTTGACTACTCCAGAGCCAAGCAGTACAAGATCATCCACATCGACGACTACACCCCCCCAGGCGGAGACCACGCCCCCCAGAGCACCACCGCCGCCCTGAGGGGGGGCTCCCCGTCCGCCCTCAGGGGGAGTGGCTCCCCGTCCGCCCAGGCCATCGCCATGACGACGTCGAAGATGCGCGCGCAGCATACGCCGACGCGGTTCGCCGGCAAGCGGATCTCGTCCGAGGACACGGACATCACTTCCGAGATGACCTACCAGAGGGTCAGTCTGGATCTGCTGGGCGATCCCGACATCCAGAAGATGATGAAGAAATCCTACAGCATGGAGGACTTGAGTCGGGTCCTTCGGGGAGGCGAGCTCCGGGAACGGGAGGATGATGATGACGACGATGATGATGATGATGATGATGATGATATAGGGGGTCACGCCGGGGTGGCCTATCAGATGATGGGCGGAGAGAACGGACAGATCTCTGACGGGCTGGATACGCTGGTAAGTCCCCGAAATCAACGATAACATCAGGGCCGGTTATAGACCGATCCAGGCTGTGAATCATTCATTGACGTCAATGTGTTTTTATCCAATCGTGTGTCGGGAAAATTTCTTTCGCGTGCGTTATGTTCGACAAACAAGTCGGACAAACAAAGCAGCATGTCACTTTTTTTGTCAGTTTCAGAGATAAGTACTTTTCACTTATACCTACCATTATCTATGATTGTCAATTTCGTTCTCACGCTTGACGAAACAATTACTCCGGCGTTGGCGGGGCTTAGCTCGGCGTGTATAACGGTGTGTTCATCTTACCAATGGAAAACTCCTATTCGCCTTACCCTCTAGCGCTTCTAGCGGTAGAATTCAGAAATCAAAACAAGTTGTGGACTTAAATTTTGGCACTTTCCTCATTCTTAGAATAGTAATTTCTTTCTTTCTTTGCCAGGAAAATCGTTTTAGAATGTTCCACTTAGCGCTAAGTAGACTTGCGTCGCTGTATGTATGGTTGATGAGTACCCATGTCCCTGGTGTAATGGACTAGCGCACTGGACCGCAAATCAACATGTCCGGGCCTGGGCACTTAATCTTTGGCATGTTTCATCCATTCATCCTTCATCGACCCAGGAGGTTCCTTGGCTAATTTTAGCCATTGTTTGCACAAATGTGTCCTTTAAACACCAACCCGGTCATCCATTGATTTGTTTATTCATTTATTCATTTCACATTGAGCGCCCGCGTGACTTGTGACCCCTGCTTTCAGGTCACTCTGGACGACGAGCTGCTCCCGATCCGACATCCCGGCCAGCAGATGGCGCCCATAGCGGAAAGGGTGGAGTCCATCAGCCGACACCCTTCGACGGCGTCCCTCACTTCGCGCGCGTCCCGCCAGGGGGTATTCATCAGCAAGTCTCCTCTCGCTCAATACAGCGCCGAAAATTTGACCGTGGCGCATGCGCACTCGGATAGCAGTTTGCTCAAGTGGAGCTCGAGCGAGTCGACCTCCACGTCCAGTAGTCAGGCGAACGCCGACAACAAAGATTCAAGGGAAAATGTCGCGCAACCGCAGTACGGGTTTGAGGATAATTTCGAGCCGTGCCCAAGGAGAGTAGCGGGCGTGGTGGCTCGCGAGGACTGGACCTCTGTATGCAGCGTCCCGCCGCCACCGTCGCCCAAACAGGTTGCCCATAGCAACAACCACGTGGTTCCCGCGGCGTCACTTCCGGACCTGGCGTCGCCAGCGTCCCGCGACCCCGGTGAATCTTCATCCAAGGGGGCGCCACCCGTTCCCCGGCCTAGAGCCAGCGTCCTCCGCCAGAAGGCGTTCCACAGCCCCGGCCAGCGCCCCGCCAGCGTGCGCCGGAAATCGTCGTTGCCCCAGGCGACGGACGCTGCGACGATTCAGGAGGCACGCGCGGCGTTTATACAGAAGTCGGTGACCCAGCCCGTGACTATTCCGACGACGACGAGCAGCTCGCAGACCCGGTCCGGCCTCGAGCAGTTCGACCCGCTGGTGACGGGACAGCTGGTCGTGGACGGCCCTGCAATCTCCGCCGGTGGGGGCGTCTACTCCGCGGGCGGGAACACTGGGGCCGGGGCTTTGGGTCGCGGCGGCGGCGGCGGCGGTAGCGGCAGCGGCGCCGGAACGCTCACCCGCGATGGGGGCCCCCCTATCGGGAGCCGCAAGCATCAGGATGAAGATTTGCTCAAGGAGTGGAATTTGGATTTTTCCCGCATGAGTGTGACGCCGTCTGCGGGGCCCCCTCCCCCCGTGCCCCCCAAGATGGCAGCCTCCTCCCTGGGGGGTGGGGTCTACATGGCGACGGCCGCCGGTGGCGGCGGGGGCCTCGGCATGGGCCTGGGTGGTAGTGGCGTTGGGGGTGGAGTTGGGGGTGGCGGGCCGCCCTTGCTTCAGCGCTTCAGCCTGTACAGCAACCCCCACGTGGTCGGCCCCGGCGGTGGCCGGACGGTGGTGACGCCTAGCGGGACGACGGTGGTGGGCCAGCCTCATTACGCCGCGCGGCCCACCATCGGCTTCCACCCCTTGCCGGCCGCCCACAACCCCTCGCGACTCCCCCAGCAGGGGTGGGGGGCCCCCTACCCCGAGAACCCCTACCCCGGGGACCCGCCGCCGCCCCCCGTAGTTGACCCCTCCTCCCCGTCCGTACAATCGCTCATTCAGCAGTTCACGGCCGACACCCCGGACGGCCCCCGGCTCCGCCCCCCACCCCGCGCCGGCGCCAACCGCTCGCTGCTCTTCGACGCCGGGATCTGCCCCTCCCCCTCCCCCTCCCCGTTCGCCAGACTCAGGGACGAGAACAGACCGGTGTCCATGTTCCTGGATTGTCCCCAGGACCGCGGCCTGCTGGGGTCCGGCCCCGGCCCCGCGGCCGACCCCTCGCGGGGGGTGTCCCTGCCGCGGGACGCAGTGCCCCCGCCCCGCCTACCCCCGAGGGTGCCCCTCAAGGTCGCCCGACACAAAGGGGGCTGGGAGACCTTCGAGTCCTAGGCGCAGGCGGTGCAGACATAATATATAATTTACATTATGGTATATTCTTAGCTTTATATTATAATTGTCATTCCACAATTTGTTTAATATTTTTTTTGCAAAAAAAGCTTTTATATCCTGCAATCTGATATATTGACTGTAGTGGGAGTGTCATCATGACTTGTACTTGTCGTCGCTTCTGAGTCCTACACAGTTTGTTTGCTGTATTTGTCAGGTTCGACCAGCCCCAAGAGTCGGTCGAAGACTCGGCCCAAGAGTCAGTCGAAGACTCGGCCCAGGAGTCAGTCGAAGACTCGGCCCAGGAGTCAGTCGAAGACTCGGCCCAAGAGTCACTCGAAGACTCGGCCCAAGAGTCAGTCGAAGACTCGGCCCAAGAGTCGGTCGAAGACTCGGCCCAAGAGTCAGTCGAAGACTCGGCCCAAGAGTCGGTCGAAGACTCGGCCCAAGAGTCAGTCGAAGACTCGGCCCAAGAGTCAGTCGAAGACTCGGCCAGAGAGTCGGACGAAGACTCGGCCCAAGAGTTTGTCAAAGACTCGGCCCAAGAGTCGGTCGAAGACTCTGCCTAAGAGTCAGTCGAAGACTCGGCCCAAGAGTCGGTAGAAGACTCGGCCCGAGAGTCGGTCGAAGACTCGGCCCAAGAGTCTGTCGAAGACTCGGCCCAAGAGTCGGTCGAAGACTCGGCCCAAGAGTCACTCGAAGACTCGGCCCAAGAGTCAGTCGAAGACTCGGCCCAAGAGTCGGTCGAAGACTCGGCCCAAGAGTCAGTCGAAGACTCGGCCCAAGAGTCGGTCGAAGACTCGGCCCAAGAGTCAGTCGAAGACTCGGCCCAAGAGTCAGTCGAAGACTCGGCCAGAGAGTCGGACGAAGACTCGGCCCAAGAGTTTGTCAAAGACTCGGCCCAAGAGTCGGTCGAAGACTCTGCCTAAGAGTCAGTCGAAGACTCGGCCCAAGAGTCGGTAGAAGACTCGGCCCGAGAGTCGGTCGAAGACTCGGCCCAAGAGTCTGTCGAAGACTCGGCCCAAGAGTCTGTCGAAGACTCGGCCCAAGAGTCTGTCGAAGACTCGGCCTAAGAGTCTGTCGAAGACTCGGCCCAAGAGTCTGTCGAAGACTCGGCCCAAGAGTCTGTCGAAGATTCAGTTCAATAATATTTCTCGGTGACTTGTCCTGCAAACTGCATTCTACTGCGCATCATTGTAGAGCTTCCAGGCGGGTTTGTTTTTATTACACTGGCTGTGACATTGTGTCTGTACGCTTGTATGTATGACATGTAGTCTGTACGACAGTCTGTACGACTGTATGACATGTAGTCTGTACGACAGTCTGTACGACTGTATGACATTGTGTTGTACGACTGTATGGATGACATATAGTCTGTACGACAGTCTGTACGACTGTATGACATTGTGTTGTACGACTGTATGTTTGACATATAGTCTGTACGACAGTCTGTACGACTGTATGACATTGTGTTGTACGACTGCATGGCATTATGTTGTGCGACTGTATGTATGACATGTACTCTGTACGACAGTCTGTATGACATTGTGCTGTACGACTGTATGACATTGTGTTGTACGACTGTATGACATGTGTTGTGCGACTGTATGTATGACATGTAGTCTGTACGACAGTCTGTATGACATTGTGTTGTGCGACTGTATGACATTGTGTTGTACGACTGTATGACATTGGGTTGTGTCTGTACAACTGTATGTATGACTTGTTGTCAATGTAATTTTCTGTATGATAGTGATTGTATAGCGTAGGGTCCATATTATATTGTCTGTAAAAAGTGTGTGCATGACACTGTCTGCATGACTTTGTGCCAGCAGGAGTCATTGTATGGGTGTATGACATTCTGTATGCCATTCTGTATGACCTTATGTCTGAAGGACCCTATGTGTCTGTATCGCACTGTCTGTGTGACATTGTATGGATGTATGACATTCTGTATGACCTTATGTCTGAAGGACCCTATGTGTCTGTATCGCACTGTCTGTGTGACATTGTATGGATGTATGACATTCTGTATGACCTTATGTCTGAAGGACCCTATGTGTCTGTATCGCACTGTCTGTGTGACATTGTATGGATGTATGACATTCTGTATGACCTGATGTCTGAAGGACCCTATGTGTCTGTATCGCACTGTCTGTGTGACATTGTATGGATGTATGACATTCTGTATGACCTTATGTATGAAGGACCCTATGTGTCTCTATCGCACTGTCTGTGAGTCATTTTATGGATGTATGACATTCTGTATGCCATTCTGTATGACCTTATGTCTGAAGGACCCTATGTGTCTGTATCGCACTGTCTGTGAGTCATTTTATGGATGTATGACATTCTGTATGACCTTATGTCTGAAGGACCCTATGTGTCTGGATCGCACTGTCTGTGTGACATTGTATGGATGCACGACATTCTGTATGACCTTATGTCTGAAGGACCCTATGTGTCTGGATCGCACTGTCTGTGTGACATTGTATGGATGTATGACATTCTGTATGACCTTATGTCTGAAGGACCCTATGTGTCTGGATCGCACTGTCTGTGTGACATTGTATGGATGTATGACATTCTGTATGACCTTATGTCTGAAGGACCCTATGTGTCTCTATCACACTGTCTGTGAGTCATTTTATGGATGTATGACATTCTGTATGACCTTATGTCTGAAGGACCCTATGTGTCTGGATCGCACTGTCTGTGTGACATTGTATGGATGTATGACATTCTGTATGACCTTATGTCTGAAGGACCCAATGTGTCTGTATCGCACTGTCTGTGTGACATTGTATGGATGTATGACATTCTGTATGACCTTATGTCTGAAGGACCCTATGTGTCTGTATCGCACTGTCTGTGTGACATTGTATGGATGTATGACATTCTGTATGACCTGATGTCTGAAGGACCCTATGTGTCTGTATCGCACTGTCTGTGTGACATTGTATGGATGTATGACATTCTGTATGACCTTATGTATGAAGGACCCTATGTGTCTCTATCGCACTGTCTGTGAGTCATTTTATGGATGTATGACATTCTGTATGCCATTCTGTATGACCTTATGTCTGAAGGACCCTATGTGTCTGTATCGCACTGTCTGTGAGTCATTTTATGGATGTATGACATTCTGTATGACCTTATGTCTGAAGGACCCTATGTGTCTGGATCGCACTGTCTGTGTGACATTGTATGGATGCACGACATTCTGTATGACCTTATGTCTGAAGGACCCTATGTGTCTGGATCGCACTGTCTGTGTGACATTGTATGGATGTATGACATTCTGTATGACCTTATGTCTGAAGGACCCTATGTGTCTGGATCGCACTGTCTGTGTGACATTGTATGGATGTATGACATTCTGTATGACCTTATGTCTGAAGGACCCTATGTGTCTCTATCACACTGTCTGTGAGTCATTTTATGGATGTATGACATTCTGTATGACCTTATGTCTGAAGGACCCTATGTGTCTGGATCGCACTGTCTGTGTGACATTGTATGGATGTATGACATTCTGTATGACCTTATGTCTGAAGGACCCAATGTGTCTGTATCGCACTGTCTGTGTGACATTGTATGGATGTATGACATTCTGTATGACCTTATGTCTGAAGGACCCTATGTGTCTGGATCGCACTGTCTGTGTGACATTGTATGGATGTATGACATTCTGTATGACCTTATGTCTGAAGGACCCAATGTGTCTGTATCGCACTGTCTGTGTGACATTGTATGGATGTATGACATTCTGTATGACCTTATGCCTGAAGGACCCAATGTGTCTGTATCGCACTGTCTGTGTGACATTGTATGGATGTATGACATTCTGTATGACCTTATGTCTGAAGGACCCTATGTGTCTGTATCGCACTGTCTGTGTGACATTGTATGGATGTATGACATTCTGTATGACCTTATGTCTGAAGGACCCTATGTGTCTGGATCGCACTCTCTGTGTGACATTGTATGGATGTATGACATTCTGTATGACCTTATGTCTGAAGGACCCTATGTGTCTCTATCACACTGTCTGTGAGTCATTTTATGGATGTATGACATTCTGTATGACCTTATGTCTGAAGGACCCTATGTGTCTGGATCGCACTGTCTGTGTGACATTGTATGGATGTATGACATTCTGTATGACCTTATGTCTGAAGGACCCTATGCGTCTGGATCGCACTGTCTGTGTGACATTGTATGGATGTATGACATTCTGTATGACCTTATGTCTGAAGGACCCAATGTGTCTGTATCGCACTGTCTGTGTGACATTGTATGGATGTATGACATTCTGTATGACCTTATATCTGAAGGACCCTATGTGTCTGGATCGCACTGTCTGTGTGACATTGTATGGATGTATGACATTCTGTATGACCTTATGTCTGAAGGACCCAATGTGTCTGTATCGCACTGTCTGTGTGACATTGTATGGATGTATGACATTCTGTATGACCTTATGTCTGAAGGACCCAATGTGTCTGTATCGCACTGTCTGTGTGACATTGTATGGATGTATGACATTCTGTATGACCTTATGTCTGAAGGACCCTATGTGTCTGGATCGCACTGTCTGTGTGACATTGTATGGATGTATGACATTCTGTATGACCTTATGTCTGAAGGACCCAATGTGTCTGTATCGCACTGTCTGTGTGACATTGTATGGATGTATGACATTCTGTATGACCTTATGTCTGAAGGACCCTATGTGTCTGGATCGCACTGTCTGTGTGACATTGTCTGAATGTATGACATTCTGTATGACCTTATGTCTGAAGGACCCAATGTGTCTGTATCGCTCTGTCTGTGTGACATTGTATGGATGTATGACATTCTGTATGACCTTATGTCAGAAGGACCCTATGTGTCTGGATCGCACTGTCTGTTTGACATTGTATGGATTAATGACATTCTGTATGACCTTATGTCTGAAGGACCCTATGTGTCTGGATCGCACTGTCTATGTGACATTGTATGGATGTATGACATTCTGTATGCCCTTATGTCTGAAGGACCCTATGTGTCTCTATCGCACTGTCTGTGAGTCATTTTATGGATGTATGACATTCTGTATGCTATTCTGTATGACCTTATGTCTGAAGGACCCTATGTGTCTGTATCGCACTGTCTGTGTGACATTGTATGGATGTATGACATTCTGTATAACCTTATGTCTGAAGGACCCTATGTGTCTGTATCGCACTGTCTGTGTGACATTGTATGGATGTATGACATTCTGTATAACCTTATGTCTGAAGGACCCTATGTGTCTGTATCGCACTGTCTGTGTGACATTGTATGGATGTATGACATTCTGTATGACCTTATGTCTGAAGGACCCTATGTGTCTGTATCGCACTGTCTGTGTGACATTGTATGGATGTATGACATTCTGTATGCCCTTATGTCTGAAGGACCCTATGTGGCTCTATCGCACTGTCTGTGAGTCATTTTATGGATGTATGACATTCTGTATGCTATTCTGTATGACCTTATGTCTGAAGGACCCTATGTGTCTGTATCGCACTGTCTGTGTGACATTGTATGGATGTATGACATTCTGTATGACCTTATGTCTGAAGGACCCTATGTGTCTGTATCGCACTGTCTGTGTGACATTTTATGCAGGTATGACGTGGCGTATTCCTGTTAAATATAATCGAAATGAGATTGGCCTCATCGGTGAGGTGGCTGAGAGAATTAACCAGTTGGAATAGCGCATAACGCTGGTCAAATCCAACGTCTTTTGCCTTGGGACCCGCCCAACCTTGTGACACCAATAAGATTCAATGTAATCGCGGCTTTAAAATGCTTGACGAAATCATGATTAACCAACCCGCGCTTTCCTGCCGGCCTAAAGTTACCATGTAAATGATGGCGACTAAGTCCCGTAATCGGCTAAACTATGTTCGTGAAATAGGCCACTGGTGGCATAGTGGCTCGCAGTGCGAGAAGAAGCAGAGCTGAAATCCACTGGTGACGTCACTCCATTTTTCTTTCACGACATTGTGTGTAAGTTTAATGTCCAAGGAACACGACCTTACCGGATAATAATGGAGTCCGAGGGCGAAGCTCGAAGCCATGACGACAACGACCCATTGTTGTCCGGTAATGTCGTTTTCCGAGAACGTTAACTTATGTCAAATCCACGTCCTTATGACTCAACCACAGTACTGAACATATAGCGGATATGTGGGAAGAATACACACCCCTGTTGAATGAGCAATGGTCAGTTCGTGTTCTATACGCAATGAAGCACTTAATTTCCGTGTTATGACCACATTTGAGTTGAGGGTGAACGCATCCTAAACTAAGGCAGCCAACTACAATTGCGAAGAAGTGATATAAATTGGTATATATATCATATACATTTTATAGATGTGGCACCACCGATTTTTTATTTAATTCAATTAATGTCACTGACATTTGTTCCAGACCACATGCGATCTTACCAAATGGACATATAGATGCTATGTGCCCTTTCGTTTCTGTAATATATATACTTTATTTAAAGATTGTGTAGACTTCAGTGACAGACTTTGGGGATGGTCATCTATTTTCATTTGTTTGCCGAATTCCGTATGCCGTGTGGCAGTACAGTGCTGCCATCTACTGGACGAATCGTTGACAATCTTGTTACGCGACTCGTCGGTGGTTCCTTCGCCAGATGGCGCCACAAATGAAAATCCTGATCACCCCTAATTTATGACAAACTGGTTAGGTTATAAATGTGTCTTTTACAAATATCGGTATGAGAAGTGTCAACATCAGATTATCAACATGGTGCTGAGCAGATGTAAATATTTGAGTTTTGGGATTAAACCGATTACTCCTCGTAGTCGCTAAAACAGGCGATACTATAAAGTCTGGTCAGGTAGGAATTAATGCAGCATGTGTGTTGACGAACGAACGATGTAACGCTATAGCTTATCGCACACATTTAACTGCACCAACTAAGTTATGGGTTTCTCCTCTTGCCTTGTGAGATAGCAAACTGGATGTTCTAATGAGTATGTGTATTGTTATGGGAGGGAGGAATGCTTGCTGCGGAGTGTGTTTACCGCTCGGTCGGGGCCTATGGTAGTCGTAGATCGCGGTAAAATAAAGCTGTAGGTCGTCAATAAAAGTAGATGACTCTTGCTGACATTGTCACCTGTGGTGTCATGTGATTTCTTTCCTTCTGACCTGTACTGGGGTGCAACTGCAACAAGATGGACGGCGGGCCGAGGGGGTGTTATGCGGTTTGCTTTGGGTCGCGACTGCTGCGGTGACGGTGGTGCGACAAATGCACCGCGGACTTGCATAAACAAATCCCAGGGAGCCGGTCTGTGCTTCGTGAGAGACTTGTCAAGTAAGAGTCTAATCGATTCAACTCTTCCAGGAAGAGAAGAGCTCATCCAAGAAGAGAGAATATGAGCGATGAATCGATCGCGTGTTACGAGTTGAAAGAGTAGTTTCAATATGGCGAACGGAAACTTACTAATTGCTCACAACTTATCGCCCACTTCCATATATTATCGCCCAACATTAACAGTCAAATACATGGTTAACTACATATGTGAGCCCTCATGTACCCCGCACCTGTGTTTCAAATAACAAGATAAGGTCTTACATAGGTTTCACATAATTTTATTCGTTGTTTCATTCAAGTATTTACCCCTTAAACCTATTTGATGACACTGAGCGAATATTGCATAGTTAGCTTCCCCCATCTTGGAATAGCCTCTACCTCTTCTCTCTTCCACCTACCTAGGCTGAAGAGCAGAAGAGTTGTTCTTGGAATAGAAGAGGCCAAACGATCGTACTGCATGTACTCTTCCGGAAGAGGTAGACTTTGGAAGAGGCGAATCGATCACGCCCTAAGTTGTCTATTACCAACTGTCTTACGACAGTTACTTGTCGTCCATTACCAGAATGGTGTTCACTGTAGTGGCGCCGCCCTGGAGGCATAAGTTGACGATGATACACCATGGCCGATCGAGCGCGAAGTGAAATTGTTCGATCGTCGGTGTATGCAGTCATCTTGCCTGAATGAGTGCGAATCTCGTCTCCCTACGCTTCGATATATATGAGAGAAGAACTGTGCTATTTCAAAATGAGGCTGACAAGTGAGTGTTTTTTTTTTTTTTTTTTTTTTTTGGTATTTGTGTTTTATTTCAAATCAACAATTCGACAACATGGTACATAAAAGTATATAATAGCAGTAAAGCGGGGTCACATCGAAATGTCTATTGATTAATGCATTCTGTAATTCTGAATCCACGTTTTTCCGTTGTTGTGGGCGGCTGAAAGGTAATACATGTTATAATTTCTCCGTATTTATTATATCAGGGGACTGTTGGGTATGTGCGTGGAAGAGGCGGGGGGGGGGGGTTGCTTCATTTCTGGGCCTGCGTATCCTGCTGGTATTTTGTATATATATATTTAAGGCTACCTTATTGGGTCCAAGTGGTTAAGAAGGATGTGATTATCGACAAGTGAGTGTTTTAGCCAAGATGGGGAAATAGGTTTCTTGAGCAGCGACTAAGTGCGATGAGTTCAGACGTTACTTGTCGTACCCAGGCATGACCAGTGGGAGACTTTCGGCATGCGGCATGAACTCTACCGGTAAGCCCGGAAGAGCATTGTCACGTGTCGGGGTTTTCCAGGCGGATCATTTGGGTGCATTACATGTAGATTGGTTCTCGTCGACTCGAGGCTTAACGTGGACTAGTTTCAAGATTTAAAACTTCAAGTGGGGGGTAAGGGCGCTAAGGCCGCCTGGGCCATGCATTGGTATCTGCTGAGTCACTGCCGAGCTCCTCTCGCCCAAGCCTCTTGTTCACAACCTCGCTAAATCATAGACCGCGTTTGTTTATTTTTACTCTCCCACGGTGGATGTCGCTCGTTCCTTACAACACCTCTGACCCCTCTAGATTGTGGTAATTTGAAAACGGTGTCCGGAGAATGTACGGATGGTACGGCCATTACTCGGACAGTCATTTTTCCTCTGATAAATATTTTCAATCGGTTAAATGTAAATGGTATGTTTAGGTCCTGATTGCACATATACAATTATGTAATGTTTAGCAAACAGAAAGTGACACTGTAAAGATCCATTTTTTACCAGAATAGCATGGCAAGGAGTGGCTTTCTTGTGTGTTACGTCATCAAAAGTTGTGAATTTCTGCTGAATTTTCCCTAAAATGTAAAGATAAAGGTGACAATGCAAACATTTATTTAAGAGCTGGTACTTACAATATCACCAATACGTTTTCAAAAAAGCAAAACATTTTGAAATCATGACATAAGTGGAAAATTGCTGTTTGAGCAGCTTTAATCCTCAAATGTAAAACAAGACTAGCTGGGTCAACTTCTAAGGCGTTTAATTCATGCCTCTGACATTTCATAAATATAGTGATATAATGAAATTCGGTCAAATCAATAACAATCTTATAAATTATTAAAGGTCTTAAGTGATGCACAAGATGCCACCAGTTTAAACCAATCCAACTGCAAACTCCGAATCCAAATTCCGACTCAATATTACCCTTAGACACCTTTTCAATCTTGGCGCATGACCGTGACGGTTCTGTTTAACTATGCCCTAGTTTTTTTTTGGGCGAAGTCCTGGCGACGGGTCATGAACCTTGTCCTGGGGAATCCCCGCGCGAGGGCCGGAGGGGAGGGGGTGGGGTAGTTAAGTAATACATACAGGGGCCGCGCATATGACCTCTTTCTTCGCGGAGAGGGCACGTCTGGGGCTGCGCCAACAGACGCTATACATATCTATATACTTCGATACGACCGATAAGGTTACCGTAGTTATTCCCATAAAAACACGAGGCGCTCATTTGCTGCGTAATCGACGCTTAAACAAAAGATATCAAACATTTATATTTATAAAATAATGTTCTTTTGGGTAAGATAGTGGCTTCTCTAGATATAATACACGATATATTTCTACGGCTGCGTCCGTGCATGTGCCAAGGTCACACCACATCCCGTGTAATAACACTGCTTAGCACAAGATAACACAAGACTTAGCAAGAAACCCTCAACAAATATGTATCGACCTCAACCTCTGTACACACAGGAGCGAAATGCACCCATCTCCCTGTGAATACATTGAATTGAATCTGACGCAAGGTTTGTACAAATACAAAATATTTGCCTTCATTTAAATAGTGACCTCCTGGCAAGTTGTCAAGTGGCGGGTTCTTGCGCCATTTGTAGGTGTCATGCGCAGTGTCCCCTCTCATCAGGAAGTAAGATCCGAAACACTTTAAAGACAGCTTGCATGAGGTCACTTTCACTATGCAAGCAACGCCCTAAGTTTATCACGTAGCTGGTCTCATCAGCCCCCCCCCCCCCACCGCCCCACCCCAACCTCCAACCTCACCCCTCTCTTGTTCGGGTAAACCAGACCCCAATGTACCACGTGTTGAAGGTAAAAGGCCGAATATTTAGATCTCTGGACGTCATGACCAAATAAAGACTATGAGCTAGCAACGGCGTTCCATTCTCCAGGGGCGGACGAGCGACACACCTAGGGTACGCCTGCGGCAGAGCAGCTAGGGTACGCCAGGGCAAGCAGTTATGGTACGCCAGCCCGGGCGGCCGGCCTCTTCTGCACGCCCTGTGGTGGCTAAAGTCACGGAACGAAAGAAAAATTCACCGAAGCAAAGAAAGTCACCGAAGCAAAGAAAAAGTCACCGAAGCAAAGACAAAGCCAGCGAAGCAAAAACAAAGCCAGCGAAGCTGAAGTTGACGTCACGTAATTGCACTAATTGCACAAGAACGTGGCGTGAAACGGATTACACTGACCTGCAGGAAAGGCGCCAGGGATTATTTTACACAAGAGTCAAAATGTCACGTGTGTGCTATGCAAGGATCGCCCTGGCGTTCCTGCTGATGACCAAAGGTGAATACCTTATTAATCTACGGTGTGTCATTAATTTGTCATATCAGTTTTGTTGTTGTATGTTACTGCTGCTGTTTACTTCGTCTAAAATGTCCCAAAAGATATGCACCTATATGTGTACATGCATATATGCCTACAATAAGTGTAAAACTCAATTGGCAGGGATGGGAGGCGGTAGGCTGTAAAGCGTGCCCGCTAATTACATGTAACTTCGTAACGTCGTTGTTTGGTTAACGGCTGGTTCATATAATAATATTTAATAATATATATATAATACTGACTAAATGTCGGCATTGCGATAGTATGACATCTTAATGTACGCTTCGTCATACGTAGCAATACAATATTGCAGAAGAAGTACCATTACAACCGCGCAGTTAAAAACCTAACTTTATGTAGAACGATTATGGACAATTATGGCCGAGGTCTTCAAGATGAACAAGATGCCATACTTAAATGCTTGTTCCAAAAAAAAAACCCCAAAACGAAGTAGTCAGTACTAACACGTGCTCCAACAAACTAGTTAATACAGCTAAATATCTACTTTCAAGAATTCGGGTGCTATATTATTGAAACATTTAAGGCCACGAGAGGAAAGTTGTAAATGTCAAAAAAGATGATTTTAAATATTTATCTTCTTCATGGAATGGTCTAGTATATGCAGGTTCGCAATGTGCAATGTGTTCCTTAGCATGCATGTAATATTAAATAATAACTCTATATTGTTATACAGCAGTTCCATTTAGTGTTCACAAAGTGCAATTTAGCACGTATAGAACCAAAGTAACAGCTTCATAACGTTATATAGTAGGTAACATATCTCAGTTCTTTATTTGACACGATGTTGATCACTAATATCCCTTGTATTGTACTGGCCTACCCCTCCCGGGGGAGGGCGGGGGGGGGGGGTGGTTATCTCAAGTTAATTGACTCATGTAAACCTGTCGCACGGAAACGGTGTCTTTTCGTGCACATTAATTGGCACGACCATGGGTCCTAAAAAAATGTATGTATGTGCCGTAGGGTAAGAAATCATGCTTATAGTATATAGGGGGTGGGGGGGGGGCAAGGGGTATTTTCGTTCCTTGGGAATGGGGTTTTCATTTCTCCGTGAACTGGGAATAAGGCAAATAATTCTTCGTGAACTGGGAATGGGGTATTAGCCGACCGTCGTGATCAAGGATATTCAATAATCGTAAACTGGGAATTTTAACATTAAATAAAAGTGAATCGGGAAATCGCTACTTTATATCATCTATTCGCCCTTCCTATGTATAGCCTATTGGAAGTTATCCTGTTTAATTCATCGTGACCTGGGAATAAAGAAATTCATTCTTCGTGATCTGGGAATACGAAGATCAAACGTGGATCGATGGTTCGAGCCCCGCTGTGGCCATGTCTGTATGGTCGTAGGGTAAAGATCCCATGTCTTTCTTCGCAAAGAGCAGGGGGTTACCCCGGGGACATGGCTCCACTCTTCCCTTCCTCCCCTTGCATTGACGCACTATGACCTATAGTGGTTAAAGCGTCCTGCATATACAACCAACCAGCCATGTTTCATGGAAAGCCAGTTCATTGTCCCGGCCCCGGGTTCAGTTTATCTTTCATGTGCACAAAAGTAGCCAAGCACATCACTCATAAAGCTCGCCATCTATCCTGGCTTCACATTACTCAAGGCAGCCTATCACACATACCGTAGGTCGGCTCCACACGGGTGACTGAAATGTTGACACATTTTCAATGCGTTAACATCTGTCAAACTAACATTGAAATTGAAGACACTCAGTTTGATTTGATTTGATTTGATCTGATCTGATTCGATTTGATTAAGGCTTAACGGCACTTTCAGCCCAGGCCACATCGGGCTATACCGGTTAAGTTCAATCTAAATAACAACGGTCGATACTAAAACCGTGATACAAAGGATTGAACAGATAACCCTTCATATATTGTTAAGAGGACTTACATAAGTAGATCGAGTGACGCACCTTGACCACATTACTGTGGACAATGCAGTCGACACAAAACGACTAAAGGGCTCTCTCCTCACGACGCCCGTGACCTAGTACACAGCGAACTGGGCTCATGTCCAGTGTGCGCTGCTAGTCTAGCCCGAGCGGTCGGTGCGTGCTTCGAATCCCACCTGTGCAATTATCAGGCTGTCCAGCACACCCTCATGAAAAAGTAGGACAAAAGTAGGAATGGAAATACAGAAAAAGTGGGACAAAAGTAGGAAAATAGAAGCAAAAAGTATGAAAATTTATAGTACTGAGAAAATGCTTTTTTAGAATATTTCTTATATGCTGCTCAGCTGTACCTGTATTTTCATTATTAGAACTTGACAGACTCTAGTGTTGATTTCAACATATATCAGGACGCAAAAACAAAATACCTCTGACTTTTGCAATAATAGAAGCGATATGCACACTTTTACAGCAATTCACGACATTTTGAAATTGCGCGTGGTGAAGGAAATACCAAAAAGTAGGAAAAAGTAGGAAAATGTAGGTATTTTGAAGAAAAAGTAAGAACAATAGGATGTAGACAAAAAAGTAGGAAAAAGTAGGAAAAGTAGGATCACTGGACAGCCTGAAATATCTGTGTTAATGCAGGGTACAGATCCCATGTCTTCTTCGTGAAGAGTAGGGGTTGTTACTCTCGCATACATGGCTTCTGTCTATCCCGTAGCCCTCCCCATTGTCGTGATATGACCTTCTTAGGCTAAAACGCCCAAGCACGAATACTCACGACTATATGGATCTTTTATACCGTGTCGTTATGTCGAGCGCTACTTCAAGGAGTGCATTCAGGTTGTTCTCACGTTCATCTCTACCAGTTCAGCTAATGTTTGTCTCTTCGCGGTCCTTGTTCATGGTGATTTCATACCAGCAAGGGTATAAAGGACTGTAAAAGTATGTTTTTGTTTAATGATCCTCATTGAGGAAGAATGTCGTTTGTAGACCCCACTCCTGCTTGTAAAACCCTTTGTAGATACCCGCTGTAATTTGTGTTCGCAGGATCAAGATCCCATGTCCTTCTTCGCAAAGAGTAGGGGGCTACCCCGGGGACATTGCTCCGCTCTTCCCCTCCTTCTCCCATTGACGCGATATGACCAAAAGTGGTTAAAGGGTCCTGAATGTACAACAAATCAACTGAAGTCCAACAGGTTTTTATATTCATTCCGTAGCTACAAGTGATGACGTCATACCATGGCTTGCAACAGAGGTGCTTCAAGGTTTTGATTGGGTAGTGGCACTTTCTAGAAGACACATACCCTGCTCCCAAGAATAAAAAAAACTATACTCTCCTGGGCATTTGTCGGGTAGCATATTTATGGAGACAATTCCGGTAGCACTGTGATTGTTCACATACTCAAAGTGGCAAGTATTCGGATCAAGTCCTGTCATTATCTACATTCCACGATTATCTATATGGCAATGGCTATAGGCAAAGGTGATCAAGTCCTTGACACTTCAGAATGACCTTGACGATTGCGGTGGTTGAGCCCTTATGTGGATACATCCAGTGTGCAGGTTCACGACAGGTGAAGTGGAGTTAGCAAGTCACGATCGCGACCCAGCTTCAAAGAGTGTCTTGAAAGCAGGACATGCTTACCGCGTGCCCTTTGTTCAAGGTCTCCAGTATGCCTTCATATTACACACCAACAAACGTCAGCTTTTGTTTCCTTTCACGCTTTGCTCAGGGTAGGGGTCAGGGCGCATATTGGTGAGTTGGTTGTATATACAGGACGCTTTGACCAGTGTTGGTCATATTAATGGGAGAAGGGAAGGAAGGGTGGAGCCATGTCTCCAGGGGTAACCCCTACTCTTTGCGAAGAAGGACATGGGATCTTTATCCTGCGACCACAGAGACATGGCCACAGCAGGGCTCGAACCATCGATCCACGTGCCGTTAGGCTCCCAGGTGGCCAGAGCGCTCAAGGCATGCGCTCTAACCCACTGAGATATCGAGGCGGCTCCCACAGCGCGCGGATAGAATCAGAGGAATAAGCAAGCTTCCACACCCCATGCTGAACCGGCCACAGCCCCCCGCTACCCTTTGCTGAAGTCATCGCAGCCCCCCTCTAAACCCTGCTGAGGCCGCCACAGCCCTCCCGCTACCCCTGGCTGAAGTCACCACGCCCCCATCCACCCCTGCTGAAGTCATCGCGGCGCCCCTCTACCCCTGGCTGAAGTCACCACAGCCCCCCTCTACCCCCTGCGGAGGCCGCCACAGCCCCCCTCTACCCCCTGCTGAGGCCGCCACAGCCCCCCTCTACCCCCTGCTGAGGCCGCCACAGCCCCCTTCTACCCCCTGCTGAGGCCGCCACAGCCCCCCTCCACCCCTTGCTGAAGCCACCACAGCCCCCCTCCACCCCTTGCTGAAGCCACCACAGCCCCCCTCTACCCCCTGCTGAGGCCGCCACAGCCCCCCTCTACCCCCTGCTGAGGCCGCCACAGCCCCCTTCTACCCCCTGCTGAGGCCGCCACAGCCCCCCTCCACCCCTTGCTGAAGCCACCACAGCCCCCCTCCACCCCTTGCTGAAGCCACCACAGCCCCCCTCTACCCCCTGCTGAGGCCGCCACAGCCCCCCTCCACCCCTTGCTGAAGCCACCACAGCCCCCCTCCACCCCTTGCTGAGGCCGCCACAGCCCCCATCCACCCCTGCTGAGGCCGCCACAGCCCCCCTCTACCCCCTGCTGAGGCCGCCACAGCACGCCTCTACCCCCTGCTGAGGCCGCCACAGCCCCCCTCTACCCCCTGCTGAGGCCGCCACAGCCCCCCTCTACCCCCTGCTGAGGCCGCCACAGCCCCCCTCTACCCCTTGCTGAGGCCGCCACAGCCCCCCTCTACCCCTTGCTGAGGCCGCCACAGCCCCCCTCTACCCCTTGCTGAAGCCGCCACAGCCCCCTCCACCCCTTGCTGAGGCCGCCACAGCCCCCCTCTACCCCTTGCTGAAGTCACCACAGCCCCCCTCTACCCCTTGCTGAGGCCGCCACAGCCCCCCTCTACCCCTTGCTGAAGCCGCCACAGCCCCCTTCTACCCCCTGCTGAGGCCGCCACAGCCCCCCTCCACCCCTTGCTGAAGCCACCACAGCCCCCCTCCACCCCTTGCTGAAGCCACCACAGCCCCCCTCTACCCCCTGCTGAGGCCGCCACAGCCCCCCTCCACCCCTTGCTGAAGCCACCACAGCCCCCCTCCACCCCCTGCTGAGGCCGCCACAGCCCCCATCCACCCCTGCTGAGGCCGCCACAGCCCCCCTCTACCCCCTGCTGAGGCCGCCACAGCACGCCTCTACCCCCTGCTGAGGCCGCCACAGCCCCCCTCTACCCCCTGCTGAGGCCGCCACAGCCCCCCTCTACCCCCTGCTGAGGCCGCCACAGCCCCCCTCTACCCCCTGCTGAGGCCGCCACAGCCCCCCTCTACCCCTTGCTGAGGCCGCCACAGCCCCCCTCTACCCCTTGCTGAGGCCGCCACAGCCCCCCTCTACCCCTTGCTGAAGCCGCCACAGCCCCCTCCACCCCTTGCTGAGGCCGCCACAGCCCCCCTCTACCCCTTGCTGAAGTCACCACAGCCCCCCTCTACCCCTTGCTGAGGCCGCCACAGCCCCCCTCTACCCCTTGCTGAAGCCGCCACAGCCCCCCTCTACCCCCTGCTGAGGCCGCCACAGCCCCCCTCTACCCCTTGCTGAAGTCACAACAGCCCCCCTTTACCCCTTGCTGAGGCCGCCACAGCCCCCCTCTACCCCTTGCTGAAGCCGCCACAGCCCCCTCCACCCCTTGCTGAGGCCGCCACAGCCCCCCTCTACCCCCTGCTGAGGCCGCCACAGCACGCCTCTACCCCCTGCTGAGGCCGCCACAGCCCCCTCTACCCCCTGCTGAGGCCGCCACAGCACGCCTCTACCCCCTGCTGAGGCCGACACAGCCCCCCTCTACCCCCTGCTGAGGCCGCCACAGCCCCCCTCTACCCCCTGCTGAGGCCGCCACAGCCCCCCTCTACCCCCTGCTGAGGCCGCCACAGCTCCCCTCTACCCATTGCTGAAGCCGCCACAGCCCCCCTCTACCCCTTGCTGAGGCCGCCACAGCCCCCCTCTACCCCCTGCTGAGGCCGCCACAGTCCCACTCTACCCATTGCTGAAGCCGCCACAGCCCCCCTCTACCCCCTGCTGAGGCCGCCACAGCCCCCCTCTACCCCTTGCTGAGGCCGCCACAGCCCCCCTCTACCCCTTGCTGAGGCCGCCACAGCCCCACGCTACCCCTTGCTGAGGCCGCCACAGCCCCCCTCTACCCCCTGCTGAGGCCGCCACAGCCCCCCTCTACCCCTTGCTGAGGCCGCCACAGCCCCCCTCTACCCCCTGCTGAGGCCACCACAGCCCCCCTCTACCCCTTGCTGAGGCCGCCACAGCCCCCCTCTACCTTCTGCTGAGGCCGCCACAGCCCCCTCTACCCCCTGCTGAGGCCGCCACAGCCCCCCTCTACCCCTTGCTGAAGCCACCACAGCCCCCCTCTACCCTTGCTGAGGCCGCCACAGCCCCCCTCTACCCCCTGCTGAGGCCACCACAGCCCCCCTCTACCCCTTGCTGAGGCCGCCACAGCCCCCCTCTACGTTCTGCTGAGGCCGCCACAGCCCCCCTCTACCCCCTGCTGAGGCCGCCACAGCCCCCCTCTACCCTCTGCTGAGGCCGCCACAGCACGCCTCTACCCATTGCTGAAGTCACCACAGCCCCCTTCTACCCCCTGCTGAGGCCGCCACAGCCACCCTCTACCCCCTGCTGAGGCCGCCACAGTCCCCCTCTACCCATTGCTGAAGCCGCCACAGCCCCCCTCTACCCCTTACTGAGGCCGCCACAGCCCCCCTCTACCCCCTGCTGAGGCCGCCACAGCCCCCCTCTACTCCTTGCTGAAGCCGCCACAGCCCCCCTCTACCCCTTGCTGAGGCCGCCACAGCCCCCCTCTACCCCTTGCTGAAGCCACCACAGCCCCCTCCACCCCTTGCTGAGGCCGCCACAGCCCCCCTCTACCCCTTGCTGAAGTCACCACAGCCCCCCTCTACCCCTTGCTGAGGCCGCCACAGCCCCCCTCTACCCCTTGCTGAAGCCGCCACAGCCCCCTTCTACCCATTGCTGAAGCCGCCACAGCCCCCCTCTACCCCCTGCTGAGGCCGCCACAGCCCCCCTCTACCCCTTGCTGAAGCCGCCACAGCCCCCCTCTACCCCTTGCTGAGGCCGCCACAGCTCCCCTCTACCCCTTGCTGAGGCCACCACAGCCCCCCTCTACCCATTGCTGAAGCCGCCACAGCCCCCCTCTACCCCTTGCTGAGGCCACCACAGCCCCCCTCTACCCATTGCTGAAGCCGCCACAGCCCCCCTCCACCCCTTGCTGAAGCCGCCACAGGCCCCCTCTACCCCCTGCTGAGGCTGCCACAGCCCCCCTCTACCCCCTGCTGAGGCCGCCACAGCCCCCCTCTACCCCCTGCTGAGGCCGCCACAGCCCCCCTCTACCCCTTGCTGAGGCCGCCACAGCTCCCCTCTACCCCTTGCTGAGGCCGCCACAGCCCCCCTCTACCCATTGCTGAAGCCGCCACAGCCCCCCTCTACCCATTGCTGAAGCCGCCACAGCCCCCCTCTACCGCTTGCTGAGGCCGCCACAGCCCCCCTCGACCCCTTGCTGAGGCCGCCACAGCCCCCCTCTACCCCCTGCTGAGGCCGCCACAGCCCCCCTCTACCCCCTGCTGAGGCCGCCACAGCTCTCCTCTACCCCCTGCTGAGGCCGCCACAGCCCCCCTCTACCCCTTGCTGAGGCCGCCACAGCCCCCCTCTACCCATTGCTGAAGCCGCCACAGCCCCCCTCTACCCCTTGCTGAGGCCGCCACAGCCCCCCTCTACCCATTGCTGAAGCCGCCACAGCCCCCCTCTACCCCTTGCTGAAGCCGGCACAGCCCCACTCTACCCATTGCTGAAGCCGCCACAGCCCCCCTCTACCCCCTGCTGAGGCCGCCACAGCCCCCCTCTACCCCTTGCTGAGGCCGCCACAGCCCCACGCTACCCCTTGCTGAGGCCGCCACAGCCCCCCTCTACCCCCTGCTGAGGCCGCCACAGCCCCCCTCTACCCCTTGCTGAGGCCGCCACAGCCCCCCTCTACCCCCTGCTGAGGCCACCACAGCCCCCCTCTACCCCTTGCTGAGGCCGCCACAGCCCCCCTCTACCTTCTGCTGAGGCCGCCACAGCCCCCTCTACCCCCTGCTGAGGCCGCCACAGCCCCCCTCTACCCCTTGCTGAAGCCACCACAGCCCCCCTCTACCCTTGCTGAGGCCACCACAGCCCCCCTCTACCCTTGCTGAGGCCGCCACAGCCCCCCTCTACCTTCTGCTGAGGCCGCCACAGCCCCCCTCTACCCCCTGCTGAGGCCGCCACAGCCCCCCTCTACCCTCTGCTGAGGCCGCCACAGCACGCCTCTACCCATTGCTGAAGTCACCACAGCCCCCTTCTACCCCCTGCTGAGGCCGCCACAGCCCCCCTCTACCCCTTACTGAGGCCGCCACAGCCCCCCTCTACACCCTGCTGAGGCCGCCATAGCCCCCCTCTACTCCTTGCTGAAGCCGCCACAGCCCCCCTCTACCCCTTGCTGAGGCCGCCACAGCCCCCCTCTACCCCTTGCTGAAGCCACCACAGCCCCCTCCACCCCTTGCTGAGGCCGCCACAGCCCCCCTCTACCCCTTGCTGAAGTCACCACAGCCCCCCTCTACCCCTTGCTGAGGCCGCCACAGCCCCCCTCTACCCCTTGCTGAAGCCGCCACAGCCCCCCTCTACCCCTTGCTGAGGCCGCCACAGCCCCCCTCTACCCCTTGCTGAAGCCGCCACAGCCCCCCTCTACCCCCTGCTGAGGCCGCCACAGCCCCCCTCTACCCCTTGCTGAAGTCACCACAGCCCCCCTCTACCCCTTGCTGAGGCCGCCACAGCCCCCCTCTACCCATTGCTGAAGCCGCCACAGCCCCCCTCTACCCATTGCTGAAGCCGCCACAGCCCCCCTCTACCCCCTGCTGAGGCCGCCACAGCCCCCCTCTACCCCTTGCTGAAGCCGCCACAGCCCCCCTCTACCCCTTGCTGAGGCCGCCACAGCTCCCCTCTACCCCTTGCTGAGGCCGCCACAGCCCCCCTCTACCCATTGCTGAAGCCGCCACAGCCCCCCTCTACCCCTTGCTGAGGCCGCCACAGCTCCCCTCTACCCCTTGCTGAGGCCGCCACAGCCCCCCTCTACCCATTGCTGAAGCCGCCACAGCCCCCCTCCACCCCTTGCTGAAGCCGCCTCAGCCCCCCTCTACCCCCTGCTGAGGCCGCCACAGCCCCCCTCTACCCCCTGCTGAGGCCGCCACAGCCCCCCTCTACCCCCTGCTGAGGCCGCCACAGCCCCCCTCTACCCCTTGCTGAGGCCGCCACAGCTCCCCTCTACCCCTTGCTGAGGCCGCCACAGCCCCCCTCTACCCATTGCTGAAGCCGCCACAGCCCCCCTCTACCCATCCTGAAGCCGCCACAGCCCCCCTCTACCCCTTGCTGAGGCCGCCACAGCCCCCCTCTACCCCTTGCTGAGGCCGCCACAGCCCCCCTCTACCCCTTGCTGAGGCCGCCACAGCCCCCCTCTACCCCTTGCTGAAGCCGCCACAGCCCCCCTCTACCCCTTGCTGAAGCCGCCACAGCCCCCCTCTACCCATTGCTGAAGCCGCCACAGCCCCCCTCTACCCCTTGCTGAGGCCGCCACAGCCCCCCTCTACCCCTTGCTGAAGCCGCCACAGCCCCCCTCTACCCCTTGCTGAGGCCGCCACAGCCCCCCTCTACCCATTGCTGAAGCCGCCACAGCCCCCCTCTACCCCTTGCTGAAGCCGGCACAGCCCCCCTCTACCCCCTGCTGAGGCCGCCACAGCCCCCCCGCTACCCCCTGCTGAGGCCGCCACAGCCCCCCTCTACCCCTTGCTGAGGCCGCCACAGCTCCCCTCTACCCCTTGCTGAGGCCGCCACAGCCCCCCTCTACCTTCTGCTGAGGCCGCCACAGCCCCCCTCTACCCCTTGCTGAGGCCGCCACAGCTCCCCTCTACCCATTGCTGAAGCCGCCACAGCCCCCCTCTACCCCTTGCTGAAGTCACCACAGCCCCCCTCTACCCATTGCTGAAGCCACCACAGCCCCCCTCTACCCATTGCTGAAGCCACCACAGCTCCCCTCTACCCATTGCTGAAGCCGCCACAGCCTCCCTCTACCCCTTGCTGAAGTCACCACAGCCCCCCTCTACCCATTGCTGAAGTCACCACAGCCCCCCTCTACCCATTGCTGAAGCCACCACAGCCCCCCTCTACCCCTTGCTGAAGCCGCCACAGCCCCCCTCTACCCCTTGCTGAAGCCGCCACAGCCCCCCTCTATCCCTTGCTGAGGCCGCCACAGCCCCCCTCTACCCCTTGCTGAAGCCACCACAGCCCCCTCCACCCCTTGCTGAGGCCGCCACAGCCCCCCTCTACCCCTTGCTGAGGCCGCCACAGCCCCCCTCTACCCCTTGCTGAGGCCACCACAGCCCCCTCTACCTTCTGCTGAGGCCGCCACAGCCCCCCTCTACCCCTTGCTGAGGCCGCCACAGCCCCCCTCTACCCCTTGCTGAAGCCACCACAGCCCCCTCCACCCCCTGCTGAGGCCGCCACAGCCCCCCTCTACCCCCTGCTGAGGCCGCCACAGCCCCCGCTACCCCCTGCTGAGGCCGCCACAGCCCCCCTCTACCCCTGCTGAAGCCACCACAGCCCCCCTCTACCCCTTGCTGAAGCCACCACAGCCCCCTCTACCCCTTGCTGAGGCCGCCACAGCCCCCCTCTACCTTCTGCTGAGGCCGCCACAGCCCCCCTCTACCCCTTGCTGAGGCCGCCACAGCTCCCCTCTACCCATTGCTGAAGCCGCCACAGCCCCCCTCTACCCATTGCTGAAGCCACCACAGCCCCCCTCTACCCATTGCTGAAGCCACCACAGCTCCCCTCTACCCATTGCTGAAGCCGCCACAGCCCCCCTCTACCCCTTGCTGAAGTCACCACAGCCCCCCTCTACCCATTGCTGAAGTCACCACAGCCCCCCTCTACCCATTGCTGAAGCCACCACAGCCCCCCTCTACCCCTTGCTGAAGCCGCCACAGCCCCCCTCTACCCCTTGCTGAAGCCGCCACAGCCCCCCTCTATCCCTTGCTGAGGCCGCCACAGCCCCCCTCTACCCCTTGCTGAAGCCACCACAGCCCCCTCCACCCCTTGCTGAGGCCGCCACAGCCCCCCTCTACCCCTTGCTGAGGCCGCCACAGCCCCCCTCTACCCCTTGCTGAGGCCACCACAGCCCCCCTCTACCTTCTGCTGAGGCCGCCACAGCCCCCCTCTACCCCTTGCTGAGGCCGCCACAGCCCCCCTCTACCCCTTGCTGAAGCCACCACAGCCCCCTCCACCCCCTGCTGAGGCCGCCACAGCCCCCCTCTACCCCCTGCTGAGGCCGCCACAGCCCCCGCTACCCCCTGCTGAGGCCGCCACAGCCCCCCTCTACCCCTGCTGAAGCCACCACAGCCCCCCTCTACCCCTTGCTGAAGCCACCACAGCCCCCTCCACCCCTTGCTGAGGCCGCCACAGCCCCCCTCTACCCCTTGCTGAGGCCGCCACAGCCCCCCTCTACCCCTTGCTGAGGCCACCACAGCCCCCCCTCTACCTTCTGCTGAGGCCGCCACAGCCCCCCTCTACCCCTTGCTGAGGCCGCCACAGCCCCCCTCTACCCCTTGCTGAAGCCACCACAGCCCCCTCCACCCCCTGCTGAGGCCGCCACAGCCCCCCTCTACCCCCTGCTGAGGCCGCCACAGCCCCCGCTACCCCCTGCTGAGGCCGCCACAGCCCCCCTCTACCCCTGCTGAAGCCACCACAGCCCCCCTCTACCCCTTGCTGAAGCCGCCACAGCCCCCCTCTACCCCCTGCTGAGGCCGCCACAGCCCCCCTCTACCTTCTGCTGAGGCCGCCACAGCCCCCCTCTACCCCTTGCTGAGGCCACCACAGCCCCCCTCTACCCCTTGCTGAGGCCGCCACAGCCCCCCTCTACCCCTTGCTGAGGCCGCCACAGCCCCCCTCTACCCCTTGCTGAAGCCACCACAGCCCCCTCCACCCCCTGCTGAGGCCGCCACAGCCCCCCTCTACCCCCTGCTGAGGCCGCCACAGCCCCCGCTACCCCCTGCTGAGGCCGCCACAGCCCCCCTCTACCCCTCCTGAAGCCACCACAGCCCCCCTCTACCCCTTGCTGAAGCCGCCACAGCCCCCCTCTACCCCCTGCTGAGGCCGCCACAGCCCCCCTCTACCTTCTGCCGAGGCCGCCACAGCCCCCCTCTACCCCTTGCTGAGGCCGCCACAGCCCCCCTCTACCCCTTGCTGAAGCCACCACAGCCCCCTCCACCCCCTGCTGAGGCCGCCACAGCCCCCCTCTACCCCCTGCTGAGGCCGCCACAGCCCCTGCTACCCCCTGCTGAGGCCGCCACAGCCCCCCTCTACCCCTGCTGAAGCCACCACAGCCCCCCTCTACCCCTTGCTGAAGCCGCCACAGCCCCCCTCTACCCCCTGCTGAGGCCGCCACAGCCCCCGCTACCCCCTGCTGAGGCCGCCACAGCCCCCCTCTACCCCTGCTGAAGCCACCACAGCCCCCGTCTACCCCTTGCTGAAGCCGCCACAGCCCCCCTCTACCCCTTGCTGAAGCCGCCACAGCCCCCCTCTACCCCCTGCTGAGGCCGCCACAGCCCCCGCTACCCCCTGCTGAGGCCGCTACAGCCCCCGCTACCCCTTGCTGAAGCCACCACAGCCCCCCTCTACCCCTTGCTGAAGCCGCCACAGCCCCCCTCTACCCCCTGCTGAGGCCGCCACAGCCCCCGCTACCCCCTGCTGAGGCCGCCACAGCCCCCGCTACCCCTTGCTGAAGTCACCACAGCCCCCCTCTACCCCCTGCTGAGGCCGCCACAGCCCCACGCTACCCCTTGCTGAGGCCGCCACAGCCCCCCTCTACTCCCTGCTGAGGCCGCCACAGCCCCTCTCTACCCCCTGCTGAGGCCGCCACAGCACGCCTCTACCCATTGCTGAAGTCACCACAGCCCCCCTCTACCCCTTGCTGAAGCCGCCACAGCCCCCCTCCACCCCTTGCTGAAGCCACCACAGCCCCCCTCCACCCCTTGCTGAAGCCACCACAGCCCCCCTCCACCCCTCCACTCTTTGCTGAAGCGGCCACAGGTAATTCAAGGTAACAGAGTGCTGGGGGCGTGCCGCAGAAAATGATATCTTCTGGGTGCGCTAATCGGTCATAAATTATGCTCTTCTTACCGAAGTGAGATTTTGGGGCTCGAAGAGCCACCGCCTTATAAATTTATAAACTAGGCATGGGCACCACCACAGGGGGGGGGGGGTAGGCATGGGCACCACCACAATGAGCTGGTGAGGCTACGACAAAAACTTTCTTTTCGTGCGTAAGTTACGTGTGGTTTATGAAAACTGGCCTTATGCTGCAAACACATAGACAAATCGCTATGCAGGGGGTCGGGGCCAAAAGTCCTAAATTCTTAATGCTTTGATATTAATGCTATGGTCTTAATGCTATGTTCTTAATGCTATGTTCTTAATGCTATGGTCTTAATGCTATGATATTAATGCTATGGTCTTAATGCTATGGTCTTAATGCTATGGTCTTAATGCTATGATATTAATGCTATGGTCTTAATGCTATGGTCTTAATGCTTTATTCTAAGTCCTACAGACTTAAACAAAGCTCCCTAATTCTTAATTCTAAGCGCTATATTCGTAACTATCACTTTTAAATGATGGGTTAAAGCAATATGCTTACATGCGCCATCTTAGATTTTTTACATTTTAGAATCAAGACTAAAGTATCTCAAAATTTATGATGCACATGTTTTTATATCTCTTTGAGTCTGTAAAACAAACATTTCAACATAAAACTGCGCGGTTTATTTTTATCGCGCGCGGACGTGATAGCGAGCCGCGGTCGACATCACACACAAAATAGCGAACTGCGAACAGGCGCGTAAGGATATAAAGCCGGCCACCAACTTCTGCTTCGTTGACCAAAATGCTTCTCTCCGGATAGCCCGCAGGCTTTCAGGATTTTAACTCAAGATAGAGTGTACTTATTTAACATGGAGAAGAGGTTGGTAATACAAAAAATTACGGGATATATTGCTTTAATGACCGTTACTTGGTTATATTGCGCTATTTATATGGCTAACCTGTAAATATTACGCTGTTTATCAACATTTTACGTAGTAAATCAAATAAGTATGTAGAACAAGTAACCAAGCATAAAGCACATACAACTAACCAACTTAGCACGAAGCAGAAAACATGAAACACTAGGAACTAAGCAGGAAGCATAAACAACTAGGAATCTAAGGAGATTGGGTTCACTTGTATTTCAATTGCTAAATTACAACGCTAGATGGCGCTGTAATTTTGGAGATTGAGTGTGCGTAACGAAAATAAAACACTCCCTAAGACAAACCACCCGCGTTTGTTGAGTTTTTCTGTCGGAGCATCTGCAAAATATGCACACAAATGTCGGTATTAATTAATTAATTGTCCCTTTGGCCACCTGAGAGAATAACAGCACGTGAATCGGTGCACATGGTTCGAGCCCCGCTGTGGTCATATCTATCTGATCGCATTTCTATTATTCTATGATTAATTAAAAACATTGTGTGATACCACATTACCGGTTTCGTGGCGTCCGTTTTTTAAACCAGCCAATCAGCGTGCTGTATGTATTATCTGCCTTCAGGCTCAGGGACGCAGGTGACCTATGGAGATCACGTGCAGAATGCCACGCATGAATTCCCGCCCAGCGCCGGTACCTTTATCCTCCACGATGTCTACACTCGCGGCACGCTATACGCCCTAGAGGCTGACGTCACAGCTACTGGAGGAAAAATCATCTTTCAAGTTTGGGAGAGGCTAAATTCCTGTGGACAGGACTTCAAACTAAGAAGAGAATGGATAGTGACCCCTAAAAAAAGCGGGAAGATGAAGGTAAGAATTAATTACTTTTTATGTTTCTTTAAGTAAAAACTTAATGATCATGTGAGTGACGTCATCAAGATGATCTTGACACAGCAATGGCAGATCCGGAGGGGTGGGGGTGGGGTGTTGAGAAATCCTAGATCTGCCCATGCATATAGTAGACGATGTGACAATGTGACCAGGTTCAGGGATACCCAACAACTGTCCATCACGGAAATTACATATAATGCTTTTATATGTGATGCTTTTATATTTTTTATTTTGACAATCAAGACCCAATTACAAAAAAAAAAATCAGACAGTTGCATGTTAGCCGTTAAAAAATATTTGCTCTCAACCTGTTTAGGAAGTACCAACTCTCCTTGGGGTAAATTTCTCATATATAGAATATTCATGACAAATTCTCATATATAGAATATTCATGACAAATTTCATGACAGACGATGAAATGCATTAGGCAATGTTAAGCTGCACGGGGGGGGGGGGTGGGGGTGTATTAGATCAGAAACTTCAAAATGCTTGGCAATTCGACATTTATCAATTGCATATATTTCTCGTGCCGCCTTTTAACGCGAGACCGCGTGACATTGGTCATGCCATTGATACTGTAGGCGTCACATAGATGTTTAATGATGCAGGATGAATCCTATTACAAAAGACATGGCAAGACAAAGACAAGCAGGAATGTTAAATCCCTAATATTGCTTTTCATGGGCCTTGTTTTCAGGGAAGTTAAACGGGATGACTTGACCCTTGTGTGGGGATTTTGAAGACAAGACTTTTCAAATGTCTAGTTCTTCCACGCCTTGCCCCCCTCGCCCCCCTGGGGCTTCACATTGAATGGTGCATTAGCTAATCGGTCGTTTTGTCATTTTAAGGTCGAACCGTTGTTTTCCTAATGCGCTATTGGTAATGCAGTGCAATTACTACAATAGTCGATTTCCTGTGTCCAAACATGGAAAACGAACCACGCAAATCCTGAGCAGAACCAATCCCTTAAAGAACGTTAAAGAACGCGCTGTCGTAGATTCCCCAAATAAAGCACTCCAGCTCGTTATTTAACTAGTACATCAAGGCCATCTGAGATGTGGACCCCCTGCCAACCGCTCTTCTTCAATGCACCCCCCCTCCCCCTTTCAACTTCTTAGATTCGTCCCAGAATAACTGAAAGTTCTGCTTGCAGTTTGAGCTGAAGAATTGTCAACGGGTGGATGAGAATCACTTCTTGGCCATCAGGATACCTGATATTGAGACCTGGCCGGTGAGGGGTGCCCCTAGAAACTTCAGCGTCTGGGCTCAGACAGACTCCCCGTCTGTCTTACTGACGGGGCACCGAACGGGGCCCACTAAGGAGTTCAGGGGAAGCCAGCAGTTCTTTTGGTATTCTTTGGTCTTCAGCGTTTACAAAGGTAGGTACACGTATTAAATATAGCTTTATATTATGTTCTGTTAAGTTAAGTCCCGCCTTTCATTGCGAAAATGTCCTCTGCGTTAAATACACAACTTTGCACTTAAAAAATGTGCTTAGAGGCTTTCTGGGGATAGCCTCTGGCGTCAGTGATAACCCGTTAGGAAATATACGCGTTATGAAATATATCGTAATTTCAGACGGTCAACATGGCAGCTATGCCCGAATTTTGATGACGTAGTACACAACAAAGTTACATTAGACGCGAAATACACCAATACATCAATCTGGAAACTGTCATTAAAAATGTTATTTATGTGTTGTATACTGTTGTATACTATTTTTTATTTGTCTTTATTCTATAAGGACTTAAATACAGTTCCATTCGACGCATTATTTATTAGAGGGGGGCAGGGGGGGGGGGGCTGTATGAATATCATTAGATAAATTTCTAAGTGGTGTTCAGATTTTGACTTTTACTTTGATCAGCTTAGTTTAGTTGACTTTAGTTTAATTGTGTGTTTAGTTGATGTTTTAGTTGTCTGTTTAAAATATATTCTTCTATGTTTTAGGTCCGAAAGACGACAATGGGAATAGGTGTCCTATGATAAATGTGGGTATTAATGTCACCTACTTGAACGTATCCAAATATAGAGCAGATGCATGGCTAAATATTACTAAATAAGACAACGATGCATGGCTAAATATTACTTAATATTACAACGATGCATGCGTAAATCAATTAACTAGTTATAAGCATGCATTACTTGAATTTACCCATAAATAAATTACTTAGATGGTTACGTTAACGAACTATTTAAATATGTCAGATTTACATGTGTGCATGCGTTTTTCTTTACTCCACTATGAGGCCATATTGACGCCACATTGACGGTACATTGACGCCACATTGAGGCCCAATTGACGCCACATTGACGCCACATTGACGCCACCTTGACGCCGCATTGACGCCGCACTGACGCTACGTGGACGCCGAATTTACGCCACATTGACGCCACATTAACGCCACATTGACGCCACATTGGCGCCGCATTGATGCCACATTGACGCCGCATTGACGCCACATTGACGCTTGAATTTACGCCATATTGATGCCGAATTTTCGCTACATAGTCGCCAGATTGACGCCATATTTAGGCCATGTCGACCTCATCTCTGCAGTGATAGTTTCCGACTTATTAATGCCACATATTAACAACATTTGGTGAATAACTATAGAGCACTCCGTGGATCGTTGTAGCTGTTAATTTATCGATTAACTCATGTCCATAAAACCGTGTGTTTTAATTTTCTGCAGGATGTTACAACAGAAGCACCAACTTATCCCTACATGGAGACCACTGCCAACACAAGCAAGGGAGCGGCAAACGATATCACTACAACTGCAACATCTTATCTAGAAATAACAAGCCAAAGCATTGAAGGCAAAAGTACACTCGGTTCAGCAAGTATATTCACAAGCCAGCACATATCACCAGATAATCCATCTGAAAGAACAACGGGAACAACTAAATCAGATCAAACAACCAACGATGAATCAACGACAGGGGCCCAAGAAACGAAACCTGGTTCAACGGCACTTGGGTCAACGGAACCTGGGTCAACGGCACCTGGATCAACGGCACCTGGGTCAACGACACCTGGGTCAACGGCAACTGGGTCAACGGTACCTGGGTCAACGGTATCTGGGTCAACGGCACCTGGTTCAACGGCGCATGAGTCGACGGCACCTGGTTCAACGGCGCCTGGGTCAACGGCACCTGGATCAACTACATCTGAATCAAAGGCACCTGGTTCAACGGCGCATGAGTCGACGGCACCTGGTTCAACGGCGCCTGGGTCAACGGCACCTGGATCAACTACATCTGAATCAACGGCACCTGGATCAACGGCACTTGGGTCAACGGCACTTGGTTCAACAGCACATGGGTCAACGGTACCTTGGTCAACGGCCCCTGGGTCAACGGTAGCTGAATTAACTACATCTGAGTCAACGGCACCTGCGTCAACGGTACCTGGGTCAACGGTACTTGGGTCAACGATACCTGGTTCAACGACACCTGAGTCAATGACACCTGGGTCAACGGCACCTGGATCAACGGCACCTGAGTTAACGGCACCTGAGTCAACTACGTCTGAAGCAAAGGCACCTGGTTCAACGGCGCCTGAGTCAACGGCACCTGGGTCGACGGCACCTGGGTCAACGGCACCTGGATCAACGGCACCTTTATCAACTACTTCTGAATCAACGGCACCTGGTTCAACGGCACCTGGGTCAACTACACCTGAGTCATCGGCACCTGGGTCAACGGCACCTGACTCTACAGCATCTGAATCAACGGCACCTGGATCAACGCCACCTGAGTTAACGGCATCTGAGTCAACTACATCTGAGTCAGCGGCACCTGGGTCAACGGCACCGGAATCAACGGTAACTGGATCAACGACACCTGGGTCAAGGGTTCCTGAGTCAACCGTGCCTGGGTCAACGGTACCTGGGTCAACGGTACCTGGATCAACAGCACCTGGTTCAACGGCATCTGACTCAACGGCACCCGACTCAACTACATCTGAGTCAACGGCACCGGGTTCAACGGTACCTTGGTCAACGGCCCCTTGGTCAACGGTTGCTGACTTAACTGCATCTGAGTCAACGGCACCTGTCTCGACGTTACCTGGGTCAACGGTACCTGGGTCAACGATACCTGGTTCAACAACACCTGAGTCAATGACACCTGGGTCAACGGCACCTGGATCAACGGCACCTGGTTCAACGGCGCCTGAGTCAACGGCACCTGGGTCAATGGCACCTGGGTCAACGGCACCTGAGTCAGCTGCACCTGGTTCAACGGCACCTGACTCAACTACATCTGAGTCAACGGCACCTGGGTCAACGGCACCTGAATCTGCTGCATCTGAGTCAACGGCACCTGGGTCAACGGCACCTGGATCAACTACATCTAAGTCAACGGCACCTGTGTCAACGGCACCTGGATCAACGGCACCTGGGTCAACGGCACCTGAGTCAGCGGCACCTGGGTCAACGGCACCTGGGTCAACGGTAGCTGACTTAACTACATCTGAGTCAACGACAGCTGACTTAACTACATCTGAGTCAACAGCACCGGAATCAACGGTAACTGGATCAACGACACCTGGGTCAAGGGCTCCTGAGTCAACGGTGCCTGGGTCAACGGTACCTGGGTCAACGGTACCTGGGTCAACAGCACCTGGTTCAACGGTCTCTGAGTCGACGGCACCTGGTTCAACGGCACCTGGGTCAACGGCACCTGGATCAACGGCACCTGGATCAACTACATCTGAATCAACGGCACCTGGATCAACGGCACCTGGATCAACGGCACCTGGGTTAACGGCACCTGGTTCAACAGCACTTGGATCAACGGTACCTTGGTCAACGGCCCCAGGGTCAACTGTGCCTGACGTAACTACATCTGAGTCAATGACACCTGGGTCAACGGCACCGGGACCAACGGCACCTGGGTCAACGGCACCTGAGTATACGGCACTTGAGTCACCTACATTTGAATCAACGGCACCTGGTTCCACGGCGCCTGAGTCAACGGCACCTGGGTCAACGGCACCTGGATCAACGGCACCTGGATCAACTACTTCTGAATCAACGGTACGTGGATCATCAGCACTCGACTCAACTACATCTGAGTCAACGGCACCTGGATCAACGGCACCTGATTCAGCGGCACCCGACTCAACTACATCTGAATCAACGGCACCTGTGTCAACGGCACCTAGATCAACGGCACCTGAGTTAACAGCGCCTGAGTCAACTGCATCTGAGTCAACGCCACCTGGTTCAACGGCACCTGGTTCAACGGCACCTGGGACAACGGCACCTGGGTCAACGGCACCTGAGTCAGCGGCATCTGGGACAACGGCACCTGGGTCAACGGCACCAGGATCAACTACATCCAAGTCAACGGCACCTGTGTCAACGGCACCTGGATCAACGGTAACTGGATCAACGGCACCTGGGTCAACGGCACCTGGATCAACGGCACCTGGATCAACGACACCTGGATCAACGGCACCTGGTTCAACGGCGCCTGAGTCAACGGCACCTGGGTCAATGGCACCTGGGTCAACGGCACCTGAGTCAGCGGCACCTGGTTCAACGGCACCTGACTCAACTACATCTGAGTCAACGGCACCTGGGTCAACGGCACCTGAATCTGCTGCATCTGAGTCAACGGCACCTGGGTCAACGGCACCTGGATCAACTACATCTAAGTCAACGGCACCTGTGTCAACGGCACCTGGATCAACGGCACCTGGGTCAACGGCACCTGAGTCAGCGGCACCTGGGTCAACGGCACCTGGGTCAACGGTAGCTGACTTAACTACATCTGAGTCAACGACAGCTGACTTAACTACATCTGAGTCAACAGCACCGGAATCAACGGTAACTGGATCAACGACACCTGGGTCAAGGGCTCCTGAGTCGACGGCACCTGGTTCAACGGCAACTGGGTCAACGGTACCTGGATCAACGGCACCTGGATCAACTACATCTGAATCAACGGCACCTGGATCAACGGCACCTGGATCAACGGCACCTGGGTCAACGGCACCTGGTTCAACAGCACATGGGTCAACGGTACCTTGGTCAACGGCCCCAGGGTCAACTGTGCCTGACGTAACTACATCTGAGTCAATGACACCTGGGTCAACGGCACCGGGACCAACGGCACCTGGGTCAACGGCACCTGAGTTTACGGCACCTGAGTCACCTACATTTGAATCAACGGCACCTGGTTCCACGGCGCCTGAGTCAACGGCACCTGGGTCAACGGCACCTGGATCAACTACTTCTGAATCAACGGTACGTGGATCATCAGCACTCGACTCAACTACATCTGAGTCAACGGCACCTGGATCAACGGCACCTGATTCAGCGGCACCCGACTCAACTACATCTGAATCAACGGCACCTGTGTCAACGGCACCTAGATCAACGGCACCGGAGTTAACAGCGCCTGAGTCAACTGCATCTGAGTCAACGCCACCTGGTTCAACGGCACCTGGTTCAACGGCACCTGGGACAACGGCACCTGGGTCAACGGCACCTGAGTCAGCGGCATCTGGGTCAACGGCACCTGGGTCAACGGCACCAGGATCAACTACATCTAAGTCAACGGCACCTGTGTCAACGGCACCTGGATCAACGGTAACTGGATCAACGGCGCCTGGGTCAACGGCACCTGGATCAACGGCACCTGGATCAACGACACCTGGATCAACGGCACCTGGATCAACGGCACCTGGGTCAACGGCACCTGGTTCAACAGCACATGGGTCAACGGTACCTTGGTCAACGGCCCCAGGATCAACGGTGCCTGACGTAACTACATCTGAGTCAACGGCACCGGCATCAACGATACCTGGGTCAACGGTACTTGGGTCAACGATACCTGGGTCAACGGCACCTGGATCAACGGCACTTGAGTTAACGGCACCTGAGTCAACGACACCTGGGTCAACGGCACCTGGACCAACGGCACCTGAGTCAGCGGCATCCGGGTCAACGGCACCAGGATCAACTACATCTAAGTCAACGACACCTGTGTCAACGGCACCTGGATCAACGGTAACTAGATCAACGGCACCTGGGTCAACGGCACCTGGATCAACGGCACCTGGATCAACGACACCTGGATCAACGGCACCTGGATCAACGGCACCTGGGTCAACGGCACCTGGTTCAACAGCACATGGGTCAACGGTACCTTGGTCAACGGCCCCAGGATCAACGGTGCCTGACGTAACTACATCTGAGTCAACGGCACCGGCGTCAACGATACCTGGGTCAACGGTACTTGGGTCAACGATACCTGGGTCAACGGCACCTGGATCAACGGCACTTGAGTTAACGGCACCTGAGTCAATGACACCTGGGTCAACGGCACCTGGACCAACGGCACCTGAGTTTACGGCACCTGAGTCAACTACATTTGAATCAACGGCACCTGGTTCAACGGCGCCTGAGTCAACGGCACCTGGGTCAACGGCACCTGAATCAACGGTACCTGGATCAACAGCACCCGACTCAACTACATCTGAGTCAACGGCACCTGGATCAACGGCACCTGACTCTGCTGCATCTGATTCAACGGCACCTGGATCAACTACATCTAAGTCAACGGCACCTGGATCAACTACATCTAAGTCAACGGCACCTGTGTCAACGGCACCTGGATCAACGGCACCTGAGTTAACAGCACCTGAGTCAACTACATCTGAGTCAACGACACCTGGTTCAACGGCACCTGGGACAACGGCACCTGGGTCAACGGCACCTGACTCAGCGGCACCTGGGTCAACGGCACCTGGATCAACGGTAGCTGACTTAACTACATCTGAGTCAACGACAGCTGACTTAACTATATCTGAGTCAACGGCACCGGAATCAACGGTAACTGGATCAACGACACCTGGGTCAAGGGGTCCTGAGTCAACTATACCTGGTTCAACGACACCTGAGTCAATGACACCTGGGTCAACGGCACCTGGATCAACGGCACTTGAGTTAACGGCACCTGAGTCAATGACATCTTGGTCAACGGCACCTGGACCAACGGCACCTGAGTTTACGGCACCTAAGTCAACTACATTTGAATCAACGGCACCTGGGTCAACGGCACCTGGACTAACGACACCTGGATCAACGGCACCTGGATCAACTACATCTAAGTCAACAGCACCTGTGTCAACGGCACCTGGATCAACGGTACCTGAGTCAACAGCACCTGAGTCAACTACATCTGAGTCAACTACATCTGAGTCAACGGCACCTGGTTCAACGGCACCTGTTTCATTGGCACCTGGGACAACGGCACCTGGGTTAACGGCACCTGGGTCAACGGCACCTGGGTCAACGGCACCTGGATCAACGCTCCCTGACTCAGCGGTACCCGACTCAACTACATCTGAGTCAACGGCCCCTGGTTCAACGGCACCTGGTTTAACGGCACCTGGGACAACAGCACTTGGTTTAACGGCACCTGGGACAACATCACCTGGGTCAACGGCACCTGGGTCAACGGCACCTGCGTCAACGCCCCCTGACTCAACGGTACCCGACTCAACTACATCTGAGTCAACGGCACCTGGGTCAATGGCACCTGGATCAACAGCACCCGACTCAACTGCATCTGAGTCAACGGTACCTGGGTCAACGGCACCTGACTCTGCTACATCTGAATCAACGGCACCGAGGTCAACGGCACCTGGATCAACTACATCTAAGTCCAAGGCACCTGTGTCAACGACACCTGGATCAACGGCACCTGAGTTAACAGCACCTGAGTCAACTACATCTGAGTCAACGGCACCTGGACCAACGGCACCTGAGTTTACGGCATCTAAGTCAACTACATTTGAATCAACGGCACCTGGGTCAACGGCACCTGGGTCAACGGCACCTGGATCAACAGCACCCGACTCAACTCCACCTGGATCAACGGCACCTGGATCAACGGCACCTGGATCAACTACATCTAAGTCAACAGCACCTGTGTCAACGGCACCTGGATCAACGGCACCTGAGTCAACAGCACCTGAGTCAACTACATCTAAGTCAACGGCACCTGGTTCAACGGCACCTGGTTCAACGGCACCTGGGACAACGGCACCTGGGTTAACGGCACCTGAGTCAGCGGCATCTGGGTCAACGGCACCTGGGTCAACGGCACCTGTATCAAATCCCACTGACTCAGCGGTACCCGACTCAACTACATCTGAGTCAACGGCACCTGGGTCAATGGAACCTGGATCAACAGCACCCGACTCAACTACATCTGAGTCAACGGTACCTGGGTCAACGGCACCTGACTCTGCTACATCTGAATCAACGGCACCTGGGTCAACGGCACCTGGATCAACGGCACCTGAGTTAACAGCACCTGATTCAACTACATCTGAGTCAACCGCACCTGGTTCAACGGCACCTGGGACAACGGCACATGGGTCAATGGCGCCTGAGTCAGCGGCACCTGGGTCAACGGCACCTGGGTCAACGGTAGCTGACTTAATTACATCTGAGTCAACGACAGCTGGCTTAACTACATCTGAGTCAACGGCACCGGAATCAACAGTAACTGGATCAACCACACGTGGGTCAAGGGCTCCTGAGTCAACGGTGCCTGGGTCAACGGTACCTGGGTCAACGGTACCTGGATCAACAGCACCTGGTTCAACGGTCTCTGAGTCGACGGCACCTGGTTCAACGGCATCTGGGTCAACGGCACCTGGATCAACGGCACCTGGATCAACGGTAGCTGACTTAACTACATCTGAGTCAACGGCACCGGAATCAACGGTAACTGGATCAACGACACGTGGGTCAAGGGCTCCTGAGTCAACGGTGCCTGGGTCAACGGTACCTGGGTCAACGGTACCTGGATCAACAGCACCTGGTTCAACGGTCTCTGAGTCGACGGCACCTGGTTCAACGGCATCTGGGTCAACGGCACCTGGATCAACGGCACCTGGATCAACGGTAGCTGACTTAACTACATCTGAGTCAACGGCACCGGAATCAACGGTAACTGGATCAACGACACCTGGGTCAAGGGCTTCTAAGTCAACGGTGCCTGGGTCAACGGTACCTGGGTCAATGGTACCTGGATCAACAGCACCTGGATCAACTACATCTGAATCAACGGCACCTGGATCAACTACATCTGAATCAACGGCACCTGGGTCAACGGTAGCTGACTTAACTACATCTGAGTCAACGGCACCGGAATCAACGGTAACTGGATCAACGACACCTGGGTCAAGGGCTTCTGAGTCAACGGTGCCTGGGTCAACGGCCCCTGGGTCAACGGTACCTTGGTCAAAGGCCCCTGGGTTAACCATACCTGGTTCAACGACACCTAAGTCAATGACACCTGGGTCAAGGGCACCTGGATCAACGGCACCTGAGTTAACGGCACCTGAGTCAATGACACCTGGGTCAACGGCACCTGGATCAACGGCACCTAAGTTAACGGCACCTGAGTCAACTGTATTTGAATCAACGGCACCTGGTTCAACGGCGCCTGAGTCAACGGCGCCTGAATCAACGGCACCTGAGTCAGCGGCGCCTGGGTCAATGGCACCTGACTCTACTACATCTGAGTCAACGGCACCTGGGTCAACGGCACCTGGATCAACGGCACCTGAGTTAACGACACCTGAGTCATTGACACCTGGGTCAACGGCACCTGGATCAACGGCACCTGAGTCAACAGCACCTAGTTTAACGGCACCTGGAACAACGGCGCCTTTATCAACTACTTCTGAATCAACGGCACCTGGTTCAACGGCACCTGGGGCAACGGCACAAGAGTCAACGGCACCCGACTCAACTACATCTGAGTCAACGGCACCTGGGTCAAGAGCACCTGGATTAACGGCACCTGGATCAACTGCATTTGAATCAACTACATCTGGTTCAACGACACCTGGGTCAATGGCACCTGAGTTAACGGCACCTGAGTCAACCACATCTGGATCAACGGCACCTGGGTCGACGACATCTGAGTCAAGGACACCTGGGTCAACGGTATCTGGATCAACGACACCTCAGTCAACGACACCTGGGTCAATGACACCTGGGTCAACGTCACCTGGGTCAATGACACCTGGGTCAATGACACCTGGGTCAATGACACCTGGGGCAACGACATTTGGGTCAACGACACCTGAATCAACGACACTTGAATCAACGACACCTGGGTCAACGTCACCTGGGTCAACGACACCTGGGTCAACGGTATCTGGATCAACGACACCTCAGTCAACGACACCTGGGTCAACGTCACCTGGGTCAACGACACCTGAATCAACGACACTTGAATCAACGACATCTGGGTCAACGGTATCTGGATCAACGACACCTCAGTCAATGACACCTGGGTCAACGTCACCTGGGTCAACGACACCTGAATCAACGACACTTGAATCAACGACATCTGGGTCAACGGTATCTGGATCAACGACACCTCAGTCAATGACACCTGGGTCAACGTCACCTGGGTCAACGACACCTGGGTCAACGGTATCTGGATCAACGACACCTCAGTCAACGACACCTGGGTCAACGTCACCTGGGTCAACGACACCTGAATCAACGACACTTGAATCAACGACACCTGGGTCAACGGTATCTGGATCAACGACACCTCAGTCAATGACACCTGGGTCAACGTCACCTGGGTCAACGACACCTGAATCAACGACACTTGAATCAACGACATCTGGTTCAACGGTATCTGGATCAACAGCATCTGGGTCAACGACACCTGCGTCAACGGCACCTGAGTCAACTACAATTACCTCGACGCCGACTAACAGCGGTAAGAATACCCTGTATATATATGTTTTGCTTGGGAATGACCATGACGAATCCTATATGTCGTGCCTGATTGGTTTTCTTATCATGTCATGGGCCAAGGGCAAGGTCAATGGACGCCATCTTTGGGAAAGGGGTGAGGGTGTTCGAATAAATGGATTTTTGGTGAGAGAATAATACATCCCACTTTTCCCTCTCTTCTACATCCTTGCTTGCACGGTTTTTAACGCTGGAAGTAAATGCTGGCAAGTTAAAAGCAGTCTTTTATTTTACATTTTCGACTTTTTTAAACCAATCAATGTCAATGGATTTCACTGCATTTCTCTTCTGTCGCTATTGCAGCTCTCTGGGACACGTATGGTACACTTTATGACGAAGATGACTGGGTCGACCCTAAAACGGGCGTCATACACCTTCTGTACCACGTTACACGCCCTGGCCTTCTGAAACGGATAACAGCTGACTACGTCACTGAAGGAGAAGTCTTCTTTGAGATTTACACCAAGGACACTGATTGCTCATGCCCGTCTCAGATCTTCAACCACGTGCGGAGTGTGACAGTCAATGCGTCCGTCGGGCGGCATGCGGTAAGCACCTCATTAACACGGTCGTCTAATTCGAAATAAATATAATTCCTCTCCCATTATATAGTGATCCTAAGTTAAATTACGTGCCGTGTGGAGTTTAGCTGAAAATAGTGTTTTGTCAGTCTGTATATAATTCTGAGAAGCTACTTCCTCACACCTTCATTTACTTCATATATGTAAAATATCGGTTTGGCTAACTGGCTTATTACACTCTAGTGTAATTGCTATACGCACTATTTTGTTTGTTTGCATGTTTTTGTTCTGTAGAGCATTTAGGTTTGAAGAACGTTTATTTGTATAATTAAGAAAACATGAAAAATGCTAATTTGCATAGTATGATATATCTGACCACGTTATATACATGTCAATATTATTTTTGCCAGAAAGTATAAGCAAGCAGAGAAACTCTAAAGGCTGGATCCCGTCATAACGTAAGCGTTGGGGCCTTAACTAGTAGTTTTGACATTCGCCGATCGATTATACCGGAACCAGGCATTCAACTAGTGACGATAACCAGCCTAACAAATTTTCCCGACCGTTAAAGCCCCAATTAAATAGGTGTAGCTCCGAATCTACACCAATTTACTTTGAACTAGGCCATATTTTTTAATATTTACTTTCCTTGAATTTATTAAAATATATCTCAGAAGAATAAGAAACTAGTGATGAAGTCAAGCATCAAAGACGATCAAGATGAATAAGTTTGTGGAAAATGAAGCAGAAGCAATGCCCGTTTACTACTACTTAAGGTCGGCAATGGTAGATTACAGTCATCAGCATCTTACTGACTGTCTGTTTCCAAGCGACACACAATATTACTGGTCAGCATAATGACCCGGATGCAATAGTCATCCACTCTGTAAGAACTTATATTCTGTCGTTTTAATTGATAAAAATACCTCCAATTTGCTTCGCCAATATCCCACCGTTGGATTATACCCGCAAGCCTAATCCGGGGCATGTTTCACCTATTAATCTTTCAGCGGCCTGTGAGGATTATTGGCCCAGTTTAGCCCGTGTGTGCAGAAAAGCAGCTTGAAACATCAACATTTCTACATACAGCTTGTTATATGATATCCCATTAATCGACAGGATCCGTACTTGTCTGACTTGTTGTTCATGTTTTTTTATTTTTTTTATTTTCCAGTACGAGCCACAGAACAATATCAGTGTAGAGATGGACTATTACCTGGGCATTAAAATCCCGATATCGCCGGGCGGAACGTTTGCTGCGATCAATGCGACAAACAAGGTGTGGACTCTCGACTTCGGAACACACACGAAGATGAGCAGCATGGGCGTGCCCTTCCTTCATGAAGATATTGGTGTCAAGTTCTCTGTACGCTTTGACGTTTATGCTGGTGAGTTCTGCTCGCTTAGCGGGGTACGATCATGGTGCCCGGATGTAAAGCCAGAATAATAATAATAATAATAATAATAATAATAAAATTTAAATGTAATAAATATAATAATAATGTTGATGAAGATGTTGATGTTGATGAAGTTATTGATGTAGATGAAGTTATTGAGGAAGATCTTGATGGAGATAAAAATACAGATGTTGATGAAGATGTTGATGTTGATGAAGATGTTGATGAAGATGTTGATAAAGATGTTGATAAAGATGTGGATTTAGATGTTGATAAAGATTTAGATGTTGATGAAGATATTGATAAAGGCATTGATGAAGATGTAGATGAATATGTAGATGAAGAATGTTACTGGAGGCCTTGACGAAGATACCGCCCAGCGACTAGCGCTTTATGCCATCAATATTACGGTACAAGAGTTCTTCTTGTACTGTGTGACGTCATCTTGCCTAAGATCTAAGGCATTTATTGCAGCGGTTGACATGTTTATCCTTCTCGATTGTGGAGTAATCTGTAACAAGTTTACTGCTTTCACCGCAGATGATGCCACAACAATGACGACTATTTCGCCATCCTCTGAGCCCCAACAGCCTATCACAACAATGACGACTATTTCGCCATCGCCTGACGACCCATATAGGCTTGCCATGATTATCACGGCCCCCATCGCCGTTGTACTGGTCGTTACCCTAATTGCCCTTTTAGTCTGGCAAAAATCCAGGCGAAGAATAAAGCGCATGGAGACGTAAGTGTTCAATATGCTTTAGTATAGAATTTTGTATTCTTTAGTATATTCTTTAGTATAGAATTTTGTATTCTTTAGTATATTCTTTAGTATGTTTTATATTCTTTAGTATGTTTCATATTCGTTAGTATGTTTCATATTCTTTAGTATATTTTTTAGTATATTCTTTTGATCATCTTTAGTATATTTTTTTGTATATTCTTTAGTATAATCTTTAGTATATTCTTTAGTATATTCTTTAGTATATTATTTAGTATATTCTTTAGTATTCTTAAGCATACTTAAGTATTATATTATGGTAACAATCAATTTTAAAATCTAAGCCTTAAATCCCATTCATGTAAAAAGTGAATGAATTAGGATTTAAATACTTTGAGAATCACAGATCACACTTTACGATGATCAGTAACACGTTGTCAAAAATGATCTAACCGACACGCTTCTTGACTCAATAGATATTCACAGGGTTTTATTATTATTCTATTGATCATTTCAATATTGACTGACTTCATGGTTTTATTTATATCTACTGTACCATTTTTGACAATTGTTTTATCTACAATCTCACATGTGTTGATGCTCTCAGGGTTTTAGTACTGAATCTTGAGTTATTTAGATTGAACTTTAAGAGTATGGCACGATGTAGTTTTACAGGCTGAAAGTGCCGTTAAAACCCAATCAAATCAAATCAAATCTTGACTCAGTACGCCCTGTAATGTACCTCAATATATCCGATTATTAAACAGAAGTAAATACCAAAATAATATACCAATTCACCTTTCACCCCCCCCCCCCCCCCCCAGGATATACAATGGATCGATCGATCGACCGCCGTCCATACATATTGTGACGACGGACTCCGGCGAGGTCGATGTCAGTGGAAGTGAAAGCTGCACCACGGGATATACCTACTACGACTACATTCGGCGTTTGGTTTCGTCAAGCCCGCGCCAGAGCTCCCTGATCACCAGAATCCACCGCCCTTTCGTGTACGGTTACGATCCGTATCCGCACTGCTGAGCGGAAGGAGCCGCCATTTTGAATCTGATGCTGGTGAAGAATCCGTCCCCAAAATAGGTAAAAATATCGCTTGATGCCAGGGGGCAAAAATAAGAACATCTGGGTTACCATTACAAATTTGATTGGTCTGTTTTGTGCCAATTGCGCCATTACAATCTGGATTGAGGACTATTGTGCCAATTGCACCTTTACAGTCTGGATCGAGGTCTGTGTTTGTAGCAATTGCACCATTACAGTCTGGATTGAGGTCTGTGTTTGTACCAATTGCACCATTACAGTCGGGATTAGGGACTGTGTTGTGCCAGTTGCACCATGACAGTCTAGATTGAGGTCTGCGTTGCGCCAATTGCATCATATAGTCTGGATTGGGGTGTGTGTTGTGCCAATTGAACCATTACAGTCTGGATTGAGGTCTGTGTTTGTGCCAATTGCACCATTACAGTCTGGATTGAGGTATGTGTTGTGCCAATTGCATCATTTTAGTCTGGATTGAGGTCTGTGTTTGTACCAATTGCATCATTTTAGACTGGATTGAGGTCTGTGTTGTGTCAACTGCACCATTACCGTCTAGATTGAGGTCTGTGTTGTGCCAATTGCACCATATTATGGTTTGGATTGAGATTGTTTGTGCCACGGTATCATTACACTTTGTGTTGCAAAGTGTTGGCTTGTGTCGCTGTCATCATCAGGCCTACAGAATGTGGTGTGACTTTTGTGCCAACGTCACCATTATGGTCTGGTATGAGGTTGTGTCTGTGAAATATATCGTGTATTCCAAATATTCTAGTCAACGCAATGACCATGACGTCGCTGGATTAATTACTCTGGGCTTTTCTCTCACCATATCGCATTCTGTTTGAATTAATACCAGCAAAAACTTTTATTATAATAATATCACGTGACTAGTTTGCATGTTTGAGTGATATAAACATAATATTAATGCGTACAGGATAAGTACACGCTCTTTAAACTGATTTTATTTGTAGAATTTTGCAGATCATAATATCACGTCTGTTTTGCACTATTTATTAGTAGCAACATAATATTCATGCGTACAGGATAAGCACACGCTCATTAAACTGTGATTTCATTTGTTGAATTTCGCCGATCATAATATTCCGTCTGTCTTGCACATTTCATTGGTAGCAACATAATATTCATGCGTACAGGATAAATACACGGGCATTGTAGGCCATCAAGTTAGAGCTTAGCGTCCCCAAATTTGACCCCCGCTCGCATTCCCACACGTTAAAACGCCCGGGAGATAAAGTCGGTAGTCTAGCCGAATCACGTAGCTGGTATACGGGCAAGCTGTTCGTTTGCGGTCTGGGACGGCATCTTGAAGTGATGCATCACGTGGACACAATGTAATACGATAATATTCGTGTTTATTACAGCACAAATGTCCCGTATCCTGAGTGTTTAGGCGGTGGTAAGGCGAGCGTAGGAAAGTTTGTGTCAGATACTCCGAGCGCGAGAAGCAATTCCATATGCATTTACTCCCACAAACTGTAGTAGATTTCACCCTAAAAGGTTACAAACCATGTTTTTAGCAGTAATCATGTGCAATATGCATTTACTCCCACAAACTGTAGTAAATTTCACCTTCAAAGGTTACAAACCATGTTTTAGCAGTAATCATGTGCAATATGCATATACTCCGACACACTGTAGTAAATTTCATCTTCAGAGGTTACAAATCGCGCTTTTAGCTGTAGCCATGTGCAATCTGCGATACCTTAGTAAATTGATCCTCAGAGGTTACATGGTTCGATATGAGATTCTAGCACAGTCCTGGTGACAATCCATTGGGTGCGATTTTTTTTTATTCTGCATATCTTATGGATAGTCCTCGGGATATTTCAAATCGATGATGCCATTGGCCGATTGGTTGGCATGGTCACCCTTTTTTGTTATTTGTATCGTTCATAGAGGGAAAGTAGGCCAGAGTGGTTGGATTTAAATCTACCTTATATGTGTTAACGTTATCATTGTTTTAATGGCATACAACTGCCAAATTCGTCAGTTGTCGTAGTAACGCAGAGATAAAGGTTATATTTGTAGACATTATTTATTCTGTAGCAACTTGCTTTTCATTGTAGATATGCATACTGTGTTGATACTTGATTTGTTTTCATTATGTACCATGGGCCTGGTGCCTACATTTGTCAATAAAGACATTATTTTTATTGTTGATCTCTGAAGCCGTAAATGACTATTTACTTCCGTCGAGTTGATTATAAACCGAGCATATGTCAAAGAATTCCCCGTCGCGCCAATTCACTAGCCTATGGTAACGACCAACCCCCCTTGAACTTGAGCATACACTTTAAAAATCGGGCTTTCCAACGAAATATATTGGAGAGAGACCTTTTGCATATGCAACCCAGAGGCGGATCCATAGAATAGTCAGTTGGCGCTATATTTCACCAACCCTGCCCCCCGGTCGCAAGTTTTTTTAGAGAGCCCCCTCCCTCCGGTCGGAAGCAGCCCCCCTTTCAAACATCCTAGATTCGCTCGACAAATTTTCCACTTAGCGCTAAGTCCAGCGGCGTAGCCTAAGTGGCGATTATGAATACGGCCCCTGGCCACGGCCGTTAGAGCGATGGCGATACTGATCTCAACGCAGCGGTTCGTGTTTTATCAACATCACAAGCAGATGAAGATGTTTTGGAGCTTCATCGTGTATACAAAAATTAGCGAAATCGTAGAATTTGTTTTCTGTACGTTGACCGGGTCCACCCCTGCCAGTGTCGAGCCTCTCGTAAATTGCATCTGTCTGTACCATATGGTAGCTGAATAGAGCTTTTGATGCTGAGGAAATACTAGGTTGTATACGACATTTGCCCAACGGCAAAGCTGCTGGTTACGACGGAATACCGAATGAAATGTTGAAAGGGGTTGCCGAACTATTGTTACCATATCTTGTTCGTCTGTTTAATTTGATACTGGACACGGGGAAGTTTCCGAGAGATTGGTGTAAGGCCCTCATATTGCCGGTACATAAGAAAGGATCACTGTCTGACATGGGTAATTATAGAGGTATATCCTTATTGTCTGCCCTCAGTAAGCTATTCACAAAATTAATCAACGAGAGATTAACTGTATGGGTCGACCAGAACGAGTTACGGTCAGAAGAGCAGGCGGGATATAGAAAAGGATATTCGACTTGTGATCAAATATTTGTCTTGTAGTCTATAATTCAAAAGTATGTAACGAAAGAGAAAGGCAGGTGTTATATCCTATTTATTGATTTTTCAAAGGCGTTCGACAGCATGCCCCATAGTCTGTTATGGTTTAGTCTACTAGGTAAAGGTATTCATGGAAATGTAATGACGGTTATTCGTGATATGTACGCTAACTTAAAATCGTGTATTAAGACACAATCTAGTTTGACAGACTATTTTCAGTGTAAAATCGGAACGCGACAGGGCTGTATGTTAAGTCCCTTGCTGTTTGCTTTATATATAGAGGAGTATTTATCCATGCTATCAGACTCTAACTGCCCAGGTATCTATGTGAGCAACGATGCCCCAAACATAATATCACTCATGTTTGCCGATGATTTAGCAAACTGCGCGGATACCGTAGGACGTCTCCAGCAAACGATAAATATGTTAGAGGCATATTGTAAGAAGTGGAGTTTAAAAGTAAACATGAACAAAACGCAAGTGATGGTATTTCGGAGAGGAGGAATAGTTAAAGCAAACGAGCGATGGTTTTTCGATGGTGAACGGTTGAAAGTTGTATCGTCGTATAAATATTTAGGGTTGGTATTGACTAGCACACTTAGATGGTCGAAAGCTGTTTCTACACTGACTGGTCAAGCCAACAGAGCATTGGCCTCTATCTACAAGCTTGATAAGGAACTTAACGGTCTACCTATAAAAGCAGCATTTACTCTATTTGATCGAATCATTGTGCCAATTCTCACGTATGGAGCCGAAATCTGGGGTTATCAAGAGTATAAGGAAATCGAGAATATCTAAGTTAGATTTTGTAAGAGATTATTGGGACTACCCAAGTTAACATCGGACGCCGCCGCATTAGGTGAATGTGGCAGGTTACCCTTAGCAAAAATTTATAATGTTAAGTGTATTAAGTACTGGTTAAAGATATTACGGATGCCAAATAGTAGGTATGTCAAAAGCTGTTATAACATGCTTAAAGAATTTGACAATCAAAGTAGATCATCCTGGGCTAGCTCAGTGAAAGTTCTGTTGTCTAAATATGATTTTAATGATGTATGGATTAACCAATCAGTTTATGACGAAAGTGTATTTATTGCTGAGCTAAACCAGAGATTAGAAAACTGTTTTATTGAAGAATGGCATATGAAGGTTAGAGATCAAAGTCGCCTTAGTGTGTTTTGTACATTTAAGGACCAACTCTTCTTTGAAGTATATTTACTGAGAGTAAATGTTGCCAAACTTAGAAAGTCTCTTTCGCGTTTTAGATGTTCAGCTCATAATCTCTCTATTGAATTAGGTCGCCGTGATGGAACATTACTTGAAAACAGAATTTGTAAACACTGTGCTGTAAGAAATGTCCTTGTTATAGAAGATGAATACCACGTGTTATTGTGTTGCCCGAAGTTTATGGATATCAGACATTTATATATAGACAACGCTTTTTGGAATCCCCCAACATACGAGAACTTTATTATGTTGATGTCAAGTGTAGATATGTTTACCCTAAGAAAATTAGCGATGTTTGTGCACACTCTACAAAAACGTGTCAGCGCGCAGCTGTAAATTCAAAACACGGAAAATGTTATTATTTGTTGACAAATGTATATACGTTCATTGTTATGTCCCATGGGCCTGAAGGCCCTTTGACAAAATAAACTACCTACCTACCATATGGTGTTTTAGGGTACCTGTTTGTACACACGAGCCAGACGGTGGCCACTAATCTCCTGGGGTAATGGGATTAATCAAAAGTAAGGCAAAAGTAAGGTAATATACCGATCCTGGCCCAAAGAAATGCGACCATTCAGAGCACCAATGTAGGCCCCCGCCGTGTGCGGACGGATACGTTATGATCATGATCAACTGAGGTGAGCGCTCTTGATTCAGAGTGAGATCGAACATTGAGTGTGTTGATCTAACACTTGTTGACCTAATGCACCTGCATATGTTTGGTGTTCAAATATCCACGCGTGGTCTGGAGGGGTGCGAAGGTCGAAGGTCTGTTCTGCTGTTCTGCGTGGAGTTGTATATAGGATGTGTCGTCTCGCGGTAACTATTACTACAAAATAATCAATAATAATTTATTTTTAAATAGTTGATTGGTAACAATTTAACGTATTGAATATTGGGCATTAATATTTAAAACCTCAGCAGGTGCCATGGTTTCAATGAGTGAATTCCATCTCTCATTTGGGATGTGCAGATAGATAGAGGCACAAGAGACAGATATGTAGGTAAATAGAGACGAAGACAGACCGACAGATAGAGTGAGCTGGAGAGGTAAAGACAGATACTGACTGATGTGAGGGCAAAATAGATCAAATGAGAGAGCAAGGTAGAGAGGGACAGAAAGACGCAGACAGATATCAAGAGGGCAAGATGTAGAGAGCAAGATAAATATATGCCACCAGATATAGAGCGAGACAAATAAACAAAAGGAGGCCAGACACAGAGCGAGACAAATAGAAACGGTTATAGGCTAGATACGGAGCGAGAAAAATAGATACAGGACATCTACGGAGAACGAGAGAAATAGAGACAGATAGAGACTAGATAATGAGACAGATAGAGACCAGATATAGAGAGAGAGGTAAAGACCAGATAGAGAGACAGGTAGAGACCAGACATAGAAACAGAGAGACCAGATATAGAGACAGGTAAAGAGAGACCAGATATCGACACAAATAGAGACCAGATATCGACACAGATAGAGGCCAGATATAGACAGATAGAGAACAGATATACAGACAGATAAAGGCCAGATATAGAGACAGATAGAGGCCAGATATAGAGACAGATAGAGGCCAGATATGGACAGATAGAGGCCAGGTATAGAGACAGAGAGATACCAGATATAGAGACAGATAGAGGCCAGATATAGTCAGATAGAGATCGGATAAAGAGACAGAGAGAGGCCAGATATAGAGACAGATAGAGACCAGATATAGAGACCAGATATAGACCGAGAGAGAACAGATATACAGACAGATAAAGGCCAGATATAGAGACAGATAGAGGCCAGATATAGACATATAGAGGCATGATATAGAGACAGATAGAGACCAGATATAGACAGATAGAGGCCAGATGTAGAAACCGATAGAGGCCAGATATAGAGACCGATAGACGCCAGATACAGAGACAGATAGATACTAGATATCGAGGCAGATAGAGGACAGATATAGAGACAGACAAACGACAAATATAGACAGATATAGAGACAGACAAACGACAAATATAGACTTATATAGGCCAGATATAGAGACGGATAGAGGCCAAATATGGAGACAGATAGAGACCAGATATAGAGACAGATAGAGGCCAGATATAGAGACATATAAACGCCAGATATCGGATGAAAGATTTACAGACAAATAGAGGCCAGATGTAGAGAGAGATAGTGGCCAGATATAGACAGATAGAGACCGGATATAGAGACATATAGAGGCCAGATATAGACAGATAAAAGCCAGATATAGACCAGATAGAGACCAGATATAGAGACCAGATATAGAGACAGATAGAGGCCAGATATAGAGACAGATAGAGGCATGATATAGAGACAGATAGAGACATGATATGGAGACAGATAGAGGCATGATATAGAGACAGATAGATGCCAGATATCGAATGAGAGATATAGTCACAGACAGAGGCCAGATATAGAGACATATAGAGGCCAGATATAGACAGATAAAGGCCAGATATAGACACAGATAGAGGCCAGATATAGAGACAGATAGAGGTCAGATATAGAGACAGATAGAGGTCAGATATAGAGACAGATAGAGGCTAAATATAGAGACCGATAGAGGCCAGATATAGAGACAGATAGAGGCATGATATTGAGACAGATAGAGGCATGATATAGAGAGAGATAGAGGCCAGATATCGAATGAGAGATATAGTCACAGACAGAGGCCAGATATAGAGACATGTAGAGGCCAGATATAGACAGATAAAGGCCAGATATAGAGACAGATAGAGGCCAGATATAGAGACAGATAGAGGTCAGATATAGAGACAGATAGAGGCCAGATATAGAGACAGATAGAGGACCGATATAAAGCCATGTTACAATAAATTATCCCTACCCATGGCCGCGTCTCTGTCGCCAGAGCAGTGCGCCTAGTATGGATGCTACAACGAGCACCGACAGCCCCACCGCCACCCCGATGACATAGATCGGAACTGGAGCCTCCAGGGCGCCCGTTGCCGTGGTGATTTCAGTCGCTTGGCTCGAGGTGGCTGTCACTCCGACATTTTGGTTCCTTACCGATGTCGTAATTTTCGGTTAGTAGGCCATTGTGCTCGCCTTAGTCGACGTAGGTACCCCTGGAATATATTTAAAACACACTATGCAGTTATATTTGGTCTAAACAGGGAACAATGCAAAAGTCAAAATGTAAAATTTCAAAAGTAAAATGATTATTTTTGTCAGAAACGTAATTACAACTAATTGAGTAAAATGAGCATACACATGTCGATCACCTTAGTCTTGCTCCACGCTGGACAGAATACTAAGGAGAATGTCTCTTGCTGAGCTGATAGTTTCGCACGCGTTGACATATTTTGCCCATTGTAACACCTCTCTAAATCTTAAGATGAAAAGATTGTATCGCAAGTGTAATCATCTAATATTTCCGTATTTGTCAATATGTTGCTGGTGTAGCTGTTGCTACTGGCGATGTTGTTAGTGTACCTGTCACTCCCGCTGTCGTAGATGTCGAAAGTCCAGGCGTCGGTACAAACTGCTGCACAAGGAAAGTCTTTATGATCAGAATGTCGATCGTCCAACACATTTTGTTCATTAAATATTTGCATCAATAACCGCCGTAGCAGCGTTACACATACGTTGTTTTATTGTCTTACATCATATAATTGACCTGGAACACGCCGAGCGTTCTAAAGGACTGATGCATACTCCGACAATTGACAATCGCAGTCGATGGTAGGTACTAGTGAGAAGTGCTCGTCTCTAAAACTGAGAAGAAAGTGACATGCTGCTTTGTTTGTCCGACTTGTTTGTCCGACATAACGCACGTGGAAGACCAGTTTTCACCACGTGATTGGATACCATGAACAATAACGTTAGTGAATGTTTGACAGCCTGGATCGGTCTATTACAGCCTAGCCCGCGCATTGCTGGATGCGGCCTTCTCTTTTGTTATATATATAACGGTTGATTTGAAGGTGCAACGTGAGTTAATCTGATTATTGGTCATGCATGATGTTCCGGATATTGTTGATCCCTGGCAGAATATCTCGCAGTCCGGCGGTATCCTTACCTCATCTGAAGATATGAACAAGTAGACAACATTATTACATACATGTCAATTAAAGCCAACATTATACTATACTGTACGTCATTCACTCATACAGTACCGTAACGATGTGGCCCTGAAATATATAGGGCCTTCTATAAAATTGTCTTTACTAGTCTGGAAAAACATGCGAGCTATGAAAAATATTGGTCCATGAGTTAGTCAATGGTTAAGAGTAACTTGAAGAAATAAGACTAAGTTACATACATAAACAATAAGCTATAATGTGTATAATGTCTCAACGTACAGTGAAGCATGCCGTCAGTGACGATACGTTCAGCTAACATTATGAGCATCCCTTCCACTGTGCATGGTAACCAGCCACATATTTTCCATACCATTGTATGATAATCGAGATAGAATTATTGGTATTTACCAGACAGCACACTCTATATATCCCGAGTCGGGAGTCACCCCACACAATGTCCCATAGCGATCAACCAGGCCTGAAATGCACAGTTATCTCTATTTTGCAAGATTCGGGTGTCACCCTAAACAATGTCCCATGGCGTCAGCCAGACCCGAAATGTACATTTTTCTCTATATTCCACGAGTCATATGTCACCTCAGACAACGTCCTATAGCGGTCATCCAGGTCCAAAATGTGCATCTATCTCTATATAACACGAGTGGTGTGTCACACCAAACAATGTCCCATACTGGTCAACCAGGCCTGAAATGTAATCTATCTCTATATACCAGGAGTCGGGTGTCACCCCAAATAATGTCCCATGGCGGTCACCTAGGGCTGAAATGTGCATCTATCTCTATGTACCACTAGTCGCGTGTCATATCAAACAATGTCCCATAGCGGTCAACCAGGCCTAAAGTGTACATCTATCGCTATATAACACGATTCGGATATCACCCACACAATGCCCCCTAACGATCAACCAGGGCTCAGATTTGCATCTATCTCTACACACTACGAGTCTGGTGTCACCTAGGGCTGAAATGTGCATCTATCTCTGTATACTACGAGTCTGGTGTCATCCCAAATAATGTCTCATAGCGGTCAACCAGGCTTGAAGTGTACATCTATCTCTTTACACCACGACTCAGGTGGTCTGGTGGGCTGGTGGTACGATGGCATGTTATTGGGTTGGTGGTACGATGGCTTGCTATGGGGTTGGTGGTACGATGGCTTGTTATGGGGTTGGTTGTACGATGGCTTGTTATGGGGTTGGTGGTACGATGGCTTGTTATGGGGTTGGTGCGATGGCTTGTTATGGGGTTGAGGGTATGATGGTATGTTATGGGGTTGTTTGCACGATGGCATGTAATGGGGTTGGTGCTACGAAGGCATGTTATGGGGTTGGTGGTACGATGGCTTGTTATGGGGTTGGTGGTACGATGGCATGTTATGGGGTTGGTGGTGCGATGGTATGTTATGGGGTTGGTAGTTATATGGCATGCTATGGGGTTGGTTGTACGATGACATGTTATGGGGTTGGGTGTACGATGGCATGTTATGGGGTTGGTGCTACGAAGGCATGTTATGGGGTTGGTGGTGCGATGGCATGTTATGGGGTTGGTTGTACGATGGCATGTTATGGTTTGGTGGTACGATGGTATGTTTTGGGGTTGGTGGTACGATGGTATGTTTTGGGGTTGGTGGTACGATGGTATGTTAGGGGGTTGGTGATACGATGGGCTGTTATGGGCTGGTGGTACATTGGCATATGTTATGGGGCTGGCGGTGCGATGGCATGTTATGGGGTTAGTGGAACGATGGAATGATATGGGGCTTTACCGAGGAACACCCCAAACCCAGCAATGTATTAATTTCTCGCCCCTGCCCCTCTCCCCCGGGAACCGGGCCAATCACCCCCTGGATCAGTGAGGTCACAAGACCCGACGGCTTCAGTGACAGGTCTAGAAATATGCCCCTAATATGAGATATATATATATATATATATACATGTACATATATATTATCAGCCACCGGGAACGGGACAAGATGTTTCCCCCACTTCTCTAAGAACAAAGATATTGTGAAGAAGAGGTTGACCTGTACAGACCGGGCTGTGGATGCAATTATCGCAGCGGGTACCGTCCACATCGTCACCATAGTCCCACGGGATGCAGACCTTGTTGTCTTGGGTAAAAGTGTGGTTAAAGACACAGTTCGGGAACTCGGCGCCAGACCTCTTGTAGTATATGTAGGTTCCTCGCTTATCCAGGAGTTCCTCTTTGAGACACACCACCTATAAATGGACACATATGCCAGGCCAGATGGTGAACGCGAAATAAGAGCAAATAAATTCATATTTAAAGTTGCATATCGAGCTCTTTCCCGCCAAAACTAAGCCCAGGCGACATATATATCACAATTTGCAGAAAACTAGATTGTTTCATTCTATAAATTCAGAAACCTAATAAACTTTCGCCGTTTCGGATGTGATGTGGCAACCGTATTTGACGTATTAAAGATTTTTTGAGCGATTTGGGGTTCAAAATATATAAGTAGTCACCCAGCAATTACGTAGATTTTCTGAATTAAAAAAAGTGCTAAAATCATATTGAAGAGCATTTCTTAATCATGAGCACCACCAAAACGAGTTGGTGAGGCTAAGACGAAAAGGCGTGCGTAACTTACGAGTAGATTATGCATACGGCCACACGGGGAACTTTTGGGTGACTATTTATGCATTATGTACCCGATAATAGCTCGACAAATCTTCCACTTAGCGCCAAGTCTAGTGACGTAGCCTCAGTGGCGATTATGAATGCGGCCTCTGGGCTTTACGGTCGGGTTACTTACGTCTTCGCCAGCACAGGATTGGACGACGGCGCTCGCGTCGCAAGCGCCAGGCGATGTGCTGTGGCACACGTAGCAGCCCGGTAAGGATTTGCCAGGGCAGTCACCACCAGGTCCTGACAAATACAAACAGGACACTCAACAACCTGGCCTCACATATATGAGACCCGAGCAGATATAAACGCGGTTCTATGGGATATCCATACCGTGATGAGCATTCCAAGTATCGAGTTTGTGATGAACGCGGCCAAATATCGACACATGGATGAACACGGCCCAGTATCAATACTTGGATGAACGCCGCCAAGGATTTATATACTACAACTCGGGTGTCACCCAAAACAATGTCCCAGAGTGGCCCACTAGGCCTGGAATGTACATCTATATCTATATACCATGAGTCGGTTGTCACCCTACACAATGTTCCATACTGATGCCCCAAGCCTGAAATGTACATTTATCTCTATATACCACGGGTCGGGTGTCACCAAAAACAATGTCCAATAGCGGTCAACCAGGCCTCAAATGTACATCTATCGTCATATATCTCTATCAGAGCCGAGCTAGATCCTCGAGCGCATTCAGACGGCATGCTTATTGTATCCCGCGCAAAACCACACATAACACAAATGTGATAAAGTAGGTTGCTTCCAATGCCAACTTATGTAATATCCAACATGCTACATTGCAGAAACATAATGTCGCGAGAGGACGCCACCAGTGGATTTTACCAGCTTGTCAGTCAAGTGACAGTGACAGTTCCTTGTTCATTGACCGCCGGCCACCCCCTGGTCGAAGCTATGACATATTACTGCAAGAGAGGCAAATCGTTAAGTGCCTTAAAAATGGTCGAGTTTAGAAATAACAACTTGTGTGTGATATCTAGAGAGCTCGTGCTAACACAGTCACTTTTATATATAAATAGAAAATGTTCTAGGTGCTGCCAAGCTGAACTCGTGGATCTGTGTCTGTGTGCAATAACTGCCAGACTATACATGGTCGCAGAGTTAAAATAGACGCGCCCCCTGGTGAATATGAAACAACATTTAATCTTGAGTGTTTTTTTTCCGGTTTTTTGTTTTGGCCAGTTGTCAGATACATAACGTGCCCGAGTGGCATAGCTACCATTGATGCACATTACGCCGCGCCTCCACATAGGCAATTCCAGATTTGGTTTTTAGTATGCATTACGGTAACCCTGAGCGCCCTCCTCTAGGCGAGCGTATTCACCGGCCTAGAATAAGGAAATAAAAACGAATGAACGATGAACGAATAAAAAAGACGGTGACTCATTCGCCGCATGACTACCTTGCTTTATTACACGGAGAGTCATAAAGAGTCTGCGCTGTTGATTTTTTTGCTGAGGTAAACACTTTGATGTATAATGCTCGCTGACGCGACGCTTATATACAAGCTCCCCGCACGGTGGCGCTACAGAAGCTCCGCTTTTACCGCTGTTGTCGGCCGGGGGCATATTTTAAGATTCTTGAAAAACGGTAAAATCTGCTTCAAACGTTAAAATTCGCAAAATTTATAACTGAGACTGAACTCTTCCTGTCCGTCAACTGATACCGTGTGTTATTAGGCTTAGGCTGGGTCCCCGGCCCCAATTTGTAGAAATGCGCGGCTCCTATAAATTTGCGCAGCGCCGAGTGCGAAAATGCAATGAAAAAGTAGGCGACAACAGAGATATAATGGTGCTCCAGCGAAGTGAGTCGAAGGCATATATGGTTGGTCGGCACCATCAGATAGGTGGACACTGCACATAAGGTGACCTAGGCCATGGCTCCTGAGTAAACGTTTGGTAGTGAGATGTGTGAAGTCAAGGGTGAATACAGATTCCCATGTCACAATTTCACGGGTATCAGAAAACATTTGTTGACGTGGTGAAGTTAGTGCTATCGTTATGTGAATATGATGGACGTATTCCCCCAACGTCTATCCCGCATCAAAAAACGAATTAGGAATGCTGACCGACCTGCTGGAGTATGGAAGCCGCGATTTAAGCCTTGCAGCCAAAGTATTTGAAAAGGTTAACTTTGAGAGAAAACCGTTTGACTTTAGTAGAAACAAATTGTCAACTTACATAGATACCCAAATGATAATGCCTTATGTATAATGGACATAATTCCATATACTCCCATATTTGGGGTAAACATTTATATGTTATCATACAAGTTGTAAACCTCATTAAAGAAATAATGCTTACAGAGAAAACAACGAATAACAGACGTATAATCCCTCACACGGAAATTATGACCCGCCCACCGCCCACGAGGGAGTGGGGAAACATTGATTATATAGTGTTGCACATGGCATGTGTTACTGCCAAGAAAGTGAGGAAAATTCATGTGGTTTTAAATGTAATTACATTTTAAATTTAGATTTAAATTCACTTTCACTCAACAATTTGTCGCTGTATCTCCACTTCGAAAATCTCATTTTAGATTAGTTTCTGTATTAAAACTGCTGTTATGGATATATGTTTACAAGGGACTGCATGTGAGCATACAATACAGAGATCTACCTAATGACCTCAGGCTCATTAAATTGAGCTTAACGACAAGCACTAAACCGAGCTCACAGTACGCCCACTCTACTAAAGGGGTGCATTCGATTCGCTTATTGCGCAGACCACCGCTCTCTCCATTTGCATTTCTTTGGGCCAGACGTGACAAAAGGCGGATGAAGTGAAGGCTATGAAACTCTACCACCTCGCGAAATGGCGTGATCGTGGAGAAATCACGTCACCATCATGGCGACTGCCAGTGGCAGAAGGCGATTAATGGGCAAAATCAGACCAGATAATTTTGAAACTGAAAAAACGTATGAGACGCAGTCTCCCGGGGGGGGGGGGGGCTGTTGCTGGGTTGGGGGGGGGGGGGGGGGCGCGGTAAAGCCCCGCGCCCCTCTCCCCTTCAAAATCAGATCGGAAGGGGGATTTAACCGCCCAAATCCGCTTGGGTTTCCTTTGACCCGTTCTATGTCGCACTGTTTCAGAGCACCACCACCTTCCTCACGATGACAATTTTGAAAATATCCGCTCTGTAGGGGTATCTTTTTCATCCTAAATGTCCGCTCTATAGGGGTATCTCTTTCATTACAAATGTCCGCTCCCTCAAGCATCAAGGGGCACCCACGGGATCCAGGACCCACCCACCCCCACCAGATTTGTATCACAGTGCTTCCCCCACCCACCCCCAGCCGAAATGAATATCGAACAACCCACTCCACAAGACCTCTAGGGCAGCCTTCATTACTTTGTTCACACATAGACATCGTAGGTGGCCCTACGATTATTCTGTCACACCGTTGTTGTCGGCCTAGGGGGCACATTTCAAGATTCTCACAAAACCCATAAATCAGTCATTATTTCTAACGAAAGAAGAATGCAAAACCAAAGCTGCAGACCTCACGTGGGCCTACATAAATACTGCTAGTTACTCCAATGAGTCAGCCGTCAGCCGTGGCACGAATGCGAATGAATGTATTAACTAAGTAGTTTTGTTACCTGTGGAATTCAAAAGGGTAGGCGTGCCGCGTCTGCGGTTAGTGTGTTCATCAGAGCATAACACACAACTTAACGGTTTAGCATTTGTGTTGTTCATTCCTGTATAGATCATGGACTGATACATCTAGACATTGCTCATAACAGCATGCACCACTCACTGTTACTGACACGTTCACGTAACGTCATGCACCAGTCACTGTCACTGATACTTTCACGTAACATCGTTCGCCAGTCACTGTTACTGATACTGTCACGTAACATCATGCACCAGTCACTGTTACTGATACTTGCACGTAACATCATGCACCAGTCACTGTTACTGATACTTGCACGTAACATCATGCACCACTCACTGTTACTGATACTTTTACGTAGCATTATGCACCACTCACTGTTACTGATACTTGCACGTAACATCATGCACCAGTCACTGTTACTGATACAGTCACGTAACATCATGCACCAGTCACTGTTACTGATACTTTCAAGTGACATCATGCACCAGTCACTGTTAGCGATACTTTCACGTAGCATCATGCACCAGTCAATGTTATGATACTGTCACGTAACACCATGCACCAGTCACTGTCACTGATACTTTCACGTAACATCGTTCACCAGTCACTGTTACTGATACTGTCACGTAACATCATGCACCAGTCACTGTTACTGATACTTGCACGTAACATCATGCACCAGTCACTGTTACTGATACTTGCACGTAACATCATGCACCTCTCACTGTTACTGATACTTTTACGTAGCATTATGCACCACTCACTGTTACTGATACTTGCACGTAACATCATGCACCAGTCACTGTTACTAATACTGTCAGGTAACATCATGCACCAGTCACTGTTACTGATACTTTCACGTAACATCATGCACCAGTCACTGTTACTGATACTTGCACGTAACATCATGCACCAGTCACTGTTACTGATACTTGCACGTAACATCATGCACCAGTCACTGTTACTGATACTTGCACGTAACATCATGCACCTCTCACTGTTACTGATACTTTTACGTAGCATTATGCACCACTCACTGTTACTGATACTTGCACGTAACATCATGCACCAGTCACTGTTACTGATACTTGCACGTAACATCATGCACCTCTCACTGTTACTGATACTTTTACGTAGCATCATGCACCAGTCACTGTTACTGACACGTTCACGTAACAGAATGCACCAGTCACTGTTTAAAGCGGTCTGGAAATGGGGTTTCATTGACCAGTATCGAGTTTTCAATATTCTCAGTGTCGAATGTTGATTTATCAAGAAGTTTTATGTCGCTTCTTGGTTGAGTTCAGTGTCTTTTTTTTGCAAAATCTGTGTCGATGTCGCTTTTTCAGATCCTCAGTGTCGGAATTTGCGGGTCATTGTCGAATGTCGGTTTCAAATATGTTTGTGTCGCGTGTCGACATTTACCCCCTCCAGAACCCTGTTAATGAAGGCCCAGCGTGGGGCGTGGTTGTGATAGGAGCGGGGGCATGAAACATTTAAAGAAAAAAATCCCGTTGACAGAATATTTTGTAGCTTGCTGTCTCTTGCGCGGAGGACGAACGCGGGAGGGGCGGTGTCTGTATGTGTACATATCTTGCATTTTTTTTTGTCGGCGTATGACCAAACTGTAAGGAAACGAGATATACAAGTCGTGTGAACCGTGAGAAAAACAGAGACATATAGATGACAGATTTAGAGTGAGAGAATTAGAGACAGACACAGAGATATAGAGAAATAGAGGCCAGGTATAGAGGGCGAGACGGATGGAAGCCAGACACAGAGCGAAAAAATTATAGAGATACAGGGCAGATACGGAGAGCGAGAGAAATGGAGACTGATAGAGACTAGGTATGGAGACAGATACAGGACAGATATAGAGATAGATATAGGCCAGATATAGAGAAAGATAGAGGCCAAATATAGAGACAGATAAAAGGCTGACATAGTGAAAGATAGAGGCCAGGTATGGAGACAGATATGGGTGAGATATAGACAAATAGAGGCCAGATAAAGACAGATAGAGGCCAGATAGAGAGACAGATATATGTCAGATATAGAGACAGATAGAGGGCACATATAGAAACAGAAAAAGGGCCGATATAGGGACAGATAGAGACCAGATATAGAGCCAGATAGAAGCCAGGTATAGAGACAGATAGAGGCCAGTTATGGAGAAAGATATAAGCCAGATATAGAGACAGATAAATGCCAGATATAGAGACAAATAGAGGCTTAATATAGAGACAGATAGAGGCCAGATATAGAGACAGATAGAGGAAAGATATAGAGACAAATAGAGGCTAAATGTAGAGACAAATATAGTGACAGAGGCCAAAAATAGAGATAGATATAGAGAGAGATGGAGGCCGAATATAGAAACAGACATACGCCAGATATAGAGACAGGTAGGGGCCAGATATAGAGACAGACAGAAGCCAGATATAGAGACATATGGAAGCCAGATATAGAGACAGATAGAGGCCACATATAGAGACAGATAGAGCACAATATAGAAGCAGATAAGGGACTGATATAGAGACGGATAGAAACCAGATATAGAGACAGCGAAAAGCCAGATATAGAGACAGATAGATGCCAGATATAGCCAGATAGAGGCCAGATATTGAGACAGATAGAGACAAGATATAGAGACAGATGGAGGCCAGATATAGAGACAGATAGAGGCCAGATATAAAGAGAGATAGAGGACAGATATAGAAGCAGGTAGAGGCTATATATAGCAAAAGATAGAGGCCAGATATAGAGACATATGGAGAGGACAAATAGAGACAGATGAATGCCAGATATAGAGAAAGATAAAAGCCAAATATAGAGATAGATAGAGGCCAGATGTAGAGACAGATAGTGGCTAAATATAGAGACAGATAATAGCCAGATATAGAGACAGATAGAGACCAGATATAGAGACAGATAGAGGCCAGATACGGAAACAGATAGAGGCCAGATATAGAGACAGATAGTGGCTAAATATAGAGACAGATAATAGCCAGATATTGAGACAGATATAGACCAGATATAGAGACAGATAGAGGCCAGATATAGAGACATATAAATGCCAGATATAGAGAAAGATAGAGACCAGGCATAGAGACAGATAGAGGACAGATAAAGAAACAGGTAGAGGCCAGATATAGAGACCGATAGAGGACAGATAGAGGCTACATATAGAGACAAATATAGCAACAGATAGAGGCTCAAGACAGAGACAGATATAGAGACACATAGAGGTTAAATATAGAAACAAATATAGGCCAGATATAGAGACAGATAGGGGACAGATATAGAGACAGATAGAGAACAGGTATAGAGACAGGTAGGGGCCAGATATATAGGCCGATAGAAACCAGACATATAGACAGATAGAGGCCAGACATAGAGACAGATAGAGGTCAGATATAGAAACAGATAGAGGCCAGATATATAGACAGAGGCTAAATATGGAAACAGATAGAGACGAGATAAAGAGACAGATAAATGCCAGAACTAGGGAAAGATAGAAGGTAGATATAGAGATAGATAGAGGCCAGATATAGAGACAGATAGGGGACAGATAGGGGACAGATAGGGGACAGATATAGAGACAGATAGAGGACAGGTATAGAGACAGGTAGGGGCCGGATATATAGACCGATAGAAACCAGACATATAGACAGATAGAGGCCAGACATAGAGACGGATAGAGGTCAGATATAGAAACAGATAGAGGCCAGATATAGAGACAGAGGTTAAATATAGAAACAGATAGAGACGAGATATAGAGACACATAAATGCCAGAACTAGGAAAAGATAGAGGGTAGATATAGAGATAGATAGAGGTCAGATATAGAGACAGATAGTGGCTAAATATTGAGACAGGTAAAGCCAGATATAAAGAGATAGAGACCAGATATAGAGACAGATAGAGGCCAGATATAGACAGATAGCGGACAGATATAGAGACAGATTAATGCCAGATATAGAAACAGATAGAGGCCAGATACAGAGACAGATAGAGGCTGAATATAGAGACAGATATAGTGACAGATAGAGGCTAAATATAGAGACAGATATAGTGACAGATAGAGGCTAAAGATAGAGACAGATATAGAGACAGATAGAGGTTAAATATAGAAAGAGATATAGGCCGGATATAGAGACAGATAAAGGACAGATATAGAGACAGATGGAGGCCAGATATAGAAACAGATAGCGAACAGATATAAAGACAGAAAGAGGCCAGATATAGAGACAGATAGAGGCTAAATATAGAGACAGCTATAATGACAGAGATAGGCTAAATATAGTGACAGGTATAGTGACAGATAGAGGCCAGATACAGAGACAGATAGAGGCTGAATATAGAGACAGATATAGTGACAGATAGAGGCTAAATATAGAGACAGGTATAGTGACAGATAGAGGCTAAAGACAGAGACAGATATAGAGACAGATAGAGGTTAAATATAGACACAGATATAGGCCAGATATAGAAACAGATAGAGGACAGATATAGAGACATATGGAAGCCAGATATAGAGATAGATAGAGGATACATATATAGATATAGGACAGATATAGAAACAGATAGAGACCAGATATAGAGACAGATAGATGCTAGATATAGGGAAAGACAGAGGGTAGATATAGAGATAGATAGAGACCAGATATAGAGACAGATAGACGCCAGATATAGACAGATAGAAACCAGATATAGAGACAGATAGACCCCAGATATAGAAACAGCTAGAGGCCAGATATAGAGACAGATAGCGGATAGATATAGAGACAGATAGAGGCTAAAGATAGAGAGAGATATAGGACGGACATAGAGACAGATAGAGGACAGGTATAGCGACAGGCAGGGGCCAGATATAGAGACAGGTAGAGGCCAGATATAGGGACAGTTAGAGGCCAGATATAGAAAGATAGAGGACAAATATAGAGACAGATACAGGACAGATATAGATCCATGTTACAATAAATTAATCCTACCCATGGCAGCGTCTGTAACGCCAAAGCAGTGCTCCTAGTATGGCTGTTACAATGAGCACCGACACCCCCACCGCCACCCCGATGACATAGATCGGAACTGGAACCTCCATGTCAGTTTCTTGGGTCCCGGTGGCTGTCACTCTGACATTTTGGTTCCCTTCCGATGTCGTAGTTATCGGTTGATAGGCCCTTGTGCTCGACTTAAATATAGAAACAGGTATAGGCCAGATATAGAGACAGATAGAGGACAGATATAGAGACAGATGGAGGCCAGATATAGAGACAGATAGCGAACAGATATAGAGACATTTAGAGGCCAGATATAGAAACAGAAAGAGGCCAGATACATAGAGGCTAAAGATAGAGAGAGATATAGGACGGATATAGAGACAGATAGAGGACAGGTATAGCGACAGGTAGGGGCCAGATATAGAGACAGATAGAAGCCAGACATAGAGACAAATAGAGGCCAGATATAGAGACAGGTAGAGGCCAGATATAGGGACAGTTAGAGGCCAGATATAGAAAGATAGAGAACAGATATAGAGACAGATACAGGACAGATATAGAGACAGATACAGGACAGATATAGATCCATGTTACAATAAATTAATCCTACCCATGGCAGCGTCTGTAACGCCAAAGCAGTGCTCCTAGTATGGCTGTTACAATGAGCACCGACACCCCCACCGCCACCCCGATGACATAGATCGGAAATGGAACCCCCATTTCAGTTCCTTGGGTCCCGGTGGCTGTCACTCTGACATATTGGTTCCCTTCCGATGTCGTAATTATCGGTTGGTAGGCCCTTGTGCTCGACTTAGTCGACGTAGGTACCCCTGGAATATATTTAAACACACCATGCACTTCTATCTGGTCTAGACAGGTAACAATGCAAAAGTCGAAATGTAAAATTTCAATAGTAAAATGATTTTTTTTGTCAGAAACGTAATTGCCATTTATTGAATAAAATAAGTATGCACATTTTGATCATATTAGTCTTGCTCCACGCTGGACGGAATACTAAGGAGAATGTCCCTTGCCGAGCTTTAAGTTTCGCCCGCGCTGACATATTTTGCCCATTTCAACACCCCTCTAAATCTTAGGATGAAAAGCTTGTATCACAAGTGCAATCATTAAATATTTCCATATTTGTCAATATGCTGTTGGTGTACTTGTTGTTACTGACGATGTTGCTAGTGCACCTGTTGTTACTGTCGATGTTGCTGGTGTACCTGGTGTTACTGTCGGTGTTGCTAGTGTACCTGGTGTTACTGACGATGTTGCTAGTGCACCTGTTGTTACTGACGATGTTGCTAGTGTACCTGTTGTTACTGTCGGTGTTGCTAGTGTACCTGGTGTTACTGTCGATGTTGCTAGTGTACCTAGTGTTACTGTCGATGTTGCTGGTGTACCTGGTGTTACTGTCGATGTTGCTGGTGTACCTGGTGTTACTGTCGATGTTGCTGGTGTACCTGGTGTTACTGTCGATGTTGCTGGTGTACTTGTTGTTAATGGCGGGGTAGCTCGAGTCACTCCCGCTGTCGTAGATGCCGAAGGTCCAGGCGTCGCTAGAAACTGCTGCACAAAGAAACCCTTTATGATCCGAATGTCAATCGTAAATGCTGCTCATCCAACACATATTTTTCATTAAATAGTTACATCAAAACCCGTCGTAGCAGTGTTACATGCAACATGTTTTATTGTGTTACATTATATAATTGACCTGGAACACGCCGACCGTTCTAGCAGACCGATCCATACCCCGACACTAAGCCCCGCCCACGCTTGAGTCCTTTTTGTAATGGTGAGTATGAAATTGACAATCACAGCTGATGGTAGGTACAAGTGAGAAGTACTCATCTCTGAAATTGACAAGAAAGTGACATGATACTTTGCTTGTCCGACTTGTTTGTCCGATATAACGCACGTGGAAGACCAGTTTTCACCACGTGATTGGATACAATGAACAATAACGCCAGTGAATGATTGACAGCCTGGATCGGTCTATTACAGCCTAGCCCGCGCATTGCTGGATGCGGCCTTCTCTTTTGTTATATATATAACGTTTGATTTGAAGGTGCAATGTGAGTTAATCTGATTAACGGTCATGCATGATGTTCCCGGTATCGTTGATCCCTGGCAGAATATCTCGCAGTCCGGTGGAATCCTTACCTCGTCTGAAGATATGAACCAGTAGAAAACAATATTACGCCTGTTAATTAAAGCAAATACTATACTACACGGTACGTCTTTTACTCATACAGTACCGTAACGCTGAGGCCTTGAAATATATAGGCCTTTCATAAAATTATCTTTGCTGGTCTTGAAAAACGTGCGAGCTATTAAACATATTGGTCAAGGAGTTAATTCATGGTTAAGAGTAACATGATGAAATAAGATTAAGTTACATACACAAACAATAAGCTATAATGCCTATAATGTCTCCATGCACAGTGAAGCATGCCATCAGTGATGATACTCTCAGCTAACATTATGGGCATCCCTTCCACTGTGCATGGTAACCAGCCACATATTTTCCATACCATTGTATGATAATCGAGTTAGACGTTGTTGGTATTTACCTGACAGCACACTCTATATACCACGAGTCATGTGTCACCCAACACAATGTCCCATACAGCCAACCAGGCCCGAAATGTACACTTATCTCTATTTCACACGATTCGGGTGTCACCCCAAACAACGTCCCATAGGTTTGAAACAGGCCTGAATATGTACATTTATCTCTATATACAAAGAGTCGTGTGTCATCCCACACAATGTCCCTTAGCAGTCAACCAGGCCCAAAATGTACATCCATCGCTATATACCACGAGTCGGGGGTCATCCAAAACAATGTCTCATAGCGGTCATCCAGGCCTGAAATGTACATCTGTCGCTATATACCACGAGTCGGGTATGGTATGGGGTTCGTGGTACGACGGAATGTTATGGCTTGGTGGTACGATGGAATGTTATGGGGTTGGTGGTACGATGGCATGTTATGGGTTGGTAGTTCGACGGAATGTTATGGGGTTGGTGGTACGATGGCATGTTATGGGGTTGGTGGTACGATGGCATGTTATGGGTTGGTAGTTCGACGGAATGTTATGGGGTTGGTGGTACGACGGAATGTTATGGCTTGGTGGTGCGATGGAATGTTATGGGGTTGGTTGTACGATGGCATGTTATGGGGTTGGTGGTGCGATGGCATGTTATGGGGTTGGTGGTGCGATGGAATGTTATGGGGTTGGTAGTTATATGGCATGTTATGGGGTTGGTGATACGATGGCATGTTATGGTGTTGGTAGTGCGATGGCATGTTATAAGGCTGGTGATAGGATGGTATGTTATGAGGCTGGTGCTATGATGGCATGTTACGAGATTGGTGTTACCATGGCATGTTATGGGTTGGTGGTACAATGGAATGACATGGGGCTTTACCGAGGAACCCCTCAAACCCAACAATGTATTACCCCCCCCCCACTCCCCCTCCCCCACGGCTCCAGTGGCAAGTCTAGAAATATGCGCCTAATATGATATATATATATATTTATACATGTACATATATATTATCAACCACCGGGACCGGAACAAAATGTTTTCCCCACTCTGAGAACAAAGAAATTGTGAAGAAGAGGCTGACCTGTACAGACGACAGTGCTGTCGATGCACTTCTCGCAGCGAGTACCGTCCACATAGTCACCATAGTCCCACGGGATGCAGACCTTGTTGTCTTGGATGGAAGTGCTGTTAGACACAGTCTGGGACCTCGGCGCAATACCTCGTGTAGTATATGTAGGTTCCTTGCTTGTCCATGAGTTCCTCTTCGAGACAAACCACCTATAAATGGACACATACGCCAGGCCGGATGGTGAATCTTTCCCGCCAAAACTAGGCCCAAGCGACATATATATCACAATTTGCAGAAAACTCGATTGTTTCATTCTATAAATTCAAAAACCTAATAAACTTTGCCGTTTCGGATATGATGTGGCGAACGTATTTGACGTATTAAAGATTTTTCGAGCGATTTGGGGTTCAAAATACATAAGTAGTCATCCAACAATTAAGTGGATTTTCTGAATTAAAAAAGTGCTAAAATCAGATTAAAGAGGATTTCTTAAACATGAGCACCACCACAACGAGCTGGTAACGATAAGACGAAAATGCACTTTTGGACGACGGCGCTCGCGTCGCAAGCAAAAGGCGATCTGCTGTCGCACACGTAGCAGCCCGGTAAGGATTCACCAGAGCAGTTACCACCAGGTCCCGACAAACACAAACAGGACATTCAACAACCTGGCCTCGCATTATGAGACCCTAGCAGATATAAACGCGGTTCTATCGGATATCCATGCCTTGGTGAGTATTCCAAGTATCGAGTTTGTGATAAACGCGGCCAAATATCGATACCTGGATGAACGCGGCCAAGTATCGATACTTGGATAAACGCGGCCAAGTATCGATACTTGGATGAACGCGGCCAAGTAGCGGAGCCTGGATGAACGCGGCCAAGTAGCGGAACCTGGATGAACGCGGCCAAGTATAGATACCTGGATGAACGCGGCCAAGTATTGATACAGAGATGAACGCGGCCAAATATTGATACCTGGATGAACGCGGCCAAGTATCGATACCTGGATGAACGCGGCCAAGTATCGAAACCTGGATGAACGCGACCAAGTATCGATACCAAGACGAACGCGGCCAAGTATTGATACATGGATGAACGCGGCCAAATATTGATACTTGGATGAACGCGGCCACGTATCGATACCTGGATGAACGCGGCCAAGTATCGATACCAAGATGAACGCGGTCAAGTATTGATACATGGATGAACGCGGCCAAGTACCGATACCTGGAAGAACGCGGCCAAGCATGGATACATGGATGAACGCGGCCAAGTATCGATACCTGGATGAACGCGGCCAACTATCGATACATGGATGAACACAGCCAAGTATCGATACCTTAATGAACGAGGCCAAGTATCGATACATGGATGAACGCGGCCAAGCATCGATACATGGATAAACGCGGCCAAGTATCGATACCTGGATGAATCTGGCCAGGTATCGATACCTGGATGAATGTGGCCAAATATCGATACCTTGATGAACGCGGCCAAATATCGATACCTGGATGAATGTGGCCAGGTATCGATACCTGGATGAATGTGGCCAAGTATCGATACCTGGATGAATGTGGCCAAATATCGATACCTGGATGAACGCGGCCAATATCGATACCTGGATGAACGCGGCCAAATATCGATACCTGGATGAATGTGGCCAGGTATCGATACCTGGATGAATGTGGCCAAGTATCGATACCTGGATGAATGTGGCCAAATATCGATACCTGGATGAACGCGGCCAATATCGATACATGGATGAACGCGGCCAAGTATCGATACATGGAGGAACGCCGCCAAGTATCAATACTTGGATGAACGCCGCCAAGGATTTATATACCTCATGTCGGGTGTCACTCCACACAATTTCCCATAGCGGTCAGCCAGGCCGGAAATGTACATAATATCTCTATATACCACCAGTCGGCGTCACTCCAAACAATGTCCCATACTGATCAATCAGGCCTGAAATGTACATCTATCTCTATATACCACGAGTCAGGTGTCACCCCACACAATGCCCCATACTGATCACCAAGGCTTGAAATGTACATCTATATCTATATACCACGAGTTATGTGTCATCCCAAACAATGTCTCATAGCGGTCAACCAGACTTGAAATGTACATCTATATCTATATACCACGAGTTATGTGTCATCCCAAACAATGTCTCATAGCGGTCAACCAGGCCTGAAATGTACATCTATATCTATATACCACGAGTCTAGTGTCACACCAAACAATGGCCCATAGAGGCCAATCATGCCTGAAATGTAGGTCTATCTCTAGATACCTCGGCTCGGGTGTCACCCCAAACAAAGTCCCAAAGCGGTCACCAGACCTGAAATGTACATCTATCTCTAAATACCACCAGTCGGGTGTTACCCAACAAAATGTCTTACACTGATCAACCAGGCCTGAAATGTACTTCTATCTCTGTATACCACGACTCGGGTGTCACCCCATACAATTTCCCATACTGGTCAATCATATGTGAAATGCACTTCTATATCTTTATACCACGAGTCGAGCGTCACCCCACACAATGTCCCATAGCGGTCAACCAGGCCTGAAATGTGCATCTATCTCCATACCACACGAGTCGGTTGTCACCCCAAACAATGCCCCATACCGGTCAACCAGGCGTGAAATGTGCATCTATCTCTATGTACCACGACTCGGGTGTCACCCCACACAATGTCCCATACTATTCACCAGGCCTGAAATTAAAACTATCCTATTGTCACCCCAAACAAAGTCCCATAGCGGTCAACCCGGCCTGAAATGTACATATATCTCTATATAACGCGAGTCGGGAGTATGTCTCTGACATTTCATAAATATAGTGCGATAATGAAATTAGGTCAAATCAATAAAAATCTTATAAATTATTAAAGGTCTTAAGTGATGCACAATTAAGATGCCACCAGTTTAAACCAATCCAAATTCCGACTCGATATTTCCCTTAGACACCTTTTCAATCTTGGCGCATGATCGTGACTGTTCTGCTTAACTACGCCCTACTTTAATTGTGGGCGTAGCCCTTGCGACGGGTCATGTAACTTGTCCTGGGCAATCCCCACGCACGGGGCGGAGGGGAGGGGGTGGGGCACTACATATAGTTAAAGCGGGTGTCCAACCTAATTTAATCGCGATCGGCACCGAAAGTTTACATCTTAAAGTTAAATTGGCGAGTGTTAACGCTTCGTTTCCGCCGACTGGTAAGGAGAAAAAAATTAAGGCAACCCGCCCCCAGCAATGTCAAGCAGAGCGCCATTTTTCCGGGAGCAGTGACGCGTATTGTGACTATTCATGTGGCACCGCCTTATGTTATCACTCGCGGGGAGAGAGATCAGGGCCGCGATTTACAGATGAACAGCGGCAGTTCCAAGCCGCGCAGTAGAACATGATCTTAGTGTTTAATGGAAATGCACCATCCAAACAAATTGATATACGTCTTGCGACGATAGACTCCACAACAATGCCATGATTGGAGTTAGAATCGCAGCTCTTTATATTAGCGATGATCAGAACGCTTCCCCCCCCCCCTCCACCAGTCCCCTTTCCAAATTCTTAGATCCGCCCCTGACTTTGTCATGTAGTCACAGCGGAGTAACGTTATAACAATCGCCTCCTGATTGGTCAATCGCGGACACACCTCCAAAAAGGGCTGCCGCCTGGGTAGGCGGCGAAATCGTGCCCGGCGGTCACTTCTAAATTGTATTGTGAACTAGAGACAGAACGAATAATTCTGTAATTTGGAGGATAGACAATTGGGTATTATATGAATCGGTAAAGCAGCGTTAGAGGCCAGGCTGGCGGTTCACTTTAAGTAATACATACAGGTGCCGCGCATATGACCGCTTTCTTCGCGGAGAGGGCACGCCTGGCTGCGCCAACAGACGCTATGGATATCTATATAAGGTTGCCGTAGTTATTGCCATAAAAACACGAGGCGCGCATTTGCGGCGTAATCGACGCTTAAACATCAAATATCAAACATTTATATTTATAAAATACTGCGTCTGTGCATGTGCCAAGGTCACACCACATCCCGTGTAATAACACTGCTTAGCACAAGACTTAGCAAGAAACCCTCAACAAATATGTATCGACCTCAACCTCTGCACACAGGAGCGAAATACACCCATCTCCCTGTGAATACAGTGAATTGAATCTGACGCAATGTTTGTACAAATACAAAATGTACCAGGAAGTAATGGGTACCACCATGCAGACGTTACAGTTTAAAGACAGCGTGCATGAGGTCACTTTCATTATGCAAGCCCCGCCCTAAGTTTATCACTATGATGGTCGCATCACCACCACCCCCTCTCCCCCCGCCCCACCCCAACCTCCCACCTCACCCCTCTCTTGTTCGGGTAAACTCAACCCCAATGTACCACGTGTGGAAGTTAAAGGCCGATTTATATCTCTAGACGTCATGACCAAATAAAGACTATGAGCTACGGCGTTTCATTCTCCAGGAGCGGACGAGCTAGGGTACGCCAGCGACAGAACACCTAGGGTACGCCTGCGGCAGAACAGCTAGGGTACGCCAGGGCGGCAAGCAGTTAGGGTAGGCCAGCCCGGCCGCCGGCCTCGCCTCTGCACGCCCTGTGGTGGCTAAAGTCACGGAACGAAAGAAAAGGTCACCGAAGCAAAGAAAAAGTCACCGAAGCAAAGAAAAAGTCACCGAAGCAAAGACAAAGCCAGCGAAGCTGAAGCTGACGTCACGTAATTGCACAAGAAAGGGGCGTGAAACGGATTACACTGACCTGCAGGAAAGGCACCAGGGATTATTTTACACAAGAGTCAAAATGTCACGTGTGTGCTATGCAAGGATCGCCCTGGCTTTCCTGCTGCTGACCAAAGGTGAATACCTTATTAATCTACGGTGTGTCATTAATTTGTCATATCAGTTTTGTTGTTGCTGCTGCTGTTTATTTCGTCTAAAATGTCCCAAAAGATATGCACCTATATGTGTACATGCATATATGCCTACAATAAGGGTAAAACTCAATTGGCAGGGATGGGAGGCGGTAGGCTGTAAAGCGTGCCCGCTTACAGGTAACATCGTAACGTCGCTGTGTGGTTAACGGCTGGTTTATATAGTAAAATATAATAATATATATATATAATACTGACTAAATGTCGGCATTGCGTTAGTATGATATCTTAATGAACGCTTCGTCATACGTAGCAATAAAATATTGCAGTAGACGTGATGCCATACTTACATTTAGTGTTCACAATGTGCAATTTAGCACGTATAGAACAGAAGAAACAGCTTCATATCGTTATATAGTAGGTAACATATCTCAGTTCTTTATTTGACACGATGTTGATCATTACTATCAATTGTATAGTACTGGCCTACTACGGGGGTGGGGGGGGGGGGGGGAGGGTATCAAGTTAATTGACTCATGCGAACCTGTCGCATGTAAAGGGTGTCTTTTCGTGCACATTGGCTCGACCATGGGTCCTAAAAAATTATGCACTTTTGGTACCTGCATGGGTCTACTTTGGGGAGTTGTTGGGAAAAAGTCACTGATGTTGTATTTATTACAGACCGTACATGGATCGAATTATCAAGAACATCATGTCTTATAGCCACTCTCTGTTTATTGATACCTGGATATTTTGAACAGTCTACACCTACAGGACCTGTGTACCGTCTTAACTGACGCAAGGTCAAAAGAGGCAGACCCCAAGCCAATATCTTATATAAAGTATGCAATCCGAAGGATTTTGTTATAGTAGATTTTGCAACTTTCTCAGCCGGTACGTGGATGGGCTCTATTTTTTCACAGTTCTTGGTACTTGAATGGGTAAGATGTTGGGGCTCCCAAAGGCACCTCCTTAAAAAAAAATTGTATCTAGTTTCCCCCCCCCCCCACCCCCGGGGCCTATCTATACCGTTTCATCCGAATGTTCTGGTCGGTTAATGGCGCCCAAGTGCCAATGTTGTTACCCTTTTAAGCGTTTACCCACTTGTAAAGTCGTAAAATTGTATATTATCTTATCTTATCAGCAAGGTCAGGGTTTGCTTGTAAAGTCGTAAAATTGTATATCATCTTATCTTATCAGCAAGGTCAGGGTTTGCTTGTAAAGTCGTAAAATTGTATATTATCTTATCTTATCAGCAAGGTCAAGGGTTGCTTGTAAAGTCGTAAAATTGTATATTATGTTATCTTATCAGCAAGGTCAGGGGTTGCGATCAAACGTGGATCGGTGGTTCGAGCCCTGTTGTGGCCATGTCTGTATGGTCGCAGGGTAAAGATCCCATGTCTTTCTTCGCAAAGAGCAAGGGGTTACCCCCGGGGACATGGCTCCACTCTTCCCTTTCTCCCCTCTCATTGACGCAATATGACCAAAAGTGGTTAAAGTGTCCTGAATATACATCCAACCAACCATGTTTCATGGAAAGCCAGTTCATTGTCCCGGGTTCAGTATAACCTTCATGTGCACAAAAGTAGCCAAGCACATCACTCATAAAGCTCGCCATCTATCCTGGCTTCACATTACTCAAGGCAGCCTATCACACATACCGTAGGTCGGCTCCACACGGGTGACGGAAATGTTTTCAATTCGTTAACATCTGTCAATCTAACACTGAAATTGAAGACACTCAGTTTGATTTGATTTGTTTCGATTTGATTTGATCTGATTTGATCTGATCTGATTCGATTTTATGAGGGCTTAACGGCACTTTCAGCCTGTAAGGCTATATCGGGCCATACCGGTTAAGTTCAATCTAAATAACAACAGTCGATACTAAAACCGTGATACATATAGGCAAGGATTGAACAGATAATCCTTCATATAATGTTAAGAGGACTTACATAAGTAGATCGAGTGACGCACCTTGACCAATTACTGTGGCAAAGCAGTCGACATACAACGACTAAAAAGCTCTCTCCTTACACCACGACGCCCGTGACCTAGTACGCAGCGAACTGGGCTCATGTCCAGTGTGCGCTGCTAGTCTAGCCCGAGCGGTCGGTGCGTGGTTCGAATCCCACCTATGGAAATACCTGTGTTTATGCAGGGTACAGATCCCATGTCTTCTTCGTGAAGAGTAGAGGGTTGTTACTCTCGCATACATGGCTTTTGTCTATCCCGTACCCCATTCCGATTGTCGTGATATGACCTTCTTAGGTTAAAACGCCCAAGCAAAGAATAAATCACGACTATATGGATCCTTTATACCGTGTCGTTATGTCGAGTGTTACTTCAAGGAGTTCATTCAGGTGGTTCTCACGTTCATCTCTACCAGTTTAGCTAATGTTTTTCTCTTCGCGGTCCGGGTTCATGGTGATTTCGTACCAGCAAGGGGATGTAAAAGACCGTAAAAGTAGATTTTTTGTTCAATGGTCCTCATTGAGGAAGAATGTCGTTTTTAGACCCCACTCCTGCTTGTATAAAACATTGGTGGATACCCGCGGTAATTTTCACCCCCCCCCCATCGCAAGTTTTTTAAAGAGCAGAGAGCTCCCCCACCCCTCCACCAGTCCCCTTTCCAAATTCCTAGATCCGCCCCTGACTTTGTCATGTAGTCACAGCGGAGTAACGTTATAACATATTCAACATACACTAAAGTCGCCTTGAGTGCCCCTGGAGCCAGGGAGCCTAACGGCACGTGGATCGGTGATTCGCGCCCCGCTGTGGCCATGCCTGTGTGGTCGCATGATAAAGACCCCATGTCCTTCTTCGTAAAGAGTAGGGGGTTATCCCTGGAGACATGACTCCGCCCTTCCCCTCCTTGTCCCATTGACGCGACATGACCAAAAGTGGTTAAAGCGTCCTGAATATACAACCAACCAACTGAAGTTCAACAGGCTATTATATTCATTCCGTAACTACAAGTGATGACGTCATACCATGACTTGCAGCCGAGGTGCTTCAAGGTTTTGATTGGGTAGTGGCACTTCGGCCTACTAGAAGAAACATACCCTGCTCTCAAGAATAAAAAAAAAAATATTCTCATGGGCATTTGTCGGGGTAGCATATTTATGGAGACAATTCCGGTAGCATTGCTAATGTTCACACACTCAAAGTGGCAAGTATTCGGGTCAAGTCCTGTCAATATTTACATTCCACGATTCTTATGACGAAAATTTTTAATTTTCGTCATATGTCAGTCGGTCGTGTTTGTTTGTCTGTTTCTATGTATGTCTGTTTCACTCAGCACTTTTCCGAAAATTGTAAGTGTCCTGGCGTCCTAATGGCTAAAACGATCATCGATAGATGTTTGTAGCTCATTGCTACACAGTAGGGCTATAACATACTTATTACGCAGGGTTTAATAATGTATCATATTGAGATGCGTCACACTCGTTTTCGCGCAAAATGACGTCATAATTCACCGTGTCCGTATGCTAAAACTAGATGTACATTGTTTTCCCACGTTTTCAATCGTCATCAACCTCCCGAACTTTGTTAAAGGAGTCGATATGACCCATTTAAAAGAAAAACGTTTACCGTCAATGACGTCACGCCTTTTTATATAGCCTCATCATGCACAAACAACACGGCCGATTGACATCCAAATCGCCACGATTGTTCTACTTGAAGGTCTCATGAATACCGAAAGGTCAAAAGGGCGACCGAGCGTTTCAGTTCTGTTTCCATGGCAACGGAACATTTGGGTCCATTATAAACATACGGAGTGTGGTTATTTTGGAAAAAAACGTCAATAATCAGAAAAATATAAAAAAACATGTAATAACCCGAGTTGATAAGTGGTTATATTAGAGAAATAGAAGCCATCTTGAGCATTTTCGCGAACGGCAAATGACTTTATGTCACGTCACGATGACGTATTATTAGATAACAAGTAAAATTCGTAGCGCCATTCATAATGACTCAAGTACTCGCTCTTGAGAAAAAAAATTCATGTTCAATTAAACTCTAATATGGCATTACATTGGCTGGCGGAAAATGCGTCACATGACGTTATCGTCACGTCAGAGGCCCAAACGACGGTTTTACCTCTAATTCTGTTAATATCGGTTAATATAGTGCGCACATTGCTCAAAATAGAGCCTGCGGTGCGCACGTTTTCGGATGAATGCGCTATTTAGCTCAAATTTCCCGTTATACGCGCTGTTTAACCCGAATTGTCCCGTATACGCGCTGTTTATCCAAAATTGCCCCCTATATGCGCATATTCAGCTCAAATCGCCCGTTATATTCGCTATTTAGCATACGTTGCGCGTTACATACGCTTTTTACCCGACAATTACCCGCTACATGTGCAATTTAGTCCAAATTGCCCGTTATACGCGCTGTTTAACCCAACTTGCCCCTTAGATGCCCAGTGTTCGTCACATTTCCTGTTATACTCGCTATTTAGCCCAAATTGCCAGTTATGTGCGATATTTAGCTCAAATTGCCCGCTGAAAGCTCTACTTAGGTCGCATTTTTTTAATTTCGCCAACAGAAAGCTCTATTTTGCAAACCAAAAGCTCCATGTTACCAACAGAAAGCTCTATTTTGCCCACAGAAAGCTCTATTTTGTCAACAGAAAGCTCTATTTGGCATAAGTTGCTATCCCAAACCGCCAGCTATGCTGAATTGCCATCTGAAGGCTATATTTACCCCAACGAAAGCTCTGTTTACCACAAATTGTACATTAAAAGCTCTATTTTTGCCAAATTGTATGTGTAATGGCCTACTTACTTACTATTTACTCACTAAAACTCTATTTTGCCCGCTTAAAACTCTATTTGAATCAAATTTCCAACTGAAGACACTAATTGACCCATCAGATCCCAATTTGACCCCTCAGATCCAGATTTGACCTCTCAGATCCATATTGACCCCTCAAAACAAAAACAAAAACGAGCATTTGTAATACCATCCGCTCAAGCCGCTGACCTAATTCCGAGGCCCCGTGTAGACCTCAAAACGACGCTATCATATTCAATGTAAAGTTCAAGCCAGGGGACCGAGCACATGTACTCAATGTACTGGAATCTAGAAATGACCCTCATTCGTTTAATAATCATCGTGGACGATCGCGGTTTGGATCACCAAGTTCAGAAAGACACGACCTTTGACCCGATTTTCGTCATCATCAGTGTCCCACTGAGTTCTTGTCTATATGGCAATGGCTATAGGCAAAGGTGATCAAGTCCTTGACACTTCAGAATGACCTTGGCGATTGCGCCAGCGGTGGTTGAACCCTAGCTAGCTTATGCCTACATTCTGTCATTGTGGATACACCCTGTTTGCAGGTTCACGACAGGTGGAGTTAGCAAGTCACGATCGCGACCCATCTTAAAAATTATCTTCAAAGAAGGACATGCTGACCGCGTGCCCTTTGTTCAAGGTCTCCAGTATGCCTTCATATTACACACCAACAAATGTCTGCTTTCGTTTCGTTTCACGCTTTGCTCAGGGCAGGGGTCAGGGCGCATATTGGTGGGTTGGTTGTATATTCAGGCCGCTTTGACCAGTTTCGGTCATATCAATGAGAGAAGGAAGGGAGGGTGGAGCCATGTCTCCAGGGGTAACCTCCTACTCTTTGCGAAGAAGGACATGGGATCTTTATTCTGCGACCACACAGACATGGCCACAGCAGGGCGTGAACCACCGATCCACGTGCCGTTAGGCTTTCAGGTGGCCACGGCGCTCAAGGCGACCCACTGAGCTATCGAGGCGGCCCCCAAATCGCGCGAATAGAATCGATGGAATAAGCAAGCTTCCACACACCATGCTGAATCGGCCACAGCCCCCCGGTACCCCTTGCTGAAGTCACCACAGCCCCCCTCTACCCCCTGCTGAAGTCACCACAGCCCCCCTCTACGCCTTGCTGAGGCCGCCACAGCCCCCATCCATCCCTGCTGAAGCCGCCACAGCCCCCCTCTACCCCCTGCTGAGGCCGCCACAGCCCCCCTCTACCCCTTGCTGAAGTCACCACAGCCCCCCGCTACGCTTTGCTGAGGCCGCCACAGCCCCCCTCTACCCCCTGCTGAAGTCACCACAGCCCCCCGCTACTCCATCCACCCCCTGCTGAGGCCGCCACAGCCCCCATCCATCCCTGCTGAGGCCGCCACAGCCCCCTCTACCCCCTGCTGAGGCCGCCACAGCCCCCCTCTACCCCTTGCTGAGGCCACCACAGCCCCCTTCTACCCCTTGCTGAGGCCGCCACAGCCTCCCTCTACCCCCTGCTGAGGCCGCCACAGCCCCCTCTACCCCCTGCTGAGGCCGTCACAGCCCCCCTCTACCCCTTGCTGAGGCCACCACAGCCTCCCTCTACCCCCTGCTGAGGCCGCCACAGCCCCCCTCTACCCCTTGCTGAGGCCGCCACAGCCTCCCTCTACCCCCTGCTGAGGCCGCCACAGCCCCCCTCTACCCCCTGCTGAGGCCACCACAGCCTCCCTCTACCCCCTGCTGAGGCCGCCACAGCCCCCCTCTACCCCTTGCTGAGGCCGCCACAGCCCCCCTCTACCCCTTGGTGAGGCCACCACAGCCTCCCTCTACCCTTTGCTGAGGCCGCCACAGCCTCCCTCTACCCCCTGCTGAGGCCGCCACAGCCCCCCTCTACCCCCTGCTGAGGCTGCCACAGCCCCCCTCTACCCCTTGCTGAGGCCGCCACAGCCCCCCTCTACCCCTTGCTGAGGCCGCCACAGCCCCCCTCTACCCCCTGCTGAAGTCACCACAGCCCCCCGCTACTCCATCCACCCCCTGCTGAGGCCGCCACAGCCCCCCTCTACCCCCTGCTGAGGCCGCCACAGCCCCCCCGCTACACCTTGCTGAGGCCGCCACAGCCTCCCTCTACCCCTTGCTGAGGCCGCCACGGCCCCCATCCAGCCCTGCTGAGGCCGCCACAGCCCCCCCGCTACCCCTTGCTGAGGCCGCCACAGCCCCCCTCTACCCCTTGCTGAGGCCGCCACAGCCCCCTCTACCCCCTGCTGAAGCCACCACAGCCCCCCTCTACCCCTTGCTGAAGCCACCATAGACCCCCTCTACCCCCTGCTGAAGTCACCACAGCCCCCATCCACCCCTGCTGAGGCCGCGACAGCCCCCCTCTACTCCCTGCTGAAGTCACCACAACCCCTCTATACCCCCTCCTGAGGCCGCCACATCCCCCCTCTACCCCCTGCTGAGGCCGCCACAGCCCCCCTCTACCCCCTGCTGAGGCCGCCACAGCCCCCATCCACCCCTGCTGAAGTCACCACAGCCCCCCTCCACCCCTTGCTGAGGCCGCCACAGCCCCCGTCGCTACCCCTTGCTGAGGCCGCCACAGCCCCCATCCACCCCTGCTGAGGCCGCCACAGCCCCCATCTACCCCTGCTGAGGCCGCCACAGTCCCCCCGCTACCCCTTGCTGAAGCCACCACAGGCCCCCTCTACCCCCTGCTGAAGTCACCACAGCCCCCATCCACCCCTGCTGAGGCCGCGACAGCCCCCCTCTACTCCCTGCTGAAGTCACCACAGCCCCCCTCTACCCCCTCCTGAGGCCGCCACAGCCCCCCTCTACCCCCTGCTGAGGCCGCCACAGGCCCCCTCTACCCCTTGCTGAAGTTACCACAGCCCCCCTCCACCCCTTGCTGAGGCCGCCACAGCCCCCCCGCTACCCCTTGCTGAAGCCGCCACAGCCCCCATCCACCCCTGCTGAGGCCGCCACAGCCCCCCTCTACCCCCTGCTGAGGCCGCCACAGCCCCCCTCTACCACTTGCTGAGGCCGCCACAGCCCCCCTCTACCCCCTGCTGAGGCCGCCACAGCACGCCTCTACCCATTGCTGAAGTCACCACAGCCCCCCTCTACCCCTTGCTGAAGTCACCACAGCCCCCCTCTACACCTTGCTGAAGTCACCACAGCCCCCCTCGACCCCTCCACCCTTTGCTGAAGCGGCCACAGGTAATTCAAGATAACAGAGTGCTGGGGGCGTGCCGCAGAAAATGATATCTTCTGGGTACGCCATTCGGTCATAAATTATGCTCTTCTTACCGAGCTGGCATCTGGTAGGGCTCTAATTTCACACAGTTCGTGCTACTTGGATGGGTAAGATTTTGGGGCTCGAAAAGGCCACCGCCTTATAAATGTGAGTGTCTAGTTACCTCCCCCTCTCCCCCTGCCGGGGTGTGTGTGGGGGGCGGGGGGGGGGGGGTAGGTATGAGCACCGCCATCATGAGCTGGTGAGGCTACGACCAAAACGTTCTTTTCGGGCGTAAGTTACTTGTGGTTTACGAAAACTGGCCTTATGCTGCATACACATAGACAATTCGCTATAGAAGGGGATCGGGGCCAAAAGTCCTATATTCTTAATGCTATGATATTAATGCTATGATCTTATTGCTATGTTCCTAATGCTTTATTCTAAGTCCTACAGTCTTAAACTTACCTCCTTAATTCTTAATTTTAAGCGCTATATCCGTAACTATCACTTTTAACTGATGGGTTAAAAAAGATCGTTACTTGGTTATATTGCGCTATTTATATGGCTAACCTGCAAATATTACTCTGTTTATCAACATTTTACGTAGTAAATCAAATAAGTATGTAGAACAAGTAACCAAGCATAAAGCACATACAACTAACCAACTTAGCACGAAGCAGAAAACATGAAACACTAGGAACTAAGCAGGAAGCATAAACAACTAGGAATCTAAGGAGATTGGGTTCACTTGTATTTCAATTGCTAAATTACAACGCTAGATTGCGCTGTCATTTTGGTGATTGGGTGTCCGTAACGAAAATAAAACACTCCCTAAGACAAATCACCCGCGTTTGTTGAGTAGTTCTGTCGGAGCAACTGCAAAATATGCACACAAATGTCTGTATATTGTATTAATTGTCCCTTTGGCCACCTGTGAGAATAACAGCACGTGAATCGATGCACATGGTTCGAACCCAGCTGTGGTCATGTCTATGTGATCGCATTTCTATTATTCTATGATTAATTAAAAACATTGTATGATACCACATTACCGGTTTTGTGGCGTCCGTTTTTCAAACCAGCCAATCAGCGTGCTGTATGTATTATCTACCTTCAGGCTCAGGGACGCCGGTGACCTATGGCGATCACGTGCAGAATGCCACGCATGAATTCCCGCCCAGCGCCGGTACCTTTATCCTCCACGATGTCTACACTCGCGGCACGCTATACGCCATAGAGGCTGACGTCACAGCTACTACAGGACCAATCATCTTTCAAGTTTGGGAGAGGCTAGATTCCTGTGGACAGGAGTTCAAACGAAAGAAAGAATGGAAAGTGACCCCTAAAGAAAGCGGGAAGATGAAGGCAAGAATTAATTACTTTTTATGTTTCTTCAAGTACAAACCTGATGATCATGTGAGTGACGTCATCAAGATGATCTTGACACAACAATGGCAGACCCGGAGGGATGGGGGTGGGATGTTGGGAAAATCCGTCCCAATACAAGCGGCTTCCCCCTTTTCAAGATTCTGGACCGGCCCAAATTCGACACTATGCTCCCCCTTCTTGAAATCCTAGATCTGCCCCTGCATATAGTAGACGATGTGACAATGTGACCAGGTTCAGGGATACCCAACAACTGTCCATCACGTAAATTACATATAATGCTTTTTTATATGTTATGCTTATATATATTTTTTATTTTGACAATCAAGACCCAATTACAAAAAAATTATTATTCATTTCTCAGACAGTTGCATGTTAGCCGTTTAAGAATATTTGCTGTCAATCTGGTTAGGAAGTACCAAAACTCTCCTTGGGGTAAATTTCACATATATAGAATCTATGTTAGAACATTTTAGAAGCTCCCCTCCCCACTCCCATCCTTAATATGAAAATTTCGATATGTTAATTTAATAGCCGTGCCTCCTTGTGTGTCGATTTCACTTCATATTAACCAATATATGAGATTTATATATCACTCAGAGGCGGATCCAGGGGGTGGGGGGTGGGGTAAGGGGTATCATGAGTTCTGTGGTGTCCGAGGATAAACACGCTTGCCATATCACAGCCGAAACGGGGATGTTTATCAGGTTTCTAAATATATAGAATGAAACAATCGAGTATCTCGCCTGGGCTTAATATTGACTCGCTTCACCCAGCTAGGTGTCACTGTGTAATCAGACGAGCCGAGCTGAGCTGAGCTGAGACGAGCTAGCTGATGTTGTTAGAAGTTGCAAATTTTATGACAGACAATGGAATGCATAAGGGAATGTTAAGCTCCACGGAGGGTGAGGGTGTATTAGATCAGAAAGTTCAAAATGCTTGGCAATTTAACATTTATCAATTGCATATATTTCTTGTGCCACCTTTTAACGCGGGACCGCGTGACATTGGTCATGCCATTGATACTGAAGGCGTCACATATATGTTTAATGATGCAGGATGAATCCTATTACAAAAGACATGGCAAGACAAAGACAAGCAGAAATGTTAAATCCCTAATATTGCTTTTTATGGGCCTTGTTTTCAGGGAAGTTAAACGGGATGACTTGACCCTTGTGTGGGGATTTTGAAGACAAGACTTTTCAAATGTCTAGTTCTTCCACGACTTGCCCCCCTCGTCCCCCCAGCCCCCCCCCTGGGGCTTCACATTGAATGGTGCATTAGCTGATCGGTCGTTTGTCATTTTAAGGTCAAACCGTTGTTTCCCTAATGCGCTATTAGTAATGCAGTGCAATTACTACAATAGTCGATTTCCTGTGTCCAAACATGGAAAACGAACCACGCAAATCCTGCGCAGAACCAATCCCTTGTTACAACAATTTTATAAGTACGTTAAAGAACGCGTTGTCGTAGATTCCCCAAATAAAGCACTCCAGCTCGTTCTTTAACTAGTACATCAAGGCTAACTGAGATATGGACCCCCTGCCACCCGCTGATCTTCAATGACCCCCTCCCCCACTTTCAACTTCTTAGATTCGTCCCAGAATAACTGAAAGTTCTGCTTGCAGTTTGAGCTGACGAATTGTCAACGGGTGGATGAGAATCACTTCTTGGCCATCAAGATAAGTAATAATAAGACCTGGCCGGTGAAAGGTGCCCCGAGAAACTTCAGCGTCTGGGCTCAGACAGACGGGGAGACATACCGAGCGGGGCCCACTGAGCTATTCAGGGGAAGCCAGCAGTTCTTTTGGTATTCTTTGGTCTTCAGCGTTTACAAAGGTAAGCACACGTATTAAATATAGCTTTATATTATTTTCTGTTAAGCTAAGGCCTCCCTTTCGTTGCGAAAATGTGCTTTGCGTTAAATACACAACTGTGCACTTAAAAAATGTGCTTGGAGGCTTTCTGGGGATAGCCTCTGGCGTCAGTGATAACCCGTTAGGAAATATACGCGTTATGAAATAGATCGTAATTTCAGACGGTCAACATGGCAGCTATGCCCGAATTTTGATGACGTAGTACACAACAAAGTTACATTAGACGCGAAATACACCAATACACCAATCTGGAAACTGTCCTTAAAAATGTTATTCGTGTGTTGTATACTATCTTTTTTGTCTTTATTCTATAAGGACTTAAATACACAAGTTTGACACATTATTTATTAGAGTGGGGAGGGGGGGGGGGGCTGTATGAATATCATTAGATGAATTTCTAAGTGGTGTCCAAATTTTGACTTTCACTTCGATCAGCTTAGTTTAGTTGACTTTAGTTTAATTGTGTGTTTAGTTGACGTTTTAGTTGTCTGTTTAAAATATATTCTTCTATGTTTTAGGTCCGAGAGACGACAATGGGAGTTGGTGTCCTACGATAAAGGTGGGTATTAATGTCACTTACTTGAAGCTATCCAAATATAGAGCAGACGCATGGCTAAATATTACTTAATCATACAACCATACGTGGCTAAATATTACCTAATATTACAACGATGCATGCGTAAATCATTTAACTAGTTATATGCATGCATTACTTGAATTTACGCATAAATAAATGACTTAAATGGTTACGTTAATGAACTATTTAAATGTGTCAGATTTACATGTGCGCATGCGTTTTTCTTTACTCCACTATGAGGCCACATTGACGCCACATTGACCCCACATTGACGCTACATTGACACCACATTGAGGCCCAATTGACGCCATTGGCGCCAGATTGACGCCACATTTACGCTACATTGACGCCACGTGGACGCCGAATTTACGCCACATTGACGCCCCATTGACGCCGCATTGATGCCACATTGACGCCGCATTGACACCACATTGACGCGACATTGACGTAGCATTGATGCCACATTAACGCCGCATTGACGCGACATTGACGCGACATTGACGCCGAAATTGCGCCACAATGATGCCGAATTTACGCTACATAGCAAGTCGCCAGATTGACGCCATATTACGCCATATCACGCCATATCGACCTCATCTCTGCAGTGACAGTTTCCGACTTATTAACGCCATATATTAACAACATTTGGTGAATAACTATAGAGCACTCCGTGGTTCGTTGTAGCTGTTAATTAATCGATTAACTCATGTCCATAAAACCGTGGGTTTTAATTTGCAGGATGTTACAACAGAAGCACCAACTTATCCCTATATGGAGACCACTGGCAACACAAGCAAGGGAGCGGCAAACGATATCACTACAACTGCAACATCTTATCTAGAAATAACAAGCCAAAGCACTGCAGGCAAAAGTACACTCGGTTCAGCAAGTATATTCACAAGCCAGCACATATCAACAGAACATCCATCTGAAAGAACAACGGGAACAACTAAATCAGATCAAACAACCAACGATGAATCAACGACAGGGGCCCAAGAAACGAAACCTGGTTCAACGGCACTTGGGTCAACGGAACCTGGGTCAACGGCACCAGGCTCAACGGAACCTGGGTCAACGACACCTGGGTCAACGACATCTGGGTCAACAACACTTGGGTCAACGGCTCCTGGATCAACGGCTCCTGGGTCAATGGTACCTCGGTCAACTAAATACGAGTCAACGACCTCTGAGTCAACGGCACCTGAGTCAACGGCACCTGAATCAACGGTACCTGGGTCAACGACACCTGGGTCAACGGCACCTGACTCAGCTACATATGGGTCAAAGACATCTGGGCCAACGACATCTGGGACAACGACACCTGGGCCAACGGCACCTGGGTCAACAGTCGCTGACTTAACTACATCTGATTCAACAGTACCTGGATCAACGATACCTGAGTCAACGACACGTAAGTCAACGACACCTGGGTCAACGGCATCTAGGTCAACGACACCTGGGTCCACGGCAGCCGAGTCAACGGCACCTGGATCAACGGCACCTGGATCAACGGCACCTGAATCATCGGCACCTAGGTTAACGGTACCTGAGTCAACGGTGCCTGGGTCCACTACATCTGAGTCACTGACACTTGCATTTACTTCAGTTGACTCTACGGCACCTGACTCAACTACATCCAAATCAACGGCACCTGGACCAACAAAACCCGGGCCTACGGCACCTGGGTCAACGGTAGCTGACTTAGCTACATCTGAGTCAAAGGCTCCTGAGTCAACGGCACCTGGGTCAACGACACCTGACTCAACGGCACCAGACTTAACTACATCTGGGTCAACGGGACCTGGGTCAACGGCACCTGGGTCAATGACACCTGGGTCAAACTTACCTGGGTCTACGATACCTGGGTCAACGACACCTGGGTCAACGACACTTGGGTCAACGACACCTGAGTCTACGGTACCGGAGTCAACGGTACCTGGGTCAACGGCACCTGGGTCAACGGCACCTGGGTCAACGAAACCTGGGTCAACGGTACCTGGGTCAACGGTACCTGACTCAGCTACACCTGGGTCAAAGACACCTGGGCCACCAACATCTCGGCCAACGACACCTGGGCCAACGGGACCTGGGTCAACGATGCTTGGGTCAAAGACACCTGAGCCAACGGTACCTAGATCAACGGCCACACCCGGGTCAACGGCACCTGGGTCAACGACACCTGGGCCAACGACACCTGGGCCAACGAAACATGGGCTAACGAAACCTGGGTCACCGGTAGCTGACTTAGCTACATCTGAGTCAACGGCACGTGGGTCAACGGCACCTGACTCAACGGCACCAGGTTACAAGACACTTAGGTCAACGGTACCTGAGTCGACGGCAGCTGGGTCAACGGCATCTGTGTCAACGACACCTGGACCAACGGCACCTGGGTCAACGACACCTGGGTCAACGGCAGTTGAGTCAACGACACCTGAGCCAACGGCACATGGGACAACGGCACCTGGAATACCTTCACCTGTTTCAACGACACCTGGGCCAAGGACACCTGGGCCAACGAAACATGGGCCAACGAAACATGGGTCAACGGTAGCTGACTTAGCTACATTTGAGTCAACGGCACGTGGGTCAACGGCACCTGACTCAACTACATCTGAGTCAACACCAGTTGAGTCAACGGCACCTGGTTCGACGGCACCTGGCTCAACGGCACCTGGGTCAACGGTGCCTGTGTCCACTACATCTGAGTCACTGACACTTGCATTTACTTCAGTTGACTCGACGGCACGTGACGCAACTACATCTGAATCAACGGCACCTGGCCGAACGAAACCTGGGCCAACGGCACTAGGGTCAACGGCACCTGAGTCGACGGCAGCTGGGTCAACGGCACCTGACTCAACTACACCTGGGTCAAAGACACCTGAACCAACGACATCTAGGCCAACGACATCAAGGCCAACGATACCTGGGTCAACGATGCCTGGGTCAACGACACGTAAGTCATCTACACCTGGATCAACGGCACCTGGATCAACGGTGCCTGGGTCCACTACATCTGAGTCACTGACACCTGCATTTACTTCAGTTGACTCGACGGCACCTGACTCAACTACATCTGAATCAACGACACCTTACCCAACGAAACCTGGGCCAACGGCACCTGGGTCAACGGTAGCTGTCTTATCTACGTCTGATTCAACGGCACCTGGGTTAACGTTACCTGGGTCAACGGTACCTGGGTCAACGATACATGGGTCAACGATACCTGGGTCAACGACACGTAAGTCAACGACACCTGGGTCAACGGTATTTGGGTCAACGACACCTGGGTCCACGGCAACTGAGTCGACGGCACCTGGGTCAACGGCACCTGGATCAACGGCACCTGGATCAACGGCACCTGAATCAACGGCACCTGGGTCAACGGTGCCTGGGTCAACGGTGCCTGGATCCACTGCATCTGAGTCACTCACACTTGCATTTACTTCATTTGACTCGACGGCACCTGACTCAACTGCATCTGAATCAACGGCACCTGGCCCAACGAAACCTGGGCCAACGGCACCTGGGCCAACGACACCTGGGCCAACGGCACCTGGGTCAACGGTCGCTGACTTAACTACATCTGATTCAACGGCACCTGGATCAACGTTACTTGGGTCAACGATACCTGGGGCAGCGACACGTAAGTCAACGACACCTGGGTCAACGGCGTCTCGGTCAACGGCACCTGGGTCAACGTTACCTGGGTCAACGGTGCCTGGGTCCACTACATCTGAGTCACTGACACCTGCATTTACTTCAGTTGACACGACGGCACCTGACTCCGCTACGTCTGAATCAACGGCACCTGGCCCAACGAAACCTGAGCCAACGGCACCTGGGTCAACGGTAGCTGACTTAGCTACATCAGATTCTACGGTACCTGGGTCAACGGTCGCTGACTTAACTACATCTGATTCAACGGCACCTGGGTCAACGTTACCTGGGTCAACGGCACCTGGATCAACGGCACCTAAACCAACGGCAACTGGGTCAACGGTACCTGGGTCAACGGTGCCTGGGTCCACTACATCTGAGTCACTGACACCTGCATTTACTTCAGTTGACACGACGGCACCTGACTCCGCTACGTCTGAATCAACGGCACCTGGCCCAACGAAACCTGGGCCAACGGCACCTGGGTCAACGGTAGCTGACTTAGCTACATCTGATTCTACGGTACCTGGGTCAACGGTCGCTGACTTAACTACATCTGATTCAACGGCACCTGGGTCAACGTTACCTGGGTCAACGGCACCTGGATCAACGGCACCTAAACCAACGGCAACTGGGTCAACGGTACCTGGGTCAACGGTGCCTGGGTCCACTACATCTGAGTCACTGACACCTGCATTTACTTCAGTTGACACGACGGCACCTGACTCCGCTACGTCCGAATCAACGGCACCTGGCCCAACGAAACCTGGGCCAACGGCGCCTGGGTCAACGGTAGCTGACTTAGCTACATCTGATTCTACGGTACCTGGGTCAACGGTCGCTGACTTAACTACATCTGATTCAACGGCACCTGGGTCAACATTACCTGGGTCAACGGCACCTGGATCAACGGCACCTAAACCAACGGCAACTGGGTCAACGGTACCTGGGTCAACGGTGCCTGGGTCCACTACATCTGAGTCACTGACACTTGCATTTACTTCAGTTGACACGACGGCACCTGACTCCGCTACGTCTGAATCAACGGCACCTGGCCCAACGAAACCTGGGCCAACGGCACCTGGGTCAACGGTAGCTGACTTAGCTACATCAGATTCTACGGTACCTGGGTCAACGGTCGCTGACTTAACTACATCTGATTCAACGGCACCTGGGTCAACGTTACCTGGGTCAACGGCACCTGGATCAACGGCACCTAAACCAACGGCAACTGGGTCAACGGTACCTGGGTCAACGGTGCCTGGGTCCACTACATCTGAGTCACTGACACCTGCATTTACTTCAGTTGACACGACGGCACCTGACTCCGCTACGTCTGAATCAACGGCACCTGGCCCAACGAAACCTGGGCCAACGGCACCTGGGTCAACGGTAGCTGACTTAGCTACATCTGATTCTACGGTACCTGGGTCAACGGTCGCTGACTTAACTACATCTGATTCAACGGTACCTGGGTCAACGTTACCTGGGTCAACGGCACCTGGATCAACGGCACCTAAACCAACGGCAACTGGGTCAACGGTACCTGGGTCAACGGTGCCTGGGTCCACTACATCTGAGTCACTGACACCTGCATTTACTTCAGTTGACACGACGGCACCTGACTCCGCTACGTCTGAATCAACGGCACCTGGCCCAACGAAACCTGGGCCAACGGCACCTGGGTCAACGGTAGCTGAGTTAGCTACATCTGAGTCAACGGCACCTGACTCAACGGCACCTGACTCAGCGGCACCTGTCTTAACTACATCTGAGTCAACGGCATCTGGGTCAACGGCACCTGGTTCAACGGCACTTGGGTCAACGGCTGCTGGGTCCACGGAACCTGGGCCAACGGCACCTGACTCAACTACACCTGGGTCAAAGACACCTGGGCCAAGGACATCTGGGCCAACGACACCTAGGCCAACGGCACCTGGGTCAACGGTCGCTGACTTAACTACATCTGATTCAACGGCACCTGGGTCAACGTCACCTGGGTCCACGGCATCTGGGTCAACTGCTCCTGGGTCAACGGCACCTGGGACAACAGCACCTGGATCAACGGCGCCTGGATCAACGGCACCTGGATCAACGGCACCTGAGTCAACGGCACCTGGGTCAACGGTACCTGGGTCAACCGTGCCTGGGTCCACTACATCTGAGTCACTGACACTTGCATTTACTTCAGTTGAATCGACGGCACCTGACTCAACTACATCTGAATCAACGGCACCTGGCCCAACGAAACCTGGGCCAACGGCACCTGGGTCAACGGTAGCTGACTTAGCTACATCTGAGTCAACGGCACCTGACTCAACGGCACCTGACTTAACTACATCTGATTCAACGGCATCTGGGTCAACGGCACCTGGATCGACAGCACCTGGGTCAACGGCGCCTAGGTCAACGGCACTTGGGTCAACGGCACCTGTGTCAACGGCAACTTGGTCAACGACACCTGACTCTAATACATCTGAGTCCACGGCACCTGGGTCAACGTTATTTGGGTCAACTGTACCTGGATCAACGCCCACACCTGGGTCAACAGCACCTGGGTCAACGGTAGCTGACCTAGCTACATCTGAGTCAACGGCACCTGGGTCAACGGCACCTGACTCAACGGTACCTGACTCCACGGCACCTGACTTAACTACATCTGAGTCAACTATATCTGAGTCAACGATACCTGGGTCAACGGCTTCGGCGTCAACGCCATCTAGGTCAACGATACCTGGGTTCACTACATCTGAGTCACTGACACCTGCATTTACTTCAGTTGGCTCGACGGCACCTGACTCAACTACATCTGAATCAACGGCACCTGGCCCAACGAAACCTGGGCCAACGGCACTTGGGTCAACGGTAGCTGGCTTAGCTACATCTGAGTCAACGGCACCTGGGTCAACGAAACCTGGGCCAAAGGCACCTGGGTCAACGATAGCTGACTTAGCTACGTCTGAGTCAACGGCACCTGACTCAACGGCACCTGACTCAACGGCACCTGACTCAACGGCACCTGACTCAACGGCACCTGACTTAACTACATCTGAGTCAACGGCATCTGGGTCAACGGCACCTGGATCGACGGCTCCTCGGTCAACGGCGCCTGGGTCAAGGGCACCTGGGTCAACGGCACCTGGGTCAACGGCACCTGGGTCAACGACACCTGACTCTACTACATCTGGGCCAACGGCACCTGCGTCAACGGCACCTGATTTAGCTACATCTGAGTCAACGGCACCTGGGTCAACGGCACCTGGGTCAACGACACCTGACTCAACTACACCTGGGTCAAAGACACCTGAGCCAAGGACATCTGGGCCAACGACACCTGGGCCAACGGCACCTCGGTCTACGGTCGCTGACTTAACTACATCTGATTCAACGGCACCTGGGTCAACGTTACCTGGGTCAACGTCACCTGGGTCAACGGCATCTGGGTCAACGACACCTGGGTCCACGGCACCTGGGTCAACAGCACCTGGATCAACGGCACCTGGATCAACGGCACCTGGATCAACGGCACCTGAGTCAACGGCACCTGGGTCAACGGTACCTGGGTCAACGGTGCCTGGGTCCACTACATCTGAGTCACTGACACTTGCATTTACTTCAGTTGACTCGACGGCACCTGACTCAACTACATCTGAATCAACGACACCTGGCCCAACGAAACCTGAACCAACGGCACCTGGGCCAACGGTAGCTGACTTAGCTACATCTGAGTCAACGGCACCTGGGTCAACGGCACCTGACTCAACGGCACCTGACTCAACGGCACCTGACTTAACTAAATCTGGGTCAACGGCACCTAGATCGACGGCATCTGGGTCAACGACACCTGGGTCAACGGCACCTGGGTCAACAGCAACTGGATCAACGGCACCTGGATCAACGGCGCCTGGATCAACGGCACCTGGATCAACGGCACCTGAGACAACGGCACCTGGGTCAACGGTACCTGGGTCAACGGTGCCTGGGTCCACTACATCTGAGTATCTCACACCTGCAGTTACTTCAGTTGACGCGACGGCACCTGACTCAACTACATCTGAATCAACGGCACCTGGCCCAACGAAACCTGGGCCAAAGGCACCTGGGTCAACGGTAGCTGACTTAGCTACATCTGAGTCAACGTCATCTGACTCAACAGCACCTGACTCAACGGCACCTGACTCCACGGCACCTGACTTAACTACATCTGAGTCAACGGCATCTGGGTCAACGGCACCTGGATCGACGGCACCTGGGTCAACGGCGCCTGGGTCAACGGCACTTGGGTCAACGGCACCTGGGTTACCGGCACCTTGGTCAACGGTACCTGGGTCAACGGTGCCTGGGTCCAGTATATCTGAGTCACTCACACTTGCAGTTACTTCAGTTAACGCGGCGGAACCTGACTCAACCACATCTGAATCAACGGCACCTGGCCCAACGAAACCTGGGCTAAAGGCACCTGGGTCAACGGTAGCTGACTTAGCTACATCTGAGTTAACGGCACCTGACTCAACAGCACCTGACTCAACGGCACCTGACTTAACTACATCTGAGCGAACGGCATCTGGATCGACGTCACCTGGGTCAACGGCGCCTGGGTCTACGGCACCTGGGGCAACGGCACCTGGGTCCACGCCACCTGGGTCAACAACACCTGACTCTACTACATCTGGGCCAACGGCACCTGGGCCAACAGTAGCTGACTTAGCTACATCTGAGTCAACGGCACCTGGGTCAACGGCACCTGACTCAACGGCACCTGACTCAACGGCACCTGACTTAACTAAATCTGGGTCAACGGCACCTGGATCGACGGCATCTGGGTCAACGACACCTGGCTCAACGGCACCTGGGTCAACAGCACCTGGATCAACGACACCTGGATCAACGGCGCCTGGATCAACGGCACCTGGATCAACGGCACCTGAGTCAAAGGCACCTGGGTCAACGGTACCTGGGTCAACGGTGCCTGGGTCCACTACATCTGAGTATCTCACACTTGCAGTTACTTCAGTTGACGCGACGGCACCTGACTCAACTACATCTGAATCAACGGCACCTGGCCCAACGAAACCTGGGCCAAAGGCACCTGGGTCAACGGTAGCTGACTTAGCTACATCTGAGTCAACGTCATCTGACTCAACGGCACCTGACTTAACTACATCTGAGTCAACGGCATCTGGGTCAACGGCACCTGGATTGACGGCACCTGGGTCAACGGCACCTGACTCAACAGCACCTGACTCAACGGCACTTGACTCAACGGCACCTGACTCAACGGCACCTGACTTAACTACATCTGAGTCAACGGCATCTGGGTCCACGGCTGCTGGGTCCACAGAACCTGGGTCAATGGCACCTGACTCAACTACACCTGAGTCAAAGACACCTGGGTCAACGGTAGCTGACTTAGCTACATCTGAGTCAACGGCACCTGACTCAACGGCACCTGACTCAACGGCACCTGACTCAACGGCACCTGACTTAACTACATCTGGTTCAACGGCATCTGGGTCAACGGCACCTGGGTCAACGGCGCCTGGGTCCACAGCACCTGGATCAACGGCGCCTGGGTCAACGGTGCCTGGATTAACGGCATCTGGGTCAACGACACCTGGGTCCACGGCATCTGGGTCAACGGCTCTTGGGTCAACGGCACCTGGGTCAACAGCGCCTGGATCAACGGCGCCTGACTTAACTACATCTGAATCAACGGCATCTGGGTCAACGGCTGCTGGGTCCACGGAACCTTGGTCAACGGCACCTGACTCAACTACACCTGGGTCAAAGACACCTGGGCCAAAGACATCTGGGCCAGCGACACCTGGGCCAACGGCACCTGGGTCAACGGTCGCTGACTTAACTACATCTGATTCAACGGCATCTGGGTCAACGGCACCTGGATCGACAGCCCCTGGGTCAACGGCGCCTAGGTCAACGGCACTTGGGTCAACGGCACCTGTGTCAACGGCAACTTGGTCAACGACACCTGACTCTAATACATCTGAGTCCACGGCACCTGGGTCAACGTTATTTGGGTCAACTGTACCTGGATCAACGCCCACACCTGGGTCAACAGCACCTGGGTCAACGGTAGCTGACCTAGCTACATCTGAGTCAACGGCACCTGGGTCAACGGCACCTGACTCAACGGTACCTGACTCCACGGCACCTGACTTAACTACATCTGAGTCAACTATATCTGAGTCAACGATATCTGGGTCAACGGCTTCGGCGTCAACGCCATCTAGGTCAACGATACCTGGGTTCACTACATCTGAGTCACTGACACCTGCATTGACTTCAGTTGGCTCGACGGCACCTGACTCAACTACATCTGAATCAACGGCACCTGGCCCAACGAAACCTGGGCCAACGGAACTTGGGTCAACGGTAGCTGGCTTAGCTACATCTGAGTCAACGGCACCTGGGTCAACGGGACCTGACTCAACGGCACCTGACTTAAATACATCTGAGTCAACACCAGTTGAGTCAACGGCACCTGGTTCAACGGCACCTGGGTCAACGGCACCTGAGTCGACGGAAGCTGGGTCAACGGCACCTGACTCAACTACATCTGGGTCAACGGCATCTGTGTCAACGGCACCTGGGTCAACAACATCAGGGTCAACGGCACCTGACTCAACTACAACTGGGTCAAAGACACCTGGGCCAACGACATCTGGGCCAACGACAACTGGGCCAACGGCACCTGGGTCAACGGTCGCTGACTTAACTACATCTGATTCAACGGCACCTGTGTCAACGTTACCTGAGTCAACGGTACCTGGGTCAACGATACCTGGGTCAACGAGACCTAAGTCAACGACACCTGGGTCAACGGCACCTGGGTCAAGAGCATCTGGATCAACGACACCAGAATCAACTACATCTGAATCAACGGCACCTGGCCCAACGAAACCTGGACCAACGGCACCTGGGTCAACGGTAGCTGACTTAGCTACATCTGAGTCAACAGCACCTGGGTCAACGGCACCTGACTCAACGGCACCTGACTCAACGGCACCTGACTCATCGGCACCTGATTTAACTACATCTGGTTCAACCGCATCTGGGTCAACGGCACCTGGATCGACGGCATCTGGGTCAACGACACCTAAGTCCACGGCATCTGGGTCTCCTGGGTCAACGGCACTTGGGTCAACAGCATCTGGATCAACGGCACCTGGATCAACGGCACCTGGATCAACGGCACCTGAGTCAACGGCACCTGGATCAACGGTACCTGGGTCAACGGTGCCTGGGTCCACTACATCTGAGTCACTGACACTTGCAGTTACTTTAGTTGACGCGACGGCACCTGACTCAACTACATCTGAATCAACGGCACCTGGCCCAACGAAACCTGGGCCAAAGGCACCTGGGTCAACGATAGCTGACTTAGCTACGTCTGAGTCAACGGCACCTGACTCAACGGCACCTGACTCAACGGCACCTGACTCAACGGCACCTGACTCAACGGCACCTGACTTAACTACATCTGAGTCAACGGCATCTGGGTCAACGGCACCTGGATCGACGGCTCCTCGGTCAACGGCGCCTGGGTCAAGGGCACCTGGGTCAACGGCACCTGGGTCAACGGCACCTGGGTCAACGACACCTGACTCTACTACATCTGGGCCAACGGCACCTGCGTCAACGGCACCTGATTTAGCTACATCTGAGTCAACGGCACCTGGGTCAACGGCACCTGGGTCAACGACACCTGACTCAACTACACCTGGGTCAAAGACACCTGAGCCAAGGACATCTGGGCCAACGACACCTGGGCCAACGGCACCTCGGTCTACGGTCGCTGACTTAACTACATCTGATTCAACGGCACCTGGGTCAACGTTACCTGGGTCAACGTCACCTGGGTCAACGGCATCTGGGTCAACGACACCTGGGTCCACGGCACCTGGGTCAACAGCACCTGGATCAACGGCACCTGGATCAACGGCACCTGGATCAACGGCACCTGAGTCAACGGCACCTGGGTCAACGGTACCTGGGTCAACGGTGCCTGGGTCCACTACATCTGAGTCACTGACACTTGCATTTACTTCAGTTGACTCGACGGCACCTGACTCAACTACATCTGAATCAACGACACCTGGCCCAACGAAACCTGAACCAACGGCACCTGGGCCAACGGTAGCTGACTTAGCTACATCTGAGTCAACGGCACCTGGGTCAACGGCACCTGACTCAACGGCACCTGACTCAACGGCACCTGACTTAACTAAATCTGGGTCAACGGCACCTAGATCGACGGCATCTGGGTCAACGACACCTGGGTCAACGGCACCTGGGTCAACAGCAACTGGATCAACGGCACCTGGATCAACGGCGCCTGGATCAACGGCACCTGGATCAACGGCACCTGAGACAACGGCACCTGGGTCAACGGTACCTGGGTCAACGGTGCCTGGGTCCACTACATCTGAGTATCTCACACTTGCAGTTACTTCAGTTGACGCGACGGCACCTGACTCAACTACATCTGAATCAACGGCACCTGGCCCAACGAAACCTGGGCCAAAGGCACCTGGGTCAACGGTAGCTGACTTAGCTACATCTGAGTCAACGTCATCTGACTCAACAGCACCTGACTCAACGGCACCTGACTCCACGGCACCTGACTTAACTACATCTGAGTCAACGGCATCTGGGTCAACGGCACCTGGATCGACGGCACCTGGGTCAACGGCGCCTGGGTCAACGGCACTTGGGTCAACGGCACCTGGGTTACCGGCACCTTGGTCAACGGTACCTGGGTCAACGGTGCCTGGGTCCAGTATATCTGAGTCACTCACACTTGCAGTTACTTCAGTTAACGCGGCGGAACCTGACTCAACCACATCTGAATCAACGGCACCTGGCCCAACGAAACCTGGGCCAAAGGCACCTGGGTCAACGGTAGCTGACTTAGCTACATCTGAGTCAACGGCACCTGACTCAACAGCACCTGACTCAACGGCACCTGACTTAACTACATCTGAGCGAACGGCATCTGGATCGACGTCACCTGGGTCAACGGCGCCTGGGTCAACGGCACCTGGGTCAACGGCACCTGGGTCCACGCCACCTGGGTCAACAACACCTGACTCTACTACATCTGGGCCAACGGCACCTGGGCCAACAGTAGCTGACTTAGCTACATCTGAGTCAACGGCACCTGGGTCAACGGCACCTGACTCAACGGCACCTGACTCAACGGCACCTGACTTAACTAAATCTGGGTCAACGGCACCTGGATCGACGGCATCTGGGTCAACGACACCTGGCTCAACGGCACCTGGGTCAACAGCACCTGGATCAACGACACCTGGATCAACGGCGCCTGGATCAACGGCACCTGGATCAACGGCACCTGAGTCAAAGGCACCTGGGTCAACGGTACCTGGGTCAACGGTGCCTGGGTCCACTACATCTGAGTATCTCACACTTGCAGTTACTTCAGTTGACGCGACGGCACCTGACTCAACTACATCTGAATCAACGGCACCTGGCCCAACGAAACCTGGGCCAAAGGCACCTGGGTCAACGGTAGCTGACTTAGCTACATCTGAGTCAACGTCATCTGACTCAACGGCACCTGACTTAACTACATCTGAGTCAACGGCATCTGGGTCAACGGCACCTGGATTGACGGCACCTGGGTCAACGGCACCTGACTCAACAGCACCTGACTCAACGGCACTTGACTCAACGGCACCTGACTCAACGGCACCTGACTTAACTACATCTGAGTCAACGGCATCTGGGTCCACGGCTGCTGGGTCCACAGAACCTGGGTCAATGGCACCTGACTCAACTACACCTGAGTCAAAGACACCTGGGTCAACGGTAGCTGACTTAGCTACATCTGAGTCAACGGCACCTGACTCAACGGCACCTGACTCAACGGCACCTGACTCAACGGCACCTGACTTAACTACATCTGGTTCAACGGCATCTGGGTCAACGGCACCTGGGTCAACGGCGCCTGGGTCCACAGCACCTGGATCAACGGCGCCTGGGTCAACGGTGCCTGGATTAACGGCATCTGGGTCAACGACACCTGGGTCCACGGCATCTGGGTCAACGGCTCTTGGGTCAACGGCACCTGGGTCAACAGCGCCTGGATCAACGGCGCCTGACTTAACTACATCTGAATCAACGGCATCTGGGTCAACGGCTGCTGGGTCCACGGAACCTTGGTCAACGGCACCTGACTCAACTACACCTGGGTCAAAGACACCTGGGCCAAGGACATCTGGGCCAGCGACACCTGGGCCAACGGCACCTGGGTCAACGGTCGCTGACTTAACTACATCTGATTCAACGGCACCTGGGTCAACGTTACCTGGGTCAACAGCGCCTGGATCAACGGCACCTGGATCAACGGCACCTGAGTCAACGGCACCTGGGTCAACGGTACCTGGCTCAACGGTGCCTGGGTCCACTACATCTGAGCCACTGACACTAGCATTTACTTCAGTTGACTCGACGGCACCTGACTCACCAACATCTGAATCAACGGCACCTGGCCCAACGAAACCTGGGCCAAAGGCACCTGGGTCAACGGTAGCTGACTTAGCTACATCTGAGTCAACGGCACCTGGGTCAACGGCACCTGACTCAACGGCACCTGACTTAACTACATCTGGTTCAACGACATCTGGGTCAACGGCACCTGGATCGACGGCATCTGGGTCAACGGCTCCTGGGTCAACGGCACCTGGGTCAACAGCACCTGGATCAACGGCGGCTGGATCAACGGCACCTGAATCAATGGCACCTGAGTCAATGGCACCTGGGTCAACGGTACCTTGGTCAACGGTACCTGGGTCCACTACATCTAAGTCACTCACACTTGCAGTTACTTTAGTTGACGCGACGGCACTTGACTCAACTACATCTGAATCAACGGCACCTGGCCGAACGAAACCTGGGCCAACGGCACCTGGGTCAAGGACACCTGACTCTACTACATCTGGGCCAACGGCACCTGGGTCAACAGTAGCTGACTTAGCTACATCTGAGTTAACAGCATCTGGGTCAACGGCACCTGACTCAACGGCACCTGACTCAACGGCACCTGACTTAACTACATCTGGGTCAACGGCATCTGGGTCAACGGCTGCTGGGTCCACGAAACCTGGGTCAACGGCACCTGACTCAACTATACCTGGGTCAAAGACACCTGGGCCAAGGACATCTGGGCCAACGACACCTGGGCCAACGGTAGCTGACTTAGCTACATCTGAGTCAACGGCACCTGACTCAACGGCACCTGACTCAACTGCATCTGAGTCAGCGGCTCCTGAGACAACGTCACCTGAGACAACGGCACCTGAAATATCGGCACCTGAGTCAACGGCACCTCGGTCAACATCATCTGGATCGACGGCACCTGGGTCAAGGGCACCTGGATCGACGACATCTAGGTCAAGGGTACCTGAGTCGACAGCACCTGGGTCAACGGCACCTGGATCAAAGACACCTGGGTCAAGGGTACCTGAGTCGACGGCACCTGGGTCAACGACACTTGCGTCAACGACAACTGAGTCAATGACATCTGGGCCCACGAAACCTGAGCCAACGGCACCTTGGTCAACGGTAGCTAACTTAACTACATCTGAGTCAACGGCACCTGGGTCAACAACACTTGGGTCACCGACACCTGGGTCGACGGCACCTGGGTCAACGGCACCTGGGTCAACGACAGTTAAGTCGACGCCGACTAACAGCGGTAAGAATACCTTGTATACATATGTTCGTGCTTTCCTTGGGAACGACCAGCCTGTAATAAGGTGACTGGATCAAGGTTCTGTTCCAAGCATGACCAATCCTATATCTCGTGCTTGATTGGTTGGTTTTGTCATATCATGGGCCAAGGTCAAGGTCGAAAGACGCCATATTAGGGGAAGGTGTGAGGGTGCTCGAATAAATGGATTTTTGGTGAGTAATAATACATGAATAATACATCCCACTTTTCCCTCTCTTCTACCTCCTTGCTTGCACGGCTATTGACTTTGTTATAATAATGTACTGTGGAACCCCGCTTTAAGACCACCCCGGTAATATGACCACCTCGGTGATATGACCACCCCGCCATTAAGGCCACCGTTTCCCGGTCCCGAATTGCTGCCTATACTTTGACATTGGCCTGAACCCCGCTTATGCGACCACCCCCGGCATTAAGACCACCATGCCATCAATATTGCGGTACTAGAGTTCTTCATTTACAGTGTGACGTCATCTTGTCTAAGGCATTTATTGCAGCGGTTGACTTGTTTATCCTTCTCGATTGTGAAATAATTTGTATCAAGTTGCTTTCACCGCAGATGATGCCACAACAATGACGACTATTTCGCCATCGCCTGAGCCCCCATTTAAGGTTGCCATGATTATCACGACCACTATCGCCGTTGTGGCGGTCGTTGCCCTAATTGCGGTCCTAGTCGGGCAAAAATACAAGCAAAGAATAAATTCCATGGAGATGTGAGTGTTTCATATTCTTTAGTATATTCTTTAGTATATTCTTTAGTACATGCCTATTATTTAGTTCATGTATATTCTTCAGTACATGTATATTCTTTAGTACCTGTATATTCTTTAGTACATGTATATTCTTTAGTATATGTCTTAGTATATTTAGTATTCTTAAGAATACTTCAGTATTATATATTAAGCATATGTAATGGTAACAATCAATTTCGAAATCTAAGCCTTAAATCCCGTTCATGTAAAAAGTGAATGAATTAACTTTTAAATACCATGAGAATTGTAGACGCGCTTACAGATCACACGTTACGATGATCAGCGACACGTTGTCAAGAATTATCTAACCGACACGCTTACGCTCAGTAGATATTCTCAGGGTTTTATTAATCTATTGATCATTTCAACATTGACTGACTTCATGGTTTACTTTACATCTACTTTACTATTTTTGTTACTTGTTTTATCTACAATCTCACACCGCTCCCCCAAGGAACCCGATATACCATATGGAAACGATCGATCGGCCGCCGTCCATGCCTATTGCGACGACGGTCCCCGGCGAAGGTGATGCCAGTAGAATTGAAAGCTGCACCACGGGATATAGCTACTACGACTACATTCGGCGTTTGGTTTCGTCAAGCCCGCGCCAGAGCTCCCTCATCACCAGATTCCGCGGCCCTACCGTGTACGGTTATGATCCGTTTGATTGGCACTGCTGAGCGGAAGGAGCCTCCATTACAGCCTAGATGGAGGTTTGTGTTGTGGCAATTGCACCATTATAGTCTAGATTGAGGCACGTGTTGTGCCAATTGTACCATTACAGTCTGGTTTGATGTCTGTGTTGTGCCAATTGCACCATTACAGTTTGGATTGAGATAGTTTGTGCCATGGTATCATTACAATTTGTGTTGCAAAGTGTTGGCTTGTGTCGCCGTCATCACCAGGCCTATAGAATGTGGTGTGACTTTTGTGCCAACGTCACCATTATGGTCTGGAATGAGGTTGCGTCTGTGCATATATCACCTTTGTCGAGTTTGGAGTCAGGATGTCTTTGTTTGTGCCATGACACCATTATAGAGTCTGGAATGAGGTTGTGTTGTGCAGATGTCACCATTTTTTTAGTCTGGAGTGCGGTTGTGTTTGTCTGTACCAATTGTACCTTTTTAACTGTCTGTTAACGTCACAATTGCAATCTATATATGTATATTCCGAATATTCTAATCAACGCAATAACGATGACGTGGCTGGGTCAAAAAAACTTTCTGTTAAAAGAACACCATATCGCATTATGTGTGAATTAATACAAGCAAAAACTGTGATAATAATATCCCGTGACTAGTTTGCAGGTTTGAGTGATATAAACATAATATTAATGCGTACAGGATAAGCACAAGCTCTTTAAACTGTGATTTCATTTGTAGAATTTCGCCGATCATAGTACAAGTCTGTTTGCACCTTTTAGTAGTAGCAACATGATATTTATGCATGCAGGATAAACACACGGTCGTTAAAGGGGAAGGGAATAGATAGAAACAATATTCTCTGCGGTATTATAATGAATCATACTATTTTTTGGCGAAAACTATATATTTTTAGGTATAATGATAGCTTAAAGACGGGACCATTTTTAGGTATAATGATAGCTTAAAGACGGGACTATTTTTTTGCTGTGTGTAGGGCGTTATGAGGCCTCCGCGCACTGACGTCACGTAAAGTAGTGGTGATTTATCCGCGATCCAGAGCGTATGGCGAACTCTAGCGTATCAGGCGTTACAGAGGTATCCCGGGGGGGGGGGGGGCGCACTGTTATATGTTATAATAATCTGGTGGGGGGGGGGATTCCGCGGGTGCCCATTGAAGCGAAATATAGACGTTGGAAGATAGTGTTGACAGTGATAGGTGCACTGAACAAGTCCGCTCTCCTACTGCCTATGCTTTTGAGATGTTTATATACATGTACACACCTTTTGAGAAATATATAAATTGCTAGATCATATAAATCATTAAATAGAATGTCTGGGATTTTATTTATTTAGTTTATTACTATAATCAGATCATATATTAGAATTCAAGTTATATTTGTCAAAACAAATGTGATGATTACAGAAACGTGGATATGCAGAACTACATAGTTAACGAAATCTATAATATATAACTAATGACAACGAATTCTGACAAAAGAAATATGAGTATAATTCACAAGAGTACTTAACATGAACAAACCTTGAAACTATGTATATTTAAGTTACTAGATAACATACATAATTTATCAAAATGACACAAACAGGACTGGCATAGACATGTAAAGCCAATGCCATGTATTCTGCAATGCTACAGATTCTATAATCCAACATTATTCCTATACTTATCAACAATATATATTTCCAATTAGTTATATCAATCATTAGCTTTTAATTTAATACTGCTAGACCATTGGCTAATTGATATATACATGAATTTACCGGTACATGTGTGTATCCATTTACATGGCCATATCATGCAACATGGGTTAGGCTATCTAAACAAAATGCTACTAACAGTTAACCTTCATAAGAGGAGAGGGCCATATCTATAAATTTGAACAATTAATTATATGTAATATACTGAATCAAAAATGTCTTATTTATAAAGCCTATTGTTGAAATTGTTTTTCAAAACATAAATACGATTTTTTGATTAGACTACCTAAAGTTAAAGCTATTTGGGTACACGCACTACATAGCCATTAACATGTATTCCTGAATGCCACAAATTCTATAATCAATTAAATTAATACTTTACTTATCCACTCTATAGGTATCTTAAGTTTGTATCTAATATATTGTCAAAGAAATCAGAATTGTGAAGCTTATAACTCCTACATATATTGCATGAGATTATATATGACATATGGACATATGACAACTATATTTATGAAGCTATACAATTGATCATCCAGAACTGGCATATATTAATATATGAATATTCACAGATAAATATAAGCCATGGCTATAACAGTAATATTGTGATGACAGGAACATTTATGTTAAATTAAATATTTTACTTTCCTAGGAAAAATTGATTTCATTGAATACTTTGCTACAAACTAAATAGGCAATTTTTAAACCTGGCAGAGTTTGCTGGCGGGTCTGTTTCTTCCAGTTGATAACTGCAAATACTGAAAGCACTGCTGTACCTTGCTGCAGTTGTTAGTTTGTTTGTTTTCTCCAAAACAAACCGACCATCACTGCCGAAACTGCCTTTAGTTACAAAGTCAGAATCCAGAAAGTGGACGCTGCACAGTCTCGAGCGAAGTGGGGGATCAGCAACGTTCGTCACAGTGGCATGTATGCACTCTTTCCGGAGCTTGAGATCAGTCGGTAATGTGTGAAGACGTTTCCACTGACATTTATAATACCAACTAGTACATCATGATGCCATACAATGCGATCCCACAAACGATGTGTTTGATTTTTCGTTTCGGACGGCCTGGTTTCTCCTGCATGATTCCGCCATGTTTACATGATCCAGGATTTGTATACTCAATCCCGTGACGTCATGCATCCGGGTGACCCACAACTGAAGAGCCAATGGCCGCGCCCGTATTCTTGCGGGGGAATTTTGAACTCTGTCATGTTACCAGGACGCCCAGAAGGCAGTTTTATTAAGAAAAGATTTGACGCTTCTAATTTATGTTCATTTATAATCACCCAATGTGTCCCAGAGTTCAGTTTTCCATTAAATTGTGGCTTCATTTGTAAAATTTCGCCAACCTTAATATCACAAGTCAGTCTTGTACTTTTCGTTAGTTTGAGTGATATAAACATATTACTCATGCGTAAAGGATAAACACACGCTCATTAAACTGTGATTTTATTTGTGGAATTTCGCTGATCATAATATTCCGTCTGTTTTGCATATTTCATTGGTAGCAACATAATACTCATGCGTACAGGATAATGACACGGGCATTGTGGGCCATCAAGTGTGAAGAAAAAGTCGGTAGTCTAGCCGAATCACGTATCTGGTCTACGGGCGATCTGGGACTGCATCTTGAAGTGATGCCTCACGTGGATACTATGTAATACAATAATATCGCGTTGATTGCAGCACAATTGTCCCGTATCCTGAGTGTCTAGGCGGTGGTGAGGCGAGCGCAGGAAAGTTTGTGTCAGATACTCTGAGCGCGAGAAGCAATTCCATATGTATTTAGTCCCACAAACTGTAGTAGATTTCGCAGTCTGAGGTCACGAATCGCGTTTTTAGGAGTAGCCAGGCTCAATATGCATTTACTCCCACAAACTGTAGTAAATTTCACCTTCAGAGGTTACAAACCATGTTTTAGCAGTAATCATGTGCAATATGCATTTACTCCCACAAACTTTAGTAAATTTCACCTTCAAAGGTTACAAATCGCGCTTTTAGCTGTAGCCATGTGCAATCTGCATTTTCTGCCAGAAACTGTAGCAAATTTATCCTTAGACGTTACATGGTGCGATATGAGATTCTAGCACAGTCCTGGTGACAATCCATTGGGTGCGATTTTTTTATTCTGCATATCTTATGTATAGTTCTTCGGGCTACTTATGTGGGCTAGTCCTTCGGGATATTTCAAATCGATGATGCCATTGGCCGATTCGTTGGCATGGTTATCGTTTTTTGTTATTTGTATCGTTCCAAGAGGGAAAGTAGGCCCGAGTGGTTGGATTTAAATCTACCTTATATGTGTTAGCATTACCATTGTTTTAATGGCATACAACTGCCAAATTCGTCAATTGTCGTAGTAACGCAGAGACAAAAGTTTTATTTGTGGAGATTATTTATTTTGCAGCAACTTGCTTTTCATTGTAGCTATGCGTACTGTGTTGATACTTGATTTGTTTTTATTATGTACCATGCTGCCTACATTTGCCAATAAAGACATTATTTTTATTTTTGATCTCTGAAGCCGTAAATGACTATTTACTTCCAGCGAGTTGATTATAAACCGAACATATGTCTTATACATATATAAGGAATTCCTCTTAGCGCCAATTCACTAGTCTATGGTAACGACCCACCCCCCTTGAACTTGAGCATACACTTTAAAAATAGGACTTTCTAACGAAATATATAGGAGATTGCATATGCAACCCAGAGGCGGATCCAAGGAGGGGGGGGGGGGGCGGGTCGTTACCATAGAGTAGTGAACTGGCGCTATATTTCCCCAACCCTGCCCCCCTGTCGCAAGTTTTTTAGACATCCCCTCCCCCCGGTCGGAAGCAGCCCGCCTTTCAAAAATTCTAGATTCGCTCGACAAATCTTCCACTTAGCGCTAAGTCCAGTGGCGTAGCCTAAGTGGCGATTATGAATACGGCCCCTGGCCACGGCCGTTAGAGCGATGGCTATATTGATCTCAACGCAGCGGTTCGTGTTTTATTAACATCACACGCAGATGAAGATGTTTTGGAGCTTCATCGTGTATACAAACATTTGCGAAATCGTAGAAATTGTTTTCTGTACGTTGATGCCACAACTGTTCAGCCGCGAGAGTCCCCAGCGACCGGGTCCAACACTTCCAGTGTCGTGCCTCTCGTAAATTGCATCAGTCTGTGTCAATTGGTGTTTTAGGGTACCTGTTTGTACACACGAGCCAGACGGTGGTCACTAATCTCCTGGGGTAATGGGATTAATCAAAAGTAAGGCAATCCCCATATTGGGCGCATTTCTTTGGTAGCACGGTATACCCCTGACGTAACCTGCATACGCACATTACGCATCAGTATACACCCAACACTTCATTCGTACGGGTTGGGTGCGTATAGCCCCAGATCTGTGGCTGTAGGACACGTAAAAGTCTGAAAGGTCCCGTCCACTGTAAACTGTCAGATTTTCGCCCGTCCTGCAGCCACAGAACTGGGGCTCGAGTGCGCACCCATTCAATCGGCATGCCGATTGCATCCCGGGAGATGACTGGGGAAGAAGATGGCGGCTGATTGAAAGGTGACAAGAGTAAGTTCATTCCAGTGCCCCTACGTGCACCGGACATGAACGGTATGTGCATTTCATTGGAATATTTATATCCCTATCGGCACACCCGGAAGTTGTCTCTCACGTGTTGCGGGTACCGGGCGATATACCGATCCTGGCCCAAAGAAATGCGACCATTCGGAACAGGTATCCGTTGAGGTATCCGTTGAGGTATCCGTTGAGGTATCATAACATGATACGTTATGATCATGATCAACTGAGGTGAGCGCTCTTGATTCAGAGTGAGATCGAAGATTGAGTGTGTTGATCTAACAATTGCTGATCTAATGCACCTGAATATGTTTGGTCTTCAAATATCGACGCGTGGTCTGGAGGGGTGCGAAAGTCGAAGGTCTGTTCTGCTTCTAAATTCATCAAAAGGCTAATGGAATAAATTTCACAGCAAAAATCGCCCCAACCACCCAAACAAAATAGTTTCTTCCTGTGGCACAAAGACGGAATTAGCAGACATTGCAAGCGTATAATATTTCTTGGCTTTTATTAATAAAAGACTTACATCGATAGCTCAATATGGAAATATGTGCTTGCCATCCACGCTCTCCTGTGCTAGCACGCTGACACCCGTATCACGAGGTTGACATTTGAGCTTCGATGCTGCTGTACAGTGGCATATTTTGCCCATGAGGTGTATCGTATTCGATACTTTTTCGAGTTCAAGTCAATCGAAAGGGACAATCAAAATCTCGGTGTGAAAGTAGATCGGATTGCGATGTTCTATGACGTACTTCTCTTCCCTCTAGAAATGAAGTTAGAAAGTTATGAGAGTCACCGAGACTATTGCCCAGACTTAATACTTGGGTAATATAACTGGAATGTTAATGATTAAACACGAGAGAATAATAAGAGATTGTGTTAGCGTGTCTACAACTGTTGCAGGTAACAATTAATGCGTATTACTTTATATGTACATTTAATAGTATAGTTTTACAGTGGCACAACTTCTATGATCTATATTATAAGTTTACAAAAGTCGTTTTGTCACTTATATTAAGAAGTATTGGTCTCTATTGAATATTATAAAGTATTATTGTTGAGAAACATTTGCCGTGGGAAGGTAACAATAAGGGTTTGACTTGCGATAATAATAGCCACAATAGTAGGGTTGACACAGACAACTGTTGCGCATAAAAGTATGTTTCCGAGGATCGCCTTCAGGATAGTCTTATTTCACAATTATATGAGCATTAGTTGGGGAGAGGGTGGGGAAGGGGGGGGGGGGGGGGGCAAGGGGGTCGTGTTCACGAACATTATACTAAGCACTTTCGGTTCTGGTTTAAACCGAGACCTAACGACAGGTCATCAGTGCGACGACTGCGATAAGATCTGTCGGTCACAGATAGGCATATTCAGTCATAAGCGCAAATGCCGCGAAGCACATCTCATTACTTAACACCGAAACAAAACTGCAAATCCATCCGTCTTTCGCAGACGAACGGATGGCAACCAAGCACAAGACTGCTCAAGACTGGGTACGAAAAAAACGCCTTAAAGGAGATATCGCAAATATATCGAGGAATTCTCAGACTATTATACCGGATCGCGTTAAAGAGGAAAAGGGTTTTCGCGTTGAACCAGGAATGGCATGGATAACGTTCAATCGTAAATCTCCAAGAATTTCTAGATGTTAATCGCGGAGATGGGAAAAAGTATTCCCATCCCTCTACTTGGGTGGTGTACATATATCTTAAACAGGCGCGGTTTCAGGTCGATAAGTGATCAGATTCTTCTCGATGACGAGGATCAGGGAAGTTCGCCTTGACAATTCACGTAATTCTATGAGAAACTTTCCCAGTTCTCGAATAATAACATTTGCCATTCAGGAGGGAAATTCAGGTCATTTTATGTGAAACATCCCAGTTCTCGAAAATTACATTTGCCATTCAGGAGTGAATTTTACACTGTTCCCACATAACGTAAAATTAAGAAGACCGATCACGAGGAACATAAATAACCCTTAGTTGTGAACGACTGAGAACAGACTGTTTCATTTACAAAAAGTAGTATTTACTCGTGTGGATTTGATGAGTTTCAATGGTGATATTATGCTAGATCGTCAATCTATGTGCTGCTTGTTACCAACTTAAAGGGCACATGTTAACGCTATTCCTGTGGTATGCGGTTGGAAGTTAGAATGTTGCCCATTACATTACATAATGACGATGACATTTCTAGGTGTATAACGTTACACATGTTAACTCTTCCGGCTCCGGGGAATACCAAGAAAAAGACTGGCGGGTGGACCACCGTCAAGTGACTGGAGCTATATGGGATATGGGAAACTTGGTGCCCACGTGTCTGGATCAGTGACGTCACGGTCTCGTTCCCGGATTGTCGCGACAGCGGACCCAGGTATGCGGTCATACGTGGACTCACGCATGGAATCCATGGGGATTCCTCTGCCGTTGTTCGTGGAGTTGTAAATGGGATTGGTCGTCTCGCGGTAACTATTCCTACAAAAGAATCAATAAATTTATTTTTAAATAGTTGATTTATAACAATTTAACTTATTGAATATGGGGCGTTAATAATTAAAACCTCAGCAGGTGCCATGGTTTCAATCAGTGAATTCCATCTCTCATTCGGGTTGTGCCGATAGATAGAGGCAAAAGAGACAATAGAGACGAAGACAGATCGACAGGTAGAGTCAGCTAGAGAAGTAAAGACTGACACTGACTGATGGGAAGGCAAGATAGATCAAGACAAGAATTGGCAGATAGAGAGGGCAAGAGAGATCAAATCAGAGGGCAAAGTAGATAGGGACAGAATGAAGGCAGACAGCTGTCAAGAGGGAAAGACATCAAAACAGACATATGCAAAGATGATATGCATAGGCGACAAACTGTAGAGGGCGAGATAGATCTAGGCCACCAGACAAAGCGAGAAAAAATAACAAAAGGAGGCTGGATATAGAGCGAGACAAATAGAGACAATGTATAGCGCTAGGCAAGTACACAGATAGAGACAAACTATAGAGAGAGAGGGAAAAGGAGACAGCGAGAAGAGAAGAGCCACATGGCAGATAGACAGTGAGAAAAACAGAGACATATAGATGACAGATTTAGAGTGAGAGAAGTAGAGACAGACACGGAGATATAGAGAAATAGAGGCCAGATATAGACGGCGAGACAGATGGAAGCCAGACACAGAGCGAAAGTATTATAGGGCAGATACGGAGAGCGAGAGAAATGGAGACTGATAGAGACAAGGTATGGAGACAGATACAGGACAGATATAGAGACAGATATAGGCCAGATATAGAGAAAGACAGAGGCCAAACATAGAGACAGATAGAAGAGTGACATAGTGAACGATAGAGGCCAGGTATAGAGACAGATATAGAGACAGATATATAGACAAATAGAGGCCAGATAGAGAGAAAGAGACATGCCAGATATAGAGGCAGATAGAGGCCAGATATAGAGGCAGATAGAGGGCAGATATAGAAACAGAGAAAGGGCCGATATAGGGACAGATAAATGCCAAATATAGAGACAACTACAGGCTTAATATAGAGACAGATAGAGGCCAGATATAGAGACAGATAGAAGAAAGATATAGAGACCGATAGAGGAAAGATATAGAGACGGATAGAGGCTAAATGTAGAGACAGATATAGTGACAGATAGAGGCCAAAAATAGAGACAGATATAGAAACAGATGGAGGCTGAATATAGAAACAGACATAGGCCAGATATGAAGACAGATAGAGGACAGATATAGAGACAGATGGAGAAGAGTTAGCAAGACAGGTAGGGGCCAGATATATAGACCGATAGAAGTCAGACATAGAGACAGATATAGGCCAGATATAGAGACAGATAGAGGCCAGATAGAGGCCACAAAATAAAAAGAGACCAGATATTGAGACAGGTGGAGGCCAGATATAGAGACAGATAGAGAACAGATATGTAAACAGATAGAGGCCAGATATAGAGACAGATAGAAGCTAAATATAGAAACAGATCGAGACGAAATATAGCGACAGATAAATGCCAGAAATAGGAAAAGATAGAGGGTAGATATCGAGATAGATAGAGGCCAGATATAGAGACAGATAGTGGCTAAATATTGAGACAGGTAAAAACCAGATATAGAGACCAGATATAGAGACAGATAGAGGCCACAGGTAACAACAGATAAAGGCCAGATATAGAGACAGATAGAGAACAGATATGTAAACAGATAGAGGCCAAATATAGAAACAGATATAGGCCAGATATAGAGACAGATAGAGAACAGATATGTAAACAGATAGAGGCCAGATATAGAGACAGATAGAAGCTAAATGTAGAAACAGATAGAGACGAAATATAGCGACAGATAAATGCCAGAAATAGAAAAAGATAGAGGATAGATATCGAGATAGATAGAGGCCAGATATAGAGACAGATAGTGGCTAAATGTTGAGACAGGTAAAAGCCAGATATAGAGAACAGATATAGGGACAGATCGAGGCCAAAGGTAACAACAGATAAAGGCCAGATATAGAGACATATCGCGGACAGATATAGAGACAGATAGATGCCAGATATAGAAACAGATATAGGCCAGATATAGAAACAGGTAGAGGATATATATAGAAACATATAGAGGCCAGATATAGAGACATATATAGAGGAGAAATAAAGACAGATAGATGCCAGGTATAGAGAAAGATAAAGGCCAAATATAGAGATAGATAGAGGCCAGATATAGAGACAGATAGTGGCTAAATATAAAGACGGATAATAGCCAGATGTAGAGAGAGATAGAGACCAGATACAGAGACAGATATAGGCCAGATATAGAAACAGATAGAGGCCAGATATGGAGACAGATAACGGACAGATGAAGAGACATATAAATGCCAGATATAGAGAAATATAGAGACCAGACATAGAGACAGAGAGAGGACAGAGAAAGAAACAGCTAGAGGCCAGATATAGAGACAGATAGAGGACAGATATAGAGACAGATAGTGGCTACATATAGAGACAGATATAGCGACAGATAGAGGCTAAATATAGAAACAAATATAGGCCAAATATAGAGACAGATAGAGGACAGATATAGAGACAGATGGAGAAGAGTTATCAAGACAGGTAGGGGCCAGATATATATACCGATAGAAGTCAGACATAGAGACAGATAAAGGCCAGATATAGAGACAGATAGAGGCCAGATATAGACAGATAAAGGCCAGAAAAAGAAAAGAGACCAGATATTGAGACAGGTGGAGGCCAGATATAGAGACAGATAGAGAACAGACATGTAAACAGATAGAGGCCAGATATAGGGACAGATAGAAGCTAAATATAGAAACAGATAGAGACGAAATATAGCGACAGATAAATGCCAGAAATAGGAAAAGATAGAGGGTCGATATCGAGATAGATAAAGGCCAGATATAGAGACAGATAGTGGCTAAATATTGAGACAGGTAAAAGCCAGATATAGAGACCAGATATAGACAGAAAGAGGCCAAAGGTAACAACAGATAAAGGCCAGATATAGAGACATATAGCGGACATATACAGAGACAGAAAGATGCCAGATATAGAAACAGATAGCGGCCAGATATAGAGACAGATCGAGGCTGAATATAGAGACACATATAGTGACAGATAGAGGCTAAATATAGAGACAGACATAGTGATAGATGGAGGTTAAATATGGAAACAGATATAGGCCAGATATAGAGACAGATAGAGGACAGATATAGAGACAGATGGAAGCCAGATATAGAGACAGATAGAGGACAGATATAGAAACAGGTAGAGGACAGCTATAGAAAGATATAGGACAGATATAGAAACAGATAGAGGCCAGATATAGAGACGGACAGAGGCGAGGTATAGAGACAGACTGATGCCAGATATAGAGACAGATAGAGGACAAATATAGAGAGAGATGGAGGCCAGATATGGAGACAGATAGAGGACAAATATAGACAGATGGAGGCCAGATAGAGGCTAATTATAGAGACAGATATCGAGACAGATAAAAGCCAAAGATGGAGACAGATACAGGACGGATATAGAGACAGATAGAGGACAGGTATAGCGACAGGTAGGGGCCAGATATAGAGATAGATAGAAGCCAGATATAGAGACAGATAGAGGACAGATATAGAGACAGATAGAGGACAGATATAGAGAGAGATGGAGGCCAGATATAGAGACAGATTGAGGACAGATATAAAGACAGATAGAGGACAGATATAAAACAGGTAGAGGCCATATATAGAGACATATATGGAACAGATATAGAAACAGGTAGAGGCCAGATATAGCTACGGATACAGGACAGATATAGATCCATGTTACAATAAATTATTCTTACCCATGGCAGCGTCTGTAACGCCAAAGCAGTGCTCCTAATATGGCTGTTACAATGAGCACCGACACCCCCACAGCCACCCCGATGACATAGATCGGAACTGGAGCCTCCAGGGCGTCCGTTGCTGTGGGGATTTCAGTTTCTCGGGTTCCGGTGGCTGTCACTCCGACATCTTTGTTCCCTTCCGATGTCGAAATTATTGGTTGGTAGGACGTTGTGGTCGCCTTAGTCGACATAGGTACCCCTGGAATATATTTAAGACACACCATGCAGTTCTATCTGGTCTAAACAGCTAACAATGCAAAAGTCAAAACGTAAATTTTCAAAAGTAAAATGATTATTTTTGTCAGAAACGTTATTGCCATTTATTGAATAAAATAAGCATGCACATTTCCATCGTATTAGTCTTGCTCCACGCTGGACCGAATACTAAGGAGAATGTCCCTTGCCGAGCTTTTAGTTTCGCAACGTTGACATATTTTGCCCATTGTAACACCCCTCTAAATCTTAGGATGAAAAGCTTGTGTCACAAGATATAGTGTAATCATTTAATATTTCCATATTTGTCAATAAGTTGCTGGTGTAGCTGTTGCTATCGGCGATGTTGCTTGTGTACCTGGTATTACTGTCGATGTTGCTGGTGTACTTGTTGTTAATGGCGTAGTTGTCTGAGTCAATCTCGTAGTCGTGGATGTCGAAGGTCCAGGCGTCGGTAGAAACTCCTACACAAAGAAAGCCCTTTAAGATCAGAATGTCGATCGTATATGCTGCTCATCCAACACATTTTTGTTCATTTAATAGTTACATCAAAACCCGTCGTAGCAGGGGTAGATATACTTTGTTTTATTGTGTCACATCATATAATAGACCGATCCAGGCGGTCAATCATTCATTGACGTCACTGATGCTTTTATCCAATCATGTGGTGAAAAAAGCTCTTCCACGTGCGCTATGTCGGACAAATAAGTCGGAAAAACAAAGCAGCAAGTCACTTTCTTGCCAATTTCAGAGATGAGTACTGCTCACTTGAACGGAAAAAAGTCAAACGTGGGTGGGGCCTAGCGTCGGAATGTGGATCGGTCTAATGACCTGGAAGACGCCGACCGTTCTAATAGACCGATCCATACCCCGACACTAAGCCCCGCCCACGCTTGAGTCCTTTTCGTAATGGTGAGTATGAAATTGACAATCATAGCTAATGGTAGGTACAAGTGCGAAGTGTTCATCTCTGAAACTGACAAAAAAGTGACATGCTGCTTTGTTTGTTCGACTTGTTTGTCAGACATAACGCACGTGGAAAACCTTCTTTTACCACATGATTGGATAAAATGAACAATGACGTCAGTGAATGGTACTCGAGGATCTAAGTTATACCACACACCTAAGGCGAGAACAAATCATCTACGGAAGGCTGTGAAATATAGAGGTAATATAGTGCACAACGAATGATGCAATAGAATAAATTTCAGCGCCGATTCAATGGACGTGTATAAACGAGACCTTGGATCAAAAATATTTGTCAATCACCAAAATCCATGAAGTGAAACTGACTTACCATGCAATAAGCCTTTTCTGTTCTAGTTATTCCTTTTGTTCTTTTATGCCATAATTTTTATCTAGTCCGGCTCATATGTTAAAGGTATGTAACATTTTGTATGAGCTCCACAGCTAATAAGCCTTGCTTCTGCTGCTGTTAATTTGTTTAATATTATTCCCTTCTGATGTTGTATAAGCTTGTCGAACAAATGTAACTGATTTAAGAGAACAATAAACCGATTCAATTCAATTCAATGATTGACATCCTGGATCGGTCTATTACAACCTAACCTGTGCAGTGCTGGACGTTGCCATCACTTTTGTTATATATATTTAACATTTGATTTGCAAGATGCAATGTGAGTTCATCTGATTAATGGTCATGATGTTTTCCGGGTATCAATGATCCCTGGTAGAATATCTCGCAGGCCCGTGGTATCCTTACCTCGTCTGAAGATAGGAACAAGTAGACCACATTATTACATGTCTGTCATTTAAAGCAAATATTATACTATACTGTACGTCTTTCACTCATAAAGTGCCGTAACGATGTGGCCTTGAGATATGTACGGCCTTTTATAAAATTGTCTTTACCGATCTTGAAAAACAGTCGAGTTATTAGCTATAATGTGTATAATGTCTCAATGTACAGTGAAGCATTACATCAGTGACGATACTCTCAGCTAACATTATGGGCATCCCTTCCACTGTGCATGGTAACCAGCCACATATTTTCCATACCATTGTATGATAATCGAGTAAGAATTATTGGTATTTACCAGACAGCACATGGTAGACTAGTGAAAATTCGATGGGGTACCGAATGTGGCGGAACCCCATTACAGTTCCCACCGTCAGATTGGTAGTGGCCAGGAACCAGTCTGATCCCCAGACACTTAAATCAGTATTATTCCTGACGGAGATTGAAAACTCCCCGAGGTTGGTGGAGTGATATACTCCAAGTCTGTCTCCAGTGAGGACAGTCAGACAGCCTTCTTCCGTCCCATTAAGTGGAACCTGTAAACATTTTAAAGAAGCAAAATTTGAATATTACATCCATCATGTCCGTTACTTGCAAATTTCCAGTATACTCTTCATACGATCAAGTTCAAAAACACCATTTATTTCCCAAATATTTTCGCTGTTTTAATTGCATATATCGTCCCCTTATATAAATATCACAAAAACAGGTCCTCATTTGCGTCACACGTTTGATTGACAATGTACATGTTTAATTCACACTCAGTCTGATTAATCTACTTATAATCCATTATTTGAGAGGTCAGCTAGTGGCCTATAGTGTTCGGCTGTTGTCGAGTGTGCTCTACACTAAACCAGTTCTAGTGGCTGCTGTGTGGTTTGAATCCCATCTGTGTATATATATACATGTATCTTTAGCTGAACAGGGTAGAAATCCCATGTGTTTCTTCGCAACGAGCAGGGTTTATTCCCGGAGACACTCTTCCATACAGTTCGCAATGAGTAATGGTTTACCCCCGTTGACATGGCTTCACTCTCTCTTCCGTCTCCCATTGACGCCTTATGACCAAAAGGTCATGCGACATTGTTTATGGTGACACCCGACTCGTGTTATATAGAGATAGATGTACATTTCAGGCCTGGTTGACCGCTATGAGACATTGTGTAGGGTGACACCCGACTCGCGGTATATAGAGGTAGATGTACATTTCAGCCCTGGTTGACCGCTATGGGACATTGTTTGTGGTGACATCCGACTCGTGTTATATAGAGATAGATGTACATTTCAGGCCTGGTTGACCGCTATGAGACATTGTGTAGGGTGACACCCGACTCGCGGTATATAGAGGTAGATGTACATTTCAGCCCTGGTTGACCACTGTGGGACATTGTTTGGGGTGACACCCGAGTCGTGGTATATAGAAATAGATCTACATTTCCGGCATGTTTGTCCCGTATGGCATCCGTAAAGATCCCATGTCCTTCTTCGCAAAAAATGGGGGGTTACCCGCGGGGACATGGCTCCACTCTCCCTTCTTTCTCCCATTGACGCGATATGACCAAAATGGTTAAAGCGTTCCAAATATGCAACCTACCTCCAAACAGTGATTGACATTTTCCATGATTGTTACGATATGACAAACAGATGTTCTAACTTAAACCCACTAACACGTTATTTGATTGATTACCACAAGCCTGGATCCTGCTCCAGTGTAGACGACTGGCCATTGCTGTCGCAGGATGAAGTTCCGGGAACCGTTGTCAATGTTATCGCCGTCTGCTTGTCGCCAAACCTACAGTCCGTACACAACTTTATCAATGCCTCCATTCAATGAAAGATATTCGAGATGAGATTCCTAGGCTTAGATGATTCACGGTATCCTGATGACCATACTGGTTTTGAGAAATCAATGTTAGCTTGAAAAGTATCTCGAAATGTAATATTTCAAGTGCATATATTGTGAAAATGAGGGATATGCGTCCATTTCACTCAGTGTTGCCTTGCATTATTTGTCATATTTCTGGTAGGATAACATGCGGAACTGATATTAATCAAGTTTACAGCCACAAGTTCTTCTTCATGAAAGTGTGATACATGTTCAAAACGTCATAACATTGGCTATGATGACAGTAACTGAAACACGCGGATGATCGTAAGCAGCTGTTGTGAACATCGGAAATAAAAATTTCCCCGCCGCCATCTTGGAATGACCGTAACTACATTACAGATTACGGGGACTATGAATGATCAATTATTATTTCAGACGGTATTCTACTATATAGCTGTTGTTAAATTTTCGTCGCAGGCCCAAACCAATATAATAATGACTAGATTAGATTAGATTAGATAAGATATTCTTTTATTAGACTCACTTGCGACACATACAGAGACATACTAACATACCTATCCATGGGTGGATTCAGGAATTTGAAAAGGGGGGCTCCCAAACTTGCGACCGGGGAGGGGGGCTCTGAACAAAATTGCGACCGGGGGATCCACCATTTCTCTGACGACCGGGGGTGCGGGAGTCCACTGATGGCTTAAATTTTGACGTTGACGTTATGACTTGCGACACATACAGAGACATACTAACATACCTATCCATGGGTGGATTCAGGAATTTGAAAAGGGGGGCTCCCAAACTTGCGACCGGGGAGAGGGGCTCTGCACAAAATTGCGACCGGGGGATCCACCATTTCTCTGACGACCGGGGGTGCGGGAGTCCACTGATGGCTTAAATTTTGCATTGACAAACGGCATTCTTCCTAAAATAGAGGGGGGGGGGCGGACCCCTTGATCCCGCCCCCCTTGAATCCGCCCTTGCTATTGTTTGACCCGGAGCCTCACCTGTATTTCAGCTCGTCCAGAATGTCGGAAGTCCATCTCCAGTTCATACAGGACGCCGCCCCGGATGACGTCATGGTACAGGATGACAACGCCCGTCTGGCGCCACCACGACTCGGGTGTCACCCCAAACAATGTCCCATAGCGGTCAACCAGGCCTGAAATGTACATCTATCTCCATATATCTCTATCAGAGCCGCGCTAGATCCTCGACATCCCCTGACAGGGGGCAGGTACCTCGACTGTCGTTAAGTGACTGGGCACATGTCTTTGGTAGTCCGTTATATATCCCTGCGGTAACCCGAATACGCACATTACGCATCGGTATACCCCCGGCACTTCTTTTGTACGGGTTAGGAGCGAGCGCATTTAGACGACATGCCTATTATATCCCGCGCAAAACCCCACGGGACAGAAATGTGATAGAGTGCTTCGGGTGCTTATGTAATATCAAACATGCTATATAACAGACAAATAATGTCGCGAGAGGACGTCACCAGTGGATTTTACCAGCTTGTCAGTCAAGTGACAGTGACAGTTCCTTGTTCATTGACATTCTTTGAGTTTCACTCAGTGACTCAGAAATGACAATGAAAGGCATTTCAAGCTGCAAAACTTAAGGCTAAGTGGTAACATCAGCCATTAAGCACCCCCGCCTCTCCTCCACACACCCGTAATATTTTCAAGTTGATCCGCTGGCCAACCGGTCGAAGCTATGACATATTACTGCGAGAGTGGCAGATCGTTAAGTGCTTAAAAATAGACGAGTTTAGAAATAAAAACTTGTGTGTTATATCAAGAGAGCTGGTGCTAACACAGTCGATTTTATATATATAGAAGATGTTCTAGGTGCTGCCAAGCTGAACATGTGGAACTGTTTCTGGGTGTAATAATTGCCAGACTGTACATGGTCGTAGAGTTAAAATAGATGCGCCCCCTGGCGAATAGGAAAGAGCATTTAATCTTGAGTGGTATTTTCCAGTTTTCTGTTATAGCCAGTTGTCATATATATATATATTGCTCGAGTGGCATAACTACCATTAACGCAGATTAAACCATATTGGAAATTCCAGCAGATTCATTTTTGAGTATGCAATACGGTAACCCTGGGTGCCCCCCTCCAGGCGAGCGTATTCACCGGCTTAAAATAAGGCAATAGGGTCTGTAAGTGACGTCACAGACAGCGCGCGTTCACCTCCAGCGAATCCGGTTTTGGGTACATGACACTTCACCGCCCCATATACATAACACGGGGAGCTCTTTGTAATTGCGTGAAACGCACAAAAAAACCAGCGTCGTTCGATTTAAAACTAGTATGGTATGGAGGTACAGCCCCAAACATTTACTTCACATGGTTTTCAACTCTAACAGTGCATTCATATCCAAAACATCACCGAGTCTAGTTTGACGCCCATAGTAAAGTATAGGGACCCGCTGACTCGTTGTACCCAGAATGGTTGTTTCTAGAGGTGAGCGCGCGCTGTCTGTGACGTCACTTACATACCTTATTAAAACGATTGGACGATGAACGAATGAAAAGGACGGTGACTCATTCGCACGACTACCTTGCTTTATCACACAGAGTGTTTTTCTAAGGTAAACACTTTGATGTATAATGCTCGCTGACGGGATGCAGTATATGGTTGGTCGATACCATGAGTTCGGTTACGTATGTTTATTGCGTACTTTGGCCCCCCGCCAGCCCTGTTACGAAATACAAAAACATTTAACATAAAAACACAAAAACGACGATCCAATACAATAATCAACTCAACCACATTAATACCCCTGTTGCTCCCTCCTGTTAAATGCTGCAATTATAAACTTACAGATTCCGTATAGAATTGTCTCGTTAGTTGCGCACATAAGTCGGATAAAGTGTAGTTTTCATGGGTATTTGTAAAAGCTATTTTTGATATATTTCTCCCTGATATCTGTATAAAGCTGACACTTAAACAAGAAGTAGAATTGGGTTTCAATTTGGTCCATCCAAAATCTCTGACAATATGGGCACAATCTTTCTTTCTTATCTTGTGGCATGTGCAGTAATTCGACCCAGTTAAGTCAACACTGTACTAAAAACGACCTAGGCCATAGCTCCTGAGTAAACGTTTGGCAGTGAGATGCATGAAGTCAAGTGGGAATACAGATTCCTATGTCACAATTTCACGGAAATCAGAAAGCATTTATTGACGTGGTGAAGTTAGTGCCATCTTCATGTAAATATCATAGAAGTATTTCCCCCAAAGTTTATCTCACAAAAAAAATGTGAACGATGACCGATCTGTTTGTGTACGAAAGCCGCGAATTTTTTTGAAACGGTTAATTTTTACATCATCGAGAGCCAGCGGTTTGACATCAGTAGAAACAAATTGTCATATTTTTCGGAATGCACATCTGTATAGATTAACCAAATAATAATGCCATATGTATCATGGACAGACCTCCATATACTCTCCTGTTTGAGGTAAACATTTATATGTTATAATACAAGTTGTAAACCTCCTCAAAGCAATAATGCTTACAAAAAACAAAACAAAATGAAGGACGCATGATCTTATATATGAAGATTATGACCCGCCCATAAGAGAGTGGGAGAACATAGATTTTTTAAATATTGTGTTACACATAGCAGAGACTGCCAAGGAAGTGATATTCATTTTGTTTGTTTGTGAGTGTTCACGACAAACGATTTTGGCAAGATTTACGCATGAAATATATTCTAGACGTGCAAGTAAAACTTAAGTAAGTAAAGTAACTTAGAATGGCAATTTAAATTTAGATAGACGTTCAATCAAAAATTTGTCGATGTATCCCCACTTCGAAAATCGTATTTTACATTAGTTTCTATATTAGGGTTACTGTTATGGATATATGTTGTACAAGAGGCTGTGAAAATACAATACAAAGATCTATCTAATGACCTCAGGCTCATTGAATTGACCTTAGCGACAGGCACTACACCGTGCGCACAGTACGCCCACACTAGTAAAGTGGTGCATTCGATTCGCTGCTTGCGGAGGCCACCGCTCTCTCCATTTGCCGTTCTGTGGGCCTGAGGTGACAAAACGTGGATGAAGTAGTGGTTGTGAAACTACCACTTCGCGAAGTAGTGTGGTCGCGGATAAATCACGTCAGCATCAGGGCGACTACCAGTGGCAAAAGGCGATAAATGAGCAAAATCTGACCAGATAAAATCTGACGACTAAACTGTGCTGAAAGGGGTATGGAACCTACAAATCACTTACACGAGGCATTATTTTGTTGATTGTGAGATCCTGCCACACACAAGAGACGCGGCCCCGAACAGGTGGGGTGGGGGGAGGGGGGGGGGGGGTAACTAACGCATTGCTGGGTTTGGGGGAGTTCCGCTCAGAAGGGGCGTTTTACCGCCAAAATTTATTACGTTTGAGTTGTGAGACTTCGATCTACATCGCCTTTCCACTCCTCTCCAGTGGCCAAAACTATGGAGACGGGCGACTCGAATACAACTAGATGTCATAGCATCATAGTTTACTCGTCGAACTTGTGACTTTTCTGGACTATATCGTATCTTCACACATAAGGACTTTACTACCCTTCTTTCATCTTTCAAAATTAATGACATAGAGACTTTGTTCAATGTTGATTTTGTGTATATTCATTGGTTATACATCTGAATGGAACGAAGATCAACTAACAGGCCATATATGTACACAGAATAAACAATCCAAACTGGTGACCAACCTTCCTCTGTCATGGCAGATATCACAAGCGGCAGAATTCCACATAGGAATATTAGCATCGGTGTTAATCCGTCCATTGTAATCCACCTAGTCTAGCTATGTCTATGTGTGGAACCGATCAAGACAAGCTGCTTTTGCTAGGTGGCCCTCCGATTATCCTGTCACACCGTTGATGTCGGCCGGGTGCAAATTCCAAGATTCTCACAAAACCCTGAGATCCGTCACTGTATCTACCCAAATAGTATGAAAAACCAAAGCAACGAGCTTCACGTGGGCCAACTTTATTACAGCTCTTTACTCCAATGCGTCAGCCGTCAGCCGTGGCACGAGTGCAAATGGATTGAGGAAGTAACCCTTTACCAGTGGGATTCAAAACGATGGGCCGCGTGTGTGTTTAGTGTGGTAACGCTTTTTTATGCGTGAAGCAGCCGTGAGCAGTCTGGCCACCTGAGAGCCTAACGGCAAGGGGATCGGTGGTTCGATCCCCGCTGTGGTCATGTCTGTGTGGTCACCCGCTAAAGATCCTATGTCTTTCTTCGTCGCAAGGAGTAGGGGGTTACCCCGGGAATATGGCTCTACTCTCCCTTCCTTCTCCCATTGAGGCGATATGGCCAAACGTGGTTAAAACGTCCTGAATATACAACGAACCAACCGCGGAAGAGTTGCTTTCTTGCTGTAACATAACTCTTTCTTATGGAGCACAATTAGCACCAGGAATTACTTGCCGCCTTTACTCAGGCAATCGGTGTCCTATAACATATTTGAACACTTGATACAAGGAACGTTCTTTCAACTCATTCAATGTACTTTGTGACTGTGTTTACGAGTTGTGCACTGTCATGGCCTCAGTGAGAGGTCTTAACGCTCATTTTGACTATTAGTCCGGTCGCTTAAGGCAAAAATCGTGACACAAGTGACTGAAGCACCAAATTTCGTACACTTACTAAGGTTCACCTGTAGAATCTTTCTAGAGGGGGTGCCCGAGCTGCGAGGTCGTTATCAAGGTCAGGTCAAGGTCGAAGGTCAATTAGTGTAACTGCCAATAGGTATCACCATGTTCGCATCTGGATATCTCTTATGACCATCGTATTGATACTAATATTATGCCGTAATTAACTTATAGCAACTGGCGGAGCATTCATAAAACCATTATGAAGCTGGATTTATTATTTATCCCTTAAAGATTAGATGAAGGTCCGTATTATGGGCACAGCAGAGAGGGCATCATACTGGTCGCTGCATTAGTCGCTGAGTCCAACGGAACCCGATTAGGAGATAATGGCGCTGCGCCACAAGGCACTAACTGCGCGACCGTCGGACGTGGGGGACGCTGAATGGAAAGTCACGATATTTTATGTAAAGTGCATTAATAGTTGCACTTGAGAAGTTGGTGTTGGCTGGAAAGAGCTCGTTATGCAACTTTAAATTGCTCTAATACCTTGAAAGCCAATGATTCGATGGACCCTGGTTTAATGGATAAAGCGTTCGAATGTGACACCTTTAGCAACTTTATTAACTAAAATGATTCCCATGCTTGCCAAGCAGACGTCTTTGTTTTGCCATTGAATTGGGACGTTGAATCGGACCCGGTAAAGGCGTAATAACATGGCAGAGCACGTACTGGACTTGTCCTGAGCGAGCTGACAACAAATGGAGTTGACGTGCCAGCATCTCAAGTGGCTGCCCTTGCCAAATGCCAGCCAGAGCACAACGTCCTGGTCAGTTCAAAGAATACACCGATCACGATGACCCCCATGTCTGTGTTCATGATACACCGTGCACCTATTTGCAAAACATCCTGGATATGAATGCACATTCTGGTATTCCACCTCATAATCGGATGACGCCTTAAAGGTATTATTGCCTTTGGATACCATGGAGCTGTCAGATGTGATACTGACTTCCCTTAAGTGGCAGCCGGATATTCGGATTATCCGTACAATTACTGGTTCAGCGCGAAGAACCGTTCCCTATTTACGGCGATCCCTTATTTCTAGTAGTCTGTGAATTCCCCGATATTCGCGATATCCCATTTAAAGTGTTTAGAGCTCCGAAATTACTCTCAACCGCCGGACCATTAAAAACGGAGCTCCGGCTGACGGACTTTCAAGAAATTGAACAACAGCGATTTACGACTTAGATCGAGTCCCCAGTCCTCGGTTTTCCCTTAAAGACGCGGGCCAAGGGTGATTTTCGTGCATGTAGTCCACTCCACGAATATAAGGAATATGATTGGCTCGTGTATGGAAACAGTCGCCAAGAACAGGTGTTACGCACGCTTCGTACTTTTTCTGCCCGAAGTTCTCCATGGCACGAAGCATGCAGACCACTTCCTTTCATACAGCTGTGTATGTCAAGTGTTGCTCGGATTCTTCTGCGCAGGGGTTGTCTTTTGACCGTGTCACAATATCGCCTAAATTTGGACCTAAGCGACCCTTCTATCTTGAAATGACCTTGATACAGACGTTACAGCCCAAGCATTCCCATCCGAAAAAAATTTCTCCAGGTGCAACTTAGTAAGTGTACGAAGTTTGGTGCTTCAGTCACTGGTGTCACGATGGCGCAATTAAACTTGGACCTAGAAATGACCTTGAAATAGCCTTGATAGAGACGTTTCAGCCCAGACATTAAAATTCTGAAAGATTCCCCAGGTGTAAATTAGTTAGTGTACGACGTTTGGTGCATTAGTCATTCGTGTCACGATAGTGCCTAAATTTGGACCTCAGCGACGCTTTTGACCTAGAAATGACCTTAAAATTACCTTGATTCAGACGGCTCTGTCCAGGCACCCCTATCTAGAAAGATCCCCGAGATGCTAATTCGTAAGTGTACGAAGTTTGGTGCTTTAGTCACTCGTGTCACCATATCGCCTAAATTTGGACCTAAGCGACAAGACTATATAGTTTCATCCCCAACAAATGCTGTAAAAACCTAAAGAGACGACCTACTACGTACCAGAATGTCTAACTCTAACAACCTTCGGGGTGAACTATTAAATGATATCTCCCTCGTTACTGACAATGGTTTTATCCTGGATCTTACAGCTACATCAAAGGATCAACTCGCCAGTCTCTGGAATCTTCTGTCACTCGGTTCTTCCAACGCCTTGAAAATAATATTAGAGTTGCATATCGTGTTATTTCCCCCCAAAACTAAAGAGGTCATTATGCAAACAAGAATTAGTCCTTGATTATCCAAAAATTCTTTTGTCTATATTCCACCCATGCCAGACTGCCAAATGCAGTCTCTTAGCTTTGCTCGTGATACGAATTAACCACGGGTTTTCAGCTTAGTGGTAAACGTCATCAGTTTATGTGCTTTGCGATGCTTTGTTATAAGTAGCAGACCAAAAAGTCAGGGGTGTTATGCAGCCAGGCCAGGTTCTGGGTCCAGTGTAGCCCTGGTACATGCCTCTTCGACCACGCCCGTAAACGGAGCAAGGGTGAGAGCCATGCGATTCACCAGCCCTAGAATTAGAAATCGCGCACTGGTGACTCAAGTTGAATGTTGAATGAGATGCGAAGATAAAACGGTCCCAGCCCGCTGATGAAGTTCTAACCCGCATCATGTTCCTCTGCCGACGAGAAAGCTATCTACCGATCACGACAGCTCACGTTATCTTCCTGCTTTTTGTTGGCCTATTATGTTTCGATGACGGTAGAAGGATCCTGAAGTAGTGTTTTAAAATATAGTGTTTTTGTAACTCCTTTATGTATGTTGTGGCTTCGCAATGACTACCTTTGTTATATTGTATGCGACGTATGATCTAAACTTACGCTTATATTCCGGTCGCTTAGGTCCAAATTAAGGCGATATCGTGACACGAGTGACTAAAACCCAAAACTTCGTACACTTACTAATTATTCTCAGAATGAAAACAAAACTACGGCGATGAAAGATACTGTTTGGAAAGGGGTTGCCTTCATGCGCACCCACCGCCCCTACCGCCCCCTCCCCCTACTGTATGGCACTGTTTTGAAAAGGGGTTGCCTTTATGCGCACCCACCGCCCCCACCGCCCCCTCCCCCTACTGTATGGCACTGTTTGGAAAGGGGTTGCCTTTATGCGCACCCACCGCCCCTACCGCCCCCTCCCCCTACTGTATGGCACTGTTTGGAAAGGGGTTGCCTTTATGTGCACCCACCGCCCCTACCGCCCCCTCCCCCTACTGTATGGCACTGTTTGGAAAGGGGTTGCCTTCATGCGCACCCACCGCCCCTACCGCCCCCTCCCCCTACTGTATGGCACAGTTTGGAAAGGGGTTGCCTTTATGCGCACCCACCGCCCCTACCGCCCCCTCCCCCTACTGTATGGCACTGTTTGGGAAGGGGTTGCCTTTATGCGCACCCACCGCCCCTACCGCCCCCTCCCCCTACTGTATGGCACTGTTTGGAAAGGGGTTGCCTTCATGCGCACCCACCGCCCCTACCGCCCCCTCCCCCAACTGTATGGCACTGTTTTGAAAAGGGGTTGCCTTTATGCGCACCCACCGCCCCTACCGCCCGCTCCCCCTACTGTATGGCACTGTTTGGAAAGGGGTTGCCTTTATGCGCACCCACCGCCCCTACCGCCCCCTCTCCCTACTGTATGGCACTGTTTGGAAAGGGGTTGCCTTTATACGCACCCACCGCCCCTACCGCCCCCTCCCCCTACTGTATGGCACTGTTTGGAAAGGGGTTGCCTTTATGCGCACCCACCGCCCCTACCGCCCCCTCCCCCTACTGTATGGCACTTTTTGGAAAGGGGTTGCCTTTATGCGCACCCACCGCCCCTACCGCCCCCTCCCCCTACTGTATGGCACTGTTTGGAAAGGGGTTGCCTTTATGCGCACCCACCGCCCCTACCGCCCCCTCCCCCTACTGTATGGCACTGTTTGGAAAGGGGTTGCCTTCATGCGCACCCACCGCCCCTACCGCCCCCTCCCCCTACTGTATGGCACTGTTTGGAAAGGGGTTGCCTTTATGCGCACCCACCGCCCCTACCGCCCCCTCCCCCTACTGTATGGCACTGTTTGGAAAGGGGTTGCCTTTATGCGCACCCACCGCCCCTACCGCCCCCTCCCCCTACTGTATGGCACTTTTTGGATAAGAGTTGCCTTTTGTGTGCAGTTTTCCGGAAATCATGCAGCTAATGGACGGGCCCCCGTTTACTCGTCTCTCTGCTAACTCGAGCAGCTTGTTTGGCCTGGGTTGGCCCATGTGTAAGAAAATAAAACGCATAATTTTTAGAAGTAGAAAGATTGCGTCATTTCAGAAACATAAATCCATGTGCATGATTTACAGGTTGATATTCTAGTTACACTCTCGTTGTGAATTCCCGCTTGAACTCAACGAAGGATAACTCAACGATGACCATAAACCGCCCCCCCCCCCCGCCTCTCACCCCCTCGAAGACACTATACACCCTGAACATTTCTAGACGCGCCCTCTGTCCAAATTGCGGTCTAAATACATAGTTCCTAGATTTCTAGATTCTCCACTTCGGGGGGGGGGGGGGGGGGGGGGCGAGGGGTCCGGTGAGAACTTCAAATGTGTAGACGAGGGCAGAAGTGAACAATTGTTAGAGTTTATTGCCGATGGTCTAAAGGGCGGATCCAGGATGTTGACAAGGAGTGTCGGAGCAATTCTGTGGAGTGCGGTCTCCGTAAACCTTATGGTAGTAGAATGTGGTGGTGGTGGGATGGGGTGGGAGGGCGGGGGGCCTGAAACTGGAGTCCCGCTGGATCCCCCCACACTGCGCCCCCACCCCCCCCCCCTCCCCCCTGACCCCCAGCTGGATTGACTAGTGAGCTGGAATTCTCTGTTGGCGGTTTTTGGGTCCAAGAGACTGTGAGCATACAATACAGAGATCTATCTAATGACCTCAGGCTCATGGAATTGAGTTTAACGACAGGCACTAAACCGTGCGCACACTACGCCCACATACTCGACTAAAGGGATGCATTAGACTCGCTTTTTGCGCAGACCACCGCTTTTCCATTTGCATTTCTTTGGGCCGGACGGGACAAAAGGCGGATGAAGTAGAGGCTGTGAAACTCTACTACCTTGCGAAGGGTCTTGATCGTGGAGAAATTACGTCACCATCATGGCGACTACTAGTGGCAGAAGGCGATCAATGGGCAAAATCAAACCAGATAAATTTGAAACTAAAAAGGCGTATGAAACCTACAAATCACGTACACGAGGTACTATTTTGTTGCTTGTGAGATCCTGCCACACACAGGAGACGCAGACGCAGGAAAATATCAGCTCTGTAAGGTGTATCTCTTTAATTCGAAATGTGCGCTCTATAGGGGTATCTCTTTCATTATAAATGTCCGCTCCCTCAAATATCAAGGGGCACCAACAGGACCCACCCACCCCCACCAGATTCGTATAAGAGTGCCCCCCCCCACCCCAGCCGGGATGAATATCGAGCAACTCACTCCAGAAGACACAGGCGACTCGAATACAACTAGATGGAGAGCATCATAGTTTACTCGTCGATCTTGTGACTTTACTGTATTATATCGTATATTTACACTTTACAATCCTCCTTGCATCTTTTACAATTAATGACATAGAAACTTGTACTTGTTCAGTCTTGATTTTATGTATATTCATCGGTTATATATATGAATGTAAAAAAAGATAACTAACAGGCCGTATACGTATACAGGATGAACATTCCAAAGTGAACACCACCCTTCATCGGTCAAGCGGCAGAATTCTACATAGGAATATTAGCGTTGGTGTCAATCCGTCCATAGGGCTATACAGTTCTCGCGATCGGGCCGCGAGACTTCAGTTTTGGGGACAAACAAACACACGTGCTCCATGTTGAAGTATAGGCAGCTATAAGTCAATTTCTTTTCAGGTTTATTCTAAAGACTATGAGTACCATTTCACTAAACATGGCTATGGGAGATATACGTTAAAATATTTGAAGGCGATGAAGCGCAGAACTTCGGGAATATACAAGGAAAAATCCGTCTTCAAAACACTCGAAAGCTAAAAATAACGTTCTAAATTTAGCCCTGCACCCGGGCTTTCGCAAGTTCACCAAACAGCGAGTGACGTCACAGGGTTTCGCGTGCCTCCGCGGTAACAAAAATGGCGAGAGCAAGTGATCGACTTAACCATTCCGCTGTCAAAATGTGCAGTGCATGGAGTAACAACACACGGGTGTGTCATTAAACCACAAGGTAAGGATAAAATAAGACCAGTTGGATGTTTTCGTATCACTTTTGGATCACGAAAAGACCAAGTTTCTTCATTTTTGTAAGTTTTCTGTTTGAAGCGTTGCACCAACGTTGTCACCGGGGAGAATCCGTGTGACGTCATAATGCCTCGTTTTCGTAGGAAATGCAAAAACACGTTAGTTTCTCAGTCGTATTGTCCCGTCGTAACAAATATTGGTCATTGTGATGGCGCAAACGAATAAAAAATATGTCATCTATCCTTTTTGTAAAGCTATATTTCTTAAATATTTTTAATCATAGCGCTAGGTCTTCCGCAATATACCCACCCCTCGGCGCCTGGCTTTTTGCGCAGGTATTCTGGTTCCCAGTCTTTCTCTTTGCGTAACCTACACGTCACGCCTACGTCACAGATAGTCAGGATACCAGTGTGTGCAGAGATTCGAAACTCGTTCCGAACACGTGCTTCGTTTGTTTGTCCCCAAAATGAGTAAACCGGAAGTCTAAGCGAACGAGACTTTATAGCCCTATTGCAAGGAAAGGGGGGGGGGGGGGGTAAGGGATATTTGCGTTCCTCTGGATTGGGCTTTTCATTTCACCGTGAACTGGGAATGAGGCAAATAATTCTTCGTGAACTGGGAATGGGATATTAGCCGACCGCCGTGATCAAGGCTTTTCATTAATCGTGAACTGGGAATTTTAATATTAAATAACCGTGAATTGAGAAATCGTCAATTTAGTATCGTGTATCCGCCCTTCCATTGCATGCAGAGAGTTCTGCTTTTAATTCATCGTGACCTGGGAATAAAGAAATTTATTCTACGTGATCTGGAACAGATCGTGGAACAGATCAAGCCAAGCTCCCTTTCGTTGGTGGCCCTCCCATTATCCTGTCACACCGTTGATGTCGGGCAAATTCTAAGGGTGAGTTCGGATATGCGATCGGAGTAATCGGCGCGGATATTTGGAGCATGCGGACTCACTCTTTCCGCTAATAGGCGGATCAATATTAACCGAGCGCAAAATCCGCGGTCCGCGTGAATGTTGCACTTGCTGGACTGCACGAATTTTGAAGATCGTTAAATAGCGCCATAAAATAAATCAACTGATACGTATTGTGTTCATTATCTTATTCTCGTTGTTATAATATTATTTACAGATTTTTTGCAGGTCACAATACTTCTATATATATATTAATTGTATTGTGTGGCCTGGACGCCATGTAAGAGATCCTCGTCATCCTCCTCTGGGTGGGGACTAAGGTCTGGGAGTAAAATGTACCACGTGACCGCCCTATCGGACAACAATCTCAGCGTGCGGTGATGCACTCCACGAAGTCCGACTACTCCGCTCGCATACCCGAACTCACCCTAAGATTTTCCCCGAACCCATAAATCAGTCACTATTGCTACCGAAATAAGAATGAAAAGCAACGGACCTAATGTGGGGCTACGTAAATACTGCCAGTTACTGCAATGCGTCAGCAGTCAGTCGTGACACGAGTGCGACTTAATGAATCAAGGAAGTAGTGTTGTTACCTGTGAGATTCAACACGGTAGGCGTGCCGCATTTGTGGTTAGTGTGTCATCAGCGCATGACGCACAAGTTAATGTTTTAACATTTGTGTTGTTCATTCCTGTATAGATCATGAATCATGCTACATAAAGACATTGCACGTAACATTATGCACCAGCCACTGTTACTGATACTTTCACTTAACTTCATGCACCAGTCATTGTTACTGATACTTTCACTTAACTTCATGCACCAGTCATTGTTACTGATACTTTCACTTAACTTCATGCACCAGTCATTGTTACTGATACTTTCACTTAACATCATGCACCAGTCATTGTTACTGATACTTTCACGTAACAGCACGCACCAGTCACTGTTTAAAGCGGTCTGGAAATGGGGTTTCATTGACCAGTATCGATTTTTCAATATTCTCAGTGTCGAATGTTGATTTAGCAAGAAGTTTCATGTCGCTTCTTGGCTGAGTTCAGTGTCGTTTTTTTGCAAAATCTGTGTCGATGTCGCTTTTTTAGATCCTCAGTTTCGGAATTTGCGGGTCATTGTCGAATGTCGGTTTCAAATATGTTTGTGTCGCGTGTCGACATTTACCCCTTCCAGAACCCTGTTAATGAAGGCCCAGGGTGGGGCGTGGTTGTGATAGGAGCGGGGGCATGAAACATTTATACAAAAAAATCCCAAAAAATTGACAGAATATTTTGTAGCTTGCTGACTCTTGCGTGGAGGGTGAACGCGGAAGTGGCGGTGTCTGTATGTGTACATATCCTGCAGTTTTCTTTGTCGGCGTATGACCACACTGTAAGGAAACGAGATATACAAGTCGTGTGAACTAGTTTTTCACGGTTTTAGCGTAGGCAAACGGCGTGGCAGCCGTCGTTACAAGAGGCAAGCGTCCTGTCTGACCCTATACAACTTAATAGTGCCGAGTGTGAGCATTTTAACCTTACTTCCTCTATGACTGTAGGATGGGCCAATAACAGTAGGACAAAGGCGTTACTGCGAGAAAGTGGAATACATAGCTCTTCTGACCGCAAATTTCATGTAATGACCAAATATGGTCAAAGTTCTTTGGGAAACCCCCTTTTTCCTTAGAACTAAATTACCAGTTAGTTTGGGCACCAACCGAGGTACACGGAGAGACACCGCGAATTTATAGAGGGCTGTACAGTTCTCGCGGGTTCTATTTCCGGTTTAGGTCTTTTGGGGACCAACAAAAAATACGTGCTCTTAGAACGAGTGCGCATCACGCTGGTGCCTTGCTGCAACTGCGCGACGCGCACTCATTTTAGTCAACGTTTTAGTGTTTGGAACCGGCCACCCGCGCGGTTTGTGCGTAAAGAATCGAGTGGGTGTGAAACATATTTTTTGTTTGCTTTGGTCCAGGCATTGTTAAATATAAAATCTTAATATAGTTAAAGATAAGACATTTATTTCTCCATAATGCATGTGGTCCGTTCGATGAGACTGTTGGAAGCGTTGTATTTTGAGCCAAATCATCGATGTTTACAGTTTTGCGACAAACGGAGCACCATTGTCCTCAGTCCATATAAGGAGTGCTGTTACGTAACCATAGATACCTCGCGCAGACACGCGCGTCATGATGATTATTACGTCATACGACATGGAAAACCCCGCGCAGCACATTTAGATCGCTTGACACTGACGGTCACTCATGAGACAACCGCATTCTCGTTTATCAACTGTCTAACGGCTCATACGTTACATAAATCTACTCGGATGGTTATAATTCGGATATGCACAGAACTTTAGTGGTTAGTTGTGCTTCCAAGGAGAGCTTTAGCCGATCTTGTGTGTGAGGCGAGTGAAGGCAAACAACCGGAAGGTAAGCAGCACCTACAGGCCGTTGATGCTAGGCATTGACGCAGAGCATAGGTATCCCCGTCTCGTGGGGCCTCGATAAGATCTCAAAGTGACTGTACAACCCTATTGCACTGATGATTTGTATAAACACGCAATTTAGCTAATTAAAGAACAAGTTTCTTTCCGGACGGTACTCGCATGTGGAACTCGTTATCACCGAAGTTACATGTTTGTAAATCTGTACGCCAGTTCTTGTCTTTGTAGGCCCCTCTTAAAACTATTTGCGAGAAGAACGCCAATTGTTTTGATTTTTGCTCCCAAAAAGTTCAGCACAAATACGGGTGGGATTTTGTAATTTAAATAGGTACCTGTGTGATAAATCCTGCAGTTAATATCCGAACTGTACATGCGGAAAGGTTGCGGGGATCATAGCGTACATGTGTCCATAGATTGCACAAGATGTATGTATGTGAGAGAGAGCGACAATGTAACATATTAGGTATGATGATGTTGTTCATAGAACACGGTTTGTCCAGTTATTGTTACATCACAATACTTCTGTTACTTCGATAACAGAAGGCTGAGTGAAGAAATTTATCTGATCTTCCAATCGTTTTCGACATCATTAAATTAAGCAAATGTATCTACAGTGTACCTTTTTTGTAATGATCTCTTTCGACTATTTTGCTCTTCATACCTTGGCATTGTATTCCCAGCCCGAAATACATCTTAAAATATAACATAGTTTGCCAACCTGTATATGTTGATGGAGGAGGCCTCATGTTATTATAGCAATGCAATTCGGGGTATCCTCCATAACTAAATACATATATATCGACAATGAGATTGGTTGTATATTCAGAACGCTTTAACCAATTTTTGTCATAGCGCGTCAACAGTCCAGTACGTTACGTAAACACGCCCGGCAGCCAGCTCTCCTGTGTAGAGATAAATGGACGTCCTCACGTCCAGACGAATCGGCGTCTTCGCCGAAACCATCAACCGTTTTCACGTCCGGACGCCGGGATATCAGTGAGAAAACCATTGTATGCATTCACGTCTGGACGTCTTCACTTCCCAAAACGTTACAATTTTAAATGTGTGTCGTGTATTGCCTAATGGACAAGCTGACCAAAGACAGGTTAGGAAGGTACTTAGTCTTGGCAGGCAGGCGGTGTTGCAATATAACAAATTATTTTCTCAGAAAGCCGTTAATATATCTCAGTTGGAGGAAAGAAACATACCGGCTGTATCTAGACCGTATCATGTGATATCAAGTTTAAGCAAATACCTAGAGTAACTTATTTGGTCCCAAAAATATATCAGTTTTGATGGGTGAGTAGAGACTAACGAAGAGTAGTACAGAATCGCTTTCCCTTACTGCCCCTCTCCCCCTCATGCCCTATACCGCCACCCATACACCCACCCACTGTCTCCCTCGTCATATGATCTTGAGAGAGAGCAGGACGGGGGTCTGGGGCCAGGAGAGTCTGGTGAGTGTCAGGACGGCGGGGGCAGGGGCCAGCAGAGCCTGGTGGATGTCGATGGGCAGGAGGGGGGGGGGGGGGGCAAGAGAGCATGAGTGGTGGGTGTTGTGAGGAGGGGGCAGGAATATGGTGGTGTTGATGGGCAGCGGTGGGGGACGGGCCGGGGTACATTAGCCTGGTGGGTGTCGGTGGGCGGGGGAGGCGAGCTGGAGTGAAGGAGTCTTGTGGGTGTCGGTGAGCGGGGCGAGGGGGGCGGGGGGGGGGGGGTAGGGGCTTAGGAATCTGGTGGGTTTCGGTGGACCGGGCGGGACTGGAGAGCATGAGTCTGGTGGGTGTTGAGAGGGGGGGGGCGCCTTGGAGCTCCCCTGTGTGGACGTTTTTACGTCCGGACTCCGGGACGTCAATGAAAAAATCATTGCTTACATTCAAGTCCCAACACGTTACAATGTGTCTGGTGTATTGTCTGTTGGACAAGCCCACCAGAGTAAGGCGTCGTTTAGTATAGTGTTCTTGAGCCCAGCGTCCCAAAATTTGACCCCGCTCGTATTCCCACACCGTGGAGCGCAGGGAAGATAAAGAACATAACGACCATCAGACAGATGGAATTATCTGCCAAACACACGTAATTGTCCGTTCTGTGTTTCATATTTCACTAGCTAATAAGAAATTAACCAGTTGATCGGGTTTTGCTACCCACGCCCACAGCCGTCCACTAGATTGAGGTTTGTCTGTGTGCCAATTGCACCATTACAGACTGGATTGAGGTCTGTGTTGTGTCATTTGCTCCATTGCAGTCTGGACTGAGACCTGTGTTGTGCAAATTGCATCAGTACAGTCTAGATTGAGGTTTGTGTTTGTGCCAATTGCACCATTACAGTCTGGATTGAGGTCTGTGTTTGTGCCAATTGCACCATTGCACTCTGGATTGAGGTCTGTGTTGTGCCATTCGTACCATTACAGTCTGGATTGAGGTCTATGTTAGTGCCAATTGCACCATTGCAGTCTGAATTGAGGTCTGCGTTGTGTCCATTGCACCATTGCAGTCTGGATTGAGGTCTCCGTTGTGTCCATTGCACCATTGCAGTCTGGATTGAGGTCTGTGTTTGTGCCAATTGCACCATTGCTGTCTGGATTGAGATTGTTTGTGCCACGGTATCATTACACTTTGTGTTGCAAAGTGCTGGCTTGTGTCGCTGTCATCATCAGGCCTACAGAATGTGGTGTGACTTTTGTGCCAACGTCACCATTATGGTCTGGTATGAGATTGTGTCTGTGAAATATATCGTATATTCTGGTGAACGCAATGACCATGACGTCTCTGGATTAATTACTCTGGGTTTTTCTGTCACCATATCGCATTCTGTTTGAATTATTACAAGAAAAAAATGTGATAATAATATCGAAGACATTGAAGAAAAATTCATATTTGGGTTCACTCAGAATAAGTCAATTAATCAACTTATTGTGTCACTTGTGTCCTATTGCATTTATAAATATTGGCTGTTACTAGAAAGCAAAAATAGTAAAAAAAGTATTAATCAAGTTATAGTATATTACCTACAGCGAAATAGTGAAATATACAAATTGACGAAACTCGAAGAACATTGCTCAGATATTGAGTCAGTAATTAATGCGTTACCGGTAGATTGATGTTGTTATTTTATCCGCGTGTAGATGATTTATTGATCAATAAAAAAAAAAAAAAAAAAAAAAAATATCACGTGACTAGTTTGCAGATTTGAGTGATATAAACATAATATTAATGCGTACAGGATAAGTACACGCTCTTTAAACTGTGATTTTATTTGTAGAATTTTGCAGATCCTAATATCAAGTCTGTTTTGCACTATTTATTAATAGCAACATAATATTAATGCATACAGAATAAGCACACGCTCATTAAACTGTGCTTTAATTTGTAGAATTTCGTCGATCATAATATCACGTCTGTCTTGCACATTTCATTGGTAGCAACATAATATTCATGCGTACAGGATAAATACACGGGCATTGTGGGCCATCAAGTTAGAGCTTAGCGTCCCCAAATTTGCCCCCCGCTCGCATTCCCACACGTTGAAGCGCCGGGAAGATAAAGTCGGTAGTCTAGCCAAATCACGTAGCTGGTCTACGGGCAAGCTGTTTGTTTGCGGCCTGGGACGGCATCTTGAAGTGATGCATCACGTGGACACTATGTAATACGATAATATTCGTGTTTATTACAGCACAAATGTCCCGTATCCTGAGTGTTTAGGCGGTGGTGAGGCGAGCGTAGGAAAGTTTGTGTCAGATCCTCCGAGCGCGAAAAGCTTGCATTTACTCCCACAAACTGTAGTAGATTTCACACTCTGATGTCACAAGTCGCGTTTTGAGGAGTAGCCAGGCTCAATATGCAATTACTACTCCCACAAACTGTAGTAAATGTCACCTTCAGAGGTTACAAACCATGTTTTTAGCTGTAATCTGCATTTTCTTCCCGAAAACTTAGTACATTAATCCTCAGAGGTCACATGGTGCGATATGAGATTCTAGCACAGTCCCGGTGACAACCCATTGGGTGCGATTTTTTTTATTCTACATATCTTATGGATAGTCCTTCGGGCTACTTATCTGGGCTAGTCCTTCGGGATATTTCAAATCGATGATGCCATTGGCCGATTGGTTGGCATGGTTATCGATTTTTTGTTATTTGTATCTTTCCTAGAGGCAAAGTAGGCCAAAGTGGTTGGATTTAAATCTACCTGTGTGTTAGCCTTATCATTGTTTTAATGGCCTACAACTGCAAAATTCGTCAATTGTCGTAGTAACGCAGAGACACAAATTGCATTTGTGGAGATTATTTATTCTGCAGCAACTTGCTTTTTATTGTAGATATGCGTACTGTGTTGATACTTGATTTGTTTTCATTATGTACCATGGGCCTGGTGCCTACATCTGTCAATAAAGACATTATTTTTATTGTTGATTTCTGAAGCCGTAAATAACTATTTACTTCCGGCGAGTTGATTATAAACCGAACATATGTCAAGGAATTAACCGTAACGCCAATTTACTAGTCTACGGTAACACCCCCCCCCCACACTTGAACTTGAGCATACACTTTAAAAGTCGGGCGTTCCAACGAAATACATTGGAAAGAGACAGTTTGTACATGCAACCCAGAGGCGGATCCAGAGGGGAGAAGTTGTTAAAGGTATGCTAAGGACTGTCAAAGTCAACAAAAATTCCTCACCCCCCCAACCCCGGTTTTGTAAACAAATTTGTCGGCAACTGCGGTCATTTCACCAGCCCCGCCCCCCGGTCGCAAGTTTTTTTAGAGAGCCCCCTCCCCCCCGGTCGGAAGCAGCCCCCTTTTCAAAAGTCCTAGATCCGGGGCCAGTTTCTGGGACAACACCTGATGTAACTTAAAGATGGATTCAGATATTTATGCAGTTAGTAATGTGCAACCTTCTTTGGGAGGAAATCGATAAGCAATGACATTTGTACTCCTATCGATACAAAGGCAACTTCTACAGGGGGTTTCAAAAAAATGTCACAATTTGCAACTTTTGTTTATTGCTCAAGAGATACTGAACATTAAAAATATAATGGGGATTGAAACTGAACCCCAAAATCTGATGATTCTGATATCTCTAATTGTTCTTACTTAACCTTCCAACATTTTAAGGACTTCACTCAGTTAGCCAAATGTTAAACAGCATCTTAGATCTAACCCCATTTCATTGTCCCGGTAAACTATTGGTTCATGTTTGCCTCGTAATTGTGAGCGTACCATGATTTCCTGAGGCTTTGCGAACCAATACATGGGATCTTTATCCTGCACAAACATAGACATCGGCACAGGTGGGATTCGAACCACACATCGGCCGCTTGGGCTGGCGTAGCAGAACACCATGGGTGACCTCGAACGTACCATGAAACTGTGCTGCATTAATACTGAGCGAAAATAGATTATTTTGCACACATTTGTACACATTAGCCAGACGGTGGCCACTTGACTCCTGGGGGTAATGGGATTAACCAAATGAGGGTAATTCCCATATCGGGCGCATTTCTTTGGTAGCACGGCATACCCCTGACGTAACCTGCATACGCACATTACGCATCAGTATACACCCAACACTTCATTCGTACCGGTTGGGTGCGTATAGCCCCAGTTCTGTTCCTGCAGGACTGGCAAAAGTCTGAAAAGGCCCGTCTACTGTACTCTCAGATTTTCCCCGTCCTTCAGCCACAGAACTGGGGCTCGAGTGCGCACACATTCAATCGGCATGCCGATTTCTTAAAATCACACGGGACATTCGGGAGATGACCGGGGGAGAAGATGGCGGCTGGTTGAAAGGTGATAAAAGTAAGATCATTCCAGTGCCCCTACTTGCACCGGAAATGAACGGTATGTGCATTTCATTGGAATAGGCATATTCCTATCGGCACACCTCTGAAGTTCCCTCTCACGTGTTGCGGGTACCGGGCGGTATACCGATCCTGGCCCAAAGAAATGCGCCCATTTAGAGTGAGATCGAAGATTAAGTGTGTTGATCTAACAATTGCTGATCTAATGCACCTGCATATGTTTGGTCTTCAAATATCGACGCGTGGTCTGGAGGGGTGCGATAGTCGAAGGTCTGTTCTGCTTCTAAATTCATCAAAAGGCTAATGGAATAAATTTCACAGCAAAAATCGCCCCAACCACCCAAACAAAATAGTTTCTTCCTGTGGCACAAAGACGGAATTAGCAGACATTGCAAGCGTATAATATTTCTTGGCTTTTATTAATAAAAGACTTACATCGATAGCGCAATATGGAAATATGTGCTTGCCATCCACGCTTTCCTGTGCTAGCGCGCTGACACCCGTATCACGAGGTTGACATTTGAGCTTCGATGCTGCTGTACAGTGGTATATTTTGCCCATGAGGTTTATTGTATTCGATACTTTTTCGAGTTCAAGTCAATCGAAAGGGACAATCAAAATCTCGGTGTGAAAGTAGATGGGATTGTGGTTTTCTATGACTTACTTCTCTTCCCTCTAGAAATGAAGTTAGAAAGTTATAAGAGTCACCGAGACTATTGCCCAGACTTAATACTTGGGTAATATAACTGGAATGTTAATGATTAAACACGAGAGAATAATAAGAGATTGTGTTAGCGTGTCTACAACTGTTGCAGGTAACAATTAATGCGTATTACTTTATAGGTACATTTAATTGTATAGTTTTACAGTGGCCCAACTTCTATAATCTATATTATAAGTTTACAAAAGTCGTTTTGTCACTTATATAAAGAAGTATTGGTCCATATTGAATATTATACAGTATTATTGTTGAGAAACATTTGCCGTGGGAAGGTAACAATAAGGCTTTGACTTGATAATAATAGCCACAATAGTAGGGTTCACGCAGACAACTGTTGCGCATAAAAGTATGTTTCCGAGGATCGCCTTCAGGATAGTCTTATATCACAATTATATGAGCATTAGTTGGGGAGAGGGTGGGGGAGGGGGGGGGGGGGCAAGGGGGTCGTGTTCACGAACATTATGCTAAGCACTTTCGGGTCTGGTTTAAGCCAAGACCTAACGACAGGTCATCAGCGGTCAACTGCGATAAGCTCTGTCGGTCACAGATAGGCATATTTAGTCATAAGCGCAAATGCCGCGAAGCATACCTCATTACTTAACACCGAAAGGAAACTGCAAATCCATCCGTCTTTTGCAGACGAACGGATGCCAACCAAGCTCAAGACTGCTCAAGGCTGGGTACGAAAAAAACGCCTTGAAGGTGATATCGCGAATATATCGAGGAATGCTCAGACTATTATACCGGATCGCGTTAAAGAGGAAAAGGGTCTTCGCGCTGAACCAGGAATGGTATGGATGACGTTCAATCGTAAATCTCCAAGAATTTCTAGATGTCAATCGCGAAGATGGGAAAAAGTATTCCCATCCCTCTACTTGGGTGGTGTACATATATCTTAAACAGGCGCGGTTTCAGGTCGATAAGTGATCAGATTCTTCTCGATGACGAGGATCAGGGAAGTTCGCCTTGACAATTCACGTAATTCTATGAGACACTTTCCCAGTTCTCGAATAATTACATTTGCCATTCAGGAGGGAAATTCACGTCATTTTATGTGAAACATCCCAGTTCTCGAAAATTACATTTGCCATTCAGGAGTGAATTTTACACTGTTCCCACATAACGTAAAATTAAGAAGACCGATCACGAGGAACATAAATACCCCTTAGTTGTAAACGACTGAGAACAGACTGTTTCATTTACAAAAAGTGGTATTTACTCGTGTGGATTTGATGAGTTTCAATGGTGATATTATGCTAGATCGTCAATCTATGTGCTGCTTGTTACCAACTTAAGGGGCAAATGTTAACGCTATTCCTCTGGTATGCGGTTGGAAGTTAGAATGTTGCCCATTACATTACATAATGACGATGACATTTCTAGGTGTATAACGTTACACATGTTAACTCTTCCGGCTCCGGGGAATACCAGGAAAAAGACTGGCGGGTGGACCACCGTCAAGTGACAGGAGCTATATGGGATATGGGAAACTTGCTGCCCACGTGTCTGGATCAGTGACGTCACGGTGTCGTTCCCGGATTGTCGCGACAGCGGACCCAGGTATGCTGTCATACGTGGACTCACGCATGGAATCCATGGGGATTCCTCTGCCGTTGTTCGTGGAGTTGTAAATGGGATTGGTCGTCTCGCGGTAACTATTCCTACAAAAGAATCAATAAATTTATTTTTAAATAGTTGATTTATAACAATTTAACTTATTGAATATGGGGCATTAATAATTAAAACCTCAGCAGGTGCCATGGTTTCAACAGTGAATTCCATCTCTCATTCGGGTTGTGCCGATAGATAGAGGCACACGAGACAATTGAGACGAAGACAGATCGACAGGTAGAGTCAGCTAGAGAGGTAAAGACTGACACTGACTGATGGGAAGGCAAGATAGATCAAGGCAAGAGTTGACAGATAGAGAGGGCAAGAGAGATCAAATCAGAGGGCAAAGTAGATCGGGACAGAATGAAGGCAGACAACTGTCAAGAGGGAAAGACATCAAAACAGACATATGCGAAGACGATATGCATAGGCGACAAACTGTAGAGGGCGAGATAAATCTAGGCCACCAGACAGACCGAGAAAAAATAACAAAAGGAGGCTGGATATAGAGCGAGGCAAATAGAGACAATGTATAGCGCTAGGCAAGTACACATATAGAGACAAGCTATAGAGAGAGGGAAATAGAGACAGCTAGAGGACATATAGGGAGCGAGAAGAGAAGAGCCTCAGGGCAGATAGACCGTGAGAAAAATAGACATATAGATGAGAGGTTTAGAGTGAGAGAATTAGAGACAGACACGGAGATATAGAGAAATAGAGGCCAGATATAGACGGCGAGACAGATGGAAGCCAGACACAGAGCGAAAGTATTATAGGGCAGATATGGAGTGCGAAAGAAATGGAGACTGATAGAGACTAGGTATGGAGACAGATACAGGACAGATATAGAGACAGATATAGGCCAGATTAAGAGAAAGACAGAGGCCAAACCAAGAGACAGATAGAAGACTGACATAGTGAAAGATAGAGGCCAGGTATAGAGACAGATATAGGTGAGATATAGACAAATAGAGGCCAGATAGAGAGAAAGATATATGCCAGATATAGAGGCAGATAGAGGCCAGATATAGAGGCAGATAGAGGGCAGATATAGAAACAGAGAAAGGGCCGATATAGGGACAGATAAATGCCAAATATAGAGACAAATACAGGCTTAATATAGAGACAGATAGAGGCCAGATATAGAGACAGATAAAAGAAAGATATAGAGACAGATAGAGGAAAGATATAGAGACGGATAGAAGCTAAATGTAGAGACAGATATAGTGACAGATAGAGGCCAAAAATAGAGACAGATATAGAAACAGATGGAGGCTGAATATAGAAACAGACATAGGCCCAATATAGAGACAGGTAGGGGTCAGATATAGAGACAGATAGCAGCCAGACATCGAGACAGATGGAGGCTAGATATAGAGACAGATAGAGGCCACATATAGAGACAGATAGAGCACATATATAGAAGCAGATCAGGGACTGATATAGAGATGGAGAGAGACCAGATACAGAGACAGAGAAAAGCCAGATATAGAGACAGATAGATGCCAGATATAGACAGATAGAGGCCAGATATAGAGACAGATAGAGACAAGAGATAGAGACAGATAGAGGACAGATATAGAAACAGGTAGAGGCTATATATAGAAACAGATGGAGGCCAGATATAGAGACAGATAGAGGCCAGATATAGAGACAGATAGAGGCTGAATATAGAGACAGATATAGTGACTGATAGAGGCTAAATATAGAGACAGATATAGTGATGGATAGAGACAGATACAGTGACAGATATAGATACGGATAGAGGACAGATATAGGAACAGATAGAGGCTAAATATAGAGACAGATATAGAGGAGAAATAAAGACAGATAGATGCCTGTAATAGAGAAAGATAAAGGCCAAATATAGAGATAGACAGAGGCCAGATATAGAGACAGATAGTGGCTAAATATAGCGACAGATAATAGCCAGATGTAGAGAGAGATAGAGACCAGACATAGAGACAGATAGAGGCCAGATACAGAAACAGATAGAGGCAAGATATAGAGACAGATAACGGACAGATACAGAGACATATAAATGCCAGATATAGAGGAAGATAGAGACCAGACATAGAGACAGATATAGTGATAGATAGAGACTAAAGATAGAGACAGATATAGTGACAGATATTGGGACGGATAGAGGACAGATATAGAGACAGATAGAGGCTAAATATAGAGACAGATATAATGACAGAGAGAGGCTAAATATAGAGACAGATATAGTGACAGATAGAGGCTAAAGATTGAGACAGATATAGAGACAGATAGAGGTTAAATATAGAAACAGATATAGGCCAGATATAGAGGCAGATAGAGGACAGATATAGAAACAGGTAGAGGCCAGCTATAGAAAGATGTAGAACAGATATAGAAAGAAGTAGAACAGATATAGAAACAGACAGAGGCCAGATATAGAGACAGACAGATGCGAGATATAGAGACAGATAGATGCCATATATAGAGACAGATAGAGGACAGATATAGAGACAGATGGAAGCCAGATATAGAGACAGATAGAGGACAGATATAGAAACAGGTAGAGGCCAGCTATAGAAAGATGTAGAACAGATATAGAAAGAAGTAGAACAGATATAGAAACAGACAGAGGCCAGATATAGAGACAGACAGATGCGAGATATAGAGACAGATAGATGCCATATATAGAGACAGATAGAGGACAGATATAGAGACAGATGGAAGCCAGATATAGAGACAGATAGAGGACAGATATAAAAACAGGTAGAGGCCAGCTATAGAAAGATGTAGAACAGATATAGAAACAGATAGAGGCCAGACATAGAGACAGACAGATGCGAGATATAGAGACAGATAGATGCCAGATATAGAGACAGATAGAGGACAGATATAGAGAGAGGTGGAGGCCAGATATAGAGACAGATAGAGGAAAGATATAGCAACAGGTAGAGGCCAGATATAAAAAGATGTAGGACAGATATAGAAACGGATAGAGGCCGGATATAGAGACAGACAGAGACGAGACATAGAGACAGATAGATGCCAGATATAGGGAAAGACACAGGGTAAATATAGAGATAGAAAGAGGCCAGATGTAGAGACAGATAGTGACTAAATATAGAGACAGATATAGTGACAGATAGAGGCCAAATATAAAGACAGATATAGTGACAGATAGAGGCCAAAGATAGAGACAGATATAGAGACAGATAGAGGACAGATATAGAGACAGATGGAGGCCACATATAGAGACAGATAGAGGACAGATATAGAAACAGGTAGAGGCCAGATATAGAAAGACATAGGACGGATATAGAAACAGATAGAGGCCAGATATAGAGACAGATAGAGGGCAGATATAGAGAGAGATGGAGGCCAGATATAGAGACAGATAGAGGACAGATATAGAAACAGGTAGAGGCCAGATATAGAAAGATATAGGACAGATATAGCAACAGATAGAGGCAAGATATAGAAACAGACAGAGACGAGATATAGAGACAGATAGATGCCAGATATAGGGAAAGACACAGGGTAGATATATAGATAGAAAGAGGCCTGATATAGAGACAGATAGTGACTAAATATAGAGACAGATGGAAGCCAGATATAGACAGATAGAGACCAGAAATAGAGATAGATAGAGGCCAGATATAGAAACAGCTAGAGGCCAGATATAGACAGATAGCGGACAGATATAGAGACAGATAGAGGCTAATTATAGAGACAGATATAGGCTAATTATAGAGACAGATATAGAGACAGATAAAGGCTAAAGATAGAGACAGATATAGGACGGATATAGAGACAGATAGAGGACAGGTATAGCGACAGGTAGGGCCCAGATATGGAGACAGATAGAAGCAGACATGGAGACAAATAGAGGCCAGATATAGAGACGGATAGAGGCCAGATGTAGAGACAGTTAGAGGCCAGATATAGACAGATAGAGGCCAGATATAGAGACAGATAGAGACCAGACATAGAGACAAATGGCGGCCAGATAACAAGACAGATAGAGGACAGATATAAAACAGGTAAAGGCCATATATAGAGACATACATGGAACAGATATAGAAACAGGTAGAGGCCAGATAAAGATACAGATAGGGGCCAGATATAGAAACATATAAAGGCCAGATATAGAGACAGATAGAGGACAGACATAGACAGATAGAGGCAACATATAGAGACAGAGGCCAGATATAGAGACAGATAGAGGCCAGATATAGAAAGATAGAGGACAGATATAGCTACAGATACAGGACAGATATAGATTCATGTCACAACAAATTATTCTTACCCATGGCAGCGTCTGTAACGCCAAAGCAGTGCTCCTAGTATGGCTGTTACAATGAGCACCGACACCCCCACAGCCACCCCGATGACATAAATCGGAACTGGAGCCTCCAGGGCGCCCGTTGCGGTGGGGATTTCAGTTTCTCGGGTTCCGGTGGCTGTCACTCCGACATCTTTGTTCCCTTCCGATGTCGAAATTATCGGTTGGTAGGACGTTGTGGTCGCCTTAGTCGACATAGGTACCCCTGGAATATATTTAAAACACACCATGCAGTTCTATCTGGTCTAAACAGGTAACAATGCAAAAGTCAAAACGTAAATTTTCAAAAGTAAAATGATTATTTTTGTCAGAAACGTTATTGCCATTTATTGAATAAAATAAGTATGCACATTTCCATCGTATTAGTCTTGCTCCACGCTGGACCGAATACTAAGGAGAATGTCCCTTGCCGAGCTTTTAGTTTCGCAACGTTGATATATTTTACCCATTGTAACACCCCTCTAAATCTTAGGATGAAAAGCTTGTGTCACAAGTGTAATCATTTAATATTTCCATATTTGTCAATAAGTTGCTGGTGTAGCTGTTGCTATCGGCGATGTTGCTTGTGTACCTGGTATTACTGTCGATGTTGCTGGTGTACTTGTTGTTAATGGCGTAGTTGTTTGAGTCGATCTCGCAGTCGTGGATGTCGAAGGTCCAGGCGTCGGTAGAAACTCCTACACAAAGAAAGCCCTTTAAGATCAGAATGTCGATCGTACATGCTGCTCATCCAACAATTTTTTGTTCATTTAATAGTTACATCAAAACCCGTCGTAGCAGGGTTACATATGCCTTGTTTTATTGTGTCACATCATATAATAGACGGATCCAGGCGGTCAATCATTCATTGACGTCACTGATGCTTTTATCCAATCATGTGGTGAAAAAAGCTCTTCCGTGTGCGCTATGTCGGACAAACAAGTCGGTCAAACAAAGCAGCATGCCCCATTTTTCTGCCAATTTCAGAGATGAGTACTGCTCATTTGAAAGGAAAAAAGTCAAACGTGGGTGGGGCTTAGCGTCGGAATGTGGATCGGTCTAATGACCTGGAAGACTCCGACCGTTCTAATAGACCGATCCATACCCCGACACTAAGCCCCGCCCACGCTTGAGTCCTTTTCGTAATGGTGAGTATGAAATTGACAATCATAGCTGATGGTAGGTACAAGTGAGAAGTGTTCATCTCTGAAAGTGACAAAAAAGTGACATGCTGCTTTGTTTGTTCGACTTGTTTGTCAGACATAACGCACGTGGAAAACCTTCTTTTACCGCATGATTGGATAAAATGAACAATGACGTCATTGAATGGTACTCGAGGATCTAAGTTATACCACACACCTAAGGTGAGAACAAATCATCTACGGAAGGCTGTGAAATATAGAGGTAATATAGTGCACAACGAATGATGCAATAGAATAAATTTCAGCGCCGATTCAATAGACGTGTATAAACGAGACCTCGGATCAAAAATATTTGTCAATCACCAAAATCCATGAAGTGCTGACTCACCATGCAATAAGCCTTTTCTGTTCTATTTATTCCTTTTGTTCTTTTATGCCATAATTTTTATCTAGTCCGGCTGATATGTTAAATTTATGTAACATTTTGTATGATCTCCACAGCTAATAAGCCTTGCTTCTGCTGCTGTTAATTTGTTTAATATTATTCCCTTCTGATGTTGTATAAGCTTGTCGAACAAATGTAACTGATTTAAGAGAACACTAAACCGATTCAATTCAATTCAATGATTGACATCCTGGATCGGTCTATTACAACCTAACCTGTGCAGTGCTGGACGTTGCCATCACTTTTGTTATATATATTTAACATTTGATTTGAAAGATGCAATGTGAGTTCATCTGATTAATGGTCATGATGTTTTCCGGGTATCATTGATCCCTGGTAGAATATCTCGCAGTCCGGTGGAATCCTTACCTCGTCTGAAGATATGAACAAGTAGACAACATTATTACATATCTGTCAATTAAAGCCAATATTATACTATACAGTACGCCATTCACTCATACAGTACCGTAACCATGTGTCCCTGAAATATATACGGCCTTTCATAAAATTGTCTTTACCGATCTTGAAAAACATTTGAGCCATTAAAAATATTGATCAATGCGTTGATTAATGGTTAAAAGTAACATGATGAAATAAGACTAAGTTACATACATAAACAATAGGCTATAATGTGTATAACGTCTCAACGCACAGTGAAGCATTCCATCAGTGATGATACTCTCAGCTAACATTATGGGCATCCCTTCCACTGTGCATGGTAACCAGCCACATATTTTCCATACCATTGTATGATAATCGAGATAGAATTATTGGTATTTACCAGACAGCACATGGTAGACTAGTGAAAATTCGATGGGGTACCGAATGTGGTTGAACCCCATTACAGTTCCCACCGTCAGATTGGTAGTGGCCAGGAACCAGTCTGATCCCCAGACACTTAAATCAGTATTATTCCTGACGGAGATTGAGAACTCCCCGAGGTTGGTGGAGTGATATACTCCAAGTCTGTCTCCAGTGAGGACAGTCAGACAGCCTTCTTCCGTCCCATTAAGTGGAACCTGTAAACAGTTTAAAGAAGCAAAATTTGAATATTACATCCATCATGTCCGTTACTTGCAAATTTCCAGTATACTCTTCATACGATCAAGTTCAAAAACACCATTTATTTCCCAAATATTTTCGCTGTTTTAATTGCATATATCGTCCCCTTATATAAATATCACAAAAACAGGTCCTCATTTGCGTCACACGTTTGATTGACAATGTACATGTTTAATTCACACTCAGTCTGATTAATCTACTTGTAATCCATTATTTGAGAGGTCAGCTAGTGGCCTATAGTGTTCGGCTGTTGTCGAGTGTGCTCTACACTAAACCAGTTCTAGTGGCTGCTGTGTGGTTTGAATCCCATCTGTGTATATATATACATGTATCTTTAGCTGAACAGGGTAGAAATCCCATGTGTTTCTTCGCAACGAGCAGGGTTTATTCCCGGAGACACTCCTCCATACAGTTCGCAATGAGTAATGGGTTACCCCCGTTGACATGGCTTCACTCTCTCTTCCGTCTCCCATTGACGCCTTATGACCAAAAGGTCATGCGACATTGTTTATGGTGACACCCGACTCGTGTTATATAGAGATAGATGTACATTTCAGGCCTGGTTGACCGCTATGAGACATTGTGTAGGGTGACACCCGACTCGCGGTATATAGAGGTAGATGTACATTTCAGCCCTGGTTGACCGCTATGGGACATTGTTTGTGGTGACATCCGACTCGTGTTATATAGAGATAGATGTACATTTCAGGCCTGGTTGACCGCTATGAGACATTGTGTAGGGTGACACCCGACTCGCGGTATATAGAGGTAGATGTACATTTCAGCCCTGGTTGACCACTGTGGGACATTGTTTGGGGTGACACCCGAGTCGTGGTATATAGAAATAGATCTACATTTCCGGCATGTTTGTCCCGTATGGCATCCGTAAAGATCCCATGTCCTTCTTCGCAAAGAAGGGGGGGTTACCCGCGGGGACATGGCGCCACTCTCCCTTCTTTCTCCCATTGACGCGATATGACCAAAATGGTTAAAGCGTCCCAAATATGCAACCTACCTCCAAACAGTGATTGACATTTTCCATGATTGTTACGATATGACAAACAGATGTTCTAACTTAAACCCACTAACACGTTATTTGATTGATTACCACAAGCCTGGATCCTGCTCCAGTGTAGACGACTGGCCATTGCTGTCGCAGGTTGAAGTTCCGGGAACCGCTGTCAATGTTATCGCCGTCTGCTTGTCGCCAAACCTACAGTCCGTACACAACTTTATCAATGCCTCCATTCAATGAAAGATATTCGAGATGAGATTCCTAGGCTTAGATGATTCACGGTAGCCTGATGACCATACTGGTTTTGAGAAATTAATGTTAGCTTGAAAAGTATCTCGAAACGTAATATTTCAAGTGCATACATTGTGAAAATGAGGGATATTCGTCCATTTCACTCAGTGTTGCCTTGCATTATTTGTCATATTTCTGGTAGGATAACATGCGGAACTAATATTAATCAAGTTTACAGCCACAAGTTCTTCTTCATGAAAGTGTGATACATGTTCAAAACGTCATAACATTGGCTATGATGACAGTAACTGAAACACGCGGATGATCGTAAGCAGCTGTTGTGAACATCGGAAATAAAAATTTCCCCGCCGCCATCTTGGAATGACCGTAACTACATTACAGATTACGGGGACTATGAATGATCAATTATTATTTCAGACGGTATTCTACTATATAGCTGTTGTTAAATTTTCGTCGCAGGCCCAAACCAATATAATAATGACTAGATTAGATTAGATTAGATAAGATATTCTTTTATTAGACTCACTTGCGGCACATACAGAGACATACTAACATACCTATCCATGGGTGGATTCAGGAATTTGAAAAGGGGGGCTCCCAAACTTGCCGGGGAGGGGGGCTCTGAACAAAATTGCGACCGGGGGATCCACCATTTCTCTGACGACCGGGGGTGCGGGATTCCACTGATGGCTTAAATTTTGACGTTGACGTTATGACTTGCGACACATACAGAGACATACTAACATACCTATCCATGGGTGGATTCAGGAATTTGAAAAGGGGGGCTCCCAAACTTGCGACCGGGGAGAGGGGCTCTGCACAAAATTGCGACCGGGGGATCCACCATTTCTCTGACGCCCGGGGGTGCGGGAGTCCACTGATGGCTTAAATTTTGCATTGACAAACGGCATTCTTCCTAAAAAAGAGGGGGGGCGGACCCCTTGATCCCGACCCCCTTGAATCCGCCCTTGCTATTGTTTGACCCGGAGCCTCACCTGTATTTCAGCTCGTCCGGAATGTCGGAAGTCCATCTCCAGTTCATACAGGACGCCGCCCCGGATGACGTCATGGTACAGGATGACAACGCCCGTCTGGTGCCACCACGACTTGGGTGTCACCCCAAACAATGTCCCATAGCGGTCAACCAGGCCTGAAATGTACATCTCTCTATATAACACGAGTCGGGTGTCACCCAAAACAATGTCCCATAGCACTCAAACAGGCCTGAAATGTACATCTATCTCCATATATCTCTATCAGAGCCGCGCTAGATCCTCGACATCCCCTGACAGGGGGCAGGTACCTCGACTGTCGTTAAGTGACTGGGCACATGTCTTTGGTAGTCCGTTATATATCCCTGCGGTAACCCGAATACGCACATTACGCATCGGTATACCACCGGCACTTCTTTTGTACGGGTTAGGAGCGAGCGCATTTAGACGACATGCCTATTATATCCCGCGCAAAACCCCACGGGACAGAAATGTGATAGAGTGCTTCGGGTGCTTATGTAATATCAAACATGCTACATTACAGACAAATAATGTCGCGAGAGGACGTCACCAGTGGATTTTACCAGCTTGTCTGTCAAGTGACAGTGACAGTTCCTTGTTCATTGACATTCTTTGAGTTTCACTCAGTGACTCAGAAATGACAATGAAAGGCATTTCAAGCTGCAAAACTTAAGGCTAAGTGGTAACATCAGCCATTAAGCACCCCCGCCTCTCCTCCACACACCCGTAATATTTTCAAGTTGATCCGCTGGCCAACCGGTCGAAGCTATGACATATTACTGCGAGAGTGGCAGATCGTTAAGTGCTTAAAAATAGACGAGTTTAGAAATAAAAACTTGTGTGTTATATCAAGAGAGCTGGTGCTAACACAGTCGATTTTATATATATAGAAGATGTTCTAGGTGCTGCCAAGCTGAACATGTGGAACTGTTTCTGGGTGTAATAATTGCCAGACTGTACATGGTCGTAGAGTTAAAATAGATGCGCCCCCTGGCGAATAGGAAAGAGCATTTAATCTTGAGTGGTATTTTCCAGTTTTCTGTTATAGCCAGTTGTCATATATATATATATTGCTCGAGTGGCATAACTACCATTAACGCAGATTAAACCATATTGGAAATTCCAGCAGATTCATTTTTGAGTATGCAATACGGTAACCCTGGGTGCCCCCCTCCAGGCGAGCGTATTCACCGGCTTAAAATAAGGCAATAGGGTCTGTAAGTGACGTCACAGACAGCGCGCGTTCACCTCCAGCGAATCCGGTTTTGGGTACATGACACTTCACCGCCCCATATACATAACACGGGGAGCTCTTTGTAATTGCGTGAAACGCACAAAAAAACCAGAGTCGTTCGATTTAAAACTAGTATGGTATGGAGGTACATCCCCAACCATTTACTCCACATGGTTTTCAACTCTAACAGTGCATTCATATCCAAAACATCACCGAGTCTAGTTTGACGCCCATAGTAAAGCATAGGGACCCGCTGACTCGTTGTACCCAGAATGGTTGTTTCTAGAGGTGAGCGCGCGCTGTCTGTGACGTCACTTACATACCTTATTAAAACGATTGGACGATGAACGAATGAAAAGGACGGTGACTCATTCGCACGACTACCTTGCTTTATCACACATAGTGTTTTTCTAAAGTAAACACTTTGATGTATAATGCTCGCTGACGGGATGCAGTATATGGTTGGTCGATACCATCAGTTCGGTTACGTATGTTTATTGCGTACTTTGGCCCCCCGCCAGCCCTGTTACGAATTACAAAAACATTTAACATAAAAACACAAAAACGACGATCCAATACAATAATCAACTCAACCACATTAATACCCCTGTTGCTCCCTCCTGTTAAATGCTGCAATTATAAACTTACAGATTCCGTATAGAATTGTCTCGTTAGTTGCGCACATAAGTCGGATAAAATGTAGTTTTCATGGGTATTTGTAAAAGCTATTTTTGATATATTTCTCCCTGATATCTGTATAAAGCTGACACTTAAACAAGAAGTAGAATTGGGTTTCAATTTGGTCCATCCAAAATCTCTGACAATATGGGCACAATCTTTCTTTCTTATCTTGTGGCATGTGCAGTAATTCGACCCAGTTAAGTCAACACTGTACTAAAAACGACCTAGGCCATAGCTACTGAGTAAACGTTTGGCAGTGAGATGCATGAAGTCAAGTGGGAATACAGATTCCTATGTCACAATTTCACGGAAATCAGAAAGCATTTATTGACGTGGTGAAGTTAGTGCCATCTTCATGTAAATATCATAGAAGTATTTCCCCCAAAGTTTATCTCACAAAAAAAAATGTGAACGATGACCGATCTGTTTGTGTACGAAAGCCGCGAATTTTTTTGAAACGGTTAATTTTTACATCATCGAGAGCCAGCGGTTTGACATCTGTAGAAACAAATTGTCATATTTTTCGGAATGCACATCTGTATAGATTAACCAAATAATAATGCCATATGTATCATGGACAGACCTCCATATACTCTCCTGTTTGAGGTAAACATTTATATGTTATAATACAAGTTGTAAACCTCCTCAAAGCAATAATGCTTACAAGAAACAAAACAAAATGAAGGACGCATGATCTTATATATGAAGATTATGACCCGCCCATAAGAGAGTGGGAGAACATAGATTTTTTAAATATTGTGTTACACATAGCAGAGACTGCCAAGGAAGTGATATTCATTTTGTTTGTTTGTGAGTGTTCACGACAAACGATTTTGGCAAGATTTACGCATGAAATATATTCTAGACGTGCAAGTAAAACTTAAGTACGTAAAGTAACTTAGAATGGCAATTTAAATTTAGATAGACGTTCAATCAACAATTTGTCGATGTATCCCCACTTCGAAAATCGTATTTTACATTAGTTTCTATATTAGGGCTACTGTTATGGATATATGTTGTACAAGAGGCTGTGAAAATACAATACAAAGATCTATCTAATGACCTCAGGCTCATTGAATTGACCTCAGCGACAGGCACTACACCGTGCGCACAGTACGCCCACACTAGTAAAGTGGTGCATTCGATTCGCTGCTTGCGGAGGCCACCGCTCTCTCCATTCGCCGTTCTGTGGGCCTGAGGTGACAAAACGTGGATGAAGTAGTGGTTGTGAAACTACCACTTCGCGAAGTAGTGTGGTCGCGGATAAATCACGTCAGCATCAGGGCGACTATCAGTGGCAAAAGGCGATAAATGAGCAAAATCTGACCAGATAAAATCTGACGACTAAACTGTGCTGAAAGGGGAATGGAACCTACAAATCACTTACACGAGGCATTATTTTGTTGATTGTGAGATCCTGCCACACACAGGAGACGCGGCCCCGAACAGGTGGGGTGGGGGGGGGGGGGGGTAACTAACGCATTGCTGGGTTTGGGGGAGTTCCGCTCAGAAGGGGCGTTTTACCGCCAAAATTTATTACGTTTGAGTTGTGAGACTTCGATCTACATCGCCTTTCCACTCCTCTCCAGTGGCCAAAACTATGGAGACGGGCGACTCGAATACAACTAGATGTCATAGCATCATAGTTTACTCGTCGAACTTGTGACTTTTCTGGACTATATCGTATCTTCACACATAAGGACTTTACTACCCTTCTTTCATCTTTCAAAATTAATGACATAGAGACTTTGTTCAATGTTGATTTTGTGTATATTCATTGGTTATACATCTGAATGGAACGAAGATCAACTAACAGGCCATATATGTACACAGAATAAACAATCCGAACTGGTGACCAACCTTCCTCTGTCATGGCAGATATCACAAGCGGCAGAATTCCACATAGGAATATTAGCATCGGTGTTAATCCGTCCATTGTAATCCACCTAGTCTAGCTATGTCTATGTGTGGAACCGATCAAGACAAGCTGCTTTCGCTAGGTGGCCCTCCGATTATCCTGTCACACCGTTGATGTCGGCCGGGTGCAAATTCCAAGATTCTCACAAAACCCTGAGATCCGTCACTGTATCTACCCAAATAGTATGAAAAACCAAAGCAACGAGCTTCACGTGGGCCAACTTTATTACAGCTCTTTACTCCAATGCGTCAGCCGTCAGCCGTGGCACGAGTGCAAATGGATTGAGGAAGTAACCCCTTACCAGTGGGATTCAAAACGACGGGCCGCGTGTGTGTTTAGTGTGGTAACTCTTTTTTATGCGTGAAGCAGCCGTGAGCAGTCTGGCCACCTGAGAGCCTAACGGCAAGGGGATCGGTGGTTCGATCCCCGCTGTGGTCATGTCTGTGTGGTCACCCGTTTAAGATCCTATGTCTTTCTTCGTCGCAAGGAGTAGGGGGTTACCCCGGGAATATGGCTCTACTCTCCCTTCCTTCTCCCATTGAGGCGATATGGCCAAACGTGGTTAAAACGTCCTGAATATACAACGAACCAACCGCGGAAGAGTTGCTTTCTTGCTGTAACATAACTCTTTCTTATGGAGCACAATTAGCACCAGGAATTACTTGCCGCCCTTACTCAGGCAATCGGTGTCCTATAACATATTTGAACACTTGATACAAGGAACGTTCTTTCAACTCATTCAATGTACTTTGTGACTGTGTTTGCGAGTTGTGCACTGTCATGGCCTCAGTGAGAGGTCTTAACGCTCATTTTGACTATTAGTCCGGTCGCTTAAGGCAAAAATCGTGACACAAGTGACTGAAGCACCAAATTTCGTACACTTACTAAGGTCCACCTGTAGAATCTTTCTAGAGGGGGTGCCCGAGCTGCGAGGTCGTTATCAAGGTCAGGTCAAGGTCGAAGGTCAATTAGTGTAACTGCCAATAGGTATCACCATGTTCGCATCTGGATATCTCTTATGACCATCGTATTGATACTAATATTATGCCGTAATTAACTTATAGCAACTGGCGGAGCATTCATAGAACCATTATGAAGCTGGATTTATTATTTATCCCTTAAAGATTAGATGAAGGTCCGTATTATGGGCACAGCAGAGAGGGCATCATACTGGTCGCTGCATTAGTCGCTGAGTCCAACGGAACCCGATTAGGAGATAATGGCGCTGCGCCACAAGGCACTAACTGCGCGACCGTCGGACGTGGGGGACGCTGAATGGAAAGTCTCGATATTTTATGTAAAGTGCATTAATAATTGCACTTGAGAAGTTGGTGTTGGCTGGAAAGAGCTCGTTATGCAACTTTAAATTGCTCTAATACCTTGAAAGCCAATGATTCGATGGACCCTGGTTTAATGGATAAAGCGTTCGAATGTGACACCTTTAGCAACTTTATTGACTAAAATGATTCCCATGCTTGCCAAGCAGACGTCTTTGTTTTGCCATTGAATTGGGACGTTGAATCGGACCCGGTAAATGCGTAATAACATGGCAGAGCACGTACTGAACTTGTCCTGACCGAGCTGACAACAAATGGAGTTGACGAGACAGCATCTCAAGTGGCTGCCCTTGCCAAATGCCAGCCAGAGCACAACGTCCTGGTCAGTTCAAAGAATACACCGATCACGATGACCCCCATGTCTGTGTTCATGATACACCGTGCACCTATTTGCAAAACATCCTGGATATTAATGCACATTCTGGTATTCCACCTCATAATCGGATGACGCCTTAAAGGTATTATTGCCTTTGGATACCATGGAGCTGTCAGATGTGATACTGACTTCCCTTAAGTGGCAGCCGGATATTCGGATTATCCGTACAATTACTGGTTCAGCGCGAAGAACCGTTCCCTATTTACGGCGATCCCTTATTTCTAGTAGTCTGTGAATTCCCCGATATTCGCGATATCCCATTTAAAGTGTTTAGAGCTCCGAAATTACTCTCAACCGCCGGACCATTAAAAACGGAGCTCCGGCCGACGGACTTTCAAGAAATTTAACAACAGCGATTTAAGACTTAGATCGAGTCCCCAGTCCTCGGTTTTCCCTTAAAGACGCGGGCCAAGGGTGATTTTCGTGCATGTAGTCCACTCCACGAATATAAGGAATATGATTGGCTCGTGTATGGAAACAGTCGCCAAGAACAGGTTTTACGTACGCTTCGTACTTTTTCTGCCCGAAGTTCTCCATGGCACGAAGCATGCAGACCACTTCCTTTCATGCAGCTGTGTATGTCAAGTGTTGCTCGGATTCTTCTGCGCAGGGGTTGTCTTTTGACCGTGTCACAATATCGCCTAAATTTGGACCTAAGCGACCCTTCTATCTTGAAATGACCTTGATACAGACGTTACAGCCCAACCATTCCCATCGGAAAAAAATTTCTCCAGGTGCAACTTAGTAAGTGTACGAAGTTTGGTGCTTCAGTCGCTGGTGTCACGATGGCGCAATTACATTTGGACCTAGAAATGACCTTGAAATAGCCTTGATACAGACGTTTCAGCCCAGACATTAAAATTCTGAAAGATTCCCCAGGTGCAAATTAGTTAGTGTACGACGTTTGGTGCATTAGTCATTCGTGTCACGATAGTGCCTAAATTTGGACCTCAGCGACGCTTTTGTCCTAGAAATGACCTTAAAATTACCTTGATTCAGACGGCTCTGTCCAGGCACCCCTATCTAGAAAGATCCCCGAGATGCTAATTCGTAAGTGTACGAAGTTTAGTGCTTTAGTCACTCGTGTCACCATATCGCCTAAATTTGGACCTAAGCGACAGGACTATATAGTTTCATCCCCAACAAATGCTGTAAAAACCTAAAGAGACGACCTACTACGTACCAGAATGTCTAACTCTAACAAGCTTCGGGGTGAACTATTAAATGATATCTCCCTCGTTACTGACAATGGTTTTATCCTGGATCTTACAGCTACATCAAAGGATCAACTCGCCAGTCTCTGGAATCTTCTGTCACTCGGTTCTTCCAACGCCTTGAAAATAATAATAGAGTTGCATATCGTGTTATTTCCCCCCAAAACTAAAGAGGTCATTATGCAAACAAGAATTAGTCCTTGATTATCCAAAAATTCTTTTGTCTATATTCCACACATGCCAGACTGCCAAATGCAGTCTCTTAGCTTTGCTCGTGATACGAATTAACCACGGGTTTTCAACTTAGTGGTAAACGTCATCAGTTTATGTGCTTTGCGATGCTTTGTTTTAAGTAGCAGACCAAAAAGTCAGGGGTGTTATGCAGCCAGGCCAGGTTCTGGGTCCAGTGTAGCCCTGGTACATGCCTCTTCGACCACGCCCGTAAACGGAGCAAGGGTGAGAGTCATGCGATTCACCAGCCCTAGAATTAGAAATCGCGCACTGGTGACTCAAGTTGAATGTTGAATGAGATGCGAAGATAAAACGGTCCCAGCCCGCTGATGAAGTTCTAACCCGCATCATGTTCCTCTGCCGACGAGAAAGCTATCTACCGATCACGACAGCTCACGTTATCTTCCTGCTTTTTGTTGGCCTATTATGTTTCGATGACAGGAGAAGGATCCTGAAGTAGTGTTTTAAAATATAGTGTTTTTGTAACTCCTTTATGTATGTTGTGGCTTCGCAATGACTACCTTTGTTATATTGTATGCGACGTATGATCTAAACTTACGCTTATAGTCCGGTCGCTTAGGTCCAAATTAAGGCGATATCGTGACACGAGTGACTAAAACCCAAAACTTCGTACACTCACTAATTATTCTCAGAATGAAAACAAAACTACGGCGATGGAAGATACTGTTTGGAAAGGGGTTGCCTTTATGCGCACCCACCGCCCCTACCGCCCCCTCCCCCTACTGTATGGCACTGTTTGGAAAGGGGTTGCCTTTATGCGCACCCACCGCCCCTACCGCCCCCTCCCCCTACTGTATGGCACTGTTTGGAAAGGGGTTGCCTTTATGCGCACCCACCGCCCCTACCGCCCCCTCCCCCTACTGTATGGCACTGTTTTGAAAAGGGGTTGCCTTCATGCACACCCACCGCCCCTACCGCCCCCTCCCCCTACTGTATGGCACTGTTTGGAAAGGGGTTGCCTTCATGCGCACCCACCGCCCCTACCGCCCCCTCCCCCTACTGTATGGCACTGTTTGGAAAGGGGTTGCCTTTATGCGCACCCACCGCCCCTACCGCCCCCTCCCCCTACTGTATGGCACTTTTTGGATAAGAGTTGCCTTTTGTGTGCAGTTTTCCGGAAATCATGCAGCTAATGGACGGGCCCCCGTTTACTCGCTTTCTCGTGTCTCTCTGCTAACTCGAGCAGCTCGTTTGGGCTGGGTTGACCCATGTGTAAGAAAATAAAACGCATAATTTTTAGAAGTAGAAAGATTGCGTCATTTCAGAAACATAAATCCATGTGCATGATTTACAGGTTGATATTCTAGTTATACTCTCGTTGTGAATTCCCGCTTGAACTCAACGAAGGATAACTAAACGATGACCATAAACCGCCCCCCCCCCCCCCCGCCTCTCACCCCCTCGAAGACACTATACACCCTGAACATTTCTAGACGCGCCCTCTGTCCAAATTGCGGTCTAAATACATAGTTCCTAGATTTCTAGATTCTCCACTTCGGGGGGGGGGGGGGGGGGCGAGGGGTCCGGTGAGAGCTTCAAATGTGTAGACGAGGGCAGAAGTGAACAATTGTTAGAGTTTATTGCCGATGGTCTAAAGGGCGGATCCAGGATGTTGACAAGGAGTGTCGGAGCAATTCTGTGGAGTGCGGTCTCCGTAAACCTTATGATGGTAGAATGTGGTGGTGGTGGAATGGGGTGGGAGGGGGGGGCCTGAAACTGGAGTCCCGCTGGATCCCCCCACACTGCGCCCCCACCCCCCCCCCTCCCCCCTGACCCCCAGCTGGATTGACTAGTGAGCTGGAATTCTCTTTTGGCGGTTTTTGGGTCCAAGAGACTGTGAGCATACAATACAGAGATCTATCTAATGACCTCAGGCTCATGGAATTGAGTTTAACGACAGGCACTAAACCGTGCGCACACTACGCCCACATACTCGACTAAAGGGATGCATTAGACTCGCTTTTTGCGCAGACCACCGCTTTTCCATTTGCATTTCTTTGGGCCGGACGGGACAAAAGGCGGATGAAGTAGAGGCTGTGAAACTCTACTACTATGCGAAGGGTCTTGATCGTGGAGAAATTACGTCACCATCATGGCGACTACTAGTGGCAGAAGGCGATCAATGGGCAAAATCAAACCAGATAAATTTGAAACTGAAAAGGCGTATGAAACCTACAAATCACGTACACGAGGTACTATTTTGTTGCTTGTGAGATCCTGCCACACACAGGAGACGCAGCCGCACACAGGAGACGCAGACGCAGGAAAATATCAGCTCTGTAAGGTGTATCTCTTTAATTCGAAATGTGCTCTCTATAGGGGTATCTCTTTCATTATAAATATCCGCTCCCTCAAGTATCAAGGGGCACCAACAGGACCCACCCACCCCCACCAGATTCGTATAAGAGTGCCCCCCCCCCCCCCAGCCGGGATGAATATCGAGCAACTCACTCCAGAAGACACAGGCGACTCGAATGCAACTAGATGGAGAGCATCATAGTTTACTCGTCGAACTTGTGACTTTACTGTATTATATCGTATATTTACACTTTACAATCCTCCTTGCATCTTTTACAATTAATGACATAGAAACTTGTACTTGTTCAGTCTTGATTTTATGTATATTCATCGGTTATATATATGAATGTAAAAAAAGATAACTAACAGGCCGTATACGTATACAGGATGAACATTCCAAAGTGAACACCACCCTTCATCGGTCAAGCGGCAGAATTCTACATAGGAATATTAGCGTTGGTGTCAATCCGTCCATAGGGCTTTACAGTTCTCGCGATCGGGCCGCGAGACTTCAGTTTTGGGGACAAACAAACACACGTGTTCCATGTTGAAGTATAGGCAGCTATAAGTCAATTTCTTTTCAGGTTTATTCTAAAGACTATGAGTACCATTTCACTAAACATGGCTATGGGAGATATACGTTAAAATATTTGAAGGCGATGAAGCGCAGAACTTCGGGAATATACAAGGAAAAATCCGTCTTCAAAACACTCGAAAGCTAAAAATAACGTTCTAAATTTAGCCCTGCACCCGGGCTTTCGCAAGTTCACCAAACAGCGAGTGACGTCACAGGGTTTCGCGTGCCTCCGCGGTAACAAAAATGGCGAGAGCAAGTGATCGACTTAACCATTCCGCTGTCAAAATGTGCAGTGCATGGAGTAACAACACACGGGTGTGTCATTAAACCACAAGGTAAGGATAAAATAAGACCAGTTGGATGTTTTCGTATCACTTTTGGATCACGAAAAGACCAAGTTTCTTCATTTTTGTAAGTTTTCTGTTTGAAGCGTTGCGCCAACGTTGTCACCGGGGAGAATCCGTGTGACGTCATAATGCCTCGTTTTCGTAGGAAATGCAAAAACACGTTAGTTTCTCAGTCGTATTGTCACGTCGTAACAAATATTCGTCATTGTGATGGCGCAAACGAATAAAAAATATGTCATCTATCCTTTTTGTAAAGCTCTATTTCTTAAATATTTTTAATCATAGCGCTAGGTCTTCCGCAATATACCCACCCCTCGGCGCCTGGCTTTTTGCGCAGGTATTCTGGTTCCCAGTCTTTCTCTTTGCGTAACCTACACGTCACGCCTACGTCACAGATAGTCAGGATACCAGTGTGTGCAGAGATTCGAAACTCGTTCCGAACACGTGCTTCGTTTGTTTGTCCCCAAAATGAGTAAACCGGAAGTCTAAGCGAACGAGACTTTATAGCCCTATTGCAAGGAAAGGGGGGGGGGGGGGTAAGGGATATTTGCGTTCCTCTGGATTGGGCTTTTCATTTCACCGTGAACTGGGAATGAGGCAAATAATTCTTCGTGAACTGGGAATGGGATATTAGCCGACCGCCGTGATCAAGGCTTTTCATTAATCGTGAACTGGGAATTTTAATATTAAATAACCGTGAATTGAGAAATCGTCAATTTAGTATCGTGTATCCGCCCTTCCATTGCATGCAGAGAGTTCTGCTTTTAATTCGTCGTGACCTGGGAATAAAGAAATTTATTCTACGTGATCTGGAACAGATCGTGGAACAGATCAAGCCAAGCTCCCTTTCGTTGGTGGCCCTCCCATTATCCTGTCACACCGTTGATGTCGGGCAAATTCTAAGGGTGAGTTCAGATATGCGATCGGAGTAATCGGCGCGGATATTTGGAGCATGCGGACTCACTCTTTCCGCTAATAGGCGGATCAATATTAACCGAGCGCAAAATCCGCGGTCCGCGTGAATGTTGCACTTGCTGGACTGCACGAATTTTGAAGATCGTTAAATAGCGCCATAAAATAAATCAACTGATACGTATTGTGTTCATTATCTTATTCTCGTTGTTATAATATTATTTACAGATTTTTTGCAGGTCACAATACTTCTATATATATATTAATTGTATTGTGTGGCCTGGACGCCATGTAAGAAATCCTCGTCATCCTCCTCTGGGTGGGGACTAAGGTCTGGGAGTAAAATGTACCACGTGACCGTCCTATCGGACAACAATCTCAGCGTGCGGTGATGCACTCCACGAAGTCCGACTACTCCGCTCGCATACCCGAACTCACCCTAAGATTTTCCCCGAACCCATAAATCAGTCACTATTTCTACCGAAATAAGAAAAGCAACGGACCTAATGTGGGGCTACGTAAATACTGCCAGTTACTGCAATGCGTCAGCAGTCAGTCGTGACACGAGTGCGACTTAATGAATCAAGGAAGTAGTGTTGTTACCTGTGAGATTCAACACGGTTTGCGTGCCGCATTTGTGGTTAGTGTGTCATCAGCGCATGACGCACAAGTTAATGTTTTAACATTTGTGTTGTTCATTCCTGTATAGATCATGAATCATGCTACATAAAGACATTGCACGTAACATTATGCACCAGCCACTGTTACTGATACTTTCACTTAACTTCATGCATCAGTCATTATTACTGATACTTTCACTTAACTTCATGCACCAGTCATTGTTACTGATACTTTCACTTAACTTCATGCACCAGTCATTGTTACTGATACTTGCACTTAACATCATGCACCACTCACTGTTACTAACACGTTCACGTAACAGCACGCACCAGTCACTGTTTAAAGCGGTCTGGAAATGGGGTTTCATTGACCAGTATCGATTTTTCAATATTCTCAGTGTCGAATGTTGATTTAGCAAGTTTCATGTCGCTTCTTGGCTGAGTTCAGTGTCGTTTTTTTGCAAAATCTGTGTCGATGTCGCTTTTTTAGATCCTCAGTTTCGGAATTTGCGGGTCATTGTCGAATGTCGGTTTCAAATATGTTTGTGTCGCGTGTCGACATTAACCCCTTCCAGAACCCTGTTAATGAAGGCCCAGGGTGGGGCGTGGTTGTGATAGGAGCGGGGGCATGAAACATTTATACAAAAAAATCCCGTTGACAGAATATTTTGTAGCTTGCTGACTCTTGCGTGGAGGGTGAACGCGGAAGTGGCGGTGTCTGTATGTGTACTTATCCTGCAGTTTTCTTTGTCGGCGTATGACCACACTGTAAGGAAACGAGATATACAAGTCGTGTGAACTAGTTTTTCACGGTTTTAGCGTAGGCAAACGGCGTGGCAGCCGTCGTTACAAGAGGCAAGCGTCCTGTCTGACCCTATACAACTTAATAGTGCCGAGTGTGAGCATTTTAACCTTACTTCCTCTATGACTGTAGGATGGGCCAATAACAGTAGGACAAAGGCGTTACTGCAAGAAAGTGGAATACATAGCTCTTCTGACCGCAAATTTCATGTAATGACCAAATATGGTCAAAGTTCTTGGGGAAACCCCATTTTACCTTAGAACTAAATTACCAGTTAGTTTGGGCACCAACCGAGGTACACGGAGAGACACCGCGAATTTATAGAGGGCTGTACAGTTCTCGCGGGTTCTATTTCCGGTTTAGGTCTTTTGGGGACCAACAAAAAATACGTGCTCTTAGAACGAGTGCGCATCACGCTGGTGCCTTGCTGCAACTGCGCGACGCGCACTCATTTTAGTCAACGTTTTAGTGTTTGGAACCGGCCACCCGCGCGGTATGTGCGTAAAGAATCGAGTGGGTGTGAAACATATTTTTTGTTTGCTTTGGTCCAGGCATTGTTAAATATAAAATCTTAATATAGTTAAAGATAAGACATTTATCTCTCCATAATGCATGTGGTCCGTTCGATGAGACTGTTGGAAGCGTTGTATTTTGAGCCAAATCATCGATGTTTACAGTTTTACGACAAACGGAGCACCATTGTCCTCAGTCCATATAAGGAGCGTTGTTACGTAACCATAGATACCGCGCGCAGACACGCGCGTCATGATGATTATTACGTCATACGACATGGAAAACCCCGCGCAGCACATTTAGATCGCTTGACACTGACGGTCACTCATGAGACAACCGCATTCTCGTTTAACGGCTCATACGTTACATAAATCTACTCGGATGGTTATAATTCGGATATGCACAGAACTTTAGTGGTTAGTTGTGCTTCCAAGGAGAGCTTTAGCCGATCTTGTGTGTGAGGCGAGTGAAGGCAAACAACCGGAAGGTAAGCAGCACCTACAGGCCGTTGATGCTAGGCATTGACGCAGAGCATAGGTATCCCCGTCTCGTGGGGCCTCGATAAGATCTCAAAGTGACTGTACAACCCTATTGCACTGATGATTTGTATAAACACGCAATTTAGCTAACTAAAGAACAAGTTTCTTTCCTGATGGTACTCGCATGTGGAACTCGTTATCACCGAAGTTACATGTTTGTAAATCTGTACGCCAGTTCTTGTCTTTGTAGGCCCCTCTTAAAACTATTTGCGAGAAGAACGCAAATTGTTTTGATTTTTGCTCCAAAAAAGTTCAGCACAAATACGGGTGGGATTTTGTAATTTAAATAGGTACCTGTGTGATAAATCCTGCAGTTAATATCCGAACTGTACATGCGGAAAGGTTGCGGAGATCATAGCGTACATGTGTCCATAGATTGCACAAGATGTATGTATGTGAGAGAGAGCGACAATGTAACATATTAGGTATGATGATGTTGTTCATAGAACACGGTTTGTCCAGTTATTGTTACATCACAATACTTCTGTTACTTCGATAACAGAAGGCTTAGTGAAGACATTTATCTTATCTTCCAATCGTTTTCGACATCATTAAATTAAGCAAATGTATCTACAGTGTACCTTTTTTGTAATGATCTCTTTCGACTATTTTGCTCTTCATACCTTGGCATTGTATTCCCAGCCCGAAATACATCTTAAAATATAACATAGTTTGCCAACCTGTATATGTTGATGGAGGAGGCCTCATGTTATTATAGCAATGCAATTCGGGGTATCCTCCATAACTAAATACATTTATATCGACAATGAGATTGGTTGTATATTCAGAACGCTTTAACCAATTTTTGTCATAGCGCGTCAACAGTCCAGTACGTTACGTAAACACGTCCGGACGCCAGCTCTCCTGTGTGGAGGTAAATGGACGTCCTCACGTCCAGACGAATCGGCGTCTTCGCCGAAACCATCAACCGTTTTCACGTCCGGACGCCGGGATATCAGTGAGAAAACCATTGTATGCATTCACGTCCGGACGTCTTCACTTCCCAAAACGTTACAATTTTAAATGTGTGTCGTGTATTGCCTAATGGACAAGCTGACCAGAGACAGGTTAGGAAGGTACTTAGTCTTGGCAGGCAGGCGGTGTTGCTATATAATAAATTATTTTCTCAGAAAGCCGTTAATATATCTCAGTTGGAGGAAAGAAACATACCGGCTGTATCTAGACCGTATCATGTGATATCAAGTTTAAGCAAATACCTAGAGTAACTTATTTGGTCCCAAAAATATATCAGTTTGGATGGGTGAGTAGAGACTAACGAAGAGTAGTACAGAGTCACTTTCCCTTACTGCCCCTCCCCCTCATGCGCTATACCGCCACCCATACACCCACCCACTGTCTCCCTCGTCATATTGTGACGCCTCCCATTTTGGTCCCCGCGGAAATCAGGTATTTTTGTAAAATTATCACTTTGTGAACGCTGTCAACCCCCAACTAAACTGTTTACCTACCTTGTATGAGGCCACATTGTCACTTTCTGTTGTCTTTTTAACTTGTCTATTCTTATTTGGGATGGTACAAACCAATTTGTACCGTTTTTGGTGATGTTTACCTCTCGGGGCGGCCATGATTGTTGTTTCTCGTGCGCGGCCTCGTTTTAGTCATTATGATAATTACCAAAGTTTTATAACCTCGCTGCCAACAAAAGCCGCGTTTGTGTATATGGCACTAGTTTCTGGTCCTGTTGATGTTTGTCTGCTATTCTTTAAAGTTTTAATATAAGCCAGCAACCTGCATTGCATACTTTAAACCCTTAAGTAGAGGAGTAACGCGAAAAGGGAGATATAGATTATTTCTGTGTGCGTCTTCCGGTGTGGCGGGTATAAAGGGAGACACCGGTTGTGATTTGAGAGACTCTCTAGACTCACACATTCGGGGAGATAGAGACGAAAAGCAGGGCAGACCCTGTCGGTTAGTGCCCCTATTTACCCCCCACCCCCTTTTTTTGATTAACCACGATGACCACGATGACCACGATAACCACGATGACCACGATAACCACGATGACCCGATGTCCCGAGGACCGAATGACGATGTAACTTAGATGATGACAGCCTCTCAGCCCTCTGACTGTTGATGTTTCCTAAATAGAATCTCTCCCACTAACCCCTGCATTTTTCCATTGGTCTATCTTAATTCTTATGGTTCTTAATTCTTAATTCTTATCTGAGCTTAGGGGATTTTCCTTTTAGTTAGTCTATGGGGGTCTGGTTACAGGCAGAGTATTTTATTTTTATATTTTCCCTCGTACCTGCTTTGACAAGAATGTTTGAATAAATGCCGCCAATGGTGGGAGACTGACACTGGTTGTGAATAGTTAGTTTTTGTTTCTTTCCCTTATAAAAGATTTTATTTTATTTTCGGCCATCCTGACAGGTTACGGTCGTAACAATATTTTGGTGTCAGAAGTGGGATCTGGTTTTAATACTGGATCCAAGGGTCGTGCTCCACTGCCTGGTGGTTATTATTTCTTTAAATTTCTTGCTTGCCGGGTGCAGAACTGTAATTCTGAGGCAGTTTAGTGATGTAATCAGCCATAGAGTTTTTTTTTTATTTGATTTACCTCACTAACCATGCTGAGCCACATTGATGACCTTTGATGAACATGATGATACTTCCTTTGATTCATGTCGGACGAAATCTGATGTTACTGATGTTCAGCGATGACTGTTGATGTACTGGATAACCCATATATTTCCTGATGTGGTGGATTTGAGGAAATATCTGATGACAACTGATGTATTTGATGACCTGTGATGTGGCCCATAGACCTGTGATGTACTGATGACCTCTGATGTGACTTATGATATACTTGGATGACAACTGATGTATTTGATGACCTGCGATGTGGCTCATAGACCTGTGATGTACTGATGACCCCTGATGTGACTTATGATGTACTTGGATGACAACTGATGTATTTGATGACCTGCGATGTGGCTCATAGACCTGTGATGTACTGATGACCTCTGATGTGACTTATGATGTACTTGGATGACAACTGATGTATTTGATGACCTGTGATGTACTGATGACCTCTGATGTGACTTGTTGACTTATGATGTACTTGGATGACAACTGATGTATTTGATGACCTGTGATGTGGCTCATAGACCTGTGATGTACTGAGATGACCCTTGATGTGGTTTATGGACATGTGATGTACTGAGGTGGCAGTTGATGTATTTGCTGAAACCTGAGTAATAACCATTGATGTACCTGGTGACCCCTGATGCTCCTTGTTGACAATTGATGTACGTTGGCACCTGTCGTTAAAAATTACTGGTTGGAGGCGGAAGAGAGGCACTTTTGCAGCAGGGACTGGACAATTTGGCAGCTTTATATATATAAATGATGGAGTCCCACGGGCAGCGAAACATACGTGAAGGGTTGAGGTCTCGTACCAACCATCAATTATCTCTGTCCGAGGGGGAGAGTTCAGCTGTTAAAACTGATGTCTGGCGTAAATCCACCCCTCCCAGAGATACTGCTCAGGATAGCTCCTTGGAGTCTGAGGCACAAGCTCCTGTCTCCAGTGCGGTGTCAACCCCAATGATGAGCCCCCAGCTCCCCACGTTGACGCCTCAAGCACCGATGTTGATGACCGGGCTCACCCAGCTGGTTCAGCCAGCATCAGCCATGTCGGCCTATTCCCCAGTGTTGCGGCCTCAGATTCACCCGTTGACACCTCAAGCCCCCGTTTCGGTGACAAGCCCGACCCTGCAAACCCCGGTGTCTGCCCATGCGCCAGCGATGCGCCCACAGCCATCCGCCGTGACGTCACAAGCACCCATGATGGTGACCCACCCATCCCAGCAGAGCTATCAGGCCCCACAGATGCCTGCGTTTGCGCCGGAGATGCGTCCCCAGCCCTCCGCCGTGACGTCACAAGCGCCCATGATGGTGGCCCACCCATCTCCGCAGAGCTATCAGGCTCCACCGATGCCTGCGTTTGCGCCGGCGATGCGTCCCCAGCCCTCCGCCGTTACGTCACAAGCACCCATGATGGTGACCCACCCACCCCAGCAGAGCTATCAAGCTCCACTGATGCCTGCGTTTGCGCCAGCGATGCGTCCCCAGCCCTCCGCCGTGACGTCACAAGCACCCATGATGGTGGCCAACCCGGCCCAGCAGACACCTCAGGCTCCACAGATGCCTGCGGTTGCCCCTGCGATGCGTCCCCAGCCCTCCGCCATGACGTCACAAGGACCCATGATGGTGACCCACCCATCCCAGCAGAGCTATCAAGCTCCACCGATGCCTGCGTTTGCGCCAGCGATGCGTCCCCAGCCCTCCGCCGTGACGTCACAAGCACCCATGATGGTGACCCACCAACCCCAGCAGAGCTATCAGGATCCACAGATGCCTGCCTATGCCCCACAGATGCGTTTCCAGCCCGCCTCCTGGACGTCTGGAGCACCCTTGGTGGGGCCCGACCCGGTCCAGCAGGTTTATCAGGGTCCACCGATGCCTGCTTACGCCCTGGAGATGCGATCCCACGTCCCCATGACGCCGCGCCAGGAGCCGATGTTGTCGACCGGGATTACCCCTCCGATCTACCGAGAGGCCATGGCGGATAACCAAGCGCACCTTGTGCCCACCCAGGCGATGTCCGACCAGACCCCCACGATGGTACCCGGTAATCCCTTGGAGCACCATCGGACCCCCACCGCGGCGGACTATGACCGTGCCCAAGCAAGGCGGGAGACTGCGGCCCCAATGAACACAAAGGTCCGGCACCAAAAGAAAAAAATCTCTATCCGCAGGAGACGTGAATCACCCTCAACATCGGGGGAGTCTGCAAGTGACGAGGATGATGCGATGGATTGGCCCGCTTCGCCAAAGCACCGCGACACTCCTTCCAGGGGGTCGAAATTGCCCCCATTCACTGGCCGTGAAGCCTGGGAAGTCTGGTTTAACCGGTTCCAAGATGTTGCTGATCGACAGAGGTGGAATCTAGATGACAGACTAGATGAACTTCTCCCAAAGCTGCAGGGTGTGGCTGGCGATTTCGTATACGGGCAGCTCCCGCGGAAGGTGCGGAACAATTTTACAGTTCTCGTTGGCGAGTTGGGGAATAGATTCAGGACAATTGAGACTTCTAAATCATATGCCGCTAAATTGAGTAACAGGAGCCAGAAGACCGGAGAGTCTGTGGAAATGTACGCAGCCGAGCTGAAACGCTTGTACGACAAGGCGTACCCGCGACGGGACTGCACCACGCGCCAAGAAGACCTTCTCCGACGTTTCTTGGACGGACTGACCGACAACGAAGTGACCTTCCACGTCGAATACATTAAAGAACCCCGGGACATCGATGAGGCCGTGTATGAGTCAGTTAACTTCCTGGATACGCGTCATCGCCTTAACCCAGCCGACGGAGCACCCCGGTCAAGGAAGGCAGTACGGGTAAGCCGTTCCGGAGACGTTGAGCCAGAGGCCGGCAGCCATAGAGTAGCCCGTGTTCCGGAGACTACTAACATGGGGTCAACCAAACCTCACGGGACAGCCTGGCCAAACGATCCGACCCGTGCGATACCTCCAGAGGGAAGTATGGATCCAAAAGCGATTGCTGAGCTGCTACAAGAACTCAGAAGAGTTACACAGCATCTTGGCCTTGGTGGTGCCCGGCCTACCCAGTCACAACCTAGGGAGGGTCGTTCCACCCAGCAGGGGACGGAGGACAGATTCGCCTGCTACGGATGTGGTCAGCCGGGACATTTCGCCAGGAACTGCCCCCGAAATGCCAATCATCCGAGAAGGCCAAACTACCAGGATAACTTCCTACCTCGTACCTCTCGTACCCAGATGTCGGACCGTCCTGCGGTTAATTACGGGCACCCGTCAAACTGCTAGGGACCGGCCGTGCTGGCCAACAACCGGTCCCGACGTCACCAGGCCCGCAGCGGATGGTTCATGAGTACGGGACCACGTACCCAAAACCCGTAACCGCCGTGACCGGGGAAAAGTCCCCCGATGTGAAGTCCCCTGATGAGAGGTCACCTGACGAGAAGTCACCTGACGAGAGGTCGCCTGTTTTGAATTTTCCTGTTGTGAAGTCACCTGACGAGAAGTCACTTGACGAGAAGTTGCCTGACGAGAAGTCGCCTGTTTTGAATTTTCCTGTTGTGAAGTCCCCTGATGAGAGGTCACCTGACGAGAAGTCACTTGACGAGAAGTCGCCTGACGAGAAGTCACCTGTTTTGAATTTTCATTTTGTACAGATGCCTGATGCGAAACTTGTTGTAGAGTCGCCTTATGTACAGTCGCCTGATGTAAAGCTCGAAGTGAAGTCCCCAGATATGAAGTTGCCTGCCCTGATGTCGCTTGTTGTGAAGTCGTCTGCTGTTGTATCGCCCGAAGTGAAGTCGCTTGTTGTGAAGTCGCCTGTTGTTGTATCACCCGAAGTGAAGTCGCCTGTTGTTAAATCGTCCGAAGTCAAGTCCCCTGATGTGCAGTCCCCTGTTGCGAAGTCGCCTGTTGTGGAGTCGCCCGAAGTGAAGTCCCAGGAAGTGAAGTCCCCAGATGTGCAGTCCCCAGATGTGAAGTCCCAGGAAGTGAAGTCCCCAGATGTGCAGTCCCCAGATGTGAAGTTGCCTGTCCTGATGTCGCTTGTTGTGAAGTCCCCTGATGTGCAGTCCCCTGTTGTGAAGTCGCCTGTTGTGGAATCGCCTGAATTGAAGTCGCCCGAAGTGAAGTCCCCAGATGCGAAGTTGCCTGTCCTGATGTCGCTTGTGAAGTCGCCTGCTGTGGAATCGCCCATTGTGAAGTCCCCTGATGCGAAGTCCCCTCGTGTGGAGTCACCCAATGTGAAGTTCCCAGAGAAGGAACGTCCTGATGCCAAGCCTCCCGATATCATATTCAACGACGTTCCTTCCTTAGGCGAACTGTCAACTGACTCCATAAGCACTGACCCCCCTGACAAGCCTCTTACCACTGAGGACGTTCATACCAAAGCGGCTGCGAAACGTGGAATTGCCAGATACGATGGGGTTTATGTAAATGGTTCGGTTAATGGTACCGAGGTGTTCGTTACTGTGGATACCGGGGCAACGGCAACGTTGATCTCGCAACGCCTGTATGAGAGAATTCCCTCCCCGCACCAACCAACCCTATTGCAAGCCAATTCAAGTGACGTGGTTGGAGGAGCCGATGGACATCCAATGCCTTGTTTGGGGCGTGCTATGTTTGATCTGACGATGCATGATGTTCATGTGGACGCGGAACTGCCCATTGTCAACATCACCGATGACGTCTTGCTAGGTGGCGACATCTTGTTCAAGGATCCCTCTGGCCCAGCTGACTTAATTCTAAGTGAAGGCTATATGAAGTTCCGAGACACCAGGATCCCTTTAGAGGTTGTCGGGCGACCGCGAGTGCGTAGAGTACATGCGGCAGACCACTACATCATACCCGGGATGAGTGAAGCCGTTCTTGATGTATTGATTGATCGATGGGACGAAGACTGTTCAAGCAGCATGATTGTAGAACCCATCCCCAATCTGGCGGAGAAACACTTGTTGGCTATGGCTCCCGCCTTGGTAGATCCCTCCCGTGCCTGCACGGTTCAGGTGCGGGTGATGAACCCGATGAAGGACCCAGTCTCAATAAAACAGGACACCGTTCTGGGATATGCGGAGCCGATTCGACGTCCGTTAAAGACACTTGCTCACTCTGAAGATGAGGACCAGCTGGGAAATTTCAACCGGATTAGACGACTCGTGCCCGGCGGACCCAAACTAAGCGGTGACTGCATCCGAACAACGGGACCTACACTACCTGGTTGCGCGGCCAAATCAGCCGTCCCGACACACCTTACCGAGATGTACTATGAGGCAGCCCATAATAAATCACCGACTGAAACGAAGTCCATCAGTGACCTGCTCTGCGATTTCCCAGATGTTTTCTCGAAGAACGAGTTCGATCTCGGGCAAACTTCCATTCTTGAGCACAACATTGATACCGGCGACGCGAAACCCGTTAAGCAGCCCCCACGGAGAGTGCCGATGGCCTTCGCTGGGGAAGACCGAGAAGCTTTGCGAAAACTTCAGCAGCAGGGATCCATTCGCCCGTCCACCTCGCCTTGGGCGTCACCAATTGTGTTGGTCCGCAAGAAGGATGGAACAGTGAGACCGTGTGTGGATTATCGGAGGGTTAACGCGTTGACGGTCAAGGATGCGTTTCCTCTACCCAGGACGCAGGATTGTCTAGACGCCATCAGTGAGGCAACAACGTTCTCAACACTCGACATCACCTCAGCTTACAACCAAATACCGGTGTGTCCCGAAGATATCCCGAAGACAGCATTTGTTACCAGACACGGACTGTTCGAGTATACCACGATGCCGTTTGGACTGACAAATGCGCCTGCTACCTTCCAGCGTTGTATGGAAATTGCTCTCTCTGGTTTGCAATGGACATCCTGTTTGATCTACCTAGACGATGTTATCGTTTTTGGCCGGGATTTCCATGAGCACATGATGCGTCTGCGGAATGTTCTGCAGAAAATTGGAGATGCTGGGCTGAAACTGAAGCCTAGTAAGTGCCACCTGTTCCAGGACGAAGTGCGTTTCCTGGGACATGTCGTTTCCAGGGATGGCGTCCGCCCGAACCCCGCTAATGTTGCCAAGTTAGTGTCCTGGCCCACCCCAACGACCGTGACGGAAGTACGTGGTATCCTGGGACTGGGAAGTTATTACCGGCGGTTCATCCCTCGCTTCTCAGAGCGAGTAAACCCGCTTGTGCAGCTAACCAGGAAGGAAAAGACATTTGTCTGGACTGAAGAATGCGAACACTCATTCGTGGATCTGAAGAGAGTCCTTGTGAGCTCTCAGGTCATGGCCTACCCTCGGGAACAAGGAGAATTCATCCTGGACACTGACGCATGCGATGTCGGCATCGGCGCAGTTTTATCTCAAGTCCAGGAAGGGAGAGAACGGGTGATAGCGTACGGCAGTCGCACCCTGGGGAAGGCAGAAAGGAATTACTGCGTCACCCCAACAAGGAATTGCTGGCGGTAAAGTACTTCATGGAATATTACCAGCACTACCTCTTGGGGCGAAGATTCATTGTGCGGTCGGATCACCAAGCGCTCAGGTGGCTTTTCAGCCTGAAAGATCCCAAGAATCGTGTCGCCCGTTGGATAGAGTCTATGTCTGCTTTCGACTTATCCTTGGAGTACCGGTCAGGGAAACACCACGGGAACGCCGACTCGTTGTCACGATGTCCAACCCCAACCGACTGCCAGTGCCCATACGCTGAAGATACTGACAAACTGAAGTGCGGTCCATGCAAGAAGTGTTTAAAGCGCGCTTCGCAAATGCAAAGTGGTTTGGGCGACCTAAAGGAACGTGACCAGGCGCGACGATGCCACTCGGTCCCGCTGACCGAGTGTGATCAGGTGCCGTTTTGCCAGACGGTAATGCTTGTTGCGATAGTGATCATCACCGTGGTTTTTGCGGTCAGCCGGAACGTTTTGGGATCCGTTCTGATTACACTTACGTCATCAACCTTCTACTGGGCCATTCGAGCCGCCATCCGGTCCCAGACCCCTCAGGCGGAGTACTGGACCCCCGAGGACAGTCGCCACCGCCCAAAACCAACCGACGAGAGACTCCCGGAATGCCTGCCAGCGACGACTACCAAACTGACCCATTGGTTACAACGACGCTTGTGGATCTTTGACACACGGAGCGGGAAGTGCCGCCGGACTACTCGCTCGCAGGCTCGGGCAGAGTCACCATTGACTGCGTTCTCTAATGCGGAGATCAGTAGAAGGCAGAATCAAGATCCTGATCTCGGCCCTTTGCTGAAGTGGTTCCGAACGGGAGAGAGGCCGCGGGGAAGGGATGTAGAGGCCTCCAGTCCGGCCACCAGGTTCTATCTACTCAATTGGGACAACCTGACGTTGGTGGATGGTGTTTTGCGACGTAACTTCACCCGTAAGGACGGGACAGGAGATTACTCCCAGTTGTTAGTGCCCAGGAATCTCCGACGCGATGTTCTCCACCAGACACACAGCAGCATTCTTGGGGGACATCTTGGACAGAAGAAAACCAGGGAACGGACGATACAGGCTTTTCACTGGTTCGGCCTGCGCGAGGACGCCAATAATTATGTGTTGCAATGTGATACCTGTAGCCGCATCAAGCCACCCAACAAGAGTCCGCGCGCTCCAATCGGAACCATGCTCACCGGAGCCCCCCTTGACCGTTTGGCCACCGACATCCTGGGACCCTTGCCGGAAACCCCTCGAGGCAACAAATACATATTGGTCGTAACGGACGCCTTCACCAAATGGGTGGAGATCTTCCCTGTTCCGGATCAAACGGCCATTACCTGTGCGGAAATCATCCTGAACGAGGTCATTGCCCGTTACGGCTGTCCTATCTCCCTTCACAGTGATCAGGGGAGAAACTATGAGAGCCACGTGTTCGCTGAGTTGTGTCGGTTGCTGGAAATTAGGAAGACACGCACCTCGCCGGGAAATCCTAAGTGCAACGGTCAAACGGAACGTTTCAACCGTACCTTGATCCGGATGATTAAAGCTTTCCTACAAGGCCAACAAACTGAGTGGGACAGGAACCTTGGCTGTCTGGCGGCCGCCTACCGATCCTCTCCATGCGAAACCACGGGCCTGACCCCGAACCTATTGATGCTAGGCCGTGAAGTAAGACTTCCCGCGGAGGTGATGTTTGGCAGCAGAATAGACCACATCGGAGAAGAAATTACGTCGTACGGACAGTACGTGGATCAGCTCCGTGAGCGGTTTCAGCGAGCCCACGAGATAGCCCGGGAACATCTCGGAGTCGCCGGTCGACGACAGCGAGAGGTCTACGGAGCCCGGGGTACTTTCCATCAATACGCCACTGGCAACCTGGTTTGGTTCCGATGCGAGCTCGGTCAGCTCAAGACCACTCCGAAACTACGGGTAGCCTATGATGGTCCCTTTTTGGTTCTCAGGCGGCTGGGCGACCTTAACTATCTCTTGCAGTTCGATGCAAAGGGAACACGCAAGCTGGTCCACCACGACCGTCTAAAACCCTATGAGGGCACGCAGACGCTGGCTTGGGCACGGGCTGCTTTGGCCCTCGATCGAAGAAGGGGTGTGGAGCGCACATAAATATTGATTCTGTTTTACCCCTTTGTGAAGTCTACTGGAAGATGCCACTGACTGTCCATTGACCACCCTACACTTTTTTTTTTTGCAGGAACAATGGCTGCGTGTATGATCCAAAACTATGTCAAGGATATCCTTTTGAAACGCGGGCCGGTACACCGATGCACTGAATGTGGCTACCAGGGGGACCGTGAACGGATGGGTGTTCACATCATGAAACACCTGTCGAAATCTCAGGAGAAGCCTTTGCCTGGAGTGTTGGTTCTGAGCGGGGCGGAGTCCTGCCTCCACTACCGGGAAAAGCTCGGATTGCAGGGCTCTCCGAACTCGCCGGACTTAAACCTTCCGACCTTTGGCTCTCCTCAAACAGACACCTCCATGACGCCGCCTGTCCCGATGACTAATGTAACCCTTTCGGACCTGATGGAACTGGCCCCTCCGTCCGCGAGCGAGGTTGCGGCTCTTTGTAGCTCCCCGGCGCTGGTCGCCGCGACTCAGGAGTCGCCCAGTGTTCTCCCCGATGAGACGTCCCATGTCTCTGCAGCCATCGAGCGTCTCGAAAGAAATCAGCAAGAGCTGTTGCGGACGGTTAAGGATCTTCGACGAGAGGTCGACGAACTAAGGAACACCGATCGCCGAATCGACCCTAGCCGTCACAGCGGTCGTGAGTACAGCCCGGACCGTGGAGCTGCCGACTGCCGGGGACGCAGTCAACGCCCACAGGACCGCGACGTGAGGCCGGACCGCGGAGCTGCCGACTGCCGGGGACGCAGTCAACGCCAACAGGACCATGACGTGAGGCCAGACCGCGGAGCTGCCGACTGCCGGGGACGCAGTCAACCCCCACAGGACCGTGACGTGAGGCCAGACCGCGGAGCTGCCGACTGCCAGGGGTGCAGTCAACGCCAGCAGGACCGTGAAGCTGTCGATTGCCGGGGACACAGCCAACGCCAGCAGGACCGTGACCTGAGCCCAGACCGCGGCGCCGCCAGGCAGTTCAGGGAATTACGCCAGCGACAGCGGAGCCGGCTTGGGTACCCGTACTAACGATGTAGTAGTTTCTTTCTCTTACTGCTCAGTATTATCCGATTTTTTTCTTACAGCTCAGTGTTATCCGATGTAGGATTTTTTGTTCAATATGTGACGGTCGTTTTAGCTGTCCCAATGTAAGGTTGTGTTTGTTTTCACATGTTCGATATTCGAGTAACTCGTCATTTGCAAGGCCGGAAGCAACTACCTCATGAGTAAGCTCGTTAGATTTGTATTTACTATTTTTGTGCATATCTTGTTGGTATTACACTACTGTTTGGCGATGATGCCAAACCATTAAGTAGGGGGGGGCAATATAACGGTCCCTATTCTAATCTCGTGTAAGGGTGTATGTTGACATGTATCTGTATCTAAGTACTCGTCGCTTGCAACGCTGCAGGTTCATTTTACTTGCGAGATTTTGTATAATATTTTTGTGGTGTTAGTTTAGTGTTGGCGAGGACGCCTAACACTTAAGCAGGGGGCATTGTGACGCCTCCCATTTTGGTCCCCGCGGAAATCAGGTATTTTTGTAAAATTATCACTTTGTGAACGCTGTCAACCCCCAACTAAAATGTTTACCTACCTTGTATGAGGCCACATTGTCACTTTCTGTTGTCTTTTTAACTTGTCTATTCTTATTTGGGATGGTACAAACCAATTTGTACCGTTTTTGGTGATGTTTACCTCTCGGGGCGGCCATGATTGTTGTTTCTCGTGCGCGGCCTCGTTTTAGTCATTATGATAATTACCAAAGTTTTATAACCTCGCTGCCAACAAAAGCCGCGTTTGTGTATATGGCACTAGTTTCTGGTCCTGTTGATGTTTGTCTGCTATCCTTTAAAGTTTTAATATAAGCCAGCAACCTGCATTGCATACTTTAAACCCTTAAGTTGAGGAGTAACGCGAAAAGGGAGATATAGATTATTTCTGTGTGCGTCTTCCGGTGTGGCGGGTATAAAGGGAGACACCGGTTGTGATTTGAGAGACTCTCTAGACTCACACATTCGGGGAGATAGAGACGAAAAGCAGGGCAGACCCTGTCGGTTAGTGCCCCTATTTACCCCCCCACCCCCTTTTTTTGATTAACCACGATGACCACGATGACCACGATAACCACGATGACCACGATAACCACGATGACCCGATGTCCCGAGGACCGAATGACGATGTAACTTAGATGATGACAGCCTCTCAGCCCTCTGACTGTTGATGTTTCCTAAATAGAATCTCTCCCACTAACCCCTGCATTTTTCCACTGGTCTATCTTAATTCTTATGGTTCTTAATTCTTAATTCTTATCTGAGCTTAGGGGATTTCCCTTTTAGTTAGTCTATGGGGGTCTGGTTACAGGCAGAGTATTTTATTTTTATATTGTCCCTCGTACCTGCTTTGACAAGAATGTTTGAATAAATGCCGCCAATGGTGGGAGACTGACACTGGTTGTGAATAGTTAGTTTTTGTTTCTTTCCCTTATAAAAGATTTTATTTTATTTTCGGCCATCCTGACAGGTTACGGTCGTAACAATATGATCTTGAGAGAGAGCAGGACGGGGGACTGGGGCCAGGAGAGTCTGGTGAGTGTCAGGACGGCGGGGGGCAGGGGCCAGCAGAGCCTGGTGAATGTCGATGGGCAGGGGGGGGGGGGCAAGAGAGCATGAGTGGTGGGTGTTGTGAGGAGGGGGCAGGAATATGGTGGTGTTGATGGGCAGCGGTGGGGGACGGGCCGGGGTACATTAGCCTGGTGGGTGTCGGTGGGCGGGGGAGGCGAGCTGGAGTGAAGGAGTCTTGTGGGTGTCGGTGGGCGGGGCGAGGGGGGCGGGGGGGGGGCGTAGGGGCTTAGGAATCTGGTGGGTTTCGGTGGACCGGGCGGGACTGGAGAGCATGAGTCTGGTGGGTGTTGAGAGGGGGGGGGGGGCGTCCTGGAGCTCCCCTGTGTGGACGTTTTTACGTCCGGACTCCGGGACGTCAATGAAAAAATCATTGCTTACCTTCAAGTCCCAACACGTTACAATGTGTCTGGTGTATTGTCTGTTGGACAAGCCCACCAGAGTAAGGCGTCGTTTAGTATAGTGTTCTTGAGCCCAGCGTCCCAAAATTTGACCCCGCTCGTATTCCCACACCGTGAAGCGCAGGGAAGATAAAGAACATAACGACCATCAGACAGATGGAATTATCTGCCAAACACACGTAATTGTCCGTTCTGTGTTTCATATTTCACTAGCTAATAAGAAATTAACCAGTTGATCGGGTTTTGCTACCCACGCCCACAGCCGTCCACTAGATTGAGGTTTGTCTGTGTGCCAATTGCACCATTACAGACTGGATTGAGGTCTGTGTTGTGTCATTTGCTCCATTGCAGTCTGGACTGAGACCTGTGTTGTGCAAATTGCATCAGTACAGTCTAGATTGAGCTTTGTGTTTGTGCCAATTGCACCATTACAGTCGGGATTGAGGTCTGTGTTTGTGCCAATTGCACCATTGCACTCTGGATTGAGGTCTGTGTTGTGCCATTCGTACCATTACAGTCTGGATTGAGGTCTATGTTAGTGCCAATTGCACCATTGCAGTCTGGATTGAGGTCTGCGTTGTGTCCATTGCACCATTGCAGTCTGGATTGAGGTCTGCGTTGTGTCCATTGCACCATTGCAGTCTGGATTGAGGTCTGTGTTTGTGCCAATTGCACCATTGCTGTCTGGATTGAGATTGTTTGTGCCACGGTATCATTACACTTTGTGTTGCAAAGTGCTGGCTTGTGTCGCCGTCATCATCAGGCCTACAGAATGTGGTGTGACTTTTGTGCCAACGTCACCATTATGGTCTGGTATGAGATTGTGTCTGTGAAATATATCGTATATTCTGGTGAACGCAATGACCATGACGTCTCTGGATTAATTACTCTGGGTTTTTCTGTCACCATATCGCATTCTGTTTGAATTATTACAAGAAAAAAATGTGATAATAATATCACGTGACTAGTTTGCGGATTTGAGTGATATAAACATAATATTAATGCGTACAGGATAAGTACACGCTCTTTAAACTGTGATTTTATTTGTAGAATTTTGCAGATCCTAATATCAAGTCTGTTTTGCACTATTTATTAATAGCAACATAATATTAATGCATACAGAATAAGCACACGCTCATTAAACTGTGCTTTAATTTGTAGAATTTCGTCGATCATAATATCACGTCTGTCTTGCACATTTCATTGGTAGCAACATAATATTCATGCGTACAGGATAAATACACGGGCATTGTGGGCCATCAAGTTAGAGCTTAGCGTCCCCAAATTTGACCCCCGCTCGCATTCCCACACGTTGAAGCGCCGGGAAGATAAAGTCGGTAGTCTAGCCAAATCACGTAGCTGGTCTACGGGCAAGCTGTTTGTTTGCGGTCTGGGACTGCATCTTGAAGTGATGCATCACGTGGACACTATGTAATACGATAATATTCGTGTTTATTACAGCACAAATGTCCCGTATCCTGAGTGTTTAGGCGGTGGTGAGGCGAGCGTAGGAAAGTTTGTGTCAGATACTCCGAGCGCGAGAAGCTTGCATTTACTCCCACAAACTGTAGTAGATTTCACACTCTGATGTCACAAGTCGCGTTTTGAGGAGTAGCCAGGCTCAATATGCAATTACTACTCCCACAAACTGTAGTAAATGTCACCTTCAGAGGTTACAAACCATGTTTTTAGCTGTAATCTGCATTTTCTTCCCGAAAACTTAGTACATTAATCCTCAGAGGTCACATGGTGCGATATGAGATTCTAGCACAGTCCCGGTGACAACCCATTGGGTGCGATTTTTTTTATTCTACATATCTTATGGATAGTCCTTCGGGCTACTTATCTGGGCTAGTCCTTCGGGATATTTCAAATCGATGATGCCATTGGCCGATTGGTTGGCATGGTTATCGTTTTTTTGTTATTTGTATCTTTCCTAGAGGCAAAGTAGGCCAAAGTGGTTGGATTTAAATCTACCTGTGTGTTAGCCTTATCATTGTTTTAATGGCCTACAACTGCAAAATTCGTCAATTGTCGTAGTAATGTGGTCGGGGAATTTGTCAGTGGAATGATAACACTCATCCGGGCTGAATATGTCGTGCTCTTTATTAAATGAACATATAAGTATATACAATACACATTTCCCTAGCCTCTCTCCAGGACCGTCTGCCGGTTGCTCGGGGGTTGCCCTTATTTATAGAGGAAGCGCGGACGTTATGGTGAGCACCGTGAGGCAGCTTGGATCCGAGCTATGGCTCGACAGGCTCCAGGCCACTATTGTGTTAGATGGTTGACTTTAGATGGTAATAAAATAATCAATACGCAAAGCAGGAATGTAAGAATTCGCAAGATAATTAGTGACATGGTTATGTACCATTTGCAAGAATACTATAACTTAGGATCGTTAAGTAAATCAATGGAAGTTCATTTTTCAGTCGGTGGTCCTCCTAAAACAACTGGATCTAACCCCTTGTGGACCTCATAACAGAATTAATCATATACTTCATATCATAATCTATAGCTTATATCGGAGATTTAACTTCCAGGAATATTTGTAGTAGAACAAAGTAACTAAGTGACTTGTTACTAATCTTAATCACAGCAAAGAGCTGACCCTTGAAGCACACGCCATGTTAAAGTATAGCACACAGTGAGCGGAACGGATTCTGGATTTGCGCGCCTAGTAAATTTGAACAAGGACCATAAATCACGCCAGTGAGCGGGCGAGGCAGGGCTGGGCGTGGCCCGCGGGCATTCACGGCTGGGATCGTGAAGCGGGCTGCGCCCGTGAGCCTGCGTGCGCTGCTTGGTTGGCGGGCTGGCTCCCGGCGCACTACTACATGGCCTGACAGGGGAAAGTGCACTACGATAACTTCTCCTGCGCTTAAAAAGTTTGGTCCCCAAACTGTAAATTAATATCCGGACATAAATGTACCTGTATAAGTGTATATTCATTGGACAGGTTGTATATAACAATCTTAATCGCTCATTCATGGCTAATGATGAATGACTAAGAAAACGAATGCTAGAAAACACCAAATCAACGTATATATATACATTAGGTTAGACAGACGAATTCACGCTTCAGGTTGTACATGCGAATGCACAATTATGGTTACATATACGAATTAGCCGTCACGGTTACACATTCAAATTCGCGATTATGGTTATACATTCAAGTTCGCGATTACAGTTATACATTCGAATGTGCGATTACGGCCATACATTCGAATGTGCGATTACGGTTACATTTCACGTGTGCGGATAAGAAAAGTATCAAAACATATTAGAACAGATATGTACACTAATAACTCCAAGAAAATAAAATGCGTAGAAGCACGCCGCTAAACGTTAGGAAAGGTGCAGTGTGTCGTCTGCTAGCTGTCGTCTGCTAGCGCAGTCGCTTGCTCTGCGGTGTCTCTGGCTCGGGCGTCAGGCTAAAGGCGTCTGCCTGAGCGTGCGGCTGGCTGCTGGGCGGCGGGCGTCAGTGCATACACGGCCTTGACCTTCAGGGACATAAACATGCACGCACCACAAGAACTGCATAGGCCATCGTATGTGCAGGAGCCCTATCAACTTTGAAACACACGTCTGATGCTAACGAAGTTTGCCTTAGTGTCAGGAAGCACCCTAGTTAATCTAATAGGCGCGTAGTGGCACTTGTTTCATACGGGCTTAAATATACCCATAGCATCTGGATCAATAGGTAAACGAGGTTCGGGTTCAAGACACATATTGAATATACCTGATCTCCCTGTCAGTCTCATTACTCAGTGTAGCTTAACGATGCTGCGCAACTGTCACCCAGAGATGAGAGGTGATAAAGATGAATGAAACGATGAAATGACAGCAACAAATTACAACAAACATATATTCCGTATAAAGTGAAAGTGGATGGCCATCCGATGAACAAAACGGAATATATGAATGTGGCGTTTATTACTTAAGCGGGAAGTGACATGAAATAAATGTTTAACTGGGTAATTTAGGAAGTCGCTATGCGTCTTTAGCTTTTGAGCATTATTAGTGCAGGACTGCTTTTGTGCGTCGTCTGCGCCTTTTGCGTGTTCTGTAAGCAGAGATGGCTACTTCGGGCATATTTTCTTCCGGTTCCCACGTCGTCTGGGTGTAGCCACTCCATTTAACTTTGTACAGGATCCTGCCATTTTGTCTTTTGTGTGTTAATAACTTGTCAACCTCGTACCATTCGTCCGTGTCATTGCCATCATTGCCGGCGTCAGTCTGTGGTTCAGCAACTGCTGGTGGGTCCACAGGAGTCGTGTACTGTCTGTTGCGAGGGTCCTCGTATGGCTTCAGTCGATTGTTGTGCACGAGTGACCTCAGTGATCTGTGTGTATCACACCTAGCTAACTTGTACGTGTAGTTGGGACCGATTTCAGTAATGTAGTATGGTCCCTCCCATGTGGGGTGTTGCTTGCGCGAGAGACCTGTTGGCACCTTTGTGTTATGTAGGAGAACCTTGTCACCTATTTGGCGTTTGGGGGTTTGCGTGTTTTTGTCATATCCTGTTTTGTAAGTCATTTGACTTCGTTTAATATTTTCTTCAGCAAGTTCTCGGGCTAATTTGAGATTGTTTTGAAGATTTGTTATGTGTGTTTGGACATTTGGTTGTAGTTGACCTTTTGGTGTCACTGTGGTGTCGAATGGAACATTCATATGTTTGCCAAAACGAAGAAAGAAAGGACTGTACTGAGTGCTCCTGATGGACGGTGTCATGCGGTATGACATGAGAATGCCCGGTAACATGTCAGGCCAGTCTGTCTGGTTGGGTTTACAATATGCACGGAGTGCTTGGGCAATGCTGCTGTTTCTGCGTTCACATGTGGAGTTAGTTTGTGCGTGATAAGAAGATGTGTGATGCTGTTTGACTTTAAACATTTCACAAAGTGCTGCCACGAGCTTTGACATAAAATTTTGAGCTCGGTCACTGATAAGTACCTTTGGGGCGACAAATCGTGTGAAAATCTCTCGATACAGTGCTTGTGCCACTACATTAGCTTCCTGCGATTTTATGGGGATTGCTTCGCACCATCGACTAAAGCTATCTACCATGAGTAGAATATATTGATATCCGTCAGGTGTCTTGGTTAGGGGTCCCAATATGTCCATGTGCCATCGATCAAAGACATCCGCTATGGGCATGGGCACTAGCGGTGCCGGACGACCGCGTTTGTAGCGTTTCGCCCTCTGACAGCGGTCGCATGAGGTGACGTAACGCTGAACGTCGGCGTACATACCAGGCCAGAAGTACTTCTGCTTTATTGCCTGGAATGTACGTTCGTTCCCTTGGTGACCTCCTCCCATGACGGAGTCATGGTAGGCGTGTAGGAGTTTGTCTCGCAAGGATCGCGGTACTACGAGTTGTTTGATGGCCCGGTCATCAGTGGGGAGCAGGTGCTTGGTGCGCGGCGTATACCTATGGTACAGCGTATGGTCAATTAGCATGTATTGGTCAGAGTCGGCGGCAAGTTTCTTCGCCTTAGTCTCGTCTGCCGGTACGTTTCCTTGAGCTAGATATCGATACATAGGTCCTACGTCAGGACAGTCGTTCTGTTTATCGGGTAAGGTGAGTAACGAATCTTCCCCGCCGTCGATAAGGTTTGTTATGTCATACTCAGCACAGTCTGTTTGCCTATCGGCGCTAACTGGCATAGCCAGTGAGTATGTGCCTGAATGGTACTCGAACATTACTTGAGTACGTGCTGTTGGAATGTCTGTGGTGTCCTCTGCTGTAAATACAGTAGCGTATGGCAGTGGGTCGTCATCATCTGGATCATTGGCCTTTGTCGTAGTGTCATAATGACGTCTGGATAGCGCGTCGGCTTGATTTTCACGACCAGCCTTGTATTTAATAGTGAACTGATGGCCTTGCAACAACATCGCCCAGCGTGACAATCTCCCAGTGGAGATCTTTATGTTGTTGATGTACTCAAGACACTTATGGTCAGTCACGATGGTGAAATGTCGATGGGCTAGATAAGCATTCCATTGTTTTACTGCCTCAACGACAGCTAAACATTCTTTCTCTGATATAGGGTAATTCAGTTCAGCACCCCGGAGCGCTCTACCTCCGTATTCAATTACCCTTTCTCGTCCGTCATCGTCTGATTGTCCCAGTATGTACCCTATCGAGTCATTTGATGCGTCCGTCGTAACGATAAACTCTCTGTCCATGTCGGGAAACGCTAGAATGGGTGAAGTCACTAGTTTATCTTTAAGCAATAGGAAGGATGATTGACATTCTTCAGTCCATTTAAATGGATTTTCCTTTCTTAGAAGTTTGTTTAAGGGAGATGCGATCTTGGCATAATTTTGAATAAAGCGCCGGTAGTAATTTGTCATCCCAAGGAAACTCCGGATTTGTTTTTGATTTTGTGGAACTGGGAATGTGTTCATTGCCTTCGTTTTATTGTCATCAACCTGGATGCCATCTTTAGAGATATTATGACCGAGATACAGGATTTTGTGAAGGCCAAATTTACATTTGGATGGTTTGAGGGTCAAATTTGCTTCTTTCAGTCTTTGAAAAACCAGGTCGAGGTGTTCAAGGTGTTCATCGAACGTCTTGCTGAATATAAGCACATCATCGACATAGATTAGAGCAATTTTCCAATTTAAACCTCGGAGTATTTTGTTCATAACTCTCTGAAATGTTGTGGTTGCTCCTACCAGGCCAAATGGCAATACGTTATATTGATACTGACCCTCATGTGTCACAAAGCTTGTTTTCTCTTTACTGTTTTGTTCAACTGGCATTTGCCAGAAACCTGAAGTTAAGTCTAGAGAGGAGAAATATTGGGCTTGTGATTCAGACACCGTGTCTATGATGTCAGTGAGCCTAGGTAATGGCCAGATGGTGGGGCGGGTGATTTTGTTTAGTCTCCTGTAGTCAACACAGCACCTAAATTCTCCGGATTTCTTTTTCAACACAACAATAGGACTAGCCCATGGAGAGTTGGAAGGCTCAATGATTCCTGCATCTAGCATTTTCTGTGTTTCATGTTCTGTGACTTTCCTAATGTCAGGGGACTGTCGATAATAATGTCGTTGTCTCGTAGGTCTTGCGTCACCCGTATCAATGACGTGTTCCAGGGCTGTTGTTCGCCCCAGTTCAGTGATGTCCTGTGCAAAGACAGCAAGGTGTTTAGCTAGAAGCTGCCGTAGGGCCTGTTGTTGTGAATCTGTCAGATTAGAGTCTGAGAGGTCAAATTCTAGGTCGATGTCTGGTTTGGGGGCAGCTGCGACCGCGTGATTAATGACCCCAGTCGGTGCGGCTGTACGCCCTGACCCAGATACTGTAGGCCTCCCTGCTGGACCCGGTACCTCGCTATCCAGTGGGAAGATAGAGGTGGCAGTGGCCGTTACACACGAGGCTTTGGCGATTATACTGTTCTTCGGCACTAGTATGTCATTATCCGTGGGATTTAAGATTCTGAAAACAGTTTGACCTTTCTGACCTTCAGTTACGCATTTTGCGCCAAGAAGTGACAGTTTGGAAATTGTGTTTTTCACTGGCACGACCAGCAGTGTGCCGTTGTTGTGACGTTGGGGATATTTGACATTTAAAATGGTTTCAGAATTTGCTGGGATGATTTCGTCAGAGACCGTTCTACACAAGCGAGTATGGGCAGGGGGCTGAATGAAGTCAATGGATATCTTACCTTCATCAAGGGTGACAGTGTGATCAGACATGTTAATTTGAACTCCATAGGTGGACATGAAGTCAATGCCAAGGATAACCGGACAATGAAGATGACTGAATACATGAAACACAGTCTTGAACCCGTGACCTTCAATGTTTACAACAAGATCTACGGTTCCCAGTACGGGATGTTTTTCACCGCCTACTCCCACGACCCACTGAAATTTTGCTGGACTGTATACGTTTGGAACATGTGGCCGAATCTTTTCTAGAAATGACTCAGATACACAGGATATATTGGCCCCAGTATCGAGCAATGCACGGCAGTGAGCACTGCCAATGCGGACAGGCAGTAGGTTGCCCTCAGTGTTAGTGGTAAGATTTACAGTTGTCTCTTTGGTATCAATTGCATGCTCTGAGCTTGATTTAAATCTTCGCCTACCCATTCGACTGGTAGTTTTGCCCTGGATAGGCCCCTTATCCTATTGCCTTCTACCTGACCTGCACATCCGATAAAAATGGCCTGGTTTCCCACAGTTGTGGCACGTGGCATGCTTTGCCCTGCACCGGTCAGACCTGGGTGCATGACCCCACCTACCGCAACTTGCGCAGGTCCTGTCGCCTTCGGGTCCTCGCTGTCCTCCCGTCTGGTGTCCGGTCTGGTAGGCCGTCTGGTGTCCGGTCTGGTAGGCCGTCTGCTGTCCGGTCTGGTGTCCGGTCTGGTGTCCTGCCTGGTAGGCTCCTCTCTGCCGTTGGTTGGGGTCAGGACGGCGGTGGTCATCATGGCCGTGAGACTGAGTCATGTTCACGGCTTGTATCTGAGCCTCCAACAGACTCAGTCTCAGGGCGAAGTCGTCGGCGGGCGGCGATGGCAACTGTGTGGGCCCCTCCCCGCAGTTGGATGCGGCTTCCAGGATATTCGCCACGGTGGTGGGCTTGGCCTGGAGTATAAATGGCCTAATTGCCGGTTTCAGGCCGCCGATGATGATCCGGACGAGCGGGTCCTCCGGCGTGTTCATTTGAGACGCTTCGTATCCGACTGACGCTACAAAGTCTTTTACGGTTTGCCCTTCAGCTTGGGTTTTATTCATTAGGGCTCGTTCTCTTGCCCACAGGGTGCTTTCGGGAGCACAATACATGGACTTGAACGCAGCCTCAAGAGCTGCAAACGAGGCTTTGTCGGTGTCGGGCAGTCCGTGGTACCACGTTGCTGCGGTGTTGTCCAGTAATAGTGGGAGACAATAACGCTTTGCCTCATCGCTCATACCACTGAATGCGGCATACATTCTGAACTGTTCTAGCCAGGCAAAGGCGTTGTCCTGACCAGAAAATTTTGGAGGCATTATCCGAGGCTCTTGACGGGCGGTCATTTCTGCTGGTGCGTCTACGTCTTGATGGTCAGCGTCAGCGGCTTGATGGTCAGCGTTAGCGGCTTGATGGTCAGCGTCAGCGGCTTGATGGTCGGCGTCAGTAGCTTGACTCCGGGTGTGGGAGGCTGGGCCAAACTTCATTAGGCCAAAATATAATGGCTATGGCCTATCCCATCAATGAGGGCCGGGAAGCTGGATTCTCCACCAAGTTGTGGTCGGGGAATTTGTCAGTGGAATGATAACACTCATCCGGGCTGAATTAATCGTGCTCTTTATTAAATGAACATATAAGTATATACAATACACATTTCCCTAGCCTCTCTCCAGGACCGTCTGCCGGTTGCTCGGGGGTTGCCCTTATTTATAGAGGAAGCGCGGACGTTATGGTGAGCACCGTGAGGCAGCTTGGATCCGAGCTATGGCTCGACAGGCTCCAGGCCACCATTGTGTTAGATGGTTGACTTTAGATGGTAATAAAATAATCAATACGCAAAGCAGGAATGTAAGAATTCGCAAGATAATTAGTGACATGGTTATGTACCATTTGCAAGAATACTATAACTTAGGATCGTTAAGTAAATCAATGGAAGTTCATTTTTCAGTCGGTGGTCCTCCTAAAACAACTGGATCTAACCCCTTGTGGACCTCATAACAGAATTAATCATATACTTCATATCATAATCTATAGCTTATATCGGAGATTTAACTTCCAGGAATATTTGTAGTAGAACAAAGTAACTAAGTGACTTGTTACTAATCTTAATCACAGCAAAGAGCTGACCCTTGAAGCACACGCCATGTTAAAGTATAGCACACAGTGAGCGGAACGGATTCTGGATTTGCGCGCCTAGTAAATTTGAACAAGAACCATAAATCACGCCAGTGAGCGGGCGAGGCAGGGCTGGGCGTGGCCCGTGTGCATTCACGGCTGGGATCGTGAAGCGGGCTGCGCCCGTGAGCCTGCGTGCGCTGCTTGGTTGGCGGGCTGGCTCCCGGCGCACTACTACATGGCCTGACAGGGGAAAGTGCACTACGATAGTAACGCAGAGACACAAATTGCATTTGTGGAGATTATTTATTCTGCGGCAACTTGCTTTTTATTGTAGATATGCGTACTCTGTTGATACTTGATTTGTTTTCATTATGTACCATGGGCCTGGTGCCTACATCTGTCAATAAAGACATTATTTTTATTGTTGATCTCTGAAGCCGTAAATAACTATTTACTTCCGGCGAGTTGATTATAAACCGAACATATGTCAGTGACGTCACGGTCTCGTTCCCGGATTGTCGCGACAGCGGACCCAGGTATGCTGTCATACGTGGACTCACGCATGGAATCCATGGGGATTCCTCTGCCGTTGTTCGTGGAGTTGTAAATGGGATTGGTAGTCTCGCGGTAACTATTCCTACAAAAGAATCAATAAATTTATTTTTAAATAGTTGATTTATAACAATTTAACTTATTGAATATGGGGCATTAATAATTAAAACCTCAGCAGGTGCCATGGTTTCAATCAGTGAATTCCATCTCTCATTCGGGTTGTGCCGATAGATAGAGGCACACGAGACAATAGAGACGAAGACAGATCGACAGGTAGAGTCAGCTAGAGAGGTAAAGACTGACACTGACTGATGGGAAGGCAAGATAGATCAAGACAAGAGTTGACAGATAGAGAGGGCAAGAGAGATCAAATCAGAGGGCAAAGTAGATCGGGACAGAATGAAGGCAGACAACTGTCAAGAGGGAAAGACATCAAAACAGACATATGCGAAGACGATGTGCATAGGCGACAAACTGTAGAGGGCGAGATAGATCTCGGCCACCAGACAGAGCGAGAAAAAATAACAAAAGGAGGCTGGATATAGAGCGAGGCAAATAGAGACAATATATAGCGCTAGGCAAGTACACAGATAGAGACAAGCTATAGAGAGAGGGAAATAGAGACAGCTAGAGGACATATAGGGAGCGAGAAGAGAAGAGCCTCAGGGCAGATAGACCGTGAGAAAAATAGACATATAGATGAGAGGTTTAGAGTAAGAGAATTAGAGACAGACACGGAGATATAGAGAAATAGAGGCCAGATATAGACGGCGAGACAGATGGAAGCCAGACACAGAGCGAAAGTATTATAGGGCAGATACGGAGAGCGAGAGAAATGGAGACTGATAGAGATAGAGATAGAAGCTAAATGTAGAGACAGATATAGTGACAGATAGAGGCCAAAAATAGAGACAGATATAGAAACAGATGGAGGCTGAATATAGAAACAGACATAGGCCAGATATAGAGACAGGTAGGGGCCAGATATAGAGACAGATAGCAGCCAGACATCGAGACAGATGGAGGCTAGATATAGAGACAGATAGAGGCCACATATAGAGACAGATAGAGCACAAATATAGAAGCAGATCAGGGACTGATATAGAGACGGATAGAGACCAGATACAGAGACAGAGAAAATCCAGATATAGAGACAGATAGATGCCAGATATAGACAGATAGAGGCCAGATATAGAGACAGATAGAGACAAGAGATAGAGACAGATAGAGGACAGATATAGAAACAGGTAGAGGCTATATATAGAAACAGATATAGAGACATATATAGAGGAGAAATAAAGACAGATAGATGCCAGATATAGAGAAAGATAAAGGCCAAATATAGAGATAGATAGAGGCCAGATATAGAGACAGATAGTCGCTAAATATAGAGACAGATAATAGCCAGATGTAGAGAGAGATAGAGACCAGATATAGAGACAGATAGAGGCCAGACATAGAAACAGATAGAGGCCAGATATGGAGACAGATAACGGACAGATATAGAGACATATAAATGCCAGATATAGAGAAAGATAGAGACCAGACATAGAGACAGAGAGAGGACAGATAAAGAAACAGCTAGAGGCCAGATATAGAGACAGATAGAGGACAGATATAGAGACAGATAGAGGCTACAAATAGAGAAAGATATAGCGACAGATAGAGGCTAAATATAGAAACAAATATAGGCCAGATGTAGAGACAGATAGAGGACAGATATAGAGACAGATGGAGAAGAGTTGTAAAGACAGGTAAGGGCCAGATATATAGACCGATAGAAGTCAGACATAGAAACAGATAAAGGCCAGATATGGAGACAGATAGAGGCTAGATATAGACAGATAAAGGCCAGAAAAAGAAAAGAGACCAGATATTGAGACAGGTGGAGGCCAGATATAGAGACAGATAGAGAACAGATATGTAAACAGATAGAGGCCAGATATAGAAACAGATAGACGCTAAATATAGAAACAGATAGAGACGAAACATAGCGACAGATAAATGCCAGAAATAGGAAAAGATAGAGGGTAGATATCGAGATAGATAGAGGCCAGATATAGAGACAGATAGTGGCTAAATATTGAGACAGGTAAAAGCCAGATATAGAGACCAGATATGGAGACTGATAGAGGCCAAAGGTAACAACAGATAAAGGCCAGATATAGAGACAGCTAGAGAACAGATATGTAAACAGATAGAGGCCAGATATAGAGACAGATAGAAGCTAAATATAGAAACAGATAGAGACGAAATATAGCGACAGATAAATGCCAGCAATAGGAAAAGATAGAGGGTAGATATCGAGATAGAGTGAGGCCAGATATAGAGACAGATAGTGGCTAAATATTGACAGGTAAAAGCCAGATATAGAGAACAGATATAGAGACAGATAGAGGCCAAAGGTAACAACAGACAAAGGCCAGATATAGAGACATATAGCGGACAGATATAGAGACAGATAAATGCCAGATATAGAGACAGATAGAGGCTGAATATAGAGACAGATATAGTGACTGATAGAGGCTAAATATAGAGACAGATATAGTGATAGATAGAGACAGATATAGTGACAGATATAGATACGGATAGAGGACAGATATAGTAACAGGTAGAGGCTATATATAGAAACATATAGAGGCCAGATATAGAGACATATATCGAGGAGAAATAAAGACAGATAGATGCCTGTAATAGAGAAAGATAAAGGCCAAATATAGAGATAGACAGAGGCCAGATATAGAGACAGATAGTGGCTAAATATAGCGACAGATAATAGCCAGATGTGGAGAGAGATAGAGACCAGATTTAGAGACAGATAGAGGCCAGATACAGAAACAGATAGAGGCCAGATATAGAGACATATAAATGCCAGATATAGAGAAAGATAGAGACCAGACATAGAGACAGAGAGAGGACAGAGAAAGAAACAGCTAAAGGCCAGATATAGAGACAGATAGAGGACAGATATAGAGACTACATTTAGAGACAGATATAGCGACAGATAGAGGCTAAATATAAAAACAAATATAGGCCAGATATAGAGACAGATAGAGGACAGATATAGAGACAGATGGTTGATTTGATTTGATTGGGGCTTAACGGCACTTTCAGCCTGGAAGGCTATATCGTGCCATACTGGTCAATATTAGTCAATATTAAAACCCTGAAAATCAATACATGTGTTATGAATAAAACCATGAATGCAGTCTTTGTGGAATCGATTAATAGTTTAATAAAACCCTGAAGATATCAAGTAAAATGATTGAGTAGATTGTCTTAAAACCATGAAAGTGAAGAATGGAGAAACGGTAAAGTCAAAAATTGTCAGAATATAAAACCATGAGTTGGTTTTTAAAACCAAGCTCCTGAGATTAATAATTACAGCAAAATGCACTGTTTGGCAGCAAACGCTGAATATATCATATGCATTTGACTAGATTTATTGTAGATAAATGATCTAAAATCTTTTGCTCTGTTTGGCTGTAAACGTTGACTAGATATATCATATGCACTTGACTAGATTTATTGCAGATAAATAATCTAAAATCTTTTGCTGTGGTATATTATTAAATAGGTCTTTTATAGTTTCTGCTCTGTAATATTGTTCCCTTGTTTGTTGAAAGTCAACACACCTCAACAGAATGTGCTCCACAGTCAGGGGTTCCTGACAGGGAACACATTCGGGAGGTGGTTCTCCTTTGAGGAGGTAGCAATGGGTAAGGTACGTATGTCCAATTCGGAGTCTTTGAATGACAACGTCCCTCCGCCTACCGCGGATTCTTGGCCGTTTGGTACCCACAGTAGGCTGAAGCCGTTGCAATTTGTTGGAGGATTGCTCGTCCCAGGACGACTGCCAATGTTTAGTAATTTCGTTTTGGATGTACGGCTTCAAGTCCGAGTATGGAAACTGGACTGGAAGGACGTCGTCATTTAGAGCTTCTTTGGCGGCAGCGTCTGCTAGACTGTTGCCCTCTATGCCTATGTGGCTAGGGATCCAGCAGAACACTACCGCCTTTCCATTGCATATTAAATCATGACATTTTATAAGTATATCTTGTATTAAGGGATTTTCATATTTCCGATATTTTATGGCTTGTATACAGGATAATGAATCTGAGTATATGATAAAGTTGTCATGAAGTGATTGTTCTGCATATTCAAGTGCCATCATTAGAGCCACCGCTTCCGCGGTGTATATCGAGCATTGGTCTGGGAGGCGGTTGCTGCACTGGTGTTCACCAGCCACAGCTGCAGCGCCCACCCTGTGGGAGTCTTTTGAGCCATCGGTATATATAGAGAAATGGTTCGGGTGTTGATTGTGAATATTATGTTTAAGTTCTATAAATTGTGATGGGTCTGTGTCAGATTTGTTGTAAGTTGTTAGTTCTAACAGAACTTTTGGAGATTCCATTTCCCATGGTGGGATTTCTGGGAGGTGCCAGGTTCGTATATCGTTGAAATTGATATTGTATCTTGTCAAAAGGTTATTGACTCGAATTCCAAAGGTGGGTATTGTCTTTGGTTTGTTTTCAAATAGTGTTGTAAACTTTGGGTGGAATACGTCTTCAAAGGTAGGATTATTGGGATTCGTTTTGAGCTTAAGTGCGTATTGTAGTGCTAATTTATCTCTACGGTAGTATAGAGATGGCTCAGCAGACTCCACGTACAGGCTTTCCGCAGGAGATGTGCGGAAAGCTCCCAGACATAAACGAAGTGCTTGGTTGTGCACAGGGTCCAGCATCTGCAAATATGATTTGCGTGCTGATCCGTAAATCATCGACCCATAATCCAGCCGTGACCGTATCAGGGCTCTGTAGATATTTAATAATGTCTCTCTTTCTGTTCCCCATTCTGTGTTAGATAGCACTTTAATTATATTAAGTGCTTTGGTACATTTCTGTTTTAATTGTTTGATATGGGGTATAAAAGTCAGTTTTTTATCGAATAAAAGGCCGAGAAATTTTGTTTCTGGCACAACTGGTATTTGATCCCCATTCATTTTAAGTTCAGGTTCCGGATGGAGTTTCCGGAGTTGACAGAAGTGCATACACACTGTTTTAGTTTTTGAAAATTTAAATCCGTTCTCATCGCACCATTGTTGTAACTTATTGAGGTTCATTTGTAGTTGCCTTTCTATTGTGTGCATATGTTTGGACCTGAAACAGGCCAAAAAATCATCAACAAATAGAGAAGGATCTATGTTATTAGTGAGACATTTTATGATGCTGTTGATTTTAATACTAAAAAGGGTTACAGATAGGATACTGCCTTGGGGAACCCCCATCTCCTGATCGTATACTTCGGAGAGGGTAGTTCCGACCCTTGTCTGAAATAGACGTCTGTTTAGGAATTCTTGAATAAAATTTGGCATATGACCTCTGAGTCCCATATCATGGAGGTCTTTTAAAATACCATATTTCCATGTGGTGTCATATGCCTTTTCAAGGTCAAAGAATACTGCCACCACGTGTTCTTTTTTGATGAATGCCTCGCGTATATAGGTCTCCAATCGTATTAAATTATCGGTGGTATTTCTGTTTTGTCGAAAGCCACTCTGGAACTTAGTGATGATATTATTTGTTTCCAGAAAATATGTAAGGCGGTTATTTATCATCTTTTCTAGTGTTTTACATATACAGCTTGTAAGAGCTATTGGTCGGTAAGAAGAAGGATTGGTGTGATCCTTCCCAAGCTTAGGGATAGGAATGACTATCGCTTTTTTCCACGATGGGGGTATTTGCCCGGTTTGCCAAATGAAGTTGAATATGTCGAGAAGAAGTTCCAAGGATGTATCGGGTAGTTGTTTCAGGAATTGGTAGAGACAGATGGAGAAGAGTTATAAAGACAGGTAGGGGCCAGATATATAGACCGATAGAAGTCAGACATAGAAACAGATAAAGGCCAGATATAGAGACTGATAGAGGCCAGATATAGACAGATAAAGGCCAGAAAAAGAAAAGAAACCAGATATTGAGACAGGTGGAGGCCAGATATAGAGACAGATAGAGAACAGATATGTAAACAGATAGAGGCCAGATATAGAGACAGATAGAAGCTAAATATAGAAACAGATAGAGACGAAATATAGCGACAGATAAATGCCAGAAATAGGAAAAGATAGAGGGTAGATATCGAGATAGATAGAGGCCAGATATAGAGACAGATAGTGGCTAAATATTGAGACAGGTAAAAGCCAGATATAAAGACCTGATATAGAGACAGATAGAGGCCAAAGGTAACAACAGATAAAGGCCAGATATAGAGATATATAGCGGACAAATATAGAGACAGATAGATGCCAGATATAAAAACAGATAGAGGCCAGATATAGAGACAGATAGAGGCTGAATATAGAGACAGATATAGTGACAGATAGAGGCTAAATATAGAGACAGATATAGTGATAGATAGAGGCTAAAGATAGAGACAGATATAGTGACAGATATTGAGACGGATAGAGGACAGATATAGAGACAGATAGAGGCTAAATATAGAGACAGATATAATGACAGAGAGAGGCTAAATATAGAGACAGATATAGTGACAGATAGAGGCTCAAGATAGAGACAGATATAGAGACAGATAGAGGTTAAATATAGAAACAGCTATAGGCCAGATATAGAGGCAGATAGAGGAACAGATATAGAGACAGATGGAAGCCAGATATAGAGACCATTAGAGGACAGATATAGAAATAGGTAGAGGCCAGCTATAGAAAGATGTAGGACAGATATAGAAACAGATAGAGGCCAGATATAGAGACAGACAGATGCGAGATATAGAGACAGATAGATGCCAGATATAGAGACAGATAGAGGACAGATATAGAGAGAGGTGGAGGCCAGATATAGAGACAGATAGAGGACAGATATAGAAACAGGTAGAGGCCAGATATAAAAAGATATAGGACAGATATAGAAACGGACAGAGACGAGACATAGAGACAAATAGATGCCAAATATAGGGAAAGAAACAGGGTAGATATAGAGATAGAAAGAGGCCAGATATAGAGACAGATGGTGACTAAATATAGAGACAGATATAGTGACAGATAGAGGCCAAAGATAGAGACAGATATAGAGACAGATAGAGGTTAAATATAGAAACAGATATAGGCCAGATATAGAGACAGATAGAGGACAGACATAGAGACAGATGGAGGCCAGATATAGAGACAGAGGACAGATATGGAGAGAAATGGAGGCCAGATATAGAGACGGATAGAGGACAGATATAGAAACAGGTAGAGGCCAGATATAGAAAGATATAGGACAGATATAGCAACAGATAGTGGCAAGATATAGAGACAGACAGAGACGAGATATAGAGACAGATAGATGCCAGATATAGGGAAAGACACAGGGTAGATATATAGATAGAAAGAGGCCTGATATAGAGACAGATAGTGACTAAACATAGAGACAGATAGAAGCCAGATATAGACAGATAGAGACCAGAAATAGAGATAGATAGAGGCCAGATATAGAAACAGCTAGAGGCCAGATATAGACAGATAGGCGGACAGATATAGAGACAGATAGAGGCCAATTATAGAGACAGATATAGAGAAAGATAAAGGCTAAAGATAGAGACAGATACAGGACGGATATAGAGACAGATAGAGGACAGGTATAGCGACAGGTAGGGGCCAGATATGGAGACAGAGAGAAGCAGACATGGAGACAAATAGAAGCCAGATATAGAGACAGATAGAGACCAGACATAGAGACAAATGGCGGCCAGATAAAAAGACAGATAGAGGACAGATATAAAACAGGTAGAGGCCATATATAGAGACATATATGGAACAGATATAGAAACAGGTAGAGGCCAGATAAAGATACAGATAGGGGCCAGATATAGAAACAAATAGAGGCCAGATATAGAGACAGATAGAGGACAGACATAGACAGATAGAGGCAACATATAGAGACAGAGGCCAGATATATGGCCAGATAGAGGCCAGATATAGAAAGATAGAGGACAGATATAGCTACAGATACAGGACAGATATAGATTCATGTCACAATAAATTATTCTTACCCATGGCAGCGTCTGTAACGCCAAAGCAGTGCTCCTAGTATGGCTGTTACAATGAGCACCGACACCCCCACAGCCACCCCGATGACATAAATCGGAACTGGAGCCTCCAGGGCGCCCGTTGCGGTGGGGATTTCAGTTTCTCGGGTGTCGGTGGCTGTCACTCCGACATCTTTGTTCCCTTCCGATGTCGAAATTATCGGTTGGTAGGACGTTGTGGTCGCCTTAGTCGACAAAGGTACCCCTGGAATATATTTAAAACACACCATGCAGTTCTATCTGGTCTAAACAGCTAACAATGCAAAAGTCAAAACGTAAATTTTCAAAAGTAAAATGATTATTTTTGTCAGAAACGTTATTGCCATTTATTGAATAAAATAAGTATGCACATTTCCATCGTATTAGTCTTGCTCCACGCTGGACCGCATACTAAGGAGAATTTCCCTTGCCGAGCTTTTAGTTTCGCAACGTTGATATATTTTACCCATTGTAACACCCCTCTAAATCTTAGGATGAAAAGCTTGTGTCACAAGTGTAATCATTTAATATTTCCATATTTGTCAATAAGTTGCTGGTGTAGCTGTTGCTATCGGCGATGTTGCTTGTGTACCTGGTATTACTGTCGATGTTGCTGGTGTACTTGTTGTTAATGGCGTAGTTGTTTGAGTCAATCTCGCAGTCGTGGATGTCGAAGGTCCAGGCGTCGGTAGAAACTCCTGCAAAAGAAAGCCCTTTAAGATCAGAATGTCGATCGTACATGCTGCTCAACCAACAAATTTTTGTTCATTTAATAGTTACATCAAAACCCGTCGTAGCAGGGTTACATATGCTTTGTTTTATTGTGTCACATCATATAATAGACGGATCCAGGCGGTCAATCATTCATTGACGTCACTGATGCTTTTATCCAATAATGTGGTGAAAAAAGCTCTTCCGCGTGCGCTATGTCGGACAAATAAGTCGGTCAAACAAAGCAGCATGCCCCATTTTTCTGCCAATTTCAGAGATGAGTACTGCTCATTTGAAAGGAACGCCGACCGTTCGAATAGACCGATCCATACCCCGACACTAAGCCCCGCCCACGCTTGAGTCCTTTTCGTAATGGTGAGTATGAAATTGACAATCATAGCTGATGGTAGGTACAAGTGAGAAGTGTTCATCTCTGAAAGTGACAAAAAAGTGACATGCTGCTTTGTTTGTTCGACTTGTTTGTCAGACATAACGCACGTGGAAAACCTTCTTTTACCACATGTTAGGATAAAATGAACAATGACGTCATTGAATGGTACTCGAGGATCTAAGTTATACCACACACCTAAGGCGAGAACAAATCATCTACGGAAGGCTGTGAAATATAGAGGTAATATAGTGCACAACGAATGATGCAATAGAATAAATTTCAGCGCCGATTCAATAGACGTGTATAAACGAGACCTCGGATCAAAAATATTTGTCAATCACCAAAATCCATCAAGTGAAACTGACTTACCATGCAATAAGCCTTTTCTGTTCTATTTATTCCTTTTGTTCTTTTATGCCATAATTTTTATCTAGTCCGGCTGATATGTTAAAGTTATGTAACATTTTGTATGAGCTCCACAGCTAATAAGCCTTGCTTCTGCTGCTGTTAATTTGTTTAATATTATTCCCTTCTGATGTTGTATAAGCTTGTCGAACAAATCTAACTGATTTAAGAGAACACTAAACCGATTCAATTCAATTCAATGATTGACATCCTGGATCGGTCTATTACAACCTAACCTGTGCAGTGCTGGACGTTGCCATCACTTTTGTTATATATATTTAACATTTGATTTGCAAGATGCAATGTGAGTTCATCTTATTAATGGTCATGATGTTTTCCGGGTATCATTGATCCCTGGTAGAATATCTCGCAGTCCGGTGGAATCCTTACCTCGTCTGAAGATATGAACAAGTAGACAACATTATTACATATCTGTCAATTAAAGCCAATATTATACTATACAGTACGCCATTCACTCATACAGTACCGTAATGATGTGTCCCTGAAATATATACGGCCTTTCATAAAATTGTCTTTACCGATCTTGAAAAACATTCGAGCTATTAAAAGTATTGATCAATGCGTTAATTAATGGTTAAAAGTAACATGATGAAATAAGACTAAGTTAGATACATAGCCAATAAGCTATGATGTGTATAATGTCTCAACGCACAGTGAAGCATGCCATCAGTGATGATATTCTCAGCTAACATTATGGGCATCCCTTCCACTGTGCATGGTAACCAGCCACATATTTTCCATAACGTTGTATGATAATCGAGTAAGAATTATTGGTATTTACCAGACAACACACGATAGACTAGTGAAAATTCGATGGGGTACCGAATGTGGCGGAACCCCATTACAGTTCCCACCGTCAGATTGGTAGTGGCCAGGAACCAGTCTGATCCCCAGACACATAAATCAGTATTATTCCTGAAGGAGATTAAAAACTCCTCGAGGCTGCTGGAGTGATATACTCCAAGTCTGTCTCCAGTGAGGACAGTCAGACAGCCTTCTTCCGTCCCATTAAGTGGAACCTGTAAACATTTTAAAGAAGCAAAATTTGAATATTACATCCATCATGTCCGTTACTTGCAAATTTCCAGTATACTCTTCATACGATCAAGTTCAAAAACACCATTTATTTCCAAAATATTTTCGCTGTTTTAATTGTATATATCGTCCCCTTATATAAATATCACAAAAACAGGGCCTTATTTGCATCACACGTTTGATTGACAATGTACATGTTTAATTCACACTGATTAATCTACGTGTAATCCATTATTTGAGAGGTCAGCTAGTGGCCTATAGTGTTCGGCTGTTGTCGAGTGTGCTCTACACTAAACCAGTTCAAGTGGCTGGTGTGTGGTTTGAATCTCATCTGTGTATATACATGTATCTTTAGCTGAACAGGGTAGAAATCCCATGTGTTTCTTCGCAACGAGCAGGGTTTATTCCCGGAGACACTCCTCCATACAGTTCGCAATGAGTAATGGGTTACCCCCGTTGACATGGCTTCACTCTCTCTTCCGTCTCCCATTGACGCGATATTACCAAAAGCTCATGCGACATTGTTTGGGGTGACACCCGACTCGTGGTGTATAGAGATAGATGTACATTTCAGGCCTGGTTGACCGCTATGGGACATTGTTCGGGGTGATACCCAACTCGTGGTATATAAAGATAGATGTACATTTCAGGCCTGGTTAAGCGCTATGGGACATTGTTTGGGGTGACATCCGACTCGTGGTATATAGAGATAAATGTACATTTCAGACCTGGTTGACCGCTAATTTCAGGGCTTGTTGACCACTATGGGACGTTGTGTGGGGTGACACCCGAGTCGTGGTATATAGAGATAGATCTACATTTCCGGCATAGTTGTCCCGCATGGGATCCGTAAAGATCCCATGTCCTTCTTCGTAAAGAGTAGGGGGTTACCCCCGGGGACATGGCTCCACTCCCCCTTCCTTCTCCCATTGACGCGATATGACCAAAATGTTTAAAGCGTCCTAAATATGCAATCTACCTCCAAACAGTGATTGACATTTTCCATGATTGTCACGATATAGAAAAACTTAAACCCACTAACACGTTATTTGATTGATTACCACAAGCCTGGATCCTGCTCCAGTGTAGACGACTGGCCATTGCTGTCGCAGGTTGAAGTTCCGGGAACCGTTGTCAATGTTATCGCCGTCTGCTTGTCGCCAAACCTACAGTTCGTATACAACTTTATCAATGCCTCCATTGAATGAAAGATATTCGAGATGAGATTCCCAGGCTTAGATGATTTACGGTGGCCTGATGACCATACTGGTTTTGAGAAATCAATGTTAGCTGGAAAAGTATCTCGAAACGTAATATTTCAAGTGCATATATTGTGAAAATGAGGGATATTCGTCCATTTCACTCAGTGTTGCCTTGCATTATTTGTCATATTTCTGGTAGGATAACATAATATGCGGAACTGATATTAGTCAAGTTTACAGCCACAAGTTCTTCTTCATGAAAGTGTGATACACGTTCATAACATCATAACATTGGCTATGATGACAGTAACTGAAACACGCGGATGATCGTAAGCAGCTGTTGTGAACATCGGAAATAAAAATTTCCCCGCCGCCATCTTGGAATGACCGTAACTACATTACAGATTACGGGGACTATGAATGATCAATTATTATTTCAGACGGTATTCTACTATATAGCTGTTGTTAAATTTTCGTCGCAGGCCCAAACCAATATAATAAGGACTAGATTAGATTAGATTAGATAAGATATTCTTTTATTAGACTCACTTGCGACACATACAGAGACATACTAACATACCTATCCATGGGTGGATTCAGGAATTTGAAAAGGGGGGCTCCCAAACTTGCGACCGGGGAGGGGGGCTCTGAACAAAATTGCGACCGGGGGATCCACCGTTTCTCTGACGACCGGGGGTGCGGGAGTCCACTGATGGCTTAAATTTTGACGTTGACGTTATGACGTGCGACACATACAGAGACATACTAACATACCTATCCATGGGTGGATTCAGGAATTTGAAAAGGGGGGCTCCCAAACTTGCGACCGGGGAGGGGGGCTCTGAACAAAATTGCGACCGGGGGATCCACCGTTTCTCTGACGACCGGGGGTGCCGGAGTCCACTGATGGCTTAAATTTTGACGTTGACGTTATGACTTGCGACACATACAGAGACATACTAACATACCTATCCATGGGTGGATTCAGGAATTTGAAAAGGGGGGCTCCCAAACTTGCGACCGGGGAGAGGGGCTCTGCACAAAATTGCGACCGGGGGATCCACCATTTCTCTGACGACCGGGGGTGCGGGAGTCCACTGATGGCTTAAATTTTGCATTGACAAACGGCATTCTTCCTAAAAAAGAGGGGGGCGGACCCCTTGATCCCGCCCCCCTTGAATCCGCCCTTGCTATTGTTTGACCCGGAGCCTCACCTGTATTTCAGCTCGTCCGGAATGTCGGAAGTCCATCTCCAGTTCATACAGGACGCCGCGCCGGATGACGTCATGGTACAGGATGACAACGCCCGTCTGGCGCCACCACGACTCGGGTGTCACCCCAAACAATGTCCCATAGCGGTCAACTAGGCCTGAAATGTACATCTCTCTATATAACACGAGTCGGGTGTCACCCAAAACAATGTCCCATAGCACTCAAACAGGCCTGGAATGTACATCTATCTCCATATATCTCTATCAGAGCCGCGCTAGATCCTCGACATTTTCCTGACAGGGGGCAGGTACCTCGACTGGCGTTAAGTGACTGGGCACATTTCTTTGGTAGTCCGTTATATATCCTTGCGGTAACCCGAATACGCACATTACCCATCGGTATACCCCCGACACTTCTTTGTACGGGTTTGGAGCGAGCGCATTCAGACGACATGCCTATTGTATCCCGCGCAAAACCACACGGGACAGAAATGTGATAGAGTGCTTCGGGTGCTTATGTAATAGCAAACATGCTACATTACAGACCTAATGTCGCGAGAGGACGTCACCAGTGGATTTTACCAGCTTGTCAGTCAAGTGACAGTGACAGTTCCTTGTTCATTGACATTCTTTGAGTTTCACTCAGTGACTCAGAAATGACAATAAGCATTTCAAGCTGTGAAACTTAAGGCTAAGTGGTAAAATCAGCCATTAAGCACACCCCCCCCCCCCCCCTCCTCCACACACCCGTAATATTTTCAAGTTGATCCGCCGGCCAACTGGTCGAAGCTATGACATATTACTGCGAGAGTGGCAGAGCGTTAAGTGCTTCAAAATAGACGAGTTTAGAAGAAAAAAACTTGTGTGTTATATCTAGAGAGCTCGTGCTAACACAGTCGATTTTATATATATAGAAGATGTTCTAGGTGCTGCCAAGCTGAACATGTGAAACTGTTTCTAGGTGTAATAATTGGCACACTGTACATGGTCGTAGAGTTAAAATAGACGCGGCCCCTGGCGAATGGGAAAGAGCATTTAATCTTGAGTGGTATTTTCCGGTTTTCTGTTATAGCCAGTTGTCATGATATGCATACGGCATTGCGTCGAGTGCGAGATGGTTTTATCTCAGCACAAGTCTCCAAAATCCTGCCTGAGCCTTTAGGCGAAGGCAGGATTTCGGAGATGAGATTTCGCCACATGAACTAATTTATCGAACTGTAACATAATATGATAAAATCTCAATTTCTGACACGTATACCGGGATGGGTTTTTTCCCTGGTGTCAACATTGCCCACTGACAACAGAGGGCGAGAAATATATATACAGTGCCCGAGTGGCATAGCTACCATTAACGCAGATTGCGCCATATTGGAAATTCCCGAAGATTTATTTTCGAGTATGCATTACGGTAACCCTGGGTGTCCCCCTCCAGGCGAGCGTGTTCAACGGCCTAAAAAAAGGCAATTAAAACGATTGGACGGTGAACGAATGAAAAGGACGGTGACTCATTCGCACGACTACCTTGCTTTATCACATAGAGTGTTTTTCTAAGGTAAACACTTTGATTTATAATGCTCGCTGACGGGACGCAATATATGGTTGGTCGACACGGTTACGTATGTTTATTGCGTACTTTGGCCCCCTCCCAGCCCTGTTACGAATTACAAAAACATTTAACATAAAAACACAAACACGACGATCCAATACAATAATCAACTCAACCACATTATTACCCCTGTTGTTCCCTCCTATTAAATGCTGCAATTATAAACTTACAGATTCCGTATATAATGTTTTCGTTAGTTGCGCACATAAGTCGGATAAAATTTAGTTTTTATGAGTATTTGTAAAAGCTATTTTTGATATATTTCTCCCTGATATCTGTATAAAGCTGACACTTAAACAAGAAGTAGAATTGGGTTTCAATTTGGTCCATCCAAAATCTCTGACAATATGGGCACAATCTTTCTTTATTATCTTGTGGCATGTGCAGTAATTCGACCCAGTTAAGTCAACACTGCACTAAAAACGACCTAGGCCATAGCTCCTGAGTAAACGTTTGGCAGTGAGATGCATGAAGTCAAGGGGGAATACAGATTCCTATGTCACAATTTCACGGATATCAGAAAGCATTTATTGACGTGGTGAAGTTAGTGCCATCTTCATGTAAATATCATAGTATAGTATTTCCCCCAAAGTTTATCCCGCAAAAAAAATATATGAACGATGACCGATCTGTTTGTGTACGAAAGCCGCGATTTAAGCCTTGCAGCGATTTTTTTTGAAAAGGTTCATTTTTACATCATCGAGAGCCAGCGGTTTGACTTCAGTAGAAACAAATTGCCATTTTTTTTGGAATGCACATCTGTATAGATTAACCAAATAATAATGCCATATGTATCATGGACAGACCTCCATATACTCTCCTGTTTGAGGTAAACATTTATATGTTATAATACAAGTTGTAAACCTCCTCAAAGCAATAATGCTTACAAGAAACAAAACAAAATGACGGACGCATGATCTTTCATATGAAGATTATGACCCGCCCATGAGAGAGTGGGAGAACATAGATTTTTTAAATATTGTGTTACACATGGCAGAGACTGCCAAGGGAGTGATATTCATTTTGTTTGTTTGTGAATGTTCACGATAAACGATTTTGGCAAGATTTACGCATGAAATATATTCTAGACGTGCAAATAAAACTAAGTAACTTAGAATGGCAATTTAAATTTACAACAATTTGTCGATGTATCTCCACTTCGAAAATCGTATTTTACATTAGTGTCTATATTAGGGCTACTATTATGGATATATGTTGTACAAGAGGCTGTGAAAATACAATACAATATCTATCTAATGACCTCAGGCTCATTGAATTGACCTTAGTGACAGGCACTACACCGTGCGCACAGTACGCCCACACAAGTAAAGTGGTGCATTCGATTCGCTGCTTGCGGAGGCCACCGCTCTCTCCATTTGCCTTTCTGTGGGCCTGAGGTGACCAAAAGTGGATGAAGTAGTGGTTGTGAAACTACCACTTCGCGAAGTAGTGTGGTCGCGGATAAATCACGTCAGCATCAGGGCGACTACCAGTGGCAGCAGGCGATAAATGAGCAAAATCTTACCAGATAAAATCTGACGACTAAACTGTGCTGAAAGGGGTATGGAACCTACAAATCACTTACACGAGGTATTATTTTGTTGATTGTGAGATTCTGCCACACACAGGAGACGCGGCCCCGAACAGGTAGCGTGGGGGGGGGGGGGGTGGGGGGTAACTAACGCATTGCTGGGTTTGGGTGAGTTCCGCTCAGTAGGGGCGTTTTATCGCCAACATTTATTACGTTTGATTTGTGAGACTTCCATCTACATCGCCTTTCCACTCCTCTCCAGTGGCCAAAACTATGGAGACGGGCGACTCGAATACAACTAAATGTCATAGCATCATTTATTCGTCGCACTTGTGACTTTACTGGAATATATCGTATCTTCACACATAAGGACTTTACTATCCTTCTTTCATCTTTCAAAATTAATGACATAGAGACTTGTTCTTTTTCAATGTTGATTTTGTGTATATTCATTGGTTATACATCTGAATGGAACGAAGATCCACTAACAGGCCATATATGTACACAGAATAAACAATCCAAACTGGTGACCAACCTTCCTCTGTCATGGTAGATATCACAAGCGGCAGAATTCCACATAGAAATATTAGCATCGGTGTTAATCCGTCCATTGTAATCCACCTAGTCTAGCTATGTCTATGTGTGGAACAGATCAAGCCAAGCTCCCTTTCGCTAGGTGGCCCTCCGATTATCCTGTCACACCGTTGATGTCGGCCGGGTGCAAATTCCAAGATTCTCACAAATTAGCCCTGAGATCTGTCACTGTATCTACCCAAATAGTATGAAAAACCAAAGCAACGAGCTTCACGTGGGCCAACTTTATTACAGCTCTTTACTCCAATGCGTCAGCCGTCAGCCGTGACACGAGTGCAAATGTATTGAGGAAGTAACCCTTTACCAGTGGGATTCAAAACGACTGGCCGCGTGTGTGTTTAGCGTGGTAACCTCATTGGAGTAAAACGCAAAACTTAACGTTTCACAATATGTGGGGTACATCGAAGCAAAACGCACAACTTTACGCTTTAACATTTGCGTGACATCGTGCACAAGTCACTCTTAAGAGTGGTCTGAAAGAGGGGGTTCAGAGACCAGTGTCGTTTTTTCACTATTCTCAGTGCCGCATGTCTCAGGTCGCTTCTTGGCTAAGTTAAGTATGGTTTTTTTCCATAATCTGTGTCCATACCGCTTGTTCAGATCGTCAGTGTCGGAATTTGGGGGTCATTGTCGAATGTCGATTTTGCAAATATGTCTGCGTCGCGTGTCGCCATTTACCCCCTCCAGGGTCCTGTTAAGGCTGGGGTGAGGGTTGTGATGGGAGCGGGGGCATTAAAGCAACCTACTTACATGCGCCATTTAGATTTTTTACATATTAAGAATGAAGACTAACAGAATCTCAAAATTACAAGGTGTCTTGCACGTTTACATTATAAACATCTCTTTCCTTACAAAACGTAAGCGTGATCTCATATCATATCTTAGTGCTTGGGTATACAGTCTAGTCCATGGAATACGTAATCAGTTCATGTGGCAGTCACGGAATTTTGCAGGCAGCTTGACAGATCTGCCGCGGGACGTGATACGAGGCCGCAGTGTTTCAACAGATGACAATCTGGGGTTCGCATATCGTGCTGAGGTTGGACTGCACTTGGTGAGGCCTGTGGATGTGGAACAGGGATCTCTGAAGGTTGTGGCGCTGGTTGCATGTCTTCGTCATGTCCAGAAGAGTCTGGAAGTGCTTCTGGTGTGAGTAGCAGATGGCGCCTATTTAGGCGATAATCGCGACCCTCGTGGTGCACAATGTAGGAGCGAGGACTGTCGTGCAGCTTGGTGACTACTGCCCAAGCTGCCGGGTCCCATGTGTTGTTTCGACGGATTCTCACATCACCCGGTTGCAACTCAGTTGTTGCAGTTGTGTCCGAGTTTGTGAAAGTCTGGGATCTAAGGAATCCGGGTGAAGATGTAATTTCCCCCGCAGCCTTCTACTCATCAGAAGCTCATCTGGAGACTGCTTCATACCTGTAATCGGGGTATTCCTTTGAGCGAGGAGGGCCAAATATGGATCCTTACCCTCTGCTTCAGGTTTCCGCAGCAGTTGCTTCAGTGTCTGTACATGTCTTTCCGCCAACCCGTTTGATTGTGCGTACGTGGGGCTGGATGTTGTGATATTGAAGCCCCATTCTTTGGCGAAGGTGGAGAATGTGTGACTACTAAACGGCATATTGTCACTGATAAGTTCTTCTGGAATGCCGTGTCGCGCATATATGGACTTCAAACAGGTAATGATGGATCCCGCTGTCTTGTCTTGAAGTATGCTCGTCTCGATATACTTCGAAAAGTAGTCCACTACGAGGGGGTAGTCATGACCTTTGAATGTCATTATGTCCGTTGCGAGTTTCTGCAATGGTCGTTGTGGCATTGGATGAGGCATCATTGGTTCTTTCTGGTTGGAGGCTTTAAAACGAAGACACGTTGGACACTTAACTACAATGGCTTCGATATCACGCGTCATTCCTGGCCAATACACGACGACACGTGCTCGTTGTTTGCACTACTTTGCACCCATGTTACCTTCGTGTATTAGTTGCAGTATTCCCGGCCGCAGCTTTGCCGGGACCATGATCTTCCGTCCTCGGAAAAGTACTGCTTCCGCTTCGTAGATGTCTTCTCGCATGTTTCAATGAGGTTTAGGACATTCTGGTAAAGTTATGATGCTATCCTGCCAACCTGCCATTACCACGTGTCTCAGCTGTTGTAGCGTTGAAACATCAGCTGTGGCACGCTGAATGTCCTCCATTTTGCACGCACAGACCGGAAGTTCACTGATGAAGCAATGAATCATGACGGCGATATCGTCTTCCTAATCAGTCTGGGGATCTCCCTCGATGTATACGTGCAAAGTGTAGAGCTGTAATTAGCATTCGTTGGCGTCTGCGTGCTCTACTAAGTGGCTTCTTTAGGATGACTTCTAACGGCTTGTGGTCACTGGACACGTTCGTTCGCTTGCCGTATATATATGAATGGAACTTGGTGCACGCAAAGCATATTGCTAACAGTTCTTTCTCAATTTGAGCGTAATTCGGCTCTGCTTGTGTCAAGTTTCTCGAGGCATAAGCAACAGGCTTACTTTCCTGGAGAAGACAGGCACCTAATCCTGTTGATGACGAGTCTCCCTGAATCGCCACAGGCTTTCTCACGTCGTAATAACGTAGGACAGGCTCGGTGGTGAGAGTATCCCTCACGCACTCCAGAGCTTGGTCGTGGGATGGCTGCCAATTCCACTTGACGTCGGCCTTAAACAACTCTCGGAGTTGTGCTGTGCCGTGAGACTCATTCGGGATGTAGCTTGCCAAGTATTTCACCATGCCAAGAATCTGTGCTTAAACATTGGCTTAAACCTTTTTCCGCCCCACGGCGTATGGAAGGTGCATAGGTAGGATGATTCCTCGGTTAGTTTCACATGCCAACATACGTCACGCATATCAACAACGATGAATACTTTCATTCCAGAGAGCTTGCTTTGAACGTCTCCTGTGGAGGTGGATGTTGTAATGTTCACGCTTAATCGCTTTATTTAGTGGCCTTGGGTCCAAGCAAACTCTCAATGCACCAGTCTTCTTTTCTGTGATGACAAGGTTGTTGACCCAATCTGTAGGCCTATTCACGCTGGCTATGACGTCATCATCTTCAGTCTCTGCAACGTCTCCTTCAGCTTTTGCTGCTTAGCGTACGGCACGGTACGACTTGCTTGCACCACCGGCGTGAATCGTACTCCTTGTCGTCGTATTGACCAAGGCCTTAATATAGGTTACTATAATCCTTGAGCAGCTCGCACTTGGAGGTGATGTAAGGCTCTGTCTCAGTATCTACAGCATTAACTCGACGCAGCAGTCCCAGGCTCTCACAGGCTGTACGGCCTAATATGGAGAGCTTCTCATCTGTGATGGAGGTTAACAGCTGTTGTCGATTACCGTCGTTGCGGCGTGTTACTGAGCAGCTCTGATAGGTGCAACCTCTGGGCTTGATTTTCCATTACCAATGCCTGTTAATAGAACATTGGTAGCTTTCATTGAATTCTCGACTTGAATTTCACGATATTTGTCAAAGGGAATGACATTGGCTCTGGCGCCGGTGTCTAATATAAAGTTCACGCTTGCATTTTCTGGACCAAAAGAGAGTTCTTCAGTCCAATCTATATCTTCCTTCAGGTTTCCGATGAACAATTCACCAATGAACAACTCACTTTCCTTCTCATCTTCTGTCATGTAACACGTGGACGAGTCTTTGATTCTTCTTTCTGTTTTGTCCGCCTCCCCGGCACACATTGGCAAAGTGGTTTCTTCCTTGACACCTATGACAAACTTTGCCATATTCTGGGCAATTGCGCGGCTCGTGCCTATGTCAGCAGTATTTGCAGGATGAATTAAATGTCTTTTTCCTGGTATGAAATGCGGCGACCTTGCCTAAATACTCAGCAACACGGTTTTCGCTTAGTTCTTGTATATACTAATATGTCATATAGGTAAAACCTAAAAAGGCGAACGCAACTATTTGATCAAAAAAGTTCTACTAGTTCTAGTAGGCCTACTGATTGTCTGAATTACCTGGATATATCTGGAAAGAATATGGAAAGTGTTGCAGATTTCTAGTGCATCTCATCTATTCTATAATGATCGCTAATATAAGTGAATTCATAATGCATAACTAATGCAGCTACTGGGAAAGGTATGAAATATACACGGGTGCTTAAATCTGTAATGAGGTGGATATATATAAACTGCATGTCAAAGCAAATGAAAATGTAGGCCTGTATGTTTAATTCAAATAACAACACAGATTGAAGGGATAGTTAAGTGATGAAATACTGAGTAGGCTCATATGATCATTAATAAAACAAAACTGGCATGCAAAAACTACATATGGTCAATAGCAGATTGTGTGATATACTTCAAATGTTAACAATATATAATTCATAACAGTATTTTCGCTAAATGGTTGCATTATATCATAATACTTCATAATTGAACCATTAAGATAATATTCAACTTGAACTAAATTAGACTAAAACGATGAAACCTTGAAGTAAGAGACAAGTTAAATGTCTGTATTTTCATGGAGAATGGATATCTCACATCTTTCTAGGATATGACATGGTAGAAATATAACCCTAGGAGTTGCAATGGGGGCATGACTTTACAAACAAAGAACACTTAGTGACATAGATACAGTATGACAAGACCTGAATGTTCCATAAAGCACAACTTAACTACAAAGTATGTGGCCCTGATTACCAGATACGTGTCAAGTTTGAGTCCGGCTAAAATAGTCACGTTAACAAAATTTTAAACAGTGTTTTTTTGTCAAGCAATTGATAATTAAACAATTTGAATATATTACATAGACAATGATTGTCAATATTGATACAAAGTCAGATCAAATATATATATGAAACATGGAAATTTTAAAAGGATGATCCCATTATGCAATGTAAGGTTTTCAAGAAAAGTTTATATGGTAAATTAAGCTGGTAAGTCACTTTCATTCCAGTGTGCTAGTTCATAAAGCAATGGACAATATAGCCATATTTTCACATGGCTGGACAAATCAAAATCACTTCTAAGATATGTGCACATGGTTAGCAGTATATTGACCAAATCTCAGACCAAAAGAATTTCAAACCCTCAATGTAATTAGCACCTTTGCAACTTACATGATATGCTGGAAGCCAATTAGATTGAGTAATAAGAAATAAAACCATGGTAATTGGCTGAGCTGGATGTGACAAGTACTCTAACCATGCTAACTGTGAAAATCATTTTACTATAAGTGATCAGCATCCATTAACTGCTATTATATATATTTATATAAATGCAATGTTCATTGGTATTTCCACATGGGAACGGAAAAAAACAGGCACAAACTATAAACAACTTTAGGCTGACAGTAAGACTTGAGCAATTTTACTCTGTCTTTTGTTGGCAAACGCTTTTAATTTCTCTTATAGAACTAGGCTAAATTAATTAAATAAGACATCAAGTGGATAAATGACATACAGTTATTAAGTGCTTAACATATAACATGCTTAATATATCATAAAAATCATATGTGTTATATGATTTTTTTATACCTATATGCATGGCTTATAATAAGCCTAAAGAATATTAGAAATATATATATTAAAATAAACTCCCTCTAACTTAAGGTACTGATTGATACTAATGGCAGGCAAAAAAGGGTGATTTTCAGTCAAAAGTTATTTATTGGGAACAAAATATTTTGCGATAATTTTAGTTTACTTGTAAAATATCTTTCATTGAACTGTTGTTAATGTTTGCGATTGTGCAGGTACCAGTGATGGTGACCAAAAGTAAATTTGCCTTGATAACTTTATTCATATAAATTGGAGAAAACCTGTACCGAAAGGCTGTATAAATGGACAACTTTTTTTTACAAGATTCTAAGCAAACTAATATAGGTTTTTCAGCTTGTGTAATGTCTATTGATAATTGACAATTGTTTATAGAAATGATTTTTGGCATATCAATTGCCAATGGCATTATTATTGTGTCACTCTTAGACTATGCATAATAATTATGCCAATGTTATTCATTTATCTTATGATTTATCAGTGCTGAAGAAATTAGAAAAAAACACATACATTTTAGCCTTGGATTTTGTGAACAAAATTATTGTTAATATTGTCCATCTGATTGTGAGTAGTGGCTGGTCCAGAGAGTTCGAAGAGGCCTTGGGTCGTGGGGCACATCTGCTTGCAGACCCCCCCCCCCCCCCCCCACCGCCCCCCACGCCACATTTTTGTTGTTCTTTTTCATTTGCAAATTAAGACTTAGTCTTTAGATGCCATCTTAGTTATAAACATGATAAACCTGCCAATTTTTGTGAGCACCTTGTTTCGGTTAAATGGCTGCCAGGGCATAACATTTCAAAGGAAATGGAGGATCCCCCCCGCCGCCACACCCCTGGATCCAAGCCTGGTCAGCCTGAAATTGAAAATTCCAGTCATGGCTCATGCGCCGTGATGCGGCTAAGCTAGCCTAAAATTAGGTGACAGCAAAGTTGCTAGGGTCAACTATCACTGGCGCTGACGCAGTGACTGTGGCTGTGTCTGACACAGTGACGGTGTGTGTTTGACACAGTGACAGCCCGACACAGTAAAAATTTGTCATTCTGACCACAGCGACGGCGATGGGTGGCAGTGCAGCCAGTTCAACAGCCTCAGGCTCAGCTGTCAGAACGACAGACGGACAGTCTGACAGACAGACAGTTGCCAGAGCGCGAAAGCAGGTCAACAAACTGGCGAATGGCGTAGAATTACACGCAGTTTTGCACAATGAATTAAGTAACACTTATCTGTGATCGTTGTTTCATCACATTATTAGTTTCTGGTCTGTTAATTTTCTGTGCGAAATGGCGATTTCAAGCAGTTTAAGTGAGCAGGTGAGCAAAGCTAGCAGACGACCAGCCATAGCTTACGATGCCGGTAGTGGGCGTTCCGTTTACCGGGGGCGACTGTGCATGTGAACGCGAACCAGTGAAAGCGCCCTCTGCCGGGAGTGTGGCAAGTTGAACTCATAAATGTATTGTAATTTAAAGCGTAAATGAAGTGCCAGCGTTTTAATAATTCATCAGTTACTTTTTAAGGTACATAATTTAATTATAAAAAACTTGACATAATACATTTCGACCAGTGTTTAGGGGATAATTTTTTGGTGCCGCGGAAATTTGCTCCTTACTCAGAAACGTCTCATGGGGGCTGTTACGCGAAATGAAAGTCCTAAGCCTATGCTTGAAATAGACTGATTATGCATGCATGTTACCTTAAGAGCTCGCTTGGGCTCGCTATTAAGTATAATATGTCGTAGGTAAAAACTAAAGGCGAGCATAGCCTCCAATGCTCCATACCATAGCGATACAATTTGTTTGGCACCATATGTTAAACTCCCACTGCTTGGTGAGAACCATTTACTGAACCCCTGATAACTTAAGATCGCTTGGACTCGCTATTAAGTATATTATAGTATGTATGCTCGCGATACCCTCGCTGCTCAACGTGTACAATCTTTGGCTCGAGAAACGTGTTTTTTTTCTCGAGAAACGTGGTTTATTCCTCGCGAAGCGTGGTTTATTCCTCGCGAAGCGTGGTTTCTTGCTCGTGAAACGTGGTTTCTTGCTCGAGAAACGTGGTTTCTTGCTCGAATAACATGGTTACTTGCTCGAGAAACATGGTTTCTCGAGCGCGATAACCGGGGGTATTATCCCACCTTTAGCGAGAATCCTAATTTCGATCTCGCCGAATGTAAAGTGCATAGCCCCATTTCTGGTCAGGAAACTGGGTTTTGCACCCTTAAATTCCGCTTTCTCGCAATAATACGAGGTTAACACTTGTTATTCCTAGAACCCGAGTTTTGTCGATAAACCGGGGTTTCCACTGTTATGGTCCGTATCTTTGATACAAGCTAGGCTTACTACGCGTCCCCTAGATCCTGCCAAGTACACAATTACAGTCTGGATTGGGGTGTTTGTTGTGCCAATTGCACCATTACACTCTGGACTGAGGTCTTTGTTGTGCTAATTGCACCATTATAGTCTATATTGAGGTCTGTATTGTACCAATTACACCATTACAGACGGGATTGGGGTCTATGTTGTGCCAGTTGCATCAATACAGTCTGGATTGAGGTCTGTGTTGTGCCAATTGCACCATTACAGTATGAATTGTGGTCTATGTTGGGCCAATTGCATCATTGCAGTCTGAAATGGATCTGCGTTGTGCCAATTGCACCGTTACAGCTTTGACTGAGGTCTGTGTTGTGCCAATTGCACCATGACAGTCTCGACTGAGGCCTGTCTTGTGCCAATTGCGTCATTACAGTCTGGATTGAGATCTGTGTTTGTGCCAATTGCAACAATACGGTCTAGAATGGGGTCTGTGTTGTGCAATTGCACCATTACTTTCATTGAGGTCTGTGTTGTGCAATTTGCACCATAGCAGTCTGGACTGAGGTTTGTGTATGTCCCAATTGCACCTTTACAGTGTAGATTGAGGTCTGTGTTGTGCTAATTGCACCATTACAGTTTTGATTGAGATTGTTTGTGCCATGACATCATTACAATTTGTGTTTCAAAGTGCTGGCTTGTGTCGCTGTCATCATCAGGCCTACAGAATGTGGTGTGACTTTTCTGCCGACGTCACCATTATGGTCTGGAACGAGGCTGTGTCTGTGCATATATCACATTTGTTCAGTTTGGTTGTGTTGTGCAGATGTCACTATTTTTTTAGTCTTGAGTGCGGTTGTGTTTGTTTGTGCCAACTGCACCTTTTTAAAGTCTGTTAACGTCACAATTGCAATCTATACATGTGTATTCCGAAGATTCAAATCAACGCAATGACCATGACGTCGCTGGATTAATTACTCTCTGTTTTCTGTCAAAAGGACACCATATCTTATTTTGTGTGAATTAACACAAACAAAAACTGTGATAATAATAATATCACATGACTAGTTTGCAGGTTTGAGTGATATAAACATACTATTAATGCATACAGGATAAGCACAAGCTCTTTAAACTGTGATTTCATTTGTAGAATTTCGCCGATCATAGTATTGCAAGTCTGTTTTGTACTTTTCATCAGTAGCAACATAATATTCATGCGTGCCGGATAAATACACGGGTATTGTGGGCCATAACGTTTAGGCAAAAGTCGGTGGTCTACGACTAGTAACTGGTCTACGATCTCTCGTTTCGATGTGAAACTGTTCGTTTGCGATCTGGGACTGCATCTTGAAGTGATACATCATATGAGCACGATAATACAATAATATTCGTGTTTATTGCAGCACAAATGTCCCGTATCCTTAATGTTTAGGCGACGCTGAGGTGAGGGTAGGAAAGATTGTTGTTAGATACTCCTACCCACAAACCGTAGTAAGCTTCACCATCGAAGGTTATAAACAATGCTTTTAGCAGTAATCATGTGCAATATGCATTTTCGTAAATTTCACCCTCTGAGGTTACAAATCGCGTTTTTAGAAGTAGCCATGCGCAATATGCATTTACTCCAACAAACCGTAGTATATGTCACCCTCAAAGTTACAAACCGTGTTTTAAACAGTAATCATGTGCACTATGCATTTACTCCCACAAACTGTAGTAAATTTCACTCTCAAAGGTTACAAACCGTGTTTTGAGCAGTAATCACCTGCAGTATGATTTTACTGCAACAAACTGTGGTAAATTTCACCCTCAGAGGTTGCAAATCGCGTTCTTACGACTGCCAAATTTGTCAATTGTCGTAGTGTCGGAGAGAGTGTATTATATATTTGACAATGTGGAGATTATTTATCCTGCAGCAATTTGGTGTTCTTTGTAGATATGCGTACTGTGTTGGTACTAGATTTGGTTTCATTATGTTCCATGGGCCTGGTGCCTACATTTGTCAATAAAGACATTACTTTTATTGTTGTTTATCTCTGAAGCCGTAAATAACTATTTACTTCCGGAGAGTTGATTATAAACCAAACATATGTCAAGAAATCGCCTTATAGCGCCAATTTACTACTTTATGGTAACGGCACTCTTCAAACATCACTACCGCTCGACGCTGTGAGCAACCTAGCTAATGGCCAGTGTCTGGGAAAACACCTGATTTCAAGATGGATTCAGATATGTATGCAGTTAATAATGTGCAACCTCATCTAGGAGGAAATCCATAAGCGATGACATTTGTACTCATATCGCTACAAAGGAAGCATATACATGGTGTTTCCAGAAATGGTCACAATTTATAGCCTGTTTTTATTACTTGAGATGCGATGCTGAAACTTTCAAATATTTACTGATTGGAACTGAACACAACCTGATGATTCTGATATCTCTAATTGTTCGTAACGTTCAACATTAAGACATCACTCAGCCAAATCTTAAACAGCATGTTGGATCCAACCCCATTGCATTGTCCCGGTAAGCTTTTGGTTCATGTTTGCATCGTAATTGTGAGCGTATCATGAGTTGTTGGAGTAAGCCCTAGTTTTTGCGAACCAATACACGGGATTTTTATCCTGCACAAACAAAGACATCGGCACAGGTGGGATTCGAACCACGCATCGGCCGCTTGGGCTAATTGGATGGATGTCACAGCAAAAATCGCCCCCCCCCCCACCCAAACAACATATTTTCTTCCTGTGGCAAAAAAACAGAATTAGCAGACATTGCGAGCGCATAATATTTCTTGGCTTTTATTAATCAAAGACTTACATCGATAATGCAATATGGAAATATGTGTTTGCAATCAACGCTCTCCTGTGCTAGCACGCTGACAACCGTGTCACAAGGTTGATATTTGAGCCACTTAATACTTGGGTATTAAAACTGGAATGTTAGCAGTTAAACACGAGAAAATAATAAAGGATTGTGTTGGCGTGTCTTAATGCATATCACTTTACATTACAGTGACACAACTTCTATTATCTACATTATCAGTTTACAAAAGTCGTTTTGTCCCTTACATTAAGAAGTATTGGTTTATATTGAACTTGGGTATATTATACAGTACTACTGTTGAGATACATTTGCCGTGGGAAGGTAAAAATTAGTGTTTGACTAGGGATAATAATAGTCACGAAAGTAAGGTTTACATCAACAAATGTTACGGATAACGATCCTCAAAAATTCCCAACGGCCAATCGCAAATCTCCAAGAATTCCAGGATGCCAATCGCGGAAACCGGAAAGAGTATTCCCACCCCTCTACTTAAGTGGTGTACATATATCTTAAACAGGCGCGGTTTCAGGTCGATAAGTGACCAGATTCTGTTCGATGACGAGGATCAGGGAAGTTCGCTTTGACAATTCACGTAATTCTATGTGATACCTTCCAAGTTCTTGAACAATTAGGCTACATTTGCTATTCAAGAGGGTCGAGGGAAATTTTCTACTGTTCCCAAATAAGGTAAAATTAAAAGACAGACCACGAGGAACATTTATTCCCCTTAGTTGTGAACGACTAAAAACAGACTGTTTCATTTGCAAAAAGTGATGTTATGTAAGGTCTTCAATCTATGTGCTGCTTGTCACCAACCTAAAGTGCGAGGGACGCTGTACCATTTCCTTTGGCAGAAATATTCGCACATGTTAACGCATTTTCTTCTGGTATGGGGTTGGAAGTTAGAATGTTGCCCATTACATTACATAATGACGATGACATTTGTGGGGGTGTAACGTTACACATGTTAACTCGTCCGGCTCCGGGGACAATACCAAGACAAAGACTGGCGGATGGACCACCGTCACGTGACTGGAGCTATATGGGATCTACCCGAAAAGAATGTCTGGGTCAGCGACGGATATATATCACGTCACGTGACCGGGTCTAGGTGAAACTTGCTGCCCACTTGTCTAGATCAGTGACGTCACGGTCTCGTTCCCGGATTGTCGCGACAGCGGACCCAGGTATGCTGTCGTACGTGGAATCACGCATGGAATCTATGGCTCCTCTGCCATTGTTCGTGGAGTTGTATACAGGATTTGTCGTCTCGCGGTAACTATTCCTACAAAATAATCAATAATAATTTATTTTAAAATATTTATAACAATTTAACTTATTGAATATTGGGCATTAATAATTAAAACCTCGGCAGATGCCGTGGTTTCAATCAGTGAATCCCATCTCTCATTTGGGATGTGCCGATAGATAGAGGCACACGAGACAGGTTGGTCAATAGAGACAAAGACAGATCGACAGGTAGAGTCAGCTAGAGATGTAAAGACTGACACTGACTGATGGGAGGGCAAGATGGATCAAGACAAAAATTGATAGGTAGAGAGGGCAAAAGAGATCAAGTCAGAGGGCCAAGTAGATAGGGACAGAAAGACGCAGACAGCTGTCAAGAGGGCAAGAGATCGAGACAAAGAGATACGAAGACAATATGCACAGGCGACAAAGTATAGAGAGCGAGATAGATCTAGGCCACCAGCCAGAGTGAGAAAAAATCACAAAAGGAGGCTGGATATAGAGCGAGACAAATAGAGACAGATAGAGGGCAGGCTTAGAGCGAGAGAAGTAGATAGAGAACCGAAAATTAGACAGGTATAGAGCGCTAGGCAAGTACACAGATAGAGACGGGAAAAGGAGACAGCTGGAGCACATGTAGCGAGCGAGAAGAGAAGAGCCTCAGGGCAGATAGACCGTGAGAAAAATAAACATATAGATGACAGGTTTAGAGTGAGAGAATTAGACAGACACAGAGATATAGAGAAATAGAGGCCAGACATAGAGAGCGGGACAGATGGAAGCATAACACAGAGCGAAAGAAATACAGAGATACAGGACAGATACGGAGAGCGAGAGAAATGGAGGCAGATAGAGACTAGATATGGAGACAGATAGAGGTCAGATATAGAGACAAACATAGGCCAGATATAAAGAAAGATAGAGGCCAAATGTAGAGACAGATAGAAGGTAGATATAGTGACAGATAGAGGCCAGGTATAGAGACAGATATAGGCCAGATATAGACAGATATAGGCCAGATATAGACAGAAAGAGGCCAGATATAGAGACAGATAGAGGCCAGATATAGAGACAGATAGAGGCCAGATATCAAGAAAGATAGAGGCCAAATATAGAGACAGGTAGAGGCCAAATATAGTGACAGATAGCGGCCAGATATAGAGAGATAGAGGCCAGATATAGAGACAGATATAGGCCAGATATAGAGACAGATAGAGGACAGATAAAGATACAGAGAAAGAACCGATATAGAGACAGGTAGAGGACAGATATAGAGACAGAGAAAAGCCAGATATAGAGCCAGATATGACAGATAGAGGCCAGATATAGAGACAGGTAGAGGCCAGATATAGATACAGATAGAGGGCAGATATAGGCCGATAGAGGACAGATAGAGGACCGACATAAAGACAGATATAGGCCAGATATAGTGACAAATAGAGGCTAAATATAGAGACAGATAGAGGCCAAATATAGAGACAGATAGAGGCTAGATATAGAGACCGATAGATACCATATACAGAGACAGATAGAGGACAGACATAGGCCGATAGAGGACAGATCTAAAGACAGATACAGGCCAGATATAGTGACAAATGGAGGCTAAATATAGAGACAGATAGAGGCCAAATATAGAGAGAGAGATAGAGGCCAGATATAGAGACATAGAGATATATAAAGATATAGAGAGATCTCTAGAGATATAGAGATAAGGGCCAGATATCGACCGTTAGGTGGAGAGACAGTTAGAGGCCAGATATAGAGACAGATAAAGGACAGATATAGTGACAGATAGAGGACAGATATCAAGACAGATAGAGGACAGATATAGAGACAGATAGAGAACAGATATAGAGACAGATAGAGGACATATATAGAGACAGATAGAGTACAGATATAGAGACAGATAGAGGACAGACATAGAGCCATGCTACAATAAATTATTCCTATCCATGGCAGCGTCTGTAACGCCAGAGCAATGCGCCTATAATGGATGCTACAACGAGCACCGACATCCCCACTGCCACCCCGACATAGATGGGAACTGGATCCTCCGGGGCGCCCGTTGCTGTGGTGATTTCAGTTACTTGGGTCCCGATGGTTGTCAATCCGACAGCTTTGTTCCCTTCCGATGTCGTAATTATCGGTTGGTCGGACGTTGTGCTCGCCTTAGTCGACATAGGTACCCCTGGAATATATTTAAAACACACCATGCAGTTCTATCCGGTCTAAAAACAACTAACAATGCAAAAAGTCAAAATATAAAATTTCAAAAGTAAAATTGAAAAATTAAAATGATTATTTTTGTCAGAAACGTAATTGCCATTTATTGAATAAAATAAGTATGCACATTTCGATCATATTAGTCTTACTCCACGCTGGACCGAATACTAAGGAGAATGTCCCTTGCCGAGCTTTCAGTTTCGCACGCGTTGAAATATTTTGCCCATTATAACACCTCTCTAAATCTTAGGATGAAAAGCTTGTGTCACAAGACAGTGTAATCATTTAATATTTCCATATTTGTCAATAAGTTGTTGGTGTAGCTGCTGCTACTGGCGATGTTGCTAGTGTACCTGGTGTTACTGTCGATGTTGCTGGTGTACTTGTTGTTAATGGCGGGGTTGTTTGCGTCAATCCCGTAGTCGTAGATGTCGAAGGTCCAGACGTCGGTAGAAACTCCTGCGCAAAGAAAACCCGTTATGATCAGAATGTCCATCGTAAATGCTGCTCATCCAACCCTTTTTTTTCAGAAATAGTTACATCAAAATCCGTCGTAGCAGGGTTACATATACTTTGTTTTATTGTGTTACATCATATAATAGAACGATCCAGGCTGTCAATCATTCACTGACGTCACCGATGCTTTTATCCAATCATGTGGTGAAAAAAGATCCTATGCGTGCGCTAGGTCGGACAAATAAGTCGGAGAAACAAAGCAGCATGTCACTTTCTTGCCAATTTCAGAGATGAGTACTGCTCGCTTGAAAGGAAAAAGGACTCAAACGTGGGTGGGGCTTAGCGTCGGAATGTGGATCGGTCTAATGACCTGGACGACGCCGACCGTTCTAATAGACCGATCCATACTCCGACACTAAGCCCCGCCCACGCTTGAGTCCTATGCGTAATGGTGAGTATGAAATTGACAATCATAGCTGATGGTAGGTACAAGTGAGAAGTGCTCATCTCTGAAACTGACAAAAAAGTGACATGCTGCTTTGTTTGTTCGACTTGTTTGCCAGAGATAACGCACGTGAAAAACCTTCTTTTACCACATGATTGGATAAAATGAACAATGACGTCAGTGAACGGTACTCAAGGATCTAAGCTATACCACACACCTAAGGCCAGAACAAGTTATCTACGGAAGACTGTAATGTATAGAGGTAGTATAGTGTACAACTAATGGCGCAATCGAATTAATTTCAACGCCAATTCAATAGAAGTGTATAAACAAGACCTCGGATCAAAAATAGTTGTCAATCACTAAAATCCATGAAGTGCAACTGACTTGCCATGCAATATGCATTTTCTGTTCTATTTATTCGTTGTGTTCTGTGCCGCCATGATTTGTATCTAGTCTGGCTGATATGTGAAAGATATGTAACATTTTGTATGAGCTCCGCAGCTAATAAGCCTTGCTTCTGCTGCTGTTAATTTGTTTAATATTATTCCCTTTTGATGTTGTATAAGCTGGCCGAACAACTGTAACTGATTTAAGAGAACAATAAACCAATTCAGTTCAATTCAATCCAATGACTGACAGTCTGGTTCGGTCTATTACAGCATTGTGCAGTGCTGGATGTGGCGGTCACTTTTGTTATATATATATAACGTTTGATTTGAAAGGTGCAATATGAGTTCATCTGATTAGTGGTAATAATTTTCCGGGTATCGTTGATCCATGGCAGAATATCTCGCAGCCCGGTGGTATCCTTACCTCGTCTGAAGATATGAACACGTAAACAACATTATTACATGTCTGTCAATTAAAGCCAATAGTATACTACACGGTCCGTCTTTCACACATACAGTAATGTAAGGATGTGGCCATGAAATATATACGGCATTTTATCAAATTGTTTTTACTGGTCTTGAAAAACATGCGAGGTATTAAAAATATTGGTCAATGAATTAATGGTTAAGAATAAAATGGTGAAGTAAGTTACATACATAAACAATAAGCTGTAATGTGTATAATGTCTCAACGCACAGTGAAGCATGCCATCAGTGATGATACTCTCAGCTAACATTGTGGGCATTCCTTCCACTGTGCATGGTAACCAGCCACATATTTTTCATACCATTGTATGATAATCGAGTAAGAAGTTATTGGTATTTACCAGACAGCACACGGTAGACTAGTGAAAATTCGATGGGGTAATGAAGGTTGCCGAACCCCATGACGGTTCCCACCGTCAGATTGGTAGAGGCCGGGAGCCAGCTATTTGATCCCCAGACACTTAAATCAGTAGTATTCCTGAAGGAGATTGAAAACTCCCCGAGGCTGCTGGAGTGATATACTCCAAGTCTGTCTCCATTGAGAACAGTCAGACATCCTTCTTTCGTCCCATTCAGTGGAACCTGTAAACATTTTAAAGAAGCAAAATTGAACACTACAACCATCATGTCCGTTACTTGGAATTTTCCAGTGCACTTTTCCTACGATCAAGTGCATACCACCATTTATTTCTCACATATTTTTGATGTTTTAATTGTATATATCGTCCCTTTATATAAATATCACAAAAAACAGGGTCTCATTTACATCACACGTTTTATTGACTAGACATAAATGTTTAATTCACGCTGATTATTATTTGAGACGTCGGCTAGTGGCCTATAGCATGTTCGGCTGTTGCCGAGTGTGCTCTATTCTAAGCCAGTTCAAGTGGCTGGTGCGTGGTTCCTTTCCTGAGTTTTTATTTCACAAAATATTCCATGTATCAATCTTCTCTCTGGTTTTCTAGTTCTAGTCCTAGTTCTCGCTTTCTTTTTTCTACTCGCTATCCCCTCCATTTATACATCCTTACATCGGGTCCTCTCCCCTCCCCTAAGTTGGGGGTACCACCCCAACCCAGGGATTCACCCCTCCCCTTGGTTGGGGGTACCACCCCAACCCGCAGTTCTCCCCTCCCCTAAGTTTGGGGTACCACTCCAACCCAGGATTCACCCCTCCCCCAAGTTGGGGGTACCACCCCAACCCAGGATTCACCCCTCCCCCAAGTTGGGGGTACCACCCCAACCTTGGGGCTTGCCACCATCCCCTCCCGAGAGCCTCCGCCTGTCGCTGCCACTCACTCCCGGTGACCCCCCGGTTGACCCCGATCTACTTGTCGACCCCGGCCCACTGCTCGACCCCGCCGTCCACCACCGCTCTACGTACTGCTGCTATTCCCATCAACACTGAAACCTACGTCTAGCCCTACCAAATCTCTCTACAATATACAACCAACCGCCATACAGAGATTGACATTTTCCATGGTTGTCACGATATGACAAACACATGTTCTAACTTATACCCACTAGCAAGTTACTTGATTGATTACAGCAAGCCTGGTTCCTGCTCCAGTGGAGACGACTGACCATTGCTGTCGCAGAGTGAAGTTCCAGTTGTTAATGTCATAACCGTCTTCTTGTCGCCAAACCTACAGTCAGTCCGTACACAACTTTATCAATGCCTCCATTGAATGAAAGATATTCGAGATGAAATTCGTAGGCTTAGACGATTCACGGAGGCCTGATGACCATTTTGACAAATCAATGTTACCTTGAAAAGTATCTCGAAACGTAATATTTTAAGGGGATCGACCATTTCTGTGACAATTTGCGTCCGTGAGAGGGGGAGGGGGGGTGGGGGGTCCACGCAGCCTCAGATGGCCTAAATTTTGCGTGGACAAACGGCATTCTTCCTCGAAAAGAGGGGGGCGGACCCCTTGAACCCCTCCCCTCTGGATCTCCCCTTGCCATGGTTTTTACCCGGAGCCTCACCTGTATATCAGCTTGTCCGGAATGCCGGAAGTCCATCTCCAGTTCATACAGGACGCCGCCTCGGGTGACGTCATGGTACAGGATGACAACGCCCGTCTGGCGCCACCACGACTCGGGAGTCACCCCAAACAATGTCCCATACTCACTCTGGTCAACCAGGCCTGAAATGTGCATCCATCTCTATATAACACGACTCGGGTTTGTATGCAAAAGTCGAAATGTAAAATGTCAAAAGTAAAAAGATTATTTTCGTCAGAAACGTAATTGCCATTTATTGAATAAAACAAGTATGCACGTTTCGATCATTATAATTAGTCTTGCTCCAAGCTGGACCGAATACTAAGGAGAATGTCCCTTGCCGAGCTTTTAGTTTCGCACGCGTTGACATATTTTGCCCATTGTCACACGCCTCTAAATCTCAGGATGAAAAGCTTGTGTCACAAGTGTAATCATTTAATATTTCCATATTTGTCATTAAGTTGCTGATGTAGCTGCTGCTACTGGTGATGTTGTTAGCGTACCTGGTGTTACTGTCAATGTTGCTGGTGTACTTGTTGTTAATGGCGTATTTGTTTGAGTCAATCCCGCAGTCGTGGATGTCGAAGGTCCAGGCGTCGGTAGAAACTCCTACACAAAGAAAGCCCTTCCTGATCAGAATGTCGATCGTAACTGCTGCTCATCCAACACATTTTTGTTCATTTAATAGTTACATCAAAACCCGTCGTAGCAGGGTTACATATGCTTTGTTTTATTGCGTTACACCATATAATAGACCGATCCAGGCTGTCAGTCATTTACTGACGTCACTAATGCTTTTATCCAATCATTTGGTGAGAAAAGGTCTTCCGCGTGCGTTATTTGGGACAAAAAAGTCGGACTGATTTCAGTTACTTGGATCCCGGTGGTTGTCACTCCGACATCATTGTTCATTTGTGATGTCGTAATTATCGGTTGGTAGGACGTTGTGCTCGCCTTAGTCGACATAGGCACGTCTGGAATATATTTAACACACACCATGCACTTCTATCTGGTCCTAACAGGTAAGCAGTGCAAAAGTTGAAATGTAAAATTTCAAAAGTAAAATGATTTTTTGTCCGAAAAGTAATTGCCATTTATTGAATAAAATAAGTATGCACATTTCCATCATATTAGTCTTGCTCCACGCTGGACCGAATACTAAGGAGAATGTCCCTTGCCGAGCTTTTAGTTTCGCACGCGTTGACACATTTTGCCCATTGTAACACCCCTCTAAATCTCAGGATGAAATGCTTGTGTCACAAGTGTAATTATTTAATATTTCCATATTTGTCATTAAGTTGCTTGTGTAGCTGCTGCTACTGGCGATGTTGCTAGCGTACCTGGCGTTACTGCCGATGTTGCTGGTGTACTTGTTGTTAATGGCGTAGTTGTTTGAGTCAATCCCGCAGTCGTGGATGTCGAAGGTACAGGCGTCGGTAGAAACTCCTACTCAAAGAAAACCCTTTATGATCAGAATGTCGATCGTAAATGCTGCTCATCCAACACATTTTTGTTTATTTAATAGTTACATCAAAACCCGTCGTAGCAGGGTTACATGCAACATGTTTTATTGTGCTACATTATATAATAGACCGATCCAGGCTGTCAATCATTCACTGACGTCACTGATGCTCTTACCCAATAATGTGGTGAAAAAAGGTCTTCCGCGTGCGCTATGTCGGACAAACAAGTCGGACAAGCAAAGTAACATGCCACTTTCTTGCCAATTTCAGAGATGAGTACTGCTCACTTGTACCTACCATCAGCTATGATTGTCAATTACATACTCACGCTTAAGGAAACAGGGCTCAAGCGAGGGCGGGGCCTAGCGTCGGAATGTGGATCGGTCTATAGACCTGGAACGCGCCGACCGTTTTACTAGACCGATCCATACCCCGACACTAAGCCCTGCCCACAATTGAGTCCTTTTCGTAATGGTGAGTATGGAATTGATAATCATAGCTGATGGCAGGTACAAGTGAGAAGTGCTCATCTCTGAAACTGACAAAAAAGTGACATGCTGCTTTGTTTGTTCGACTTGTTTGTCAGATATAACGCACGTGGAAAATCTTCTTTTACCACATAATTGGATAAAATGAACAATGACGTCATTAAATGGTACTCGAGGATCTAAGAGGATCTACCACACACCTAAGGCCAGAACAAATTATCTACGGAAGACTGTTAAGCATTGAGGTAAAAACGTGTACAACGAATGATACAATAGAATACATTTCAACGCTGATTCAATGGAAGTGTATAAACGAGACCTCGGATCAAAAATATTTGCCAATCACCAAAATCTATTAAGTGCAACTGACTTATCATGCAATAAGTCTTTTCTGTTCTATTTATTCGTTTTGTTCTTTTTTGCCATGATTTTTATCTAGTCTGGCTGATATGTGAAAGATATGTAACATTTTGTATGAGCTCCGCAGCTAATAAGCGTTGCTTCTGCTGCTGTTAATTTGTTTAATATTATTCCCTTTTGATGTTTTATAAGTTTGGCGAACAAATGTAACTGTTATAAGAGAACAATAAACCAATTAAATTCTATACAATTTAATGATCGACAGGCTGGATCGGTCTATTACAGCCTAGTCTGCGCAGTGCTGGATGTGGCCGTCACTTTCGATTTATATATATAACGTTTGATTTGAAAGGTGCAAGGTGAGTGCATCTGATTAATGGTCATGATGTTTTCCGGGTATCATTGATCCCAGGCAGAATATCTCGCAGCCAGGTGGTATCCTTACCTCGTCTGAAGATATGAACACGTAAACAACATTATTACATGTCTGTCAATTAAAGCCAATAGTATACTACACGGTCTGTCTTTCACTCATACAGTACCGTAAGGATGTGGCCCTGAAATATATACGGCATTTTATCAAATTGTTTTTACTGGTCTTGAAAAACATGCGAGGTATTAAAAATATTGGTCAATGAGTTATTAATGGTTAAGAATAAAATGGTGAAATAAGTTATATACATAAACAATAAGCTATAATGTGTATAATGTCTCAACGCCCAGAAATAATGCCATCAGTGATGATACTCTCAGCTAACATTATGGGCATCCCTTCCACTGTGCATGCTAACCAGCCACATATTTTCCATACCATTGTATGATAATCGAGTAAGAAGTTATTGGTATTTACCAGACAGTACACGGTAGATTAGGGAAAATTCGATGGGGTAATGAAGGTTGCCGAACCCCATGACGGTTCCCACCGTCAGATTGGTAGAGGCCGGGAGCCAGCTATTTGATCCCCAGACACTTAAATCAGTAGTATTCCTGAAGGAGATTGAAAACTCCCAGAGGTTGCTGGAGTGATATACTCCAAGTCTGTCTCCAGTGATGACAGTCAGACAGCCTTCTTTCGTCCCATTCAGTGGAACCTGCAAACATTTTAAAGAAGCGAAATTTGAACACTACAACCTCATGTCCGTTACTTGGAAATTTCCAGTGCACTCTTCCTACGATCAGGTGCAAAACACCATTTCTTTCTCTCATATTTTTGATGTTTTAATTGTATATATAGTCCGTGTAAATAAATATCACAAAAAACAGGGCCTCATTTGCATCACACGTTCGATTGACTAGACATAAATGTTTATTTCACGCGGATTAATCTACGTGTAATTCATTATTTGAGAGGTCAGCTAGTGGCTTTTAGCATGTTCGGCTGCTGTCGAGTGTGCTCTATACCAAGCCAGTTCAAGTGGCTGGTGCGTGGTTCGAACCGCATCTGTGTATATACATGCATCTCTATCTAAACAGGGCAAAGATCTCATGTGTTTCTTCGCAACGAGCAGGGTTTGCTCCTGGAGACACGGCTCCTCCATAAAGTTCGCAAAGAGTAGTGAGTTACCTGCGGGGACATGGCTCCACTCTCCCTTACTACTCCCATTGAGGCAATATGACCAAAAGTGGTTAAGGCGTCCTGAATATACAACCAACCTCCATACAGGGATTAAAATTTTCCATGGTTGTCACGCTATGACAAACATGTTCTAACTTAAACCCACTAACACGTTAATTGATTAATTACCGCAAGCCTGGTTCCTGCTCCAGTGGAGACGACTGACCATTGCTGTTGCAGAGTGAACTTCCTGTTGTTAATGTCATAACCGTCTTCTTGTCGCCAAACCTACAGTCCGTACACAACTTTATCAATGCCTCCATTGAATGAAAGATATTCGAAATGAGATTCGTAGGCTTAGACGATTCACGGTGGCCTGATGACCATACTGGCTTTGAGAAATCAATGTTAGCTTGAAAAGTATCTCGAAATGTAATATTTCAATTGCATATATTGCGAAAATGAGAAACATTCGTCCATTTCACTCAGTATTGCCTTGCATCATTTTTCATATTGCTGGTAGGATAACAGAATATGCGGAACTGATATTTACAGCCACATGTTCTTCTTCATGAAAGGATGATACATGTTTATAACATCTTAACATTGTCTATGATGACGGTAACTGAAACACGCGGATGACCGTAAGCAACTGTTGTAAACATCGCAAATAAAAATTGTCCCGCCGCCATCTTGAAATGACCGTAACTACAGTTACGGTCATCCGGCTGCGCACATTAACGATTACGAGCAGTAAACGCCATTTTGAATTATTAATTATTATTGCAGACGGTGTTTTATTATATGGCTGTTGTTTTAATTTTCGTCGCAAGTCTAAACCAATATAGTAAAGACTAGATTAGATTAGGTAAGATATTCTTTTATTAGAATCACTTGCGACACATACAGACATGCAAACATGACTAGCCAGGGGCGTATCGAGGAATTTGAAAAGGGGGGGTCCAAACTTGCGACCGGCGAGGGGGGCTCTGAAAAAAATTGCGACAGGGGAATCCACCATTTCTTTGACGACCGGAAATGGGGGAGTCCACTAAAACTTGCGACCGGGGGGTGGGAGAGGCCACGCCGCTTCAGATAGCATTCTGCCTCACAAAGGAGGGGGGTCCACGCATCAGATGGCCTAAATATTGACAAACGGCATGCTTTCTTAAGAAGAAGGGGTCCGAACCCCCTGAACCCCCACCCCGCTGGATCCGCTCTTGCTATGACAAGGAGCCTCACCTGTATATCAGCTCGTCCGGAATGTCGGAAGTCCATCTCCAGTTCATACAGGACGCCGCCTCGGGTGACGTCATGGTGCAGGATGACAACGCCCGTCTGGCGCCACCACGACTCGGGTGTCACCCCAAACAATGTCCCATAGCGGTCAACTAGGCCTGAAATGTACATCTCTCTATATAACATGACTCAGGTGTCACCACAAACAATGTCCCATAGCGATCAACCAGGCTTGAAATGTACATCTATCTCTATAGACCACGAGGCGGGTGTCACCCCAAACGATGTCCCATAGCAGTCAACCAGGCCTGAAATGTGCATCTATCGCTATATACCACAAGTCGGGTGTCACCCCAAACAAAGTCCAATAGCGGTCAACCAGGCCTGAAATGTACATCTAACTCTATATAACACGAGTCCTGTGTCACCCCACACAACGTCCTGTTACGGGACAATAAACCTTAGGCATAAGTGCGTGATTACTTTCGCCGGACTATACGACATCCTGTAGCAAAGGCTACATTAGTTCTATTACGAACTGATTGTTATGACATTATTTCAAAATGGCTGAGGCTGACAGTCTGATAGCTGATATCAGTGGTAAAATTAAGAAACTTGAAGAACTTAGCTTATCAGTGCAAAAGGAAATCACTGACAAATTATCCCGTCTGAAATCTCGTCGGAGCCGCTATAAAGGCACTGTAACAAAGATTGGCAATGACCAGAAGAAATTAATGACTAATCCGAGAAATGTAGCTGTTGTTGCGAGGAAATCTGTGGAACTAGAGGACGCTCTGAAGGCATTCCTTCATTCTCATGAACAGTTTCACGCACTACTCTCTGAGGATGAAGAGCTTAAAGATTCAACAGCCTACCGAAATCAAGTAATGTATAATGTTACTCAGGTACAAGAATCTTGTGAGATTTGGATGGAAGATATCAAGCAGGAAATCTTACAAACTTGTGATGATGACATTCAAGCCACTGACTCTGTCAGTCAAGCCAGCTCTAAGACATCAAGGGCTAGCTCCAAGTCTTTAGAATCCAGCTCTGCTTTGTCAAGAGTCAGCTCGCTCTCCAGTGCTAGGATTAAAGCAGCCACAGAGAGAGCTGCCTTACAAGCTGGTTAGCACTTTAGCGGATTGCCAGGCATTAGAAGAGCAGGAGCTTTTACTGAAGCTACGTCGAAAGACAGTTGAGCTGAGAGTTAAGATTGCCAAGGCTGAAGCTATGGAGAAAACGTTTGCGGAAGCTGAAGGAGTTCCTGTTAGGCGTTCTGACGTTAGGTTTGCCACCCTCTCGCCTGAGTTTCATTCTACTCCATTAGCTGCTAATGCCCAACCTGTTGCAACATGTCAGGAAACACACCCTCCTCTTGTTCCTGATGGGCAGAGTGACATGTCCACACCTTTATTGGCCAGCAGGCCAGTCAGACCATCAACCATACCTCTTGTGGAAAATGACACCAGAATTGGACAAACTCATGTGGGTGACATTCTAGTTCAGATGTTGAATAACAGCCAACAACAACAGCAATCCCTGGTCGAAGCTATTCAGTTACCACGTGCTGAACTCATGACATTTGATGGTGACCCTATCAGATATTGGACTTTTATTAGAAGTTTCGAAAACAACGTGGACAAGGAATCCATTGGTGATTCGGCTAAGCTTGCTAGACTTCTGCAGTATTGTACTGGGCCAGCCAAGAAACTGCTTCAATGTTGTACAGTGAAAGAACCCACAGACGGATACATTCTGGCAAGAAAGCTGCTGAAGTAGCGTTTCGGCAATGAATATCACATTACCGAGGCATGGATAAACAGGATTCTCTGTCGTCCTGATGTTCATGACAACAAGGCCTTGCAGGAACTGTCAGATGATCTGAGAAGCTGCAGGGAGACACTACACACCATGGGCAAACTGAGCGAATTGAACAGCCGCCAATGTTTGTGCCAGATTGTCGGCAAGCTGCCTCTGGATCTACGCAGAGGGTGGCTAAAGAAAACTTACTGGATAAGGACAACGGAAGACAGGTCTCCAAACATAGACGACATAGTTAAGTATGTGTCTATGTCAGCTGAGCAAGCCAAAGACCCAGTGTTTGGCAAGTTGGTGACCAATGAACGTAAGGACAGCAAAGTCAATGACAAGATGAAGGACAAACAAGGCGTAAACTACAACACTCCGGTGGATCAGCCAGCTTCTCCAGTCACTAGCCAATTGCAAACCGGAAGCAGGGTGACGAGCACTCCTGTGACACCTAAGTTTGCAGAGCCGTGTCTTTGCTGTGATCAAAGACACTCGTTGTTTGGCTGTGACAAGTTTAAAGCATTGCGACCCAATGAGAGGCTGGACTTTGCGCAGAGACGACGTCTGTGTGTCAATTGCTTGCTACCAGGCCATGGAGCCAAGGATTGTCAACGTAACACAGTGTGTACTGTACCTGGATGTGGTCTGACGCACACAAAATTCTTGCATCTACCGCGTCCTGGAGATCCACGCCGCGCCACAAATACTGCGACACCTCATCCTATCAGACCGTCACCTGCATCGAGTACCCCTGACAAAGCGACATGTAGTCTCACTGGGCCGGTCTTAGCAAAGTGGCACTCCCCATCGTCCCGGTGAAAGTGAGAAGAACGGGTGCTGCTTCTACATTTGTGAAAACATATGCACTGCTGGACACCGGATCAACACAGACGTTTTGCTCGGAGCAGCCGAGTAAATTACTTGGAGCACCTGGAAAGCAATACGCTATGAAACTCACAACGCTTGACAAACGTGAAGTTCTGACTGACATCTCTGTAGTTAGTCTTGAAGTCACAGACCTAGAAGATGAATGTCTTCTTGTGATGCCACATGTATTCACCAGGCCCAAACTTAATGTCAGTAATGACAGTAGAGTGTCACCGGAAGAACTTCAGCAGTGGCCTCACTTACAAGGTATCCAATTGCCAGATATTGACACTAATGAGGTACATCTGCTCATTGGAGAAGATGTACCGTTTGCTTTGGAACACCATATGCGACAAGAACTGTACTGGGACGGACAATTAACGGACCCGTCGACACAAGTACTTCCGACAACGTGACGTCGTGCTTTATCGATACTGATGCTCAACTGCAGCGCCAAGTAGAGAAGTTCTGGAAGGTAAATGACGTTGGTGGAGATGACATAGGAATGTCTGTGAGTGACAGGAAAGTGATCTCTGTGTGGGAGGATTCCTTGTTTAGGGACAAGGATCATTACAGCATGGACATACTCGTCAAGCACAGACCACCAACACTTCCGGACAACAGAGCAATGGCCGAGCATCGTCTACGTCTCCTGGGAAGGAGACTTTCGAAAGATGATACGCTGAGAGACAAATATGTTGCAGGCATCAACGAACTCAAAAACAAGGAGTACGCCGACGTAGTGCCTGATGAGCAACTTGACCGTTCTGATGGCTGCGTCTGGTATTTACATGATCACCCAGTCTTGCACCCCAGGAAACCAGACAAGGTACGATTAGTGTTTGATTGCGCCGCTAAGTATTGTGGTACTTCACTCAATGACATGGTACACCAGGGACCAGATCTCGCAAACAAGCTCGACGGCGTTCTGCTGCGTTTCAGAGAAGAACCCATAGCTTTCATGGCTGATATCGAAGGCATGTTTCACCAAGTGTTAGTGAACACGCCAGACCGAGATGTTCTTCGCGTTCTGTGGTGGTCAGATGACGACCCGTCAAGACCACCAACCGTTTATAGAATGATTGCGCATCTGTTCGGCGGGGTTTGGAGCCCCAGCTGTGCCAACTACGCGCTGAAGCGTACGGCATCTGACTATGCCTCAGACTACAGTGCTGACACCGTAGCCACTGTCGACAACAGTTTCTACGTGGGTGATTGCCTGAAGTCCGTTCCGGATGTGCTGCATGCCGTGCACCTCGTGCAACAGTTGCGTGAGTTACTGGCTAAGGGTGGATTCCGCCTAAGTGGGTCAGCAACTCGCGTGAAGTACTTTGCACTGTACCAGAGTCTGAGCGGGCAAAAGAAGTCAAGTCATTCGATCTGGATCGGGAGCTTTTGCCTGCAGAGAGAGCTCTGGGAGTGTTGTGGCGTGTAGAAGATGACACATTGGGTTTTGACGTCCATGTCAAAGAGAAGCCTCTTACCCGACGTGGTCTATTGAGTATCGTGAGCTCCGTCTACGACCCCTTGGGTTACGCATGCCCATTTGTCTTGACGGCGAAAATGCTGTTTCAGCGTCTGTGCAGAACGAAAGTGGGATGGGATGATTCCATGCCAGACGACTTAGCTGAACTATAACTTCGGTCCAGTTACATCACTTCTCGGACGCTTCGGGGAAGGGATATGGAGCAATTACTTGCCTGCAACTTGCTGATAACAAAGGTGAGATACATTGTTCTCAACTGATGGCCAAAGAAAAAAACTGGCACCCACGATTCCACGCTTAGAACTGATGGCCGCCATCGTGTCAGTCAAGCTGGATGAGTTGATGCGAGAACATTTGCAGTAGCCAATCGCATCTCTCGAATATTGGACCACTCAACCCCTGCGCAATGGAGGTACGTGGAATCAGGATTGAATCCTGCAGATGACGTCTCACGAGGCTTTGCAGCTCAAGAACTGATCAACAGTGACAGTAGGCTACATGGACCGGGTTTTCTGTGGCAGGATGAATCTACCTGGCCCGTCCAACCTGACTTCGGAAATCGCACACTCTCTTGTGATGCTGAGGTCAAAGGAGAGCTACAAGTGTATGGCATACAAACTGACACAAAACCAGACGTCATTGATGAAATCTTCAAGAGGCATTCTGACTGGTATGAGCTCAAGAAGTCTATCGCCTGGATTCTGCGTGGTAAAGCGCTTCTTCGATGCAAAGCCACAGAAGGTGATAGAGACCTTGTTTCGAGTGGATCACTCAAGGTGTCGGAGCTGAAATCAGCAGAACGGGAGATCATAAAGTACGTTCAAATGACAAGTATTGATGACGCACAGCTCAAGGCTAGCTGTTTTCGTCCATTGACACCGAATAATTCCGTAGAAGGACTACTGTGTGTTGGCGGACGGCTGGAGAACGCTACGCTCGCTGGCGAGGTGAGACATTCTTGGATCTTGCCATATCGCCATCCGATAGTTGACCTGATTATAAGGCACTATCATGACATCACCGGACATCGTGGAGTTGAACACGCCCTCGCTGAGCTTCGGCAGCGATTGTGGATCGTCAAAGTTCGATCTGCTGTAAAACGTGTCATCTATAAGTGTGTTCCATGTCGCAAGAGGAAAGCCCCACCAGAATCACAGTGTATGGCCGACCTACCCGAGGACCGGGTGATACCTGGCTTACCACCGTTCTCAATGGTGGGGGTGGATTTCTTCGGACCGTTCATGGTCAAGCGGGCCAGAAGTCAGCTGAAGAGATATGGATGCCTCTTCACCTGCCTCGCAACGCGAGCGATCCATCTCAAAGTCTGTAATACCATGGAGACAGACTCGTTCATCAACGCGCTCCAGCGTTTCATCAGTCGTCGTGGCCAACCTACAGAAATACGCTCTGACAATGGCACCAACCTCGTTGGTGGGCAGCGCGAGTTGCATAAAGCCATAAGGAATGGAACCAGACAGCGATTAACAGCTATCTACGACAGCGGGAAGTCCAATGGATATTCAATCCGCTAGGAGCGTCGCACATGGGCGGTGTCTGGGAACGCCAGATACGAACGGTGCGCTCCGTTCTCAGCAGCTTGCTGAACCACCAGGTGCTGGACGACGAAGGGCTGGTCACCCTGTTGTGTGTCGTTGAAAGCATCGTCAATAGCCGTCCAATCACGAAGTTGTCGGACGACTCACGTGATTTGTCACCACTCACACCAAATCATCTGCTACTCCTACGCTCGGGTCCTACATTACCGCCTGGGAACTTCGTCAAACAAGACCTCTACCGTAGACGATGGCGCCAGATACAGCATTTGGCTGACATCTTCTGGCACCGTTGGCTGAAAGAATATCTGCCTTCACTGCAAGAACGCCAGAAGTGGCTAAAGCCACAACGTAACTTGCGTTGTGGCGACCTCGTTCTCGTCAAGTATGAGAACACACCGCGGTACCAGTGGCCGCTTGGGCTAATCGTCGCTGTCTACCCTGGCAGAGACGGACATGTGAGGTCAGTCCAGGTGAAGACTCACACGGGACTCTATGACAGGCCTACCGACAAGATTTGCCTCCTGGAAGCGACAACTGCAACAGAAACCTCGTTGAATTGACTTTCCTTGTTATTGCTGAAAGACATTTGTATGAATCTGTTCAAGTCGTTATTGGAAATTTATAATTCTGTCCTATATGTATTATTGTAATGCCATTTTGGAGATGTGCCTTAGGGGCCGGGATGTTACGGACGGAATCAACTGCAATGTATCATAACGTCATATCATGTCATAACGTAGCTAATTATGTTTATCTCCTGTTAAGTCCCTCATTATTCCATAGATGTCACCACTATTTGTTCCGGAGGCTCATGGGTGTTTACTGGTCTCGTTCTCTCGTTTCCTGTTGAGTTGGTTTTTGACAGGTCATTGACAAGACAACACAGTAATCTGACAAGCATTTGACATTTTCTACAACTTTAACGCCCCAGCGTAGTGAGTATTAAACTTTGTTTATAGGCATTTAATTAGGTTGTTTGTATAGTTGTTTGGTACCGTTATGGTAAAATGACAGCCTGTCATCTTTATAATTTAGATATTTCTGATACTTATTTGTGTAATTTGGCTGTGTTTTTCTGTAGCCATTTTGTTGTTGTTGACAATTTTGTGTGTGTGTGTGTGACAGCCCTTTTTGGATAATTAAATATTGTGACATGCTACAATGTAATATTAATTTGATAGTTTATGACTTAGGTATTTTAGAATTTATTTCTAAAATTTAGTAATTTCTTTGACAGATAGAACCACTTCATTGCTTCACTTCTCTTCACTCCACTTCGCTTCAATCCAACCCCCTTCAACCCACTTCAGTCTCCAACTACAACTCACTTCAACCAACTTCAACCCACTTCAACCCACTTCAGCTCTTCACTCTTCGCTTCGTCTCACTTGTCGTCGCTTCGCCTCATCTGTCTTCGCATCAACTTGTACTGGATATTTGATATTTTTTTTTGTAATAAACTATAAACCTTAGGCATAAGTGCGTGATTATTTTCGCTGGACTATACGACATCCTGTAGCAAAGGCTACAGTCCCATACTGGCCACCAGGCCTGAAATTTACATCTATCCTATTGTCACCTCAAGCAATGTCCCATTGCGGTCAACCCGGCCTGAAATGTCCATCTATCTCTATGTACCACGAGTCGGATGTCACCTAAAACAAAGTCCCATAGCGGTTAACCAGACCTGAATGTCCATCTATCTCTACACACCACGACTCGGGTAGCGCCCCAATAAATTCCCATACCTGTCAACCGGGCCTAAAATGTATACCTATCTCTATTGAACACGACTACGGTAACGCGAAAACGCACATTACGCATCGGTATACCCCGACGCTTTTTTTTTCTGGGTCATGAGCGAGCGCATTTAAACGGCATGCCTATTGTATCCCGCGCAAAACTGACGAGACGGAAAGGTGATATATTAGGTTGGTTCCGGTGCCAACTTATGTATACTCAAGCACGCTACATTACAGAAAAATAATGTCGCGAGAAGGCGTCACCAGTGAATTTTACCAGTTTGTCAGGCAAGTGAGAGTGACAGTTCCTTGACATTCTTTGAGTTTCACTCAGTGACTCCTAAATGACACTAAGAGGCATTTCAAGCTGCAACACTTAAGGCTAAGAGGTAACATCAGCCATTAAGCACCTCCCCCGCCCCCACCCCACTTCAACACCCCCGTAATATTTGCAAGTGGATTCGCCGGCCACCTGGTCGAAGCTATGATATATTACTGCGAGAGTGGCAAATCGTTTAGCTTAAATATGGAAGAGTTTAGGAATCAGAACTTGTGTGTTATATCTAGAGAGCTCGTGCTATCACACGGTCGCTTTTATATATATAGAAGATGTTCTAGGTGCTGCCATATTGAACATGTGGAACTGTGTCTGGTTGTAATAATTGCCAGACTATACATGGTCGTAGAGTTAAAATAGACGCTCCCCCAGGCGAATAGGAAACAACAATTAATCTTGAGTGGTATTTTCCGGTTTTTTGTTTTGGCCAGTTGTCAGATACATAACGTGCCCGAGTGGCATAGCTACCATTGATGCACATTACGCCGTGCGTCCATGTTGAAAATTCCAGATGTATTTTTGAGTATGCATTAAGGTAACTATGAGTGCCCTCCTGTAGGCGAGCGTATTCACCGGCCTAAAATCAGGAAATGAAAACGATTGGACGATGAACGAATGAAAAGGACGGTGACTCATTCACATGACTACCTAGCTTTATCACACGGAGAGTCAGAAAGAGTCTGCGCTGTTGATTTTTTTGCTGAGGTAAACACTTTGATGTATAATGCTCGCTGACGCGACGCTTATATACAAGCTCCCCGCACGGTGGCGCTACACAAGTTCCGCTTTTACCGCTGTTGTCGGCCGGGGGGCATATTTTAAGATTCTTCAAAGACGGTAAAATCTGTGGCAAATTCTTTCAACATTATAATTTTCAAGAATAGAGGCATGAAAATTCGCAAAAGTTATAATTGACTGAACTCTTCCTTTATATCCCATGATACCGTGTCTTGTTAGGCTTAGGCTGGGTCCCCGGCCCCAATTTGTAGAAATGGGCGACTCCTATCAATTTGCGCAGCGCCGAGTGTGAAAATGTAATGAAGCAGTAGGCGACAACAGAGATATAATAGTGCTCCAGCAGAGTGAATCGAAGGCATATATGGTTGGTCGGCACCATCAGATACGTAGACACTGCACATAAGACCTAGGCCATAGCTCCTGAGTAAACGTTTGGCAGTGAGATGTGTGAAGTCAAGGGGGAATACAGATTCCCATGTCACAATTTCACGGATATCAGAAAACATTTGTTGACGTGGTGAAGTTAGTGCTATCGTCATGTAAATGTGATGAACGTATTCCCCCCAACGTCTATCTCATATCAAAAAATGAATTAGGAATGCTGACCGATCGGCTTGTGTATGGAAGCCGCGATTTAAGCCTTGCAGCCAAATTATTTGAAAAGGTTAACCTCGGGAGAAAACTGTTTGACTTTAGTAGAAACAAATTCTCACCTTACGTAGATACCCAAATAATAATGCCTTATGTATAATGGACATAATTCCATATACTCCCATATTTGGGGTAAGCATTTATATGTTATCATACAAGTTGTAAACCTCGTTAAAGAAATAATGCTTACAGAAAAAACAAAGAATAACGGACGCCTAATCTTTCACACCGAGACTATGACTCGCCCACCGCCCACGAGGGAGTAGGAGAACATAGATTATATGATGTTGCACATGTTACTGCCACGAAAGTGAGGACAATTTATTTGGTTTGTTTTAAATGTTATCATATTTTAAATTTAGATTCAAGTTCACTTTCACTCAACAATTTGTCGATGTATCTCCACTTCGATTTAAAAAAAAAAATAGTTTCTGTATTAAGACTGCTGTGTTGGATATATGTTTACAAGAGACTGCATGTGAGCATACAATACAGAGATCTATCTAATGACTTCAGGCTCATTGAATTGAGCTTAACGACAGGCACTAAACCGAGCTCACAGTACGCCCACTCTACTAAAGTGGTGCATTCGATTCGCTGCTTGCGGAGGCCACAGCTCTCTCCATTTGAATTTCTTTTGGGCCGGAAGTGACAAAAAGCAGATGAAGTGGTGGTTGTGAAATTCTACCACCTCGCGAACATGGCGACTACCAGTGGCAGAAGGCGATCAATGGGCAAAATCAGACCAGATCAATTTGAAACTGAAAAGGCGTATGAAACCTACAAATCACGTACACGAGGCATTATTTTCTTGATTGTGAGATCCTGCCAGACACAGGAGACGCAGCCCAGGGGGCGGGGGTGGGGGGGGGCGTACTTAATAAATTGCAGGTTGTCCCCCCCCCCTTTCACCGTCAAAATCCGCTCGCAAGGGGCGTTTTACCGCCATACTCCGCTCAGAAGGGGCGTTTTACCGCGAAAATCCGCTCGGTAGGGGTACCCCTGCCCCCCCACTCCCGCCACCCGTCAAAAGTTATGAAATATCCGCCCTATAGGGGTATCTTTTTCATCACAAATGTCTGCTCCCTCAGGTATCAAGGGGCACTCAGGACCCCCCCCCCGCCAACCCCCACCAGATTCGTATACAGTGCCCCCCCCTCCCCTAGCCGTGATGACTATCGAACAACTCGCTTCACAAGACCTTACTTACCAAACTTATATTATATATATCATATTAATTCACTCAAATTACGTTCGATTTGTGACACTTCGATCTACATCGCCTTTCCACTCCTCTCCAGAGGCAAAAAAATGGAGAGGCGAATCGAATACAACTAGATGGAGAGTATCATAGTTTACTCGTCGAACTTGTGACTTTACTGTAATATATCGTATATTTACACATGAGAACTTTACAATCCTCATTGCATCTTTCAAAGATAATGACATAGAAACTTGTTCTTGTTCAATGTTGATTTTGTGTATATTCATTGGTTATACATCTGAATGGAACGAAGATCAACTAACAAGCCATATATGTACACAGAATAAACAATCCAAACTGGTGACCAACCTTCCTCTGTCATGGCAGATATCACAAGCGGCAGAATTCCACATAGGAATACTAGCATCGTTGTTAATCCGTCCATTGTAATCCACCTAGTCTAGGTATGTATATGTGTGGAACAGATCAAGCCAAGCTCCCTTTCGCTAGGTGGCCCTCCGATTATCCTGTCACACCGTTGCTGTCGGCCAAGATCGTCACAAAATCCATAAATCCGTCATTATATCTACTAAAAATAGTATGAAAAACCAATGCAACGAGCCTCAGGTAGGCCTACGTTATTACAGCTATTTACTCGAATGCGTCAGCCGTCAGCCCATGACACGAGTGCAAATGAATTGAGGAAGTAACCCTTTAGCAGTGGGATTCAAAACGACTGGCCGCGTGTGTTTTTAGTGTGGTAACCGCATTGGAGTACAACGCAAAACTTAACGTTTCACAGTATATGGGGTTCATCAGAGCGAACGCCCGACTTAACGTTTTAGCACGTGCGTTGTTCATTATAGATCATGGACTGATACATCTAGACTTCGTACTTGCACGTGACATTGTGCACCAGTCACTGTTAAAGTGGTCTGAAAGAGGGGATCCCGTGACCAGTGTCATTTTTTCACTGTTCTCACTGTCGAATGTCGATTTTTCAAGAAGTTCCAGGTCGCTTCTTGGCTAAGTTTAGTGTCGTTTTTTCCATAATCTTTGTCCATACCGCTTGTTCAGATCGTCAGTGTCGGAATTTGGGGGCCATTGTCGAATGTCGATTTTTCAAATATGCCTGCGTCGCATGTCGTAATTTACGTCTTTCCAGGGCTCTGTTAGGGCTGGGGTGAGGGTTGTGATGGGAGCGGGGGCCTTAGAGCAGCCTACTTACATGCGCCCTCTTAGATTTTTTACATATTAAGAATCAAGACTAAGAGTATCTCAAAATTATGATGCATGTATGTTTTATATCTCGTTGAGTTTGTAAAACAACAGCTTCAGCATAAAACTGCGTGGACTAGCTTGTCGCGCGCGGACGTCATAAAGAGTCGCTGTCTGTAGTGATTGAAGGCTAGACGTCCGTTAGGTTTGAAGTTGTATTCCGCAATGCCAATGCCGGCACAAACAAATCAATTCTAACGCGCATGACCAAATAATGACGTGAGATTCACGAAAGAGAGGCTATGGTTAAAGGACAGTCGGACGCGGAAGGGGCGTTGTCTGTACGTATATATATCTTGCTGTTTTCTTAGTCGGCGTATTATGTGCAGTGATTTAAAACACTTTGTTGTTAGTAAGCCATAAGGAAAATGAGATACGAGTCGTGAGAACTAGTTTTCCACGGTGTTAGCATGGGCAAACATCGTGGCGGCTGTTGTTGCGAAAGGCAAGCATCTTGTCTGACCCTATAAAGCCTAATAGTGCCAAGTGTGAGCATGGTAACCTTACTTCCTCTATGGCTGTAGGACGGGCCATTAACAATGGGACAAAGGCGTTACTGTGAATCTGTAAGCCAATTGTGGTCTTTGTAGGTCTCTCTTAAAACTATTTGCCAGAAAAAAGCAAATTATTTTAATTTGGGCTGCAATATAGTTCAGCACAAATGAGGGTGGAGTTTTGTAATTTAAATAAGTACCTATACGATAAATCTTGCAGTGAATGTTCAAACTGTAGATGCTGAAACGTTGCGGAGACCATTGTAAACTTGTCTATAGATTGCATATGTATGTGTATATGTGATATGTATATGTGAGAGAGAGCGACAATGTAACATATTAGGTATGATGATGTTGTTCATAGAAAACAGTTTGTCCAATTAGTGTTACATCACAATACAAATCTCGATAACAGAAGGCTTAGTGAAGAAATTTATCTTATCTTCCAGTCGTTTTCGACATCATTAAATTAATTGTTTTTATGATGTACACTTTTGTAATGATCTCTTTTAACTATTTTGCTCTTCATACATGTGCACTTGTATTTCTCCATTCCAGCCCGAATTATATTTTAAAATATAACATAGTTTGCCAACCTGTATATGTTGATGGAGGTGGCCTCATGTTATTAGCAATGCAATTCGGGGTATCCCCCATAACTAAATAAATTCATACCGACAATAATATTGGTTGTATATTCAGAAGGCGTTAACCACTTTATGTCATGTCGCGTAAATAGAAGAAGTAAGGGAGAGTCAAGCCATGTCCCCGGGGGGGACTTCTTTGCGAAGAAGGACATGGGATCTTTATCTTGCGAGCACACAGACATGGCCACAGCGGGGCGCGAACCACCGATCCACGTGCCGTTAGGCTCTCATGTGGCCAGACCACTCAAGGCGAGCGCTCTAGTCCACTGAGACTCCCCCCCGGAAAATGTCCTCTTCGATGCCTGTCTTGTCCGCTCTGTCTACCACCTACAACTAGGGCCATGATAATGATTGGTTGTTGTAATCAGTGTATCGCTTTCCAATCTGCACATTGCTTATCAGCTTGATTTGATCAACACCTCCTGCAGAATGTTACAACATGTAAACCGGGGAATTTCATTTTACAGGCTCTTATAGGCGGCATATGCCAATTTACGAGCTTGTAATTGTGACTTCTTGTCCACGGTTCCTGGGTTGGAAGTGGTCATAAGGCAAGTTGCTGGTTGAAGGCCCGCTCCTGGGTCTACAGGGACTTTAACCCTAATATCTATAGAATAAATGATATTAATTGCACGACATAATTCACTAGTGAATTGACCTATAATGTGCTAACCTATTACGTCAAGGAACCTTGGAAGACCTTGAGAGCAAGTCCAATCAAATGTACATTGTAGAAAGATGCATATACAGTTTCATTAAGATGGCTGATGTGATACTCCAAATCGAATGCAACCGTTAAGTCTCCTCCACTAGTGACGAGGCGCCTTGAGACTCTGGTACGAGTTGGCTCTGTGGACGCTGCCGAGTTTCTTTTTGCGCATGCGCAGTTCTGCCACGATGGCCACTCCGGAGCGCCGGTTCCACACGCCAGAGTCTAATCCTCGACTCCCCTCTCAAAGGTCCTCATCATCAACGTCCCATCCTCTGTAAGGCTCACCCGGTTTACATTCCTCCCGCCCATAGCTGCGTATCTCTCGCTCCGTCGGATGACCTTGCCCAAGGTTAGCACATCCACCGCAGAAATCTCGGTGTCGTCTGCCGTAAAGATCACGTGATGGGGTGAACCGGTGTCGATGAAGAACGTATCGGCATCATAGACGGTGACGTCATCAAAACTTCTGTCTGCCATCTGAACCAAAAATTGCCCCGGATGTGACGTCACACTTCCACCTCGATGGCCTCCATCCGAAGCCAAGAATGTCATCTCCGAGGTTCATAATCCCAGCGCCTCGGCGACAGCGAGGCAACAATGAGCACCATTTCCGCAAAGCGACCCGACCTTTCCATCCGCATTAGAGTAAAGCATGCGAAATGAACAGCCTTGACCTTCACCACAGCGTTCCACGGCGATGACGCCATCCGCCCCGATGCCTGTCCGACGCCGGCACATGGCTCGCACGACGGTAGAACACGGCTTGGAAAGGAAAGGGGTCAATTTACCGGACAGATTATCCAACATGGTGAAGTCGTTACCTGCTCCTTGCCACTTCGTGAACGACATGCGTCAACTTTCAGTTGCCATAATACCTGTCGATATAGGGTCCGTCGAAAAGACGTCGATAAAGCCAGTCAGTAAAACCTGAAGACTCCTGACATGTAAACAGGATTTGCTCCCTCACTTGTAGATATCTCGCTGACATCGGGGCTTGTAGTATGGGCATATATGCGGTGTAGTCATATTGGACACGGTAGAGACACCGAGACAGGCATATTGTGGGTCTGTGGTCAAGGTTCAAGTGACGTGGCGAGCGGCCTGCCTCACCTCACAGATTTTTCAAACGCTAAATACTCAGCAACACGGTTTTCGCTTAGTTCTTGTATATACTATTAAGTATGTTATAGTATGCTCGCGATACCCTCTCTGCTCAACGTCTCCGGTCAGTCTGTTGTATCTTGCTTGAGAAACCTAGTTTCTTGCTTGAGAAAACTAGTTTCTTGCCCGCGAAACGTAATTTCTTGTCGAGAAACGTGCACAGTCTCTGGCTCGAGAAGCGTGTTTTTTTTTACTCGAGAAACGTGGTTTCTTGCTCGTGAAACGTGGTTTTTTGCTCGAGAAACGTGGTTTCTTGCTCGAGAAACATGGTTACTTGCTCAAGAAACGCAGATGGTTGCTCGATCAACTTAATTTCTTGCCCGAGAATCTCAGCTTCTCGACATGAATCTGTGATTATGGACGGCAAAGTTGGTTTCTAGCGCGATAACTTGGGGTATTACCCCACTTTTAGCCAGAATCCTAATTTCGATCTCGCCGAATGTAAAATGCATAGCCTTTTTCCTGGTCAGGAAACTGGCTTTTGTACCCTTTAATTCCGCTTTCTCGTTATAATACCAGGTTAAAACTTTTTATTCCTATAACCCGAGTTTTCTCGATAAACCGGGGTTTTCCACTGTTATGGTCCGTATCTATGATACAAGCTAGGCCTACTACGCGTCTCCAAGATCCTGCCAATTACACCATTACAGTCTGGATTGGGGTGTGTGTTGTGCCAATTGGACCATTACAGTCTATATTGAGGTCTGTGTTCTGCCAATTGCACCATTACAGTTTAGATTGAGATGGTTTGTGCCATGGTATCATTACAATTTGTGTTTCAAAGTGTTGGTTTGTTTCGCCGTCATCATCATTTCTACAGAATGTGGTGTGACTTTTGTGCCAACGTCACCATTATGGTCTGGAATGAGGCTGTTTCTGTGTATATATCACCTTTGTTGAGTTTGGAGTGAGGATGTGTTTGTTTGTGCCATGCCACTATTATAGAGTGTAGAATGAGGTTGTGTTTTGCAGATGTCACTATTTTTTTAGTCTTGAGTGCGGTTGTTTGTTTGTGTCAACTGCACCTTTTTAGAGTCTGTTAACTTCACAATTGCAATCTATACATGTGTATTCCGAATATTCCAATCAACGCAATGACCATGACCTCGCTGGAATAATTACTCTGTGTTTTCTGTCAAAAGAACACCATGTCGTATTTTGTGTGAATTAACACAAGCAAAAACTGCGATAATAATAATATCACGTGACTAGTTTGCAGGTTTGAGTGATATGAACATAATATTAATGCGTACAGGATAAGCACACGCTCTTTAAACTGTCATTTCATTTGTAGAATTTCGCCGATCATAATATCGCAAGTCTGTTTTGTACTTTTCATCAGTAGCAACATAATATTTATGCGTACAGGATAAATACACGGGCATTGTGGGTCATCAAGTTTAGGCGAAAGTCGGTAGTCTACGACTAATAACTGGTCTACGGTCTCTTGTTTCGATGTCAAACTGTTCGTTTGCGATCTGGGACTACATCTTGAAGTGATACATCATGTGGCCACGATAATAGAATAATATTCGTGTTTATTGCAGCACAAATGTTCCGTATCCTGAGTATTTAGGCGGTGCTGAGGTGAGGGTAGGAAAGTTTGTTGTTAGATACTCCTAGCACGAGAAGCAATTCTATATGAATTTACTCCCACAAACCGTAGTAAACTTCACCATCGAAGGTTACAAGCCATGCTTTTAGCAGTAATCATGTGCAATATGCATTTTAGTAAATTTCACCCTCTGAGGTTACAAACCGTACTAAATGTCACCCTCAAAGGCTACAAACCGTAGTATATGTCACCCTTAAAGGTTACAAACCGTGTTTTAAACAGTAACCATGTGCACTATGTATTTACTTCCACAAACTGCAGTAAAGATTGGTTGGATTCAAGCCTACCTTATATGTGATAGCATTATTATTTTGTTCTAAAGACCTACACCTGCCAAATTCGTCAATTGTCGTGGTATCGGAGAGATTGTATGTTATATTTGACAATGTGGAGATTATTTATCCTGCAGAAATTTGGTGTTGTTTGTAGATGTGCGTACTGTGTTGGTACTAGATTTGGTTTCATTATGTTCCATGGGCCTGGTGCCTACATTTGTCAATAACGACATTATTTTTATTGTTGTTTATCTCTGGAGCCGTAAATAACTATTTGCTTCCGGAGAGTTGATTATAAACCAAACATATGTAAAGAAATCGCCTCGTAGCGCCAATTTACTACGTTATGGTAACGGTACTCTCCCAATAGAGGTCGCTCGTCCCTCACATCACCTCGACGCTCGACGCTGTAAGCCACCTAGCTAATGGCGAGTGTCTGGGAAAACACCTGATTTTAAGACGGATTCAGATATGTATGCAGTTAATAATGTGCAACCTCCTCCAGGAGGAAATCCACAAGCGATGACATTTGTACTCATATCGATACAAAGGAAGCATATACATGGTGTTTCCAGAAATGGTCACAATTAATAGCTAGTTTTTATTACTTGAGATGCGATGCTGAACCTTTCAAATATTTACTGATTGGAGCTGAACACAACCTGATGATTCTGGTATCTCTAATTGTTCGTAACGTTCAACATGAGTACATCACTCAGTTAGCCAAATCTTAAACAGCATGTTAGATCTAACCCCATTGCATTGTCCTGGTAAGCTTTTGATTCATGTTTGCCTTGTAATTGTGAGCGTACCATGACTAGTTGAGGCTTTAACATGTCATATGGCAACAATGCGAAAGGTCAACGAAGAGAGGAGCCGTGTCTTTTGGAGTACCCCCGTCTCTTTTTTCTAAGAAATAAATGGGATCTTTATCCTGCACAAACAAAGATATCGGCACAGGTGGGATTCGAACCACGCATCGGCCGCTTGGGCTAATTAAATGGATGTCACAGCAAAAATCACCCCCAGCACCCAAACAACATATTTTCTTCCTGTGGCAAAAAAACAGAATTAGCAGACATTGCTAATAGTAAAATAGTTCTTGGATTTTTATTAATCAAAGACTTACATCGATAATGCAATATGGAAATATGTGTTTGCCATCAACGCTCTCCTGTGCTAGCACGCTGACAACCGTGTCACAAGGTTGATATTTGAGTTTCGATGCTATACACAGGCATATGTTTCCCATGGGGAGTTTCGTATTCATGGATGAACACCTTTTCGAGTTCAAACCAATGAGAAGGGACAATCAAAATCTTAGTATGAAAGCAGGAAAGGCTGTGCTTTTCTGTGACGTACATCTGTTCCCTCGTGAAATGAAGCTAGGAAGTTACAAGCGTCACTCTATTACTCAGACTTAATACTTGGGTATTAAAACTGGAATGTTAGCAGTTAAACACGAGAGAATAAAGAAGAGATTGTGTTGGCGTGTCTCTAACTGTTGCAGATAACAATTAATGCATATAATTTTACATGTACAATTAATTGTATAGTTTTACAGTGACACAACTTCTATTATCTACATTATAAGTTTGTCCCTTACATTAAGAAGTATTGCTTTATATTGGTAACTTTGGCATATTATACAGTATTACTGTTGAGACACATTTGCCGTGGGAAGGTAACAATTAGTGTTTGACTAGGTATAATAATAAGGAAAGTAAGGTTTACACCAACAAATGTTACGGATAACGATCCTCATAAATTCCCCACGGCCAATCGCAAATCCCCAAGAATTCCTGGATGTCAATCGCGGAGATCGGAAAAAAGTATTCCTAACCTTCTACTTAGGTGGTGTGCATATATCTTAAACAGGCGCGGTTTTCGAATAATTAGGCTACATTTGCCATTCAAGAGGGTCGAGGGGAATTTTCCACTGTTCCCAAACTTAAAAAGACCGCCCACGAGGAACATTTATTCCCCTTAGTTGTGAACGACTAAGAACAGACTGTTTCATTTAAAAAAAAAATATTTACTCCCTTTGTGGGTTTGATGAGTGTCAATGGTGATATTATGTACGGTCTATGTGCTGCTTGTTACCAACCTAAAGTGCGAGAGACGCTGTGCCATTTCCTTTGGCAGAAATATTCGCACACGGTGAAGCATTTTCCACTGGTATGGGGTTGGAAGTTATAATGTTGCCCATTACATTACATAATGACGATGACATTTGTTGGTGTGTAACGTTACACATGTTAACTCGTCCGGCTCCGGGGAATACCAAGAGATAGACTGGCGGATCGACCACCGTTGCGTGACTGGAGCTATATGGGATATACCCGAAAAAAATATATGGGTCAGCGACGGATATATATCACGTCACGTGACAGGGTCTAGGTGAAACTTGCTGCCCACTTTTCTAGATCAGTGACGTCACGGTCTCCTTCCCTGATTGTCGCGACAGCGGACCCAGGTATGCTGTCGTACGTGGACTCACGCATGGAATCTATGGGAACTCCTCTACCGTTGTTCGTGGAGTTGTATACAGGATTTGTCGTCTCGCGGTAACTATTCCTACAAAATAATCAATAATAATTTATTTTATCAGTGAATTCCATCTCTCATTGGGGATGTGCCGACAGATAGAGACACAGGAGACAAGTTGGTCAAACGAGACGGAGACAGATCGACAGATAGGGTGAGCAAGATAGGTAAAGACAGACACCGACTGATGGGAGGGCAAGATAGATCAAGACCAAAATAGAAAGATAGAGAGGGCAAGAAAGATTAAGTCAAAGAGCAAGATAGAGAGGGACAGAAAGACGCAGACAGATGTCCAGAGGGCAAGAAATCGAGACAGGCATATACGAAGACGATATGCATAGGCGACAAAGTGTAGAGAGCCAGATAGATCTAGGCCACCATAGATAGCGCGAGAAAAATAAACAAAAGAATGCCGGATATAGAGCGAGACAAATAGAGACAGGTAGAGGGCAGATGTAGAGCGAGAGAAATAATAAGAAGACCGATAAAGAAGAAAATTAGACAGGTATAGAGCGCTAGGCAAGTACACAGATAGAGACAAGCTATGGAGAGATAGAAATAGAGACAACTAGAGCACATATAGCGAGCGAGAAGAGAAGAGCCTCAGAGCAGATAGACCGTGAGAAAAATAGACATATAGATGACAGATTTAGAGTGAGAGAATTAGAGAGACACAGAGATATAGAGAAATAGAGGCCAGACATAGGAAGAGGGACAGATGGAAGCCAGACACAGAGCGAAAGAAATATAGAGATACAGGACAGATACGGATAGCGAGAGAAATGGAGACAGATAGAGACTAGATATGGAGACAGATAGAGTACAGATATAGAGCCATCTTACAATAAATTATTCCTACCCATGGCAGCTTCTGTAACGCCAGAGCAGTGCTCCTAGTAGGGTTGCTACAATGAGCACCGACACCCCAATCGCCACCCCGATGACATAGATGGAAACTGGCGCCTCCACGGCGCCCGTTGCTGTGGTGATTTCAGTTACTTGGGTCCCGGTGGTTGTCACTCCGACGTCATTGTTCATTTCCGATGTCGTAATTATCGGTTGGTAGGAGGTTGTGCTCGCCTTAGTCGACATAGGTACCCCTGGAATATATTTAAAACACACCATGCAGGTGTCTGGTCAAAACAGGTAACAATGCAAAAGTCGAAATGTAAAATTTCAATAGTAAAATGATTATTTTTGTCAGAAACGTAATTGCCATTTATTGAATGAAATAAGTATGTACATTTCGATCATTATAATTAATCTTGCTCCACGCTGGACAGAATACTAAGGAGAATGTCCCTTGCCGAGCTTTAAGTTTCGCACGCGTTGACATATTTTGTCCATTGTAACACCCCTCTAAATCTCAGGATGAAGAGCTTGTATCACAAGTGTAATCATTGAATATTTCCATATTTGTCAATATCTTGTTGGTGTAGTTGTTGTTACTGACGATGTTGCTAGTGTACCTGTTGTTACTGACGATGTTGCTAGTGTACCTGTTGTTACTGACGATGTTGCTAGTGCACCTGTTCTTACTGTCGATGTTGCTAGTGTACCTGTTGTTTCTGTCGGTGTTTCTAGCGTACCTGGTGTTACTGTCCGTGTTGCTGCTGTACTTGTTCTTACTGTCGATGTTCCTGGTGTACCTGGTGTTACTGTCGATGTTGCTAGTGTACCTAGCGTTACTGTCGATGTTGCTGGTGTAACTGGTGTTACTGTCGATGTTGCTGGTGTACCTGGTGTTACTGTCGATGTTGCTAGTGTACCTAGTGTTACTGTCGATGTTGCTGGTGTAACTGGTGTTACTGTCGATGTTGCTGGTGTACCTGGTGTTACTGTCGATGTTGCTGGTGTAACTGGTGTTACTGTCGATGTTGCTGGTGTACCTGGTGTTACTGTCGATTTTGCTGGTGTACCTGGTGTTACTGTCGATGTTGCTGGTGTAACTAGTGTTACTGTCGATGTTGCTGGTGTACCTGGTGTTACTGCCGGTGTTGCTAGTGTATCTGTTGTTACTGTCGATGTTGCTGGTGTAACTGGTGTTAATGTCGATGTTGCTGGTGTACCTGGTGTTACTGTCGATGCTGCTGGTGTACCTGGTGTTACTGTCGATGTTGCTGGTGTAACTGGTGTTACGGTCGGTGTTGCTGGTGTACCTGGTGTTACCGTCGGTGTTGCTAGTGTACCTGGTGTTACTGTCGGTGTTGCTGGTGTACCTGGTGTTACTGTCGATGTTGCTGGTGTAACTAGTGTTTCTATCGACGTTGCTGGTGTACCTGGTGTTACTGTCGATGTTGCTGATGTACCTGGTGTTACTGGCGATGTTGCTGGTGTACCCGGTGTTACTGTCGATGTTGCTGGTGTAACTGGTGTTTCTGTCGATGTTGCTGGTGTAACTGGTGTTACTGTCGATGTTGCTGGTGCACCTAGTGTTATTGACGATGTTGCTAGTGTACCTGTTGTTACTGTCGATGTTGCTAGTTTACCTGATGTTACTGACGATGTTGTTGGGGGACCTGGTGTTACTGTCGGTGTTGCTAGTGTACATGTTGTTACTGTCGATGTTGCTAGTGTACCTGGTGTTACTGTTGATGTTGCTAGTGTATCTGTTGTTACTGTCGATGTTGCTAGTGTACCTGTTGTTACTGCCGGTGTTTCTAGTGTACCTGGTGTTACTGTCCTTGTTGCTGGTGTACCTGGTGTTACTGACGATGTTGCTAGTGTACCTGTTGGTACTGTCGATGTTGCTAGTGTGCCTAGTGTTACTGTCGATGTTGCTGGTGTACCTGGTGCTACTGTCCTTGTTGCTGGTGTACCTGGTGTTATTGTCGATGTTGCTGGTGTACCTGATGTTACTGTCGATGTTGCTGGTGTACCTGGTGTTATTGTCGATGTTGCTGGTGTACCTGGTGTTACTGTCGCTGTTGCTGGTGTACATGTTGTTACTATCGATGTTGCTGGTGTACCTGGTGTTACTGTCGATGTTGCTAGTGTACCTAGTGTTACTGTCGATGTTGCTGGTGTAACTGGTGTTACTGTCGATGTTGCTGGTGTACCTGGTGTTACTGTCGATGTTGCTGGTGTAACTGGTGTTACTGTCGATGTTGCTGGTGTTCCTGGTGTTACTATCGATTTTGCTGGTGTACCTGGTGTTACTGTCGATGTCGCTGGTGTAACTGGTGTTACTGTCGATGTTGTTGGTGTACCTGGTGTTACTGTCGGTGTTGCTGGTGTATCTGGTGTTACTGTCGGTGTTGCTAGTGTACCTGGTGTTACTGGCGGTGTTGCTGGTGTACCTGGTGTTACTGTCGATGTTGCTGGTGTAACTAGTGTTTCTGTCGATGTTGCTGGTGTACCTGGTGTTACTGTCGATGTTGCTGGTGTACCTGGTGTTACTGTCGATGTTGCTGGTGTACCTGGTGTTACTGTCGATGTTGTTGGTGTAACTGGTGTTTCTGTCGATGTTGCTGGTGTAACTGGTGTTTCTGTCGATGTTGCTGGTGTAACTGGTGTTTCTGTCGATGTTGCTGGTGTACCTGGTGTTACTGTCCATGTTGCTGGTGTACTTGTTGGTAATGGCGGGGTAGCTCGAGTCACTCCCGCTGTCGTAGATGCCGAAGGTCCAGGCGTCGGTAGAAACTGCTGCACAAAGAAACCCTTCATGATCAGAATGTCGATCGTAAATGCTGCTCATCCAACACATATTTTTCATTAAATAGTTGCATCAAAACCCGTCATAGCAGTGTTACATGCAACATGTTTTATTGTGTTACATTATATAATTGACCTGGAACACGCCGACCGTTCTAATAGACCGATCCATACGTCGACACTAAGCCCCGCCCACGCTTGAGCCCTTTTCGTAATGGTGAGTATGAAATTGACAATCACAGCTGATGGTAGGTACAAGTGAGAAGTGTTCATCTCTGAAACTGACAAGAAAGTGACATGATACTTTGCTTGTCCGACTTGTTTGTTCGACGTAACGCACGTGGAAAACCAGTTTTCACCACGTGATTGGATACAATGAACAGTAACGTCAGTGAATGATTGACAGCCTGGATCGGTCTATTACAGCCTAGCCCGCGCATTGCCGGATGCGGCCTTCTCTTTTGTTATATATATAACGTTTGATTTGAAGGTGCAACGTGAGTTCGTCTGATTAACGGTCATGCATGATGTTCCCGGTATCGTTGATCCCTGGCAGAATATCTCGCAGCCCGGTGGAATCCTTACCTCGTCTGAAGATATGAACCAGTAGAAAACAATATTACGCCTGTTAATTAAAGCAAATACTATACTACACGGTACGTCTTTCACTCACACAGTACCGTAACGATGTGGCCTTGAAATATATAGGCCTTTCATAAAAGTATCTTTGCTGGTCTTGAAAAACGTGCGAGCTATTAAACATATTGGTCATGGAGTTAATTCATGGTTAAGAGTAACATGATGAAATAAGATTAAGTTACATACATAAACAATAAGCTATAATGCCTGTAATGTCTCCATGCACAGTGAAGCATGCCATCAGTGATGATATTCTCAGCTAACATTATGGGCATCCCTTCCACTCTGCATGGTAACCAGCCACATATTTTCCATAACGTTGTATGATAATCGAGTTAGACGTTGTTGGTATTTACCTGACAGCACACTCTATATACCACGAGTCATGTGTCACCCAACACAATGTCCCATACAGCCAACCAGGCCCGAAATGTACACTTATCTCTATTTCACACGATTCGGGTGTCACCCCAAACAGCGTCCCATAGGTTTGAAGCAGGCCTGAATATGTACATTTATCTCTGTATACCACGAGTCGGGTGTCATCCCACACAATGTCCCATTGCAGTCAACCAGGCCCAAAATGTACATCTATATCGATATAACACGAGTCGGGCGTCACCCCAAATAATGTCCCATAGCGGTCAGCCAGAATGAAATGTACATCTATGTCTGTTTACCACGACTCGGGTGTCACTCCACACAATGTCCCATAGCGGTCAACCAGGGCTAAAATGTACATCCATCGCTGTATACCACGAGTCGGGGGTCACCCCAAACAATGTTCCATAGCGGTCATCCTGGCCTGAAATGTACATCTGTCGCTATATACCACGAGTCGGGTGTCACCCTTCACAATGTCCCATAGCGGTCAACCAGACGATGTTATGTTATGGGGTTGGTGGTGCGATGGCATGTTATGGCGTTGGTGGTACGATGGCATGTAATGGGGTTGGCGGTACGATGGCATGTTATGGGGTTGGTGGTACGATGGCATGTTATGGGGTCGGTAGTTATATGGCATGTTATGGGGTTGGTGGTGCGATGGAATGTTATGGAGTTGGTTGTACGATGGCATGTTTTGGGGTTGGTGGTGCGATGGCATGTTATGGGGTCGGTAGTTATATGGCATGTTATGGGGTTGGTGGTACGATGGAATGTTATGGGGTTGGTGGTGCGATGGCATGTTGTGGGATTGGTGGTGCGATGGAATGTTATGGAGTTGATTGTACGATGGCATGTTATGGGGTTGGTGGTGCGATGGAATGTTATGGAGTTGGTTGTACGATGGCATGTTTTGGGGTTGGTGGTGCGATGGCATGTTATGGGGTCGGTAGTTATATGGCATGTTATGGGGTTGGTGGTACGATGGAATGTTATGGGGTTGGTGGTGCGATGGCATGTTGTGGGATTGGTGGTGCGATGGAATGTTATGGAGTTGATTGTACGATGGCATGTTATGGGGTTGGTGGTGCGATGGAATGTTATGGGGTTGGTAGTTATATGGCATGTTATGGGGTTGCTGGTACGATTGCATGTTATGTGGTCGGTGGTGCGATGGCATGTTATGGGGTTGGTGGTGCGATGGAATGTTATGGGGTTGGTAGTTATATGGCATGCTATGGGGTTGGTGATACGATGGCATGTTATGGTGTTTTTGGTGCGATGGCATGTTATGGGGTTGGTAGTTATATGGCATGTTATGGGGTTGGTGGTACGATTGTATGTTATGGGGTTGGTGGTGCGATGGCATGTTATGGGGTTGGTGGTGCGATGGCATGTTATGGGGTTGGTGGTGCGATGGAATGTTATGGCTTGGTAGTTATATGGCATGTTTGGCGTTGGTGGTACGATGGCATGTTATGGCGTTGGTGGTACGATGGCATGTTATGGGTCTGGTGATAGGATGGTATGTTATGGGCTGGTAGTACGATGGCATGTTACGGGTTGGTGGCGCGATGGCATGTTATGGGTTGGTAGTACGATGGCATGTTATGGGCTGGTAGTACGATGGCATGTTACGGCTTTGGTGGTACAATGGAATGATATGGGGCTTTACCGAGGAACCCCTCAAACCCCACAATGTATTAATTACCCCCCCCACTCCCCCCCCCCCCCACTCCCCCCCCCCACGGGAGCCGGGCAATCGCCCCCTGGATCAGTGAGGTCATAGGACGCGACGGCTCCAGTGGCAGGTCTAGAAATATGCCCCTAATATGATATATATATATATATTTACACATGTACATATATATTATCAACCACCGGGACCGGAACAAGATGTTTCCCCCACTCTGAGAACAAAGATATTGTGAAGAAGAGGCTGACCTGTACAGACAGGGCTGTCGATGCACTTCTCGCAGCGAGTACCGTCCGCGTCGTCACCATAGTCCCACCGGATGCAGACTTTGTTGTCTTGGGTGGAAGTGCTGTTAAAGACACAGTCTGGGACCTCGGCGCAATATCTCGTGTAGTATATGTAGGTTCCTTGCTTGTCCAGGAGTTCCTCTTCGAGACATACCACCTATAAATGGACACATACGCCAGGCCGGATGGTGAATCTTTTCCGCCAAAACTAGGCCCAGGCGACATATATATCACAATTTGCAGAAAACTCGATTGCTTCATTCTATCAATTCAAAAACCTAATCAACTTCGCCGTTTCGGATATGATGTGGCGAACGTATTTGACGTATTAAAGATTTCCGCGCGATTTGGGGTTCAAAATACATAAGTAGTCATCCAACAATTAAGTGGATTTTCTGAATTAAAAAAGTGCTAAAATCAGATTAAAGAGGATTCTTAAACATGAGCACCACCACAACGAGCTGGTAACGCTAAGACGAAAATGCACTTTTCGTGCGTAACTTACGAGTGGATTATAAATACGGCCACATGGGCGACTTTTGGGTGACTGCATTCTGAACCCAATAATCGCTCGACAAATCTTCCACTTGGCGCTAAGTCTAGTGGCGTAGCCTCAGTGGCGATTATGAATGCGGCCTCTGGGCTTTACGGTCGGGTTACTTACGTCTTCGCCAGCACAGGATTGGACGACGGCGCTCGCTTCGCAAGCGACAGGCGATGTGCCGTCGCACACGTAGCAGCCCGGTAAGGATTCGCCAGGGCAGGCATCACCAGGTCCTGACAAACCGAAACAGGACATTCAACAAACTGGCCTCACATGTATTAGACCCGAACAGATATAAACGTGGTTCTACCGGATATCTATACCGTGATGAACATTCCAAGTATACAGTTCGTGATGAACGCAGCCAAGTATCGATACCTGGATGAACGCGGCCAAGTATCGATCCATGGATGAACGCGGCCAACTATCGATACATGGTTCAACGCGGCCAACTATCGATACATGGTTGAACGCGGCCCAGTAGCGGAACCTGGATGAACGCGGCCAAGTATCGATCCATGGATGAACGCGACCAACTATCGATACATGGTTGAACGCGGCCAAGTAGCAGAACCTGGATGAACGCGGCCAAGTATCGATACCTGGATGAACGCGGCCAAGTATCGATACCTGGATGAACGCGGCCAAGTATCGATACCTGGATGAACGCGGCCAACTATCGATACCTGGATGAACGCGGCCAAGTAGCGGAGCCTGGATGAACGCGGCCAAGTAGCGGAACCTGGATGAACGCGGCCAAATATCGATACTTGGATGAACGCGGCTAGGTAGCGGAGCCTGGATGAATGCGGCCAAGTATCGATACATGAATGAACGCGGCCAAGTATCGATACCTGGATGAACGCGGCCGAGTATTGATACCGAGATGAACGCGGCCAAATATGGATACCTGGATGAACGCGGCCAAATATCGATACCTGGATGAACGCGGCCAAGTATCGATACCTGGATGCACGCGGCCGAGTATCGATACCTGGATGAAGGCGACAAAGTATCGATACCAAGACGAACGCGGCCAAGTATTGATACATGGATGAACGCGGCCAAATATTGATATCTGGATCAACGCGGCCAGGTATCGATACCTGGATGAACGCGGTCAAGTATTGATACATGGATGAACGCGGCCAAGTATCGATACCTGGATGAAAGCGGCCAAGTATCGACATATGGATGAATGTGGCCAAGTATCCATACCTGGATGAAAGCGGCCAAGTATCGACCTATGGATGAACGTGGCCAAGTATCGATACATGGAGGAACGCGGCCAAGTATCGATACCTGGATGAACGCGGCCAAGTATCGATACCTGGATGAACGCGGCCAAGTCTTGATACCTGGATGAACGCGGCCAAGTATCGATACCAAAATGAACGCGGCCAAGTAGCGGAACTTCGATGAACGGCGATGATGAATACGCGTCGCCGTCGGAACCTTATTGGATATGGCGGGGCTCTAGGTATTGTACAACCATAACAACACAACCGTAGCTTAAATATTATTCAGTTATAATGATTACTATATTATAATTATAAATATCATCATTGCTATCATTAAAGTCATTATTAATATCAATATTATTTTTATTATGGGTTTGAACTTTCAAGGTTTAATGCTACTGACCTGCACAATCTTGCGTAGGGGTGCAGGTTTCACACAATTCATCGAAGTCATCGCCAATAAATTTGCACATTTCTGTGTATATGTCTGAGCCGTTGTTTGGGCAAGCACTCTTTGAGACGCACTCTCTGACCACCTCGATGACGCTTCCCCTCTTGTTCCTCAGATCCCTCTCAATGCAGAATGGCTGCAACGGCGAAAATAAACCAGTAACATTAGTTTCAAAACCAAATGAAGCATTTCCCGCTGTAATATACTTTACCAATATATATGTGCGTTTATACATGAATATGTATGTCTATATATATGGTATGTCGCGGGGAAAGGGAGATTTGTAGGAGTTTGGCCATCTCTGTATCCGTTAATGCCATTCTCTTGACAAGAGACAGCTTTGGTCAATTTATGTGAAATAATTTATGTGAAATAATGCATACTTGGACATGCATATTTAATATCTATGTTGTGTGTTTCATCGTCATATACGAGGTATTAGCCCTTTTTTTAGCTTCGTATTTTGAGGGAGATATATAAACACATACACAATCAGTTCTCTCTATTACTGTACCTCACTGGTATTACCACACGACCGCAATACACTGTTGGCATTGCACTCATCCCAGCCACGGTTGGACGAACATACGGGACACGCCAGCTCCTGGCCAGACGGACATACCGGTCTTATCACCCCTGTAATGACGTCATAAATTAACCCAGTAGGTAGACAGGCATATTGTCTAAGACCTGTTGATCAAACGGTGAACAGTAATTTTCATCAAAGTTTTGTCGCTTTCGTCGCTTGTCAAGTCTTGGACAATGAAACACATCCAACACTTTTACGTCAATTTAATCCCGCTATATTGCTGTAGAATCGATATAATATAAAATAGTACAATAATACCCAGGCTACTAATCCGACCCGCTATATTACTGTAGAATCGATATCATCTAATATGGTAATAATACCCAGGCTACTAATCCGACCCGCTATGTTTCTGTAGAATCGATATAATATAATATGGTATAATAATACCCAGGCTACTCATCCGACCCGCTATATTTCTGTAGAATCGATATAATATAATATGGTATAATAATACGCATGCTACTAATCCGACCCGCTATATTGCTGTAAAATCGATATAATACAATATGGTATTATAATACCCAGGCTACTTACGGTCACATGTACAGTTGTAGCAAATTTGCCCTTGGGTGTTGGAGGGGTCAGTGTCGTTAAGACAGGAGCTGGCCGTGCCTCCCGCCAGGTCGAGACAGTCATCGCTGGGCACGCACTGGCGAGACACGTTGAACACCACTCCTCGCTTGTTGATCTGTTCCATGTGCTGACAGACGTACTGCGGGCAACAACAAGCGGCATAAAGATGTGACATCTGGGGCAGGGCATTTAAGTAAAAAGATGTGACATCTGGGGCAGGGCATTAAAGTAAAAAGATGTGACATCTGGGGCAGGGCATTTAAGTAAAAAGATGTGACATCTGGGGCAGGGCATTTAAGTATAAAGATGTGACATCTGGGGCAGGGCATTTAAGTATAAAGATGTGACATCTGGGGCAGGGCATTTAAGTATTAAGATGTGACATCTGGGGCAGGGCATTTAAGTATAAAGATGTGACATCTGGAGAAGGGCATTTAGGAATAAAGTGCTGGTAACATCCGGAGAGTACTTACTCCATCCTCGCACTGAACTTCAACTCCATTAGTAGCGCACTGGAGCCACGTGGCCTCGCCGCTGCATACGACGCACGGACACGCTGTTGACACGCCGAGAAAGACAGCAGTTCTAACACGTTATGTGTGTATATATATATGTCATCAGTTCATGATAGAGGTACGTGCGATACTGAACTATAAATATCAACATTGAAACCTGTTGCAATATAATACGTTTTGTGAACTTTGATATTGGATTAGTCTTACAAGCATGAAATTCAATCTGACAATTGCCTTAAGGAGTACCGCTCATTAAAGAGTACCGCTCATTAAAGGGTACCGCTCGGTAAGGAGTACTGCTCATTAAGGAGTACTGCTCATTAAGGAGTACTGTTCATTAAGGATTGCCGCTCATTGAGGAATACCGCTCGTTAAGAAGTACTGCTCATGAAGGAGTACCGCTCGTTAAGGAGTACTGCTCGTTAAGGAGTACTGTTCATTAAGGAGTACTGTTCATTAAGGATTACCGCTCATTAAAGAGTATCGCTCGGTAAGAAGTACAGCTCATGAAGGAGTACCGCTCGTTAAGGAGTACTGCTCGTTATTACGGAGTACCGCTCATGAAGTAGTATCGCTCGGTAAGAAGTACCGCTCGTTAAGGAGTACTGCTCGTAACGAATTACCGCTTATTAAGGAGTACCGCTCATTGAGGAATACCGCTCATTAAAGGGTACCGCTCGGTAAGGAGTACTGCTAATTAAGGAGTATTGCTCATTAAGGAGTACTGTTCATTAAGGATTACCGCTCATTAAAGAGTATCGCTCGGTAAGAAGTACAGCTCATTAAGGGGTCCTGTTCATTAAGGATTACCGCTCATTAAAGAGTATCGCTCGGTAAGGAGTACAGCTCATTAAGGGGTACCGCTCATTGAGGAATACCGCTCGTTAAGAAGTACTGCTCATGAAGGAGTGCCGCTCGTTAAGGAGTACTGCTCGTTATCAAGGAGTACCGCTCATGAAGTAGTACTGCTCGTAACGAAGTACCGCTTATTAGAGAGTACCGCTCATTAAGAAGTACCGACGTAAAATATGACATCAAAATACACCATAAATATTTTAGTTCAACGAAAATATTGAAAATACACAAATAATTAAATCTAAAATACACAATAACTAAATCTGTATTGGAATGTTACCAAGGTATGTACGCTTATAGCACCAACAATTATGTATGATCACATATAGTATATGATATGCATGCTATTCACGATTAGCATAATATTTCATCACATCGCAATGTCTTCCATCAAAAGCCATAAACATGCGACACACACACGAATGTATAAACATACACAGGTTACATAAAGCACGAGAATGGCCTTCAATTCATGGATTTTGCTCCCCCCCCCCCCCCGAAAGAACTAAAAAATAAGTAAACAGACAATTATGCCTTCATATTACTGTACATTATTCCCTTGCTTAAAGCCAATTGCTAAATGATATCTCTCGCGAATTATGGCCTTTCGCTATGTGTACAGTAACCAATGGATCTTCAAACCAGTATGCATGCTTTCGAAAGGGGCTTTCTCGGCAACGGCAGCTTCACAGGTGTCTTAATATTTATTTTGTGGCATTTAGTTTGACATGGGAGAACAATATTTGGCATACTTCGTTGTGCAAAGACATTTACGTGAAGATAATATTTGGCATAAGTTATTATGTACAGATCATATTTAATGGGGCCTGCTTGTCCAAAGAAATGTATATGTAAATAAATACGAATAGCAATCAAATATCTCAGAACCTGCCATACAACTGTAGCAGGATTATTATTTGAGTGGTCTTCCATAGCATTATAACAATATAACATTAGTTCATTGGCTTTCCATAGTTTCATTCTCTCACTTGGTGACTCCATAATTGTTATCATGTAGTCATGACTACCCGCTATAACCACATCTCATTGGTCAGTCACACCATATTCATCCCTCATTGGTCATCAGAGAGAAGTGGCATGTGACGCTGGTTTGAAAGCCTAACTTACTTCACTTCCTCTCTATTCGTAGCCGTGGACAGACCGTCAACGGCTGATCATTCATTTGTTTATGTTCTATCTGTATTTATTCACCATACAGGTAAATAAACCTCTTGACCGCCACCTCAGTTGTTCTCATTTCCTCGTGACGGTGGCCTGCTTTCACAGCCGGCCGCCAACTGTCACAAATGGCGTCATGAACAGGATGAGCTATTCTGAGAATCGACAAGTGGCATATGGTCAATTTCATCCGCATCGAGGAGTCAATGCATCACCGACAACGAGTCACATCGCACTCACTGGACAAGTGAGCTCTCTCTCCACGGCAACTTCGTCTCAACGTTGATCGCGTTCGGCTTTTCACGTCGGTCACACCGATCGTGGAACACACATCGGCTGTCATCGCTAAGGTCTTCGTAACCTTTCGTCTCGCCTGTATCGATCGTCGGCATCGTTCTGCTTTCGTCGCCTGTCGTCGACTCGCATCGGCTCGTCGCTGATCGTCATCATAAATCATGGTGAGACTTTAAGCGCTTCTGGTATACGTATATAATTAAGTGCACTATTTACTTTCGCTAGCGTTGTATGGCCATTTGATTTATCTATTATATATATGAGCCACATTATTTAAAGTATTAACTGTACAGAATCTGTGCTGGATACATTCCTTTATATGCCGGCTATTTCTAAGGGAATTTATCACGCTCAGCTTCAGTACTTGCATGGTGTCATATTTAAGCTCCACTTGTAGAAGTGGTGAAATAATAAGGCAAATATTATAATCCGTAATTAAGTGTTGAATGGGCGCCCATAGATTTGTTAACATCGCGACCTTGACCTTGTCTAACAGCTGACTGGTGGGTTGGCCCCCTAACAGCAACAGTGGCAGTGTTTGAGTTTCAGCTTTTCAAAGCAGACATGTGTTAGAATATTGGGTGTAAGTAGTGTCTCAATTTACACTATTTTTCTTTATTTAGCATCAGGTGACACAATCACTGGTGATTATATTTTTTTAGATCAGCCATACCGCCATAGGCCTATGCATTCATACTATTATTAACATTCACTGCTATTGACTGCTAGATCTATTGATATTGTATTGAACCAGATCAGTGTTGGTTTATATTTGTGTCAAGTGGTACATTTAATTAATATTTAGGTGCAATAATTTAATATTTGGTAAGTTTCGTGGTTGCAGTTAAGTAGTTATATCCTTTACATTAATATTTTAGAAATCCTAGTTAATAATAAGTCTAAAACTAATAAGTTTAATCGACAGCACCTATCATATATTCTATCATTTTCATTTTTCATCCTCAACTTTCATACATCATATATTCATATGTGACTGATCAGTTGTTATCATTTTCAATCATTATCTTATCTTATACCCCATATGTAGAATATTTCTTCTTTGTCGCAACTGACTTAATTGTTCAATTGCGCTTATCATTTGCTTCGTACTTCTGATCAATTCCTATTCTTGTTTTGTGGGAATTGGTTATATATTCATTTGTATCAACCTCTACATTTTCATAAATATCACTGGATTTCATGAACGTATAGTACATTGATTACTTTTCCAAGTGATTGAGTTCATTATTATCTCCTTTCCATTTGTCTGCAATTTATTTCAGCTTGGAACATTAGAAATGAACTTTCTAATTTCTTTCTTCAGATTCTCATCTGATTTACGCCTGATTTATTGATCAATTCTGATTTCAGGTACCAATCTACACTTCATACAAATCTAGTACCATGATGAATTGTATGTTATCTCGTATGGGTACAGAAACTTGATGCAATCTTGTCTTGTGATAATGTGGCAGTTGTGCATCTGAGTTTGAACTTACAATTGAATGTGTTATATGTACCGCATTGTGTGAACATTTAATTTGTATTTTTTGTTTGAAGAAATCTTTGAATTTCTTTGAACAGTGTCACAGTGATTGATATAGTTGGTCACATTTCAATCAGCAAGACTTGCACTTAACAGAAATTGAATCGTGTATCCCTGTGTGGATTACCATCTTGTGGGGATCATGTCTCTTTACAAGAGGTCAGTGTGTATTACTGGTTTGCCAGATGATGTCGCCATTGCTGAGGTAGAATGCCTTTTCTCCCACATTGGGGATGTAGAACATGTGCTATTTAAAGGCTCCCCAGACTCTGGTGTCCTACGGGTAGCTTTTGTCTTGTTCTATAGTACAGAACTTGTGACTCAAGCTGTGAGTGAAATATCTGGAAAAACATTGAGAGATAGACAATTAACTCTCATTGCTTGTGGGGTAGACCATGAGTCTACACTGAAGGCTCTGGTGCCAAAGTCTGAGACAGAGGGGGTCCAAGCTAGGTGTGTGGACTTAGAACAGCAGCTAAAGGCCCTCACCTCGGATGTTTTGCAACACCTGATTGACAAAATGATCACCGTGGCAGAGATATCGCGGGTTGAGGAACCTGACGGAAATGTTACTCCCGATAGGAATAATACCGGTAGCCGTGTGTTCACACATTCTGATACAGCACGACTGGCAAACAACGTGTATGTGTCCACGGCTACTCCCCCTGCACAAGTACATGTATCACCACACCACTCTAACCCAGGGATCTAAATACCGTCAGCATCAAGGGAAATTAGAATACCTCTGTTTTCGGGAGATGGAGGGAAAGGTGAATTGTCTTACTTTGAATGGAAGTACGAGGTTAGATGTCTTTTGAATGAGGAACATCCTCCTCATGTCATCCCCCAGGCTATTCGTCGCTCCCTTCGTGGTACAGCAGCAAGGGTTCTCCGTTACTTGGGCGAAAACGCTACTAAGAATGACATTTTTCAGAAATCTGATTCTGTGTTTGGTATTGTGCTCACCACGGAACAGTTGTTTGAAGATTTCTACTCGTCAAAGCAACGTGAAGCTGAAACTGTGTCAGCTTGGGGTGGCCGATTAGAGGAGCTCTTAGTTCAAATTAGAGATCGGGACCAACTGACGGTTGAGGCTAGTAACCAAATGCTTCGTACTAAGTTTTGGATGGGTCTTAGCGATCACCGATTGAAAGAGGCAACTAGACATCACTTTGACGTCAAGTCACGTTATGATGTATTGTTCAAACAAATCAGACAGGTGGAACATGAACTTTCATGTTCAAGTAAACCTAGGGCTAAAGTTTATCAGCAGAGTGTGACTCTGGATGAACTTTTGACAAAGATGGATCTTCTCTTGAAGAAAGTTGATGATATGGGGAATCGTATCTCAAATCTAGAAGAGAATAAGAATAGACACACTGAGCAGCGTAGAGTCTCCCCTCGGAGAAAGCCTCCCTCAGTCCGTTGTGATCGTTGTGCCCGGTTTGGACACACACAAGACAGATGCAGAGCTCGCTTTCACAAAGAAGGCCATTCTTTAAACTCCCAGACACTCTCTCAAAGGGGCGAAAGCGAGGGTGTACAAATGCTGGCCCCACAACAGTGAAAGTTGAATCTCGAGCCCAGTTAGTCGGTGGAGCCAATGGGGTACAGATCAAAGTCTACAGTAAGGATTGTATGTCCCTCTTAGATACAGGCTCCCAGGTTACCACAGTTGGATCTTCGTTCCTAGACGAACAGTTTCCTGAACTTGATGTTTTGCCGGTCTCAACCCTGCTAAACGTTGAGAGTGCAGGAGGACACCAGCTTGCTTTTAGAGGTGTTGTAGATTTGGAATTGGGATTCGATGTATTTGGCAAACATGTTGATATCCTAACACCTGTACTTGTTGTAGATCAGACGCGATATAACAGACAGGTTCCGCTTGTTGTTGGTACAAACGTACTTTGTCGTGTCTTTGATCCTGATTTTAACTTTGGTCCACTACACAATGATGCCCCAGGCGCTGATGCCTGGCAAGCAGCAGCTCGGGTGTTACAAACGCGGAAGTGTTTAGACTCTCCAGATTCTACGATCGGGGAAGTTAAATGCCTCAAGCAGGTTCTTATTCCTGGGAATATGCAAGTTACCGTTCATGGCTCAGTATGCGCAGGGGATGTAGGGAAGCTACTGACTCTGACTGAAGAAGGCAAATCGCAATCCTTACCCAAAGGTCTAATGCTTGTTCCTTCAGTACAACACACAGAATCTTATTCTAATACGTGTACGCGTATACCTATCAAGATACACAATATGACGAGGCATGATGTAATCATCCCTGCCAAGTCATCGTTGTGTGAACTAACTCCCGTTGCCATGGTACCAAAGCCGATCACCTCTGTATCAGCCCAAATGCAGGAAGTTTCCGGTTCAACGGAACACTCTGATCCAGACTCGGAGTTTCTGTCTTTGTTCAGCTCGAAGGTGGATACCCAGGAACATTTAGCCCGGTTGTTAGTGAAGTGGAAAGATGTGTTTTCAACCACAGATAATGACTTAGGATATACTGAGGCCGTCGAGCACCCTATCCTTTTACACGATGATGTCCCATTCAAGGAAAGATACAGAAGAGTTCCTCCCAATATGTATCAGGAAGTCCGGGAACATCTTTGTAATATGCTGGATTGTGGCGTGATCCGACGTAGTAACAGTCCATTTGCTTCACCTGTAGTCTTAGTGAGAAAGAAAGATCAAAGTCTACGATTTTGTATTGACTACCGGAAGCTAAATGCCCGTACAGTGAATGACGCTCATTCAATCCCCAGAATTGAAGAGACATTAGATGCACTCTCAGGAGCCCGTTACTTCTCTTGCTTAGATCTCAAATCTGGATATTGGCAAGTGAAAGTGAGGGAACGTGACAAAGAAAAGACTGCCTTTACCGCAGGTCCGTTAGGCTTCTGGGAATTTAACCGCATGCCGTTCGGCCTAACCAATGCCCCGGCTACCTTCCAGCGTCTAATGGAAAAATGTATGGGTGATTTGCATCTCACAGAATGTTTGTTGTACCTAGACGATATTATAGTCTACTCATCTACGCTCGAAGAGCATTTACAGAGACTAGAGCGTATCTTCCAGCGATTGCAGGAACATGGCCTTAAACTCAAGCCATCTAAATGTTCATTCCTGCAAAGCTCTGTAAAATGCCTTGGACATGTTATCTCGGAGCGAGGTATACACACTGATCCCGAGAAAATAAGTGTGGTCAAAGACTGGCCCGCCCCGGCTGATGTCAAAGGTCTCAGAAGGTTTTTGGGATTTACCGGCTTTTACCGTAGATTTGTGAAGGGGTACGCCAAGATATCGAGACCCTTGTATGATCTCTTAAAAGGACCTCCGAAGGGCAAAACAAAGACTTTGTTCTGTTGGGATGTAGCGCAGCAACGCTCTTTTCAGGAACTGAAACAGGTCCTTACGTCGGCTCCAATTCTCAGCTATGCCAATTTTGACCTACCTTTCAAGGTGCACACCGATGCCAGTATGCAAGGTCTCGGGGCTGTACTTTATCAAGAGCAAGATGGAATTGACCGTGTCATAGCATATGCGAGTAGAGGTCTGTCTCCATCAGAGAAGAATTATGCGGCTCATAAGCTAGAATTCTTGGCATTAAAGTGGGCAGTCACCGATAAGTTCAAGGACTATTTGTACGGATCAAAATTTGTCGTTATGACGGACAATAACCCCTTGACTTATGTACTAACGACCGCTCGCCTTGATGCCACGGGCCATAGATGGTTGTCTGCCCTCGCTAACTTTGACTTTGAAATAAAATATCGAAGTGGGAAGTCTAACGTAGATGCAGACGCCCTCTCAAGGATGCCGTCTACGATAACAGCTGAGGTGACGTCTGCAATCTGTCATTCTCAGTGTGTTCCTAGTGTAGAAACGTTATTAACGACCCCATCAGCTGTGGAACAGTTAACAACTACCCCTTTACCGACATTGACAGCAAATGATTGGATAAAATGGCAATCGACGGATCCAGCTATTTCAGCTGTCATCAAATCTGTGAAAGGAGATACGACTGGAAGTGTTGATCCCAATGTAAGAGCTCTCTTACGCCATTCTGATTCTCTGGTCTTCCGAAACGGAGTGCTATATCGGAAACGTCTTCACCACGAGGAGGAGATTTTCCAACTGATTTTACCAAATCATTTTCGTAGGACTGCCCTGCGAGGGGTACATGATGATATAGGTCATTTGGGCCGAGACAAGATCATTGATCTCTTACAACAACGGTATTACTGGACTGGCATGTCACGAGACGCTGACGATCATATTAAAAGATGCATGACATGCATAAAGCGTAAATCCAAGACGCAAACGGTGCCATTAGTCACCATTAAGACAACACGACCGCTAGAACTGCTATGCATGGATTTCTTATCACTAGAGGAGTCTAAAGGCAAAGTCAAAGACGTACTGGTAATTACAGACCATTTTACGCGTTTCGCGATGGCAATCCCGACTAAAGACCAGACGGCTCGCACTACTGCGAATGCTCTTTTTAAGACGTTTGTGACTACATATGGCCTACCCGAGAAACTGCATAGCGACCAAGGACGGAATTTTGAGTCCCGTGTCATTGCTGAAATGTGCAAATTGTGTAACATCAGGAAGTCCAGAACCACCCCCTATCACGCCATGGGTAATGGCCAGGTTGAGAGATTTAACGCCACATTACTCGGCATGCTAGGTACTCTATCGCCAACGCAAAAGTACAATTGGAAGGACTTCGTATCGCCTCTAGTATATGCTTATAACTGTACCAAGAATGATACCACTGGCTTTTCCCCCTTCTTCTTAATGTTTGGCAGGCAGCCTCGGCTACCCGTCGACATCGCTATAGGCGTTCGCGAAGAAGAAGCTATTCACCACCAGTATCATACCGATTACGTCAACAAGTTAAAAGCGCGATTAGATTACGCGTACAAGGTCGCAGCATGTCGGATAGATACGCAACAAGACCGACAGAAAAGTAATTATGATGCCCGTCGATTACTTACCAATGTAACGTTATCTGCGGGGGATCGGGTGCTGGTGAAGGTGACTGGGATGGAAGGACCCCATAAACTGGCTAATCGCTGGTCCGATGAGGCCTATATTGTGCTAAAACAGCCCAATGACGCAATCCCTGTATACAAGGTACGGAAGGAAGGCGGGAAAATCAGGACTTTGCATAGAAATATGCTATTACCTATCGGTTCACTTGACACTGCGTCTGGCAGTGTCGCAAAGGTGTCAGTCGCGCCTAGCAAACGACCAAGTAACAAGGACGTTGACCTCAGTGATACGTCAGACTCTGAGGTTGAGTTCAGTTTGTCGTATAAGGCACCAACTAGAGTGACTAGACAAAGCCAGTCACAGTTGCCCTTACAATCACTTGACCAACCCACTGAGGTTGTCAGAAGTGTACAATTGCCAGTGAACCCGCCAGTGGATACTCTAGATGTTGGAGTTACCGCTGTGGAGGAGACTGCAGGGACGACAGATATAGCTATAGCTCATGATGTAAATAGTGTATATAGTGGACAGAAAGGACTAATGTCTTCGAGTGAAAGCCATCAGCCGGCTGAACCTGAGGCTGAAGCTGCGACTGAGGCTCACGCAGATGGTAGAGAGCCTGGTCCTCCAGATATTGGTATAGATTTCGAGGCGGTGCCGCGTCGCTCAGGGCGCACAACTCGCCGCCCAGACTGGTTCACGTCTAACGATTTTGCTCAGTCTCACGCAATGGTCGTAGGGAGCGACGAGCAAGAGCAAGAAATATTTGTATGAATGGTCTTATGAATGTGAATGTAGAAGTGTATTAAATAAATCTGTCGATGCTGATGATATATGTATAAGGTACTCATGTAGTTACGCCGTGAGCTACTACATGACGAGACGCAGTATTGATTATTTATACTACAGATGCTGAAGAATTCCGCAAGTAGTTTAGGTGGAATTTTGTAACAGAAGCTACTAATGTTGTTTTTTTCTTCTTTTTCAACAAGATATCACTAGTCATGTCAAGGGACGACATGATTTTAACCCCGGGGGCATTGTAGCAGGATTATTATTTGAGTGGTCTTCCATAGCATTATAACAATATAACATTAGTTCATTGGCTTTCCATAGTTTCATTCTCTCACTTGGTGACTCCATAATTGTTATCATGTAGTCATGACTACCCGCTATAACCACATCTCATTGGTCAGTCACACCATATTCATTCCTCATTGGTCATCAGAGAGATGTGGCATGTGACGCTGGTTTGAAAGCCTAACTTACTTCAATTCCTCTCTATTCGTAGCCGTGGACAGACCGTCAACGGCTGATCATTCATTTGTTTATGTTCTATCTGTATTTATTCACCATACAGGTATGTGCCTCTCATTTTCATTTCACTTCCAACTCATACTCTCGTTCATTATTACATAATTATGAGACTAGTTTAAACGGTATCTTATTGTTTATATAATAGTATTAGTCTTATGCACATAAGTGACGATACAGTGCTCATGTAAGCAGCGTGTAATAAACGTGACTTCCTCTATATTCGTAGCCGTGGACAGACCGTCAACGGCTGATCATTCATTTGTTTATGTTCTATCTGTATTTATTCACCATACAGGTAAATAAACCTCTTGACCGCCACCTCAGTTGTTCTCATTTCCTCGTGACGGTGGCCTGCTTTCACAGCCGGCCGCCAACTGTCACACAACCGAGAATGCCCACATTATTTTTCATATGCCACGGTCGGATAGACATTATAATATAAATAGTAGCAGGAAAAAGCAGAAAATATATGCACGGGCACATTCATTTCATTCCATTAATTATGCAAATAAGTTAACATGAAACTATATGCATGAATATATTCTGATACAAAGGGCGAAAAAAGAAAAAAAAAGTTGGAAAAAAAATAATAGGGCGTGGGGACAATATCATTGAACAGAATGAATACACAAAAATAATGATTTACTTCTCCGAAGAACTGGAACACAAATCAAGTCAAAATGATGTGTGGACGATGAGTTGCGTGAACGTAAAAAGACTTCTTGCAACACACAGACATGGATGTAGCCATGGTGAGGGTGTTTGGTGCCATGATCAAATTTGCTACGTTTGGCTAACTTACCCGAAAATGATTGCGTGCCGTCAACACCCGTCGTAGCCGTAACGCTGGAAGTCTCAGATTCAGTCACAGTCGGAGTCGTTTCAATGGTAGACCCTGTTGTTTCAATAACTGTGCGTTGTTTCAGTGGGAGTCGTTTCAGTGATAGACCTTGCTGTTTCAGTCACTGTCTGTGTTGTTTCAGTGGGAATTGTTTCAGTGATAGAAGTAGTCTTTTCAGTGGTAGACCCTGCTGTTTCAGTCACTGTCTGTGCTGTTTCAGTGGGAGTCGTTTCAGTGATAGAAGTAGTCTTTTCAGTGGTAGGCCCTTCTGTTTCAGTCACTGTCTGTGTTATTTCAATGGGCGTCGTTTCAGTGATACAAGTAGTCTTCCCAGTCTAAGACCCTGCTGTTTCAGTCACTGTTTGTGTTGTTTCAGTGGGAGTCGTTTCAGTGGAAGTAGTTTCAGTGATAGAAGTCGTCTTTTCAGTTGTATCGATACTTGGATGAACGCGGCCAAGTAGCGGAGCCTGGATGAACGCGGCCAAGTATCGATACATGGATGAACACAGCCAAGTATCGATACCTGGATGAACGCAGCCAAGTATCGATACCTGGATGAACGCGGCCAAGTATCGATACATGGATGAACACAGCCAAGTATCGATACCTGGATGAACACGGCCAAGTATCGATACATGGGTGAACACAGCCAAGTATCGATACCTGGATGAACGCGGTCAAGTATCGATGCATGGATGAACGCGGCCAAGTATCGATACCTGGATGAACGCGACTAATACCGATACCTGGAAGAACGCGGCCAAGCATCGATACATGAAATGACGCGGCCAATTATCGATACATGGATGAATGTGGTCAAGTATCGATACATGAATGAACGCGGCCAAGTATCGATACATGGATGACTGTGGCCAATATCGATACATGGATGAACGCGGCCAAATATCGATACCTGGAGGAACGCGCCCAAGTATCGATACCTGGATGAATGTGGTCAAGTATCGACACCTCGATGAACGCGGCCAAGTATCGATACCTGGATGAACGCGGCCAATATCGATACATGGATGAACGCGGCCAAGTATCGATACCTGGATTAACGCGCCCAAGTATCGATACCTGGATGAATGTGGTCAAGTATCGACACCTCGATGAACGCGGCCAAGTATAGACACATGGATGAACGCGGCCAAGTGTCGATTCCTGGATGGTCACGGCCAAGTATCGATACATGGAGGAACGCCGCCATATATCAATACTTGGATCAACGCCGCCAAGGATTTATATACCTCAACTCGGGTGTCACTCCACACAATTTCCCATAGCGGTCAGCCAGGCCGGAAATGTACATATATCTCTATATACCACCAGTCTGGTGTCACTCCAAACAATGTCCCATACTGATCAATTAGGCCTGAAATGTACATCTATCTCTATATACCACGAGTCATGTGTCACCCCACACAATGTTCCATACTGATCAACCAGGCCTGAAATGTACATCTATCTCTATATACCAAGAGTCAGATGTTACCCCACACAATGTCCCATAGCGGTCAACCATGGCTGAAATGTACATCTATCTCTGTATACCACGAGTCGGGTGTCACCCTAAACAATGTTGTCCCATGCTGGACCACCATGCCTGAAATGTACATCTATCTCTATATACTGTGTTACGGGGCTAGTGGTACGATGGCATGCTATGGGGTTGATGGTGCGATGGCATGTTATGGAGTTGGAGATACGATGGCTTGTTATGGGGTTGGTGGTGCGATGGAATGTTATGGGCTTGGTGGTACGATGGCATGTTATGGGGTTGGTGGTACGATTGCATGTTATGGAGTTGGAGATACGATGGCTTGTTATGGGGTTGGTGCTGCAATGGTAGATTATGGAGTTGGTGATACGATGGGCTGTTATGGGGCTCTACCGAGGAACCCCCCCCCCCCCCCCAAACCCAGCAATGTAATAATACTCCTCTCCCCCTCCCCCCGGGCCAATCACCCCTTGGATCAGTGAGGTCACAGGACGCGACGGCTCCAGTGACAGGTCTAGAAATATGCCCCTAATCTGATATATACATATATATTTATACATGTAAATATATAGTATCAACCACCGGGACCGGAACAAGCTGTTTCCCCCCCTTCTCTGAGAACAAAGATATTGTGAAGAAGAGGCTGACCTGTACAGACAGGGCTGTCGATGCACTTCTCGCAGCGAGTACCGTCCGCGTCGTCACCATAGTCCCACGGGATGCAGACCTTGTTGTCTTGGATGGAAGTGCTGTTAAAGACACAGTCTGGGACCTCGGCGCAATACCTCTTGTAGTATATGTAGGTTCCTCGCTTGTCCAGGAGTTCCTCTTCGAGACACACCACCTATAAATGGACACATACGCCAGACCGGATGGTGAACGCGAAGTAAGAGCAAATAAATTCATATTTAAGGGTCGCATATCGAACTCTTTCCCGCCAAAATCCAAGCCCAGGCGACATATATATCACAATTTGCAGAAAACACGATTGTTTTCTTCTTTTAATTGCGAAACCTAATGAACTTCGCCGGTTGGGATGTGATATGGCAAACGTATTTGACATAGTAAAGATTTTTCCAGCGATTTGGGGTTCAAAATACATAAGTAGTCACCCAACAATTAAGTGGATTTTCTGAATTAAAAAAGTGCTAATATCAGATTGAAGAGGATTTCTTAAATATGACCACCACAACAACGAGCTGGTGACGCTAAGACGAAAAGGCACTTTTCGTGCGTAACTTACGAGTGGATTATGCATACGGCCACACGGGCGACTTTTGGGTGACTATTTATGCATTTTAAACCCAATAATCGCTCGACAAATCTTTCAACTGGCGCTAAGTCTAGTGGCGTAGCCTCAGTGGCGATTATGAATGCGGCCTCTGGGCTTTACGTTCGGTTACTTACGTCTTCGCCAGCACAGGATTGGACGACGGCGCTCGCGTCGCAAGCGCCAGGCGATGTGCTGTCGCACACATAGCAGCCCGATAAGGATTCGCCAGGGCAGGCATCACCAGGTCCTGACAAACCGAAACAGGACATTCAACAAACTGACCACACATGTATTAGACCCGAACAGATATAAACGCGGTTCTACCGGCTATCCATACCGTGATGAACATTCCAAATATACAGTTCCTGATGAACGCGGCCAAGCATCGGTACATGGATGAACGCGGTCAAGTATCGATACATGGATGAATGCGGCCAAGTATCGATACCTGGATGAACGCGGCCAAGCATCGATACATGGATGAACGCGGCCAAGCATCGATACATGGATGAACGCGGCCAAGTATCGATACATGGATGAATGCGGCCAGGTATCGACATATGGATAAACGTGGCCAAGTATCGATACATGGATCAACGCGGCCAAGTGTCGATACCTAGATGATCATGGCCCAGTATCAATACTTGGATGAACGCTGCTAAGAATTTATATACCACAACTTGGGTGTCACCCAAAACTATGTCCCATACCGATCAACCAGGCCTGAAATTTACATCTATCTCTGTATACCAGAACTCAGGTGTCATTCCACACAATATTCCATAGGGGTCAACCAGGCCTAAAAAGTGCATTTATCTCTATATACTATGACTCAGGTGTCACCCCAGCACTGTCCCAAAGCAGTCAACCAGGCCTGAAATGTACATCTATCTCTATATACCACGACTCGGTTGTCACCCCAAATAATGTGCCATAGCGGTCAACCAGGGCTGAAATGTACATCTATCTCTATATAACACGACTCCGGTGTCTTCCCCCACAATGTCCCAAAGCGGTCAACCAGGCCTGAAATGTACAATCTTTCTCTATGTACCACAACGCATGTGTCACTGCGTACAATGTCCCATAGCGGTCAACCAGGCCTAAAATGTGCATCTAACTCTATCTAACACCCGTTGGGTGTCACTCCACACAATGTGCCATAGCGGTCAGCCAGAATAAAATGTACATCTATCTCTAGATACCTCGACTCGGGAGTCACCCCAAACAATGTCCCAGAGCGGTCACCAGACCTGAAATGTGCATATATCTCTATATAGCACGACTCGGGTGTCACCCCACACAATGTCCCATAGCGGTCAACCAGGCCTGAAATGTACAATCTTTCTCTATGTACCATAACGCATGTGTCACTGCGCACAATGTCCCATAGCGGTCAACCAGGCCTGAAATGTGCATCTAACTCTATATAACACCAGTTGGATGTCACTCCACACCATGTGCCATAGCGGTCACCAGACCTGAAATGTACATCTATCTCTATATAGCACGACTCGGGTGTCACCCCACACAATGTCCCATACAGGTCAGCCAGGCATGAAATGTACGTCTATCGCTATATACCACAACCCGGGTGTCACTCCACACAATGTCCCATAACGGCCAACCAGGCCTGAAATGTGCATCTATCTCTGATAAAAATGTTTCCCATGTCCTTAAGACTTTAAGATCAATTAGCAAGCATATATTGTCATATACCATCGAGACGAGCTGAGAAATTAGATCAAAACTGAGAAAAATAACAAATCTTGGTTTATACTCGCATGTTGTTTCCTTCCGATGCCCCCTTTAGTGTCGCAAGTGTCAAATGATGTAAGTTGCTGGTATAAAAGTACTGCGCCAGGCCAGGCCATGTAACTAAGGAGATATCAATCCACCCCATTATGCCCCGCGTCCCCATTTTGCCCCAAGTTCCCCTACGGCCGTACTATTCACAATTATTTTGCTGTGGCTCTATACCGATTCACGGACAATTGACAAGTGTGTACACTGTATATTATTTCTTGTATATATATCAATGATGTTGTATGGAGAATAATTGTACATGACACGGTTTGTTTGCTTTATTCTTTGGGTCATTATTTTCCCTGAGTGGGTCATTATTGTGACGGAACTATAATGATCCGCACCGGTACTATAATGACCCCATCTGCTACAATAATAACCTCCAACTCATGCTTCGCAGGTCCTTACCGGCAAAAACATGACTCCGAGGAAACAATAAAAGTATGCATTAATAACGAATAAGGATTCAAGCGTGGGCGGGGCTTGGCGTCGGTGTGTGGAACGGTGTGTTGATTAAGTTGCTCCCCCTCTCTCCTCATCGAATCAGCGAACGACTGGACCTACCTGTCACTTGGAACAACAAGAGAACGAGGCCAGCGATGCGGTATCCAACCATGGCTCGTGTGTGTCGCCGGACTCTCAGCGAAATGTTGCTCGCCGCACCAACCCACCACTGAACGTAGCTTGGGGAGTCAATGGAGCGTGAAGCGGTGACGTAAGACGTCCGCGTTTAAAATAAGTCTTATCTCCTTACTGCATTTGTGAATAGACTTTGAACTTTTGAAGCGAATACACATATCAACGGCAATCTCAACCTGCAACAAGCGGTGAAGTTGAAGTAACGATAAATCATACAATACAGGTTAACATTTCAGCGCATGCAGGGACGACAACCCAACAAACATGACGGTAATGGCCCTGCAGTGGCCCGGTACACTCCGCCAGTATCGGACTTTATTGATCCATTACCGGCACACAGTACTGGTCCAGTACCAGGGCGTCATTGGCCCGGTACAGTATGCGACATTGGCCTTAGAGAAACAGCTCAGTTCCACTAATGAAAGCATGTTCTGCTTTAAATACTGTAAAGCTGATTGTCGAGATTTTCCCGCCAACATGTAAGCCCAGACGACATATATGTCACAGTTTGCAGAAAACTCGATTGTTTCATTCTGTAAATTCAGCAACCTAATAAACGTCTCCGTTTCGGTTGTGATATGTCAAACGTGTCTATCCAGGGCTATTCAGGGGCTGATTCTTGTTTTTATTTTGATCTCTATAGTTTTGGCGGGAAAGAGCTCGCTATGCAACTTTGATATTATTTTCAAGGCGTCGGAAGAACCGAGTGACAGGGGATTCCAGAGACTGGCGAGTTGATCCTTTGATGTAGTTGTAAGATCCAGGATAAAACCATTGTCAATAACGAGGGAGATATCATTTAGTAGTTCACCACGAAGGCTTTTATCAGTTGGACACTCTAGTACGTAGTGGATCGTCTCTTCAGGAGAAACAGTTTTTACAGTATTTGATGGGAATGAAACTATAGTCAAACTGAGCGTTAAAGCCGCGTACTTATATGCGACATCTCAGATATTTTTACCTGTTAAAACCAAGACTAAACGTATCTCAAAATTATGATGCGCGCGGACGTCCTGGTGAGTCGCGGTCGATATCACACAGAATACCAAACAGCGAACAGGCGCGCAGGGATATATAGCCGGCCACCAACTTCTGCCCTTGTGAACAAGTTTCTTCTCTCCGGACAGCCCACAGGTTTTTAGGATTTAAATTCAAGACAGAATATATTTATTTGTCATGGAGAAGAGGTTGGTAATACAAACAATACAAAACATCTTAGTTTTAGATTACTCACTGAGGCCAAGACGCTTGACAACCCGGGAACACAAAGTATATTGCATGAGTGGAAAAATCGTTCCTTGCTTGAAGTCTTAAAAATAAATAGGACACCGACAGTTTTGCTGTCAATGAAAGAAGGAGGAACGAGTTGAGCCATGTCCCCGGTGGTAACCCCCTACTCTTGGCGAAGAAAGACATAGTCATAGCGGGATCGAACAACCGATTCACGTGCCATTAGGCTCTTAGGTGGCCAGAGCACTCAAAGGCGAGCGCTCTAACCCACTGCGCTGTCGAGGCGGCTCCTGCTCCATAAATAAAGAGTTCTGTTACAGCATGAAATCGACACTTCCACGAATCACATAATGAAACATATGAAACATTCGAGAGACGCGCGGTAACGCGGGGAGAGACAGTTAATCATCTTGTAGAGCGGATATAGGCAAAACAAAGTACTGTACTAACAATTCAACTCCAGCTTCTGAGATAAGTTTAGAAAAAGGAGCGTGGGGTAGGCCCGCGTCGCCGTCAGTATAATCTGACGCTGCTCGCTTTGTAATTGATCACTTTGAACTTTGTGAGGTTGCCGTGAAAAACATGAGTGGCGTATCAGTGGTCTAAGATGCGTTTATAAACGCGTAACTTTCTGCTAACTTGTTTGGGATACGCTTCAACGCTTCAACGCTTCAACGAGTAAACAAAAGATGTGTCGTCCGTGCACAAAAATACCTCACATTCGAGGCTTTCCCTATATCCCGAAGAAAGACAGGTGTCCAAATATGGAACCTATAGGAACACCGGCGTTAACATATTTATTATCGGAGGTAATGACTCATTCAAAAGAACCCGTTGCAGACGATTATTTAAATAGTTCTGGAGACGGTGCAGTAAATGCCCCGTTTTGCCAAAACTGCATGTAGCTTATGCAGAAGCCCATAATGTGGTAAACTCGATCAAAAACTTTGGATGCATCTAAATATACCATGACCTATTCTTAGTTGTTTTCAAGAGTAGCGTGTCACGAAGAGAAAATCGATGGACATATGGTTTGTAAATGAATCGGATATTTATTTAATATAAGTTAACGTATGATATCAAAACAGATACGACAAGACATGTACATTCATACCTCAGCAATGGCCCGGCATGAATGGCGACCTCAGCGATGGCCCGCATGAATAGCGACCTCAGCGATGGCCCGGCATGAATGGCAACCTCAGCAATGGCCCGGCATGAATGGCAACCTCAGCAATGGCCCGGTATGAATGGCAGCCTCAGTGATGGTTTGGCATGACTGGCGACTTCAGCGATGGCCCGGCATGAGTGGCAACCTCAGCGATGGCCCAGCATGAATGGCGACCTCAGCGATGGCCCAGCATGAATGGCGATCTCAGCGATGACGCGGCATGACCGGCAACCTCAGCGATGGCCCGGCATGAATGGCAACCTCAGCAATGGCCCGGCATGACTGGCGACTTCAGCGATGGCCCAGCATGAATGGCAACCGCAGCGATGGCCCGGCATGAATGGTAACCTCAGCAATGGCCAGGCATGAATGGCGATCTCAGCGATGGCCCGGCATGAATGGCAGAAACTTGGTTTCTCGTTTCTTGAATTAGGAAACAACAGGCTTGCCCCAGACGTTGAGCAGAGATGGTGTCGCGAGCATGCTTAATATATGATACTTAATGGTATATATAAGAAATAAACGAGCGTCCTGTTGTTGAGTATTTAGCCCTTGAACCATCTCTGAAGTGAGGCAAGCCGCTCGCAACGTCACTTGAACCTTGACCACAGACCCCAAATCTGCCTGTCTCGGAGTCTCTACGTACTAGTTAAAAAACGAGCTGGAGTGCATGCGCCAAAATAAGATAGCGTCGAGTGTTTTATTTGGAGAATGTACGACAGCGAGTTCTTTAACGTCCCTTGTCATGATGCGCGTGGTTCACTTTCCACGTTTAGACACAAGGAATCGAACTATTGTATCTATTGCACAGCACGACTAATAGTGAGCTTTATGGGAACAACGATTTGGCCCTAAAATGACAAAACGACCGATCTACTAAGGCACCAATCAAGTCCCGCCCATAGTTGCGTATCTTTCGCTCCGTCGGATGACCTTGCCCAAGGTCGGCACATCCACCGCGGAAATATCGGTGTCGTCTGCCGTCAAGATCACGTGATGGGGTGAACCGGTGTCGATGAAGAACGTGTCCGCATCATAGACGGTGACGTCATTAAAACTTCTGTGTGCCATCTGAACCAAAAATTTCCCCGGATGTGACGTCACACTTCCGCCTAGATGGCCTCCATCCGAAGCCCAGAATGTCGTCTCCGTGATCCATAATCCTAGCGACGGCGAAAGCGAGGCAACAACGAGCGCCATTTCCGCAAAGCGACCCGACCTCTCCATCCGCATTATAGTAAAGCATGCGAAATGAACAGCCTTGACCTTCATCACAACGTTCCATGGCGATGACGCCATCCGCCCCGATGCCTGCCCAGCGCCGGCACGTGGCTCGCACGACGGTAGAACACGGCTTGAAAAGTAAAGGATTTAATTCACTGGACAGATTATCCAACATGATGAATTCATTACCCGCTCCTTGCCACTTCGTGAATGATATGCGTCGAGTTTCAGTTGCCATAATACCTGTCGATATAGGGTCCCTCATAAAGATGTCGATAAAGCCAGTGAAACCTGAAGACTTCTAACATGTAAACAGGATTTGCTCCATCACTTGTAGATATCTCGCTGACCTCGAGGCTTATAGTATGGGCATACATGCCGTGTATTCATATTGGACACGGTAGAGACACCGAGAGAGGCAGATTGTGGATCTGTGGTCAAGGTTCAAGTGACGTGGCGAGCGGTCTGCCTCACTCCACAGATGGTTCAAATATATACTCAGCAACACGGATCTCGCTTATTTCTTGTATATACTATTAAGTATATTATAGTATGATCGCGATACCCTCTCTGCTCAACGTTTGTGGCCAGTCTGTTGTATCATACTTCAAGAAACCGACGAGAAGCTTCGCTTGAAAAACCTAGTTTCTTGCTTGAGAAACCTAGTTTCTCGCTTGAGAAACCTAGTTTCTTGCTTGAGAAACCTAGTTTCTCGCTTGAGAAACCTAGTTTCTCGCTTGAGAAACCTACTTTCTCGCTTGCGAAACCTAGTTTCTCGCTTGAGAAACCTACTTTCTCGCTTGAGAAACCTACTTTCTCGCTTGAGAAACCTAGTTTCTCGCTTGAGAAACCTAGTTTCTCGCTTGAGAAACCTACTTTCTCGCTTGAGAAACCTACTTTCTCGCTTGAGAAACCTAGTTTCTCGCTTGATAAACCTAGTTTCTCGCTTGAGAAACCTAGTTTCTCGCTTGAGAAACCTAGTTTCTCGCTTGATAAACCTAGTTTCTCGCTTGAGAAACCTAGTTTCTTGCGCGCGAAACGTGGTTTCTTGTCGAGAACCGTGCACAGTGTCTGGCTCGAGAAACGTCTTTTTGTTCTCGAGAAACGTGGTTTCTTGCTCGAGAAACGTGGTTTCTTGCTCGAGAAACGTGGTTTCTTGCTCAAGAAACGCGGATTCTTGCTCGATTAACTCAATTTCTTGCCCGAGAAACTCGGCTTCTCGACATGAAACTATGATTATGGACGACAAAGTTGGTTTCTAGCGCGATAACTCCCCCAGTTATTACCCCAATTTTAGCGAGAATCCTAATTTGGATCACGCCGAATGTAAAGTGCATAGCCCCATTCCTGGCCAGGAAACTGGCTTTTGCACCCTTTAATTCCGCTTTCTCGCTATGATTCCAGGTTAAAACGTTTTATTCATAGAACCCGAGTTTCGTCGATAAACCGGGGTTTTCCACTGTTATGGTCCGTATCCATGATACAAGCTAGGCTTACTACGCGTCTCCAAGATCCTGCCAATTACACCATTACAGCCTGGATTGGGGTGTGTGTTGTGCCAATTGCACCATTACAGTCTATATCGAGGTTATTGTTGTGCCAATTGCACCTTTACAGTCTATATTGAGGTCCGTGTTGTACCAATTGCACCAATACAGTCTGGATTGAGGTTTGTGTTGTACCAATTGCACCGTTACAACTTTGATTGAGGTCTGTGTTGTGCCAATTGCAACATTACAGTCTGGATTGAGGTCTGTGTTGTGCCAATTGCTCCATTACAGTCTGGTTTGAGGTCTGTGTTGTGCCAATTGCAACTCTACAGTCTGGATTGAGATCTGTGTTTGTGCCAATTGCAACAATACGGTCTGGAATGAGGTCTGTGTTGTGCAATTGCACAATTACAGTTCTCATTGAGGTCTGTGTTGTGTCAATTACACAATTGTAGTCTGGATTGAGGTCTATGTTTATGCCAATTGCACCATTACATGCCAGATTGAGGTCTGCGTTTGTGCCAATTGCACCATAGCAGTCTGGACTGAGGTCTGTGTTTGTGCCTATTGCACCATTACAGTCTGGATTGAGATCTGTATTGTGGCAATGGCACCATTACAGTCTGGATTGAGGTATGTGTTGTTCCAATTGCACCATTACAGTTTGGCTTGAGATTGTTTGTGCCATAGTATCATTACAATTTGTTTTTCAAAGTGTTGGCTTGTGTCGCTGTCATCATCAGGCCTACAGAATGTGGTGTGACTTCTGTGCCAACGTCACCATTATGGTCTGGAATGAGGCTGCGTCTGTGCATATATCACCTTTGTTGATTTAGTGAGGATGTGTTTGTTTGTGCCACGTCACCATTAAAGAGTATGGAATAAGGTTGTGTTGTGCAGATGTCGCTATTGTTTTAGTCTTGAGTGCGGTTGTGTTTGTTTGTGCCAACTGCACCTTCCTATATTCTGCTAACGTCACAATTGCAATCTATATATGTGTATTCCGAATATTCCAATCAACACAATGACCATGACGTCGCTGGATTAATTACTCTGTGTTTTCTGTCAAAAGAACGCCATATCGTATTTTGTGTGAATTAACACAAACAAAAACTGTGATAACAATAATGTCACGTGACTAGTTTGCAGGTTTGAGTGATATAAACTTAATATTAATGCTTACAGGATAAGCACACGCTCTTTAAACTGTGATTTCATTTGTAGAATTTCGCCGATCGTAATATCGCAAGTCTGTTTTGTACTTTTCATCAGTAGCAACATAATATTTATGCGCACAGGATAAATACACGGGCATTATGGGCCATCAAGTTTTGGCAACAGTCGGTAGTCTACGACTAGTAACTTTTCTACGATCTCTCGTTTCGATGCCAAACTGTTCGTTTGCCACCTGGGAATGCATCTTAAAGTGATACATCATGTGGGCACCATAATCCAATGATATTCGGTTAGGGTAGCACGAGAAGCAACTCCATATGCATTTACTCCCACAAACCGTAGTAAACTTCGCCATCGACGGTTACAAACAATGCTGCTAGCAGTAATCGGTTACAAATCGTATGCATGCATTTTACTAAATTTCACCCTCTGAGGTTACAAATCGCGTTTTTAGGAGTAGCCATGCGCAATATGCATTTACTCCCACAAACCGTGCTAAATGTCACCCTCAAAGGCTACAAACCGTAGTATATGTCACCCTCAAAGGTTAACAAACCGTGTTTTAAACAGTAAGCATGTGCACTATGCATTTACTTCCCCAAACTGCAGTAAATTTCACTCCCAAGGGCTACAAACCGTTTTTGAGCAGTAATCACTTGCAGTATGATTTTACTGCAACAAACTGTGGTAAATTTCACCCTCAGAGGTTGCAAATCGCGTTCTTAGCTCTAGCCATGTGCAACATGCATTTTCTTCCAGAAACCGTAGTAAATTCATCCTCAGAGGTTACAAAGGTTACACAAATTGCATTCCTAGCGGTAGCCAGGGGTAATGCAAATTTTTATTTCGCAGAAACCTATTGCGATAGATTCTAACACAGTAATCCTGGTCATAACCCATTCGGTGCGAAGGTGATACAAGGAATACTTATCATTCCGTATATATTCTATTCTATTTAGTCCACCTGCCATTTCAAAATAATCCGGACCTTTTCCAGGAGTATTTGTTCAGGCGTGTTGTTCAGGATATTCTCGCAACTGTAGTAATGTGTGGCCCATCCCGACACCATGTCCGGAATACGCAATCTCACACTCTGAACTATGCGTACTTGTAGCCACTTTTATTACTGCCAGTCCTTCAGGTTAGTCCTTCGGGATAATAATTCGAATCGATGACGTCACTCGCCGATTGGTTGGCATGGTTACCGTTTTTCATTTGTATCGCTTTCAGAGGGAGAATAGGCCAGAGTGGTTGGATTCAAATCTGCCTTATATGTGATGGCATTATTATTTTGTTCTAAAGGTCTACAACTGCCAAATTCGTCAATTGTCGTAGTATCGGAGAGACCATATGTTATATTTGACAATGTGGAGATGATTTATCCTGCAGCAATTTGGTGTTCATTGTAGATATGCGTTTTTACTAGATTTGGTTTCATTATGTTCCATGGGCCTGGCGCCTACATTTGTCAATAAAGACATTATTTTTATTGTTGTATATCTCTGAAGCCGTAAATAACTATTTACTTTCGGCGATTTGATTATTAACCGAACATATGTCAAGAAATACCTCGTAGCGCCGATTTACTACTTTACACTAACGGCACTCTCCCAATAGAGGTCGCTCGTCCTTCACATCACCTCCACTCGATGCTGTAAGCAACCTAGCTAATGGCCAGTGTCTGGAAAACACCTGATATTAAGATATAGATGGTCAAGAAATACCTCGTAGCGCCGATTTACTACTTTACACTAACGGCACTCTCCCAATAGAGGTCGCTCGTCCTTCACATCACCTCCACTCGACGCTGTAAGCAACCTAGCTAATGGCCAGTGTCTGGAAAACACCTGATTTTAAGATATAGATGGATTCAGATATTACGCTTGGGTTAATTAAATGGATGTCACAGCAAAAATCGCCCCCACCACCCAAACAACATATTTTCTTCCTGTGGCAAAAAAACAGAATTAGCAGACATTGCGAGCGCATAATATTTCTTGGCTTTTATTAATCAAAGACTTACATCGATAATGCAATATGGAAATATGTGGTTGCCATCAACGCTCTCCTGTCCTAGTACGCTGACAACCGTGTCACGACGTTAACATGTGAGCTTCACAGCTATACACAGGCATATGTTGCCCATGGGGTGTGTCGTATTCATGGATGAACACCTTTTCGAGTTCAAACCAATGAAAAGAGACAATCCAAATCTCAGTATGAAAGCAGGAGAGGCTGTGCTTTTCTGTGACGTACTTCTCTTCCCTCTTGAAATGAAGCTAGGTAGCTACAAGCGTCACTCAGGCTATTGCTCAGACTTAATACTTGGGTATTATAACTGGAATTTTAATGGTTAAACACCAGAGAATAATAAGAGATTGTGTTAGCGTGTCTACAACTGTTGCAGATAACAGTTAATGCATATTACTTTTTATGTACAATTAATTGTATAGTTTTACAGTGACACAACTTCTATTATCTACATTATAAGTTCACAAAAGTCGTTTTGTCCGTTACATTAACAGGTATTGATTTATATTGAACTTGAGTATATCATGCAGTATTACTGCCGTGGGAAGGTAACAATTAGTGTTTGACTATATATAATAAAACGAAAGTAAGGTTTACACCAACAAATGTTACGGATAACGATCCACAAAAATTCCCAACGGCCAATGGCAAATCTCCAAGAATTCCTGGATGTCGATCGCGGAGATCGGAAAAAGTATTCCCATCCCTCTACTTAGGTGGTGCACATATATCTTAAACAGGCGCGGTTTCAGGTCGATAAGTGATCAGATTCTTTTCGATGACGAGGAACAGGGAAGTGACAATTCACGTAATTCTATGTGAAACTTTCCAACTTCTCGAATACTTATTCTACATTTGACATTCAAGAGGGTCGAGGGGAATTTTCCACTGTTCCCAAATAACGTAAAATTAAAGACCGACCACGAGGAACGTTTATTCCCCTTAGTTGTGAACGACTAAGAACAGATTGTTTCATTTAAAAGAACTAATATTTACTCCTTTTGTGGGCTTGATGAGTGTCAATGTTGATATTATGTAAGGTCTTCAATCTATTTGATGCTTGTTACCAACCTAAAGTGCGAGAGACGCTGTGCCATTTCCTTTGGCAGAAATATTCGCACACGGTAACGCATTTTCCACTGGTATGGGGTTGGAAGTTACAATGTTGCCCATTACATTACATAGTGACGATGACATTTGTTGGTGTGTAACGTTACACATGTTAACCCGTCCGCTTCCGGGAAATACCAAGAGAAAGACTGGCGGATCGACCACCGTTATGTGACTGGAGCTATATGGGATACACCCTTAACATATCTGGGTCAGCGACGGATACATATCACGTCACGTGACCGGGTCTAGGTGAAACTTGCTGCCCACTTTTCTAGATCAGTGACGTCATGGTCTCGTTCCCGGATGGTCGCGACAGCGGACCCAGGTATGATGTCATACGTGGACTCACGCATGGAATCCATGGGGACTCCTTTGCCATTGTTCGTGGGGTTGTATACAGGATTTGTCGTCTCGCGGTATCTATTCCTACAAGATAATCAATAATAATTTATTTTGTCAGTGAATTCCATCTCTCATTAGGGATGTGCCGACAGATAGAGACACAAGAGACAGGTTGGTAAAAAGAGACGGAGACAGATCGACAGATAGAGTGAGCTAGAGAGGTAAAGACCGACACCGACTGATGGGAGGGCAAGATAGATCAAGACCAAAATAGAAAGATAGAGAGGGCAAGAAAGATTAAGTCAAAGAGCAAGATAGAGAGGGACAGAAAAACGCAGACAGATGTTAAGAGGGCAAGAAATCGAGACAGGCATATACGAAGACGATATGTATAGGCGACAAAGTGTAGAGAGCGAGATAGATCTAGGGCACCATATATAGCGCGAGAAAAATAAACAAACGAATGCTGGATATGGAGCGAGACAAATAGAGACAGGTAGATTGCAGATTTAGGGCGAGAGAAATAGATAGAACACCGATAAAGAGAAAAATTAGACAGGAATAGAGCGTTAGGCAAGTACACAGGTAGAGACAAGCTATAGAGAGATGGAAATAGAGACAGCTAGAGGACATATAGGGAGCGAGAAGAGAAGAGCCACAGGGCAGATAGACCGCGAGAAAAATAAACATATAGATGACAGATTTAGAGTGAGAGAATTAGAGAGACACAGAGATATAGAGAAATAGAGGCCAGACATAGCAAACGGGACAGATGAAAGCCAGACACAGAACGAAAGAAATATAGAGATACAGGACGGATACGGATAGCGAGAGAAATGGGGACGGATAGAGACTAGATATCGAGACAGATAGAGGTCAGATATAGACAGATATAGACCAGATATAAAGAAAGATAAAGGCCAAATATAGAGACAGATAGAAGACAGATGTAGTGACAGATAGAGGCCAGGTATAGACAGAGATGGAGGCCAGATATAGAGACAGCTAGAGGACGGATATAGAAACAGGTAGAGGCCAGATATAGAAAGATATAGGACAGATATAGAAACAGATAGATGTCAGATATAGAGACAGACAGAGACGAAATATAGAGACAGATAGATGCCAGATATAAAGACAGATAGAGGACAGATATAGAGAGAGATGGAGGCCAGATAAAGGTCAGATATAGACAGGCAGAGACCAGATATCAAGAAAGATAACGGCCAAATATAGAGACAGGTAGAGAACATATATAGTGATAAATATAGGCCAGATATAGATAGAGATATAGCTTAGATATAGAGACAAATAGAGGACAGATATAGAGAGAGATAGAGAGCAGATTTAGACAGAGGCCAGAAATAGAGACAGATATAGGCCAGATATAGAGACAGATAGAGGGCGGATATAGACAGATAGAGGGCAGATACAGATACAAAGAAAGGACCGATATAGGGACAGATAGAGGACAGATATAGAGACAGAGAGAAGCCAAATATAGAGCCAGATATAGACCAGATATTGAGACAGATAGAGGACAGATAGAGGACAGATAGAGAACAGATCTAAAGACGGATCGAGTACAGATATAGAGCCATCATACAATAAATTATTCCTACCCATGGCTGCGTCTGTAACGCCAGAGCAGTGCTCCTAGTACGGCTGTTACAATGAGCACCAACACCCCCATCGCCACCCCGATGACATAGATGGAAACTGGAGCCTCGAGGGCGCCCGTTGTTGTGGTGATTTCAGTTACTTGGGTCCCAGTGGCTGTCACTCCGACATCATTGCTCATTTCCGATGTCGTAATTATCGGTTGGTAGGACGTTGTGCTTGCCTTAGTCGACATAGGTACCTCTGGAATATATTTGAAACATACCATGCAGATCTATGTGGTCTAAACAGGTAACAATGCAAAAAGTCGAAATGTAAAATTTCAAAAGTAAAACGATTTCTTTGTGAGAAAAATAATTGCCATTTACTGAATAAACTAAGCATGCACATTTGCATCATATCTGTCTTGCTTCACGCTGGACCGCATACTAAGGAGAATGTCCCTTACCGAGCTTTTAGTTTTGCACGCGTTGACATATTTTGCCCATTGTAACACCCCTCTAAATCTTAGGATGAAAAGCTTGTGTCACAAGTGTAATTATTTAATATTTCCATATTTGTCCACAAGTTGCTGGTGTAGCTGTTGCTACTGGCGATGTTGCTAGTGTACCCGGTGTTGCTGTCGATGTTGCTGGTGTACTTGTTGTTAATGGCGGGGTTGTTTGAGTCAATCCCGCTGTCGTAGATGTCGAAGGTACAGGCGTCGTTAGAAACTCCTGCACAGAGAAAGCACTTTATGATCAGAATGTCGATCGTAAATGCTGCTCATCCAACACATTTTTTTTCATTAATAAGTTGCATCAAAACCCGTTGTAGCACGGTTACATATACTTTGTTTTATTGTGTTACATCATATAATAGACCGATCCAGAATGTCAATCATTCACTGACGTCACTGATGCTTTCATCCAATAATGTGGTAAAAAAAGGTCTTCAGCGTGCGTTATGTGGGACAAGAAAATCGGACTGATTTCAGTTACTTGGGTCCCGGTGGTTGTCCCTCCGACATCAATGTTCATTTCCGATGTCGTAATTATCGGTTGGTAGGACGTTGTGCTCGCTTTAGTCGACATAGGTGCCTCTGGAATATATTTAAAACACACCATGCACTTCCATCTGGTCCTAACAGATAACAGTGCAAAAGTTGAAATGTAAAATTTCAAAAGTAAAATGATTTTTTTGTCAGAAAAGTAATTGCCATTTATCGAATAAAATAAGTATGCACATTTCCTTCATATTAATTTTGATCCAAGCTGGACCGAATACTAAGGAGAATATCCCTTGCTGAACTTTGAGTTTTGCACGCGTTGATATATTTTGCCCATTGCAACACCCCTCTAAATCTTAGAATGAAAAGCTAGTGTCACAACTGTAATGATTTAATGTTTCCATATTTGTCAATAAGCTGCTGGTGTAGCTGCTGCTACTGGCGATGTTGCTAGTGTACCTGGTGTTACTGTCGATGTTGCTGGTGTACTTGTTGTTAATGGCGAGGTTGTTTGAGTCAATCCCGCTGTCGTAGGTGTCGAAGGTCCAGGCGTCGTTAGAAACTCCTGCCCAAAGAAAGCCCTTTATGATCAGAATGTCGATCGTAAATGCTGCTAATCCAACACATTTTTTACATTAAGTAGTTATATCAAAACCCGGCGTAGCAGGATTCCATATATTTTGTTTTATTTTGTTACATCATATAATAGACCGATCCAGAATGTCAATCATTTACTGACGTCAGTGATGCTTTCATCCAATAATGTGGTGAAAAAAAGGTCTTCAGCGTGCGTTATGTCGGACAAGAAAATCGGACTGATTTCAGTTACTTGGGTCCCGGTGGTTGTCACTCCGACATCATTGTTCATTTCCGATGTCGTAATTATCGGTTGGTAGGACGTTGTGGTCGTCTTAGTCGACATAGGTACCTCTGGAATATATTTGAAACACACCATGCAGTTCTATGTGGTCTAAACAGGTAACAATGCAAAAGTCGAAATGTAACATTTCAAAAGTAAAATGATTTCTTTGCGAGAACAATAATTGCCATTTATTGAATAAAATAAGTATGCACATTTTCAGCATATTAGTCCTGCCCCACGCTGGACCGAATACTAAGGAGAATGTCCCTTGCCGAGCTTTCAGTTTTGCACGCGTTGACATATTTTGTCCATTGTAACACCCCTCTAAATCTTAGAATGAAACGCTTATGTCACAAGTGTAATCATTTAATATTTCCATATTTGTCCATAAGTTGCTGGTGTAGCTGTTGCTATTGGCGATGTTGCTAGTGTACCTGGTGTTACTGTCGATGTTGCTGGTGTACTTTTTGTTAATGGCGGGGTTGTTTGAGTCAATCCCGCTGTCGTAGATGTCGAAGGTACAGGCGTCGTTAGAAACTCCTGCCCAAAGAAAGCCCTTTATGATCACAATGTCGATCGTAATTGCTGCTCATCCAATACAATTTCTTCATTAAAAAGTTACATCAAAACCCGTCGTAGCAGGGTTACATATACTTTGTTTTATTGCGTTACAGCATATAATAGACCGATCCAGGCTGTCAATCATTTACTGACGTCACTAATGCTTTTATCCAATGATGTGGTGAAAAAAGGTCTTCCGCGTGCGTTATGTCGGACAAAAAAGTCGGACTGATTTCAGTTACTTTGGGCCCGGTGGTTGTCACTCCGACATCATTGTTCATTTCTGAGGTCGTAATTATCGGTTCGTAGGACGTTGTGCTCGCCTTAGTCGACATAGGCACGACTGGAATATATTTGAAGCACACCATGCACTTCTATCTGGTCCTAACAGGTAACAGTGCAAAAGTTGAAATGTAAAATTTCAAAAGTAAAATGATTTTTTTGTCAGAAAAGTAATTGCCATTTATTGAATAAAATAAGTATGCACATTTCCATCATATTAATCTTGATCCACGCTGGACCGAATACTAAGGAGAATGTCCCTTGCCGAGCTTTTCGTTTCGCACGCGTCGACATATTTTGCCCATTGTAACACCCGTCTAAATCTTAGAATGAAAAGCTAGTGTCACAAGTGTAATCATTTAATATTTCCATATTTGTCAATAAGTTGCTGGTGTAGCTGCTGCTACTGGCGATGTTGCTAGTGTACCTGTTGTTACAGTCGATGTTGCTGGTGTAGTTGTTGTTAATGGCGGCGTTGCTTGAGTCACTCCCGCAGTCGTAGATGTCGAAGGTCCAGTCGTCGGTAGAAACTCCTGCCCAAAGAAAGCCCTTGGTGACCAGAATGTCGATCGTAAATGCTGCTCATAATCACACTTTTTACAGTAAATAGTTACATCAAAACCCGGCGTAGCAGTATTCCATATACTTTGTTTTATTTTGTTACATCATATAATAGACCGATCCAGGCTGTCAATCATTCACTGACGTCACTGATGCGTTTATCCAATAATGTGGTGGAAAAAGGTCTTTCGTGTGCGTTATATTGGACAAAAAAGTCGGATTGATTTCAGTTACTTGGGTCCCGGTGGTTGTCACTCCGACATCATTGTTCCTTTCCGATGTCGTTATTATCCTTTGGTAGGAAGTTGTGCTCGCCTTAGTCGACATAGGTACCCCTGGAATATATTAAAACACACCATGCAGTTATATCTGGTCTGAACAGGTAACAATGCAAAAGTCGAAATGTAAAATTCAATGGCGATGTTGCTAGTGTACCTGGTGTTACTGTCGATGTTGCTGGTGTACTTGTTGTTAATGGAGGGGTTGTTTGAGTCAATCCCGCTGTCGTGGATGTCGAAGGTCCAGGCGTCGGCAGAAACTCCTGCACAAAAAACCCTTTATGATCAGAATGTTGATCGTAAATGCTGCTCATCCAACACATTTTTTTATATTTAATAGTTACATCAAAACCCGTCGTAGCAGGGTTACATATACTTTGTTTTATTGTGTTACGTCAAATAATAGACCGATTCAGGTTGTCAATCATTCACTGACGTCGCGAATGCTTTTATTCAATAATGTGGTAAAAAAAGGTCTTCCGCGTGCGTTATGTCGGACAAACAAGTCGGACAAACAAAGCAGCATGTCACTTTCCTGCCAATTTCAGAGATGAGTGCTGCTCACTTGTATGTCAATTACATACTCACGCTTAAGGAAGCAGGAGTCAAGCGTGGGCGGAGCCTAGCGTCGGAATGTGGATCGGTCTATTGACCTGGAACACGTAGACTGTTTTACTAGACCGATCCATACCCTGACACTAAGCCCCGCCCACACTTGAGTCCTTTTCGTAATGGTGAGTATGGAATTGACAATCATAGCTGATGGTAGGTACAAGTGAGAAGTGCTCTCCTCTGAAACTGACGAAAAAAGTGACATGCTGCTTTGTTTGTTCGACTTGTTTGTCAGACATAACACACGTGGAAAACCGTCTTTTAGCACGTAATTGGATAAAATGAACAATGACGTCAGTGAATGGTACTCGAGGATCTAAGTTATACCACACACCTAAGGCCAGACAAAATTATCTACGGAAGACTGTGAAGCATAGAGTTAAAAAAATGTACAACGAATGATGCAATAGAATACATTTCAACGCCGATTCAATGGAAGTGTATAAGCGAGACCTCGGATCGAAACTATTTGCCAATCACCAAAATCCATTAAGTGCAACTGACTTACCATGCAACAAGCCCTTTCTGTTCTATTTATTCGTTTTTTTTTTTTTGCCATGATTTGTATCTAGTCTGGCTGATATGTGAAAGATATGTAACATTTTGTATGAGCTCCTCCGCAGCTAATTAGCCTTGCTTCTGCTGCTGTTAATTTGTTTAATATTATTCCTTTTTGATATTTTATAAGCTTGGCGAACAAATGTAACTGTTATAAGAGAACAATAAACCGAATCAATTCGATACAATTTAATGTTCGACAGGCTGGATCCGTCTATTACAGCCTAGTCTGTGCAGTACTGGATGTGGCCGTCACTTTTGATATATATAACGTTTGATTTGAAAGGTGCAAGGTGAGTGCATCTTATTAATGGTCATGATGTTTTCCTGGTATCATTGATCCCAGGCAGAATATCTCGCAGCCCGGTGGTATCCTTACCTCGTCTGAAGATATAAACACGTAGACAACATTATTACATGTCTGTCAATTAAAGCCAATAGTATACTACACGGTCGGTCTTTCACTCATACAGTACCGTAACGACGTGGCCCTGAAATATTTACGGCATTTTATAAAATTGTTTTTACTGGTCTTGAAAAACATGCGAGGTATTAAAAATATTGGTCAATGGGTTAATTAATGGTTAAGAATAACATGATGAAATAAGTTATATACATAAACAATAAGCTGTAATGTGTATAATGTCTCAATGTACAGTGAAGCATTCCATCAGTGATGATACTCTCAGCTAACATTATGGGCATCCCTTCCACTGTGCATGGTAACCAGCCACATATTTTCCATACCATTGTATGATAATCGGGTTAGAAGTTATTGGTATTTACCAGACAGCACACGGTAGACTAGTGAAAATTCGATGGGGTAGCGAATGTTGCCGAACCCCAAGACGGTTCCCACCGTCATATTGGTAGAGGCCGGGAGCCAGCTATTTGATCCCCAGACACTTAAATCAGTAGTATTCCTGAAGGAGATTGAAAACTCCCCGAGGTTGCTGGGGTGATATACTCCAAGTCTGTCTCCAGTGAGGACAGTCAGACAGCCTTCTTTCGTCCCATTCAGTGGAACCTGTAAGCATTTTAAAGAAGCGAAATTTGAACACTACAACCATCATGTTCGTTACTTGGAAATTTCCAGCGCACTCTTCCTACGTTTAAATGCAAAACACCATTTATTTCTCACATATTTTCGATGTTTTAATAGTATATATCGTCCCTTTATATAAATATCACAAAAAACAGGGCCTCATTTACATCACACGTTCGATTGACTAGACATAAATGTTTAATTCACGCGGATTAATCTACGTGTAATTAATTTTTTGAGAGGTCAGCTAGTGGCCTATAGCATGTTCGGCTGTTGTCGAGTTTGCTCTATACTAAGCCAGTTCAAGTGGCTGGTGCGTGGTTCGAACCCCACCTGTGTATATACATGCATCTCTATCTAAGCATGGCAAAAATATCATGTGTTTCTTCGCAATGAGCAGGGTTTGCTCCCGGAGACATGGCTCCTCCATACATTTCGCAAAGAGTAAGGAGTTACCTGTGGGGACATGGCTCCGCTGTCTCTTCCTTCTCCCATTGATGCGGTGTGATCAAAAGTGGTTAAGGCGTCCTGAATATACAACCAACCTCCATACAGAGATTGACATTTTCCATGGTTGTCACGATATGACAAACACATGATCTAACTTATGCCCACTAGCAAGTTACTAGATTGATTACCGCAAGCCTGGTTCCTGCTCCAGTGGAGACGACTGACCATTGCTGTCGCAGAGTGAAGTTCCAGTTGTTAATGTCATAACCGTCTTCTTGTCGCCAAACCTACAGTCAGTCCGTACACAACTTTATCAATGCCTCCATTGAATGAAAGATATTCGAGATGAAATTCGTAGGCTTAGACGATTCACGGCGGCCTGATGACCATCTTGAGAAATCAATGTTACCTTGAAAAGTATCTCGAAACGTAATATTACAAGGGGATCCATCATTTCTCAGAAAATTTGCGACCGGGTGGTGGGTGGGTCCACGCAGCCTGAGATAACGTTCTGTCTCACAAAGGGGAGGGAGGGGGGGGGGGCGATCCACGCCTCAGATGGCCTAAATTTTGCATTGACAAACGGCATTCTTCCTCGAAAAGAGGGGGGCAGACGCCCTGAACCTCTCCCCTCTGGATCTCCCCTTGCCATGGTTTTGACCCGGAGCCTCACCTGTATATCAGCTTGTCCGGAATGTCGGAAGTCCATCTCCAGTTCATACAGGACGCCGCCTCGGGTGACGTCATGGTACAGGATGACAACGCCCGTCTGGCGCAACCACGACTCGGGAGTCACCCCAAACAATGTCCCATACTGGTCAACCAGGCCTGAAATGTGCATCTATCTCTACATACCAAGATCCGGGTGTCACCCGAAACAATGTCCCATAGCGGCCAACCAGGCCTCAAATGTACATCTATCTCTATATGCCAAGACCCGGGTGTCACTCCACACAATGTCCCAGAGCAGTCAACCAGGCCTGAAATGTGCATCCATCTCTATATAACACGACTCGGCTTTGTATGCGAAAGTTGCGAAATGTAAAATTTCCAAAGTAAAATGATTACTTTTGTCAGAAACGTAATTGCCATTTAGTGAATGCAATAAGTATGCACATTTCGATCATATTAGTCTTGCTCCACGCTGGACCGAATACTAAGGAGAATTTCTCTTCCCGAGCTTTTAGTTTCGCACGGGTTGACATATTTTGCCCATTGTAACACCCCTCTAAATCTTAGGATGGAAAGCTTGTGTCACAAGTGTAATCATTTAATATTTCCGTATTTGTCAATAAGTTGCTGGTGTAGCTGTTGCTACTGGCGATGTTGCTAGGGTACCTGGTGTTACTGTCGATGTGGCTGGTGTACTTGTTGTTAATGACGTAGTTTTTGGAGTCAATCGCGCAGTCGTAGATGTCGAAGGTCCAGGCGTCGGTAAAATCTCCTACACAAAGAAAGCCCTTTATGATCAGAATGTCGATCGTAAATGCTGCTCATCCAATACATTTTTGTTCATTTAATAGTTAAATCAAAACCCGTCGTAGCAGGGTTACATGCAACATGTTTTATTGTGTTACTTCATATGATAGACCGACCCAGGCTGTCAATCATTCACTGACGTCACTGATGCTCTTACCCAATAATGTGGTGAAAAAAGGTCTTCCGCGTGCGCTATGTCGGACAAACAAGTCGGACAAGCAAATTAGCATGTCACTTATCTTACGAATTTCAGAGATGAGTACTGCTCACTTGTACCTACCCTCAGCAACGATTGTCAATTACATACTCACGCTTAAGGAAACAGGACTCAAGCGAGGGCGGGGCCTAGCGTCGGAATGTGGATCGGTCTATTGACCTGGAACGCGACGACCGTTTTACTAGACCGATCCATACCCCGACACTAAGCCTCGCCCACACTTGAGTCCTTTTCGTAATGGTGAGTATGGAATTAACAATCATAGCTGATGGCAGGAACAAGTGAGAAGTGCTCATTTCTGAAACTGACAAAAAAGTGACATGCTGCTTTGTTTGTTCGACTTGTTTGTCACATATAACACACGTGGAAAACCTTCTTTTACCACATGATTGAATAAAATGAACAATGGCGTCAGTGAATGGTACTCGAGGATCCCAGTTATACCACACACCTAAGGCCAGAACAAATTATCTCAGGAAGACTTTAAAGTATAGAGGTAATATATTGTACAACGAATGATGCAATAGAATAAATTTCAGCGCCGATTAAATAGAAGTGTATAAACGAGACCTTCGATCAAAAATATTTGTCAATCACCAAAATCCATGAAGTGCAACTGACTTACCATGGAATAAGCGTTTTTCTGTTCTATTTATTCGTTTTTTTCCTTTTGCCATGATTTGTATCTAGTCTGGGTGATACGTGAAAGATATGTAACATTTTGTATGAGCTCCGCAGCTAATAAGCCTTGCTTCTGCTGCTGTTAATTTGTTTAACATTATTCCTTTTTGATGCTGTATAAGCTTGTAGAACAAATGTAACTGATGTAAGAGAATAATAAACCAATTCAATTCTATTCAATTCCATGATTGACAGCCTGGATCGGTCTATTACAGCCTAGACTGTGCAGTGCTGGATGGGGCCGTCACTTTTGATATATATATAACGTTTGATTTGAAAGGTGCAAGGTGAGTGCATCTTATTAATGGTCATGATGTTTTCCGGGTATCATTGATCCCAGGCAGAATATCTCGCAGCCCGGTGGTATCCTTACCTCGTCTGAAGATATAAACACGTAGACAACATTATTACATGTCTGTCAATTAAAGCCAATAGTATACTACACGGTCGGTCTTTCACTCATACAGTACCGTAACGATGTGGCCCTGAAATATTTACGGCATTTTCTAAAATTGTTTTTACTGGTCTTGAAAAACATGCGAGGTATTAAAAATATTGGTCAATGAGTTAATTAATGGTTAAGAGTAACATGATGGAATAAGTTACATACATAGCCAATAAGCTATAATGTGTATAACGTCTCAACGCACAGTGAAGCATGCCATCAGTGATGATACTCTCAGCTAACATTATGGGCATCCCTTCCACTGTGCATGGTAACCAGCCACATATTTTCCATACCATTGTATGATAATCGAGTAAGAATTATTGGTATTTACCAGACAACACACGGTAGACTAGTGAAAATTCGATGGGGTAATGAAGCTTGCCGAACCCCATGACGGTTCCCACCGTCAGATTGGTAGAGGCCGGGAGCCAGCTATTTGATCCCCAGACATTTAAAGTAGTATTCCTAAAGGAGATTGAAAACTCCCCGAGGCTGCTGGAGTGATATACTCCAAGTCTGTCACCAGTGAGGACAGTCAGACAGCCTTCTTTCGTCCCATTCAGTGGCACCTGTAAGCATTTTAAAGAAGCGAAATTTGAATACTACAACCATCATGTCCGTAACTTGGAAATTTTCAGTGCACTCTTCCTACGATCAAGTGCTAACCACCATTTATTTCTCACATATTTGCGATGTTTTAATTGTATATATCGTCCCTTTAATTAAATATCACAAAAACATGGTCTCATTTACATCTGAGGTTCGATTGCCTAGACATAAATGTTTAATTCACGCTGATTATTATTTGAGACATCGGCTAGTGGCCTATAGCATGTTCGGTTGGTGCCGAGTGTGCTCTATACTAAGCCAGTTCAAGTGGCTGGTGCGTGGTTCGAACCCCATCTGTGTATATACATGCATCTCTATCTAAACAGGGCAATCATCTCATGTGTTTCTTCGCAACGAGCAGGGTTTGCTCCCGGAGACATGGCTCCTCCATACATTTCGCACAGAGTAGGGGGTTACCCCCGGGGACATGGCTCCGCTGTCTCTTCCTTCTCCCATTGATGCGATGTGACTAAAAGTGGTTAAGGCGTCCTGAATATACAACCAACCTCCATACAGAGATTGACATTTTCCATGGTTGTCACGATATGACAAACACATGTTCTAACTTATACCCACTAGCAAGTTACTTGATTGATTACCGCAAGCCTGGTTCCTGCTCCAGTGGAGACGACTGACCATTGCTGTCGCAGAGTGAAGTTCCAGTTGTTAATGTCATAACCGTCTTCTTGTCGCCAAACCTACAGTCAGTCCGTACACAACTTTATCAATGCCTCCATTGAATGAAAGATATTCGAGATGAAATTCGTAGGCTTAGACGATTCACGGTGGCCTGATGACCATTTTGAGAAATCAATGTTACCTTGAAGAGTATCTCGAAACGTAATATTTCAAGGGGATCCACCATTTCTCTGAAAATTTGCGACCGGGTGGTGGGGTGGGGGGGGGGGGTCCACGCAGCCTAAGATAACGTTCTTTCTCACAAAGGGGAGGGGGGATGGGGTTAGATTAGGTTAGCCTAAATTTTGCATAGACAAACGGCATTCTTCCTCGAAAAGAGGGGGGCGGACCCCCTGAACCCCTCCCCTCTGGATCTCCCCTTGCCATGGTTTTGACCCGGAGCCTCACCTGTATATCAGCTTGTCCGGAATGTCGGAAGTCCATCTCCAGTTCATACAGGACGCCGCCTCGGGTAACGTCATGGTACAGGATGACAACGCCCGTCTGGCGCAACCACGACTCGGGAGTCACCCCAAACAATGTCCCATACTGGTCAACCAGGCCTGAAATGTGCATCTATCTCTACATACCAAGATCCGGGTGTCACCCGAAACAATGTCCCATAGCGGCCAACCAGGCCTCAAATGTACATCTATCTCTATATGCCAAGACCCGGGTGTCACTCCACACAATGTCCCAGAGCAGTCAACCAGGCCTGAAATGTGCATCCATCTCTATATAACACGACTCGGCTTTGTATGCGAAAGTTGCGAAATGTAAAATTTCCAAAGTAAAATGATTACTTTTGTCAGAAACGTAATTGCCATTTAGTGAATGCAATAAGTATGCACATTTCGATCATATTAGTCTTGCTCCACGCTGGACCGAATACTAAGGAGAATTTCTCTTCCCGAGCTTTTAGTTTCGCACGGGTTGACATATTTTGCCCATTGTAACACCCCTCTAAATCTTAGGATGGAAAGCTTGTGTCACAAGTGTAATCATTTAATATTTCCGTATTTGTCAATAAGTTGCTGGTGTAGCTGTTGCTACTGGCGATGTTGCTAGGGTACCTGGTGTTACTGTCGATGTGGCTGGTGTACTTGTTGTTAATGACGTAGTTTTTGGAGTCAATCGCGCAGTCGTAGATGTCGAAGGTCCAGGCGTCGGTAAAATCTCCTACACAAAGAAAGCCCTTTATGATCAGAATGTCGATCGTTAATGCTGCTCATCCAATACATTTTTGTTCATTTAATAGTTAAATCAAAACCCGTCGTAGCAGGGTTACATGCAACATGTTTTATTGTGTTACTTCATATGATAGACCGACCCAGGCTGTCAATCATTCACTGACGTCACTGATGCTCTTACCCAATAATGTGGTGAAAAAAGGTCTTCCGCGTGCGCTATGTCGGACAAACAAGTCGGACAAGCAAATTAGCATGTCACTTATCTTACGAATTTCAGAGATGAGTACTGCTCACTTGTACCTACCGTCAGCAATGATTGTCAATTAACTACTCACGCTTAAGGAAACAGGACTCAAGCGAGGGCGGGGCCTAGCGTCGGAATGTGGATCGGTCTATTGACCTGGAACGCGACGACCGTTTTACTAGACCGATCCATACCCCGACACTAAGTCCCGCCCACACTTGAGTCCTTTTCGTAATGGTGAGTATGGAATTAACAATCATAGCTGATGGCAGGAACAAGTGAGAAGTGCTCATTTCTGAAACTGACAAAAAAGTGACATGCTGCTTTGTTTGTTCGACTTGTTTGTCACATATAACACACGTGGAAAACCTTCTTTTACCACATGATTGAATAAAATGAACAATGGCGTCAGTGAATGGTACTCGAGGATCTAAGTTATACCACACACCTAAGGCCAGAACAAATTATCTCAGGAAGACTTTAAAGTATAGAGGTAATATATTGTACAACGAATGATGCAATAGAATAAATTTCAGCGCCGATTAAATAGAAGTGTATAAACGAGACCTCCGATCAAAAATATTTGTCAATCACCAAAATCCATGAAGTGCAACCGACTTACCATGGAATAAGCGTTTTTCTGTTCTATTTATTCGTTTTTTTCCTTTTGCCATGATTTGTATCTAGTCTGGGTGATACGTGAAAGATATGTAACATTTTGTATGAGCTCCGCAGCTAATAAGCCTTGCTTCTGCTGCTGTTAATTTGTTTAATATTATTCCCTTTTGATGCTGTATAAGCTTGTAGAACAAATGTAACTGATGTAAGAGAATAATAAACCAATTCAATTCTATTCAATTCCATGATTGACAGCCTGGATCGGTCTATTACAGCCTAGACTGTGCAGTGCTGGATGTGGCCGTCACTTTTGATATATATATAACGTTTGATTTGAAAGGTGCAAGGTGAGTGCATCTTATTAATGGTCATGATGTTTTCCGGGTATCATTGATCCCAGGCAGAATATCTCGCAGCCCGGTGGTATCCTTACCTCGTCTGAAGATATAAACACGTAGACAACATTATTACGTGTCTGTCAATTAAAGCCAATAGTATACTACACGGTCGGTCTTTCACTCATACAGTACCGTAACGATGTGGCCCTGAAATATTTACGGCATTTTCTAAAATTGTTTTTACTGGTCTTGAAAAACATGCGAGGTATTAAAAATATTGGTCAATGAGTTAATTAATGGTTAAGAGTAACATGATGGAATAAGTTACATACATAGCCAATAAGCTATAATGTGTATAACGTCTCAACGCACAGTGAAGCATGCCATCAGTGATGATACTCTCAGCTAACATTATGGGCATCCCTTCCACTGTGCATGGTAACCAGCCACATATTTTCCATACCATTGTATGATAATCGAGTAAGAATTATTGGTATTTACCAGACAACACACGGTAGACTAGTGAAAATTCGATGGGGTAATGAAGCTTGCCGAACCCCATGACGGTTCCCACCGTCAGATTGGTAGAGGCCGGGAGCCAGCTATTTGATCCCCAGACATTTAAAGTAGTATTCCTAAAGGAGATTGAAAACTCCCCGAGGCTGCTGGAGTGATATACTCCAAGTCTGTCTCCAGTGAGGACAGTCAGACAGCCTTCTTTCGTCCCATTCAGTGGCACCTGTAAGCATTTTAAAGAAGCGAAATTTGAATACTACAACCATCATGTCCGTAACTTGGAAATTTCCAGTGCACTCTTCCTACGATCAAGTGCTAACCACCATTTATTTCTCACATATTTGCGATGTTTTAAGTGTATATATCGTCCCTTTAATTAAATATCACAAAAACATGGTCTCATTTACATCTGAGGTTCGATTGCCTAGACATAAATGTTTAATTCACGCTGATTATTATTTGAGACATCGGCTAGTGGCCTATAGCATGTTCGGTTGGTGCCGAGTGTGCTCTATACTAAGCCAGTTCAAGTGGCTGGTGCGTGGTTCGAACCCCATCTGTGTATATACATGCATCTCTATCTAAACAGGGCAATCATCTCATGTGTTTCTTCGCAACGAGCAGGGTTTGCTCCCGGAGACATGGCTCCTCCATACATTTCGCACAGAGTAGGGGGTTACCCGCGGGGACATGGCTCCGCTGTCTCTTCCTTCTCCCATTGATGCGATGTGACTAAAAGTGGTTAAGGCGTCCTGAATATACAACCAACCTCCATACAGAGATTGACATTTTCCATGGTTGTCACGATATGACAAACACATGTTCTAACTTATACCCACTAGCAAGTTACTTGATTGATTACCGCAAGCCTGGTTCCTGCTCCAGTGGAGACGACTGACCATTGCTGTCGCAGAGTGAAGTTCCAGTTGTTAATGTCATAACCGTCTTCTTGTCGCCAGACCTACAGTCAGTCCGTACACAACTTTATCAATGCGTCCATTGAATGAAAGATATTCGAGATGAAATTCGTAGGCTTAGACGATTCACGGTGGCCTGATGACCATTTTGAGAAATCAATGTTACCTTGAAAAGTATCTCGAAACGTAATATTTCAAGGGGATCCATTATTTCTCTGAAAATTTGCGACCGGGTGGTGGGGGGGTCCACGCAGCCTGAGATAACGTTCTTTCTCACAAAGGGGAGGGGGCAGGGGGTTAGATCCACGCCTCAGATGGCCTAAATTTTGCATGGACAAACGGCATTCTTCATCGAAAAGAGGGAGGTGGACCCCCTGAACCCCTCCCCTCTGGATCTCCCCTTGCCATGGGTTTGACCCGGAGCCTCACCTGTATATCAGCTTGTCCGGAATGTCGGAAATCCATCTCCAGTTCATACAGGACGCCGCCTCGGGTGACGTCATGGTACAGGATGACAACGCCCGTCTGGCGCATCCACGACTCGGGAGTCACCCCAAACAATGTCCCATACTGGTCAACCAGGCCTGAAATGTGCATCTATCTCTATATACCAAGACCCGGGTGTTACCCGAAACAATGTCCCATAGCGGTCAACCAGGCCTCAAATGTACATCTATCTCTATATGCCAATACCCGGGTGTCACCCCATACAATGTCCCATAGCAGACAACCAGGCCTGAAATGTGCATCCATCTCTATATAACAAGACTCGGCTTTGTATGCGAAATTCGAAATGTAAAATTTCCAAAGTAAAATGATTATATTTGTCAGAAACGGAATTGCCATTTAGTGAATACAATAAGTATGCACATTTCGATCATATTTTTCTTGCTCCACGCTGGACCAAATACTAAGGAGAATGTCCCTTGCCGAGCTTTTAGTTTCGCACGCGTTGACATATTTTGCCCATTGTAACACCCCTCTAAATCTTAGGATGAAAAGCTTGTGTCACAAGTGTAATCATTTAATATTTCCGTATTTGTCAATAAGTTGCTGGTGTAGCTGTTGCTACTGGCAATGTTGCTAGTGTACCTGGTGTTACTGTAGATGTGGCTGGTGTAGTTGTTGTTAATGGCGTAGTTTTTGGAGTCAATCGCGCAGTCGTAGATGTCGAAGGTCCAGGCGTCGGTAAAAACTCCTACACAAAGAAAGCCCTTCCTGATCAGAATGTCGATCGTTAATGCTGCTCATCCAATACATTTTTGTTCATTTAATAGTTAAATCAAAACCCGTCTTAGCAGGGTTACATGCAACATGTTTTATTGTGTTACTTCATATGATAGACCGACCCAGGCTGTCAATCATTCACTGACGTCACTGATGCTCTTACCCAATAATGTGGTGAAAAAAGGTCTTCCGCGTGCGCTATGTCGGACAAACAAGTCGGACAAGCAAATTAGCATGTCACTTATCTTACGAATTTCAGAGATGAGTACTGCTCACTTGTACCTACCGTCAGCAATGATTGTCAATTAACTACTCACGCTTAAGGAAACAGGACTCAAGCGAGGGCGGGGCCTAGCGTCGGAATGTGGATCGGTCTATTGACCTGGAACGCGACGACCGTTTTACTAGACCGATCCATACCCCGACACTAAGTCCCGCCCACACTTGAGTCCTTTTCGTAATGGTGAGTATGGAATTAACAATCATAGCTGATGGCAGGAACAAGTGAGAAGTGCTCATTTCTGAAACTGACAAAAAAGTGACATGCTGCTTTGTTTGTTCGACTTGTTTGTCACATATAACACACGTGGAAAACCTTCTTTTACCACATGATTGAATAAAATGAACAATGGCGTCAGTGAATGGTACTCGATGATCTAAGTTATACCACACACCTAAGGCCAGAACAAATTATCTCAGGAAGACTTTAAAGTATAGAGGTAATATATTGTACAACGAATGATGCAATAGAATAAATTTCAGCGCCGATTAAATAGAAGTGTATAAACGAGACCTCCGATCAAAAATATTTGTCAATCACCAAAATCCATGAAGTGCAACCGACTTACCATGGAATAAGCGTTTTTCTGTTCTATTTATTCGTTTTTTTCCTTTTGCCATGATTTGTATCTAGTCTGGGTGATACGTGAAAGATATGTAACATTTTGTATGAGCTCCGCAGCTAATAAGCCTTGCTTCTGCTGCTGTTAATTTGTTTAATATTATTCCCTTTTGATGCTGTATAAGCTTGTAGAACAAATGTAACTGATGTAAGAGAATAATAAACCAATTCAATTCTATTCAATTCCATGATTGACAGCCTGGATCGGTCTATTACAGCCTAGACTGTGCAGTGCTGGATGTGGCCGTCACTTTTGATATATATATAACGTTTGATTTGAAAGGTGCAAGGTGAGTGCATCTTATTAATGGTCATGATGTTTTCCGGGTATCATTGATCCCAGGCAGAATATCTCGCAGCCCGGTGGTATCCTTACCTCGTCTGAAGATATAAACACGTAGACAACATTATTACATGTCTGTCAATTAAAGCCAATAGTATACTACACGGTCGGTCTTTCACTCATACAGTACCGTAACGACGTGGCCCTGAAATATTTACGGCATTTTCTAAAATTGTTTTTACTGGTCCTGAAAAACATGCGAGGTATTAAAAATATTGGTCAATAAGTTAATTAATGGTTAAGAGTAACATGATGGAATAAGTTACATACATAGCCAATAAGCTATAATGTGTATAACGTCTCAACGCACAGTGAAGCATGCCATCAGTGATGATACTCTCAGCTAACATTATGGGCATCCCTTCCACTGTGCATGGTAACCAGCCACATATTTTCCATACCATTGTATGATAATCGAATAAGAATTATTGGTATTTACCAGACAACACACGGTAGACTAGTGAAAATTCGATGGGGTAATGAAGCTTGCCGAACCCCATGACGGTTCCCACCGTCAGATTGGTAGAGGCCGGCAGCCAGCTATTTGATCCCCAGACATTTAAAGTAGTATTCCTAAAGGAGATTGAAAACTCCTCGAGGCTGCTGGAGTGATATACTCCGAGTCTGTCTCCAATGAGGACAGTCAGACAGCCTTCTTTCGTCCCATTCAGTGGAACCTGTAAACATTTTAAAGAAGCAAAACACTACAACCATCATGTTCGTTTCTTGGAAATTTCCAGTGCACTTTTCCTACGATAAAATGCAAACCACCATTGATTTCCCACATATTTTCGATGTTTTAATTGTATATATCGTCCCTTTATATAAATATCACAAAAACAGAGTCTCATTTACATCACACGTTCGATTGGCTAGACATAAATGTTTAATTCACGCTGATTATTATTATTATAGACATCGGCTAGTGGCCTATAGCATGTTCGGCTGTTGTCGAGTGTGCTCTATACTAAGCCAGTTCAAGTGGCTGGTGCGTGGTTCGAACCCCATCTGTGTATATACATGCATCTCTATCTAAACAGGGCAAACATCTCATGTGTTTTTTCGCAACGGGCAGGGTTTGCTCCAGGAGACACGGCTCCTCCATACAGTTCGCAAAGGGTAGGGGGTTACCCGCTCGGACATGGTTCCACTCTCCCTTCCTTCTCTCATTGACGCGGTATGACCAAAAGTGGTTAAGGCGTCCTGAATATACAACCAACCTTCATACAGAGATTGACATTTTCCATGGTTGTCACGATATGACAAACACATATTCTAACTTGTACCCACTAGCAAGTTACTAGATTGATTACCGCAAGCCTGGTTCCTGCTCCAGTGGAGACGACTGACCATTGCTGTCGCAGAGTGAAGTTCCAGTTGTTAATGTCATAACCGTCTTCTTGTCGCCAAACCTACAGTCAGTCCGTACACAACTTTATCAATGCCTCCATTGAATGAAAGATATTCGAGATGAAATTGGTAGGCTTAGACGATTCATGGTGGCCTGATGATCATTTTGAGAAATCAATGTTACCTTGTAAAGCATCTCGAAACGTATTATTTCAAGGGGATTCACCATTTCTCTGAAAATTTGCGACCGGGGCGGGGGGGTGGGGATCCAGGCCGCCTCAGATAACGTTCTTTCTCACAAAGCGGAGGGGGGGGGGGCGGGTTCCATACCTCAGATGGCCTAAATTTTGCATTAACAAACGGCATTCTTCATCAAAACGAAGGCGGAACCCCTGAACCCCTCCCCTCTGGATCTCCCCTTGCTATGGTTTTGACCCGGAGCCTCACCTGTATATCAGCTTGTCCGGAATGTCGGAAGTCCATCTCCAGTTCATACAGAACGCCGCCTCGGGTGACGTCATGGTACAGGATGACAACGCCCGTCTGGCGCAACCACGACTCGGGAGTCATCCCAAACAATGTCCCATACTGGTCAACCAGGCCTGAAATTTGCATCTATCTCTATATACCACGAGGCGGGTATCACCCAAGACAATGTCCCATAGCGGTCAAGCAGTCCTAAAATGTACATCTATCTCTATATACCACGAGTCGGGTTTTCCATAGCGCTCAACCAGGCCTGAAATGTACATCATATATCTCTATCAGTGACTGGGCGCATTTCTTTGGTAGTCCGTTATATATCCCTGCGGTAACCCGAATACGCACATTACCCATCGGTATACCCCCGACACTTCTTTGTACGGGTTTGGATCGAGCGCATTCAGACGACATGCCGATTGTAACCCGCGCAAAACCATACGGGACAGAAAGGTGATAGAGTAGGTTGCTTCCAGTGCCAACTTATGCAAACTCAAACACGCTACATTGCACAAAAATAATGTCGCGAGAGGACGTCACCAATGGATATTTCCAGCTTGTCAGTCAAGTGACAGTGACAGTTCCTTATTCATTGACGTTCTTTGAGTTTCACTCAGTGACTCAGAAATGTCACTGAGAGGCATTTCAAGCTATAAAACTTAAGGCTAAGAGATAAGTTATCAGCCATTAAGCACCCCCCATCCACCATCCGCCCCCTATATCTAAATCTAAATTGGCTGTTTTGTATGAACTTATCTGGAAGAGATTAATCCTTTTGAGGTTGTTGTCTTTTGTATTGTCTTTTGTACTGTTTTTGTAGCGATTTTTTTTTCTTGTCCTATTGTTTAGTGATGTTTAAAGATGTATTGTCCTTGTCTTGTGATTGTATTTTGTATATTTCAATGAAATAAGAAAAAAAAAAAAAAAACATCCGCCCTCCCCCCTCCCCCCGTGATATTTTCAAGTGGATTCGCCGACCACCTGGTCGAAGCTATGACATAGTTCTGCGAGAGTGGCAATTCGTTAAGATAAAAATATACGGGTTTAGAAATAAGAACTTGTGTGTGATACCTAGAAAGCTCGTGCTAACAGTCGCTTTTATATATATAGGACATGTTTTAGGTGCTACCAAGCTGAACATGTGGAACTGTGTCTGGGTGTAATAATTGCCAAACTGTAATGGTCGTAGAGTTAAAATAGACACGCTTCCTGGCGAATAGGAAACAGCATTTAATCTTGAGTGGTATTTTCCGGTTTTCTGTTACAGCCAGTTGTATATATATATATAGTGCCCCAGTGGCATAGCTACCATTAACGCACATTACGCCACATTGGAAATGCCAGAAGATTTATTTTTGAGTATGCATTAAAGTAATCCTGGGCGCCTTCCTCTAGGCGAGCGTATTCACCAGCCTAAAATAAGGAAATGAAAACGAAATAACGACGAACGAATGAAAAGGACTGTGACTCATTCGGCAACTACCTTGCTTTAGGCATTATAAAATTAGATGTGACCCCCTACCTATTCAACGTCATTTTGACAGAAAAGTAGGTAGAAGACATATCTTCTTTATGTTATTTTATCGTTTTGGATACACATTACTATAAGTTGAAAAAATGTCAAGAAGTTTGTCTGAAAAAAATGTAATCTATGCATCTCACTTAAATGTAATTAAATTTAAAATTTATATTTGAGTTTAGATAGACGTTCACTGAACAATTTGTCGATGCATCTGCACTTCGCAAATCTTACTTTAAATTAGTTTCTATATTAAGACTGTCATGGATATATGTTTACAAAAGACGGCGAGCATACAATACAGAGATCTACCTAATGACCTCAGGCTCATTGAATTCAGTTTAACGGCAGGCACTAAACCGAGCTCACAGTACGCCCACTCTACTAAAATGGTGCATTCGATTCGCTTCTTGCGGAGGCCACCGCTCTCACCATTTGCCTTTCTTTGGGCCGGAAGTGACCAAAATTGGATGAAGTGCTACATCGACCTTCCACTCCTCTCGAGTGGCCAAAAAAATGATGTGGTGAATCGAATACAACTAGATGTCATAGCATCATAGCTTAGTCCTCATACTTGAAACTTTACTGGAATATATCGTATCTTCACACATACCGACTTAAGTCTCCTTCTGTCATCTTTCAAAATTAATGACATGGAAACTTGTTATTGTTCAATCTTGATTTTGTGTATATTCATTGGTTATATATCTGAATGGAAAGCAGATCAACTGGGTACACAGAATAAACATTCCAAACCGATGACCAACCTTCAGGTGTCGTGGCAGCTATCACAAGTGGCAGAATTCTACAAAGGAATATTAGCATCGGTGTTAATCCGTCCATTGTAATCCACCTAGTCTAGCTATGTCTATGTATGGGACAGATCAAGCCAAGCTCCCTTTCGCTAGGTGGCCCTCCGATTATCTTGTCGCACCGTTATCTGCTGTCGGCAAAGGGGCAAATTCCAAGATTCTCCCAAAACCCATATATCAGTCACTATGTCTATCAAAATAAGTATGAAAAACCAAAGCTGCTGACCTCATGTAGGCCTACGTCGTTACTGCTAATTACTCCGATGCGTCAGCTGTCAGCCGTGACATGAGTGCGACTTAATGTATCAAGGAATTAGTTTTTTACCTGTGGGATTCAACACGGTAGACGTCCGAGCGTGTGCGATTAGTGTGGTAACAGCATCTGGTGTAGAACACAAAACGTTTTAAGATTGGTGTTGTTCATTCCTGTATAGATCATGGACTCATCATAGATCAAGACGTAACGTAACGTCATACACCAGTCACTGTTACTGATACTTTCACGTAACATCATGCACCAGTCACTGTTTAAAGCAGTCTGGAAGTGGAGCTCCGTTGACCAGTATCGATCTTTTTCTTTTCAGATCCTCAGAATTTTCAGATCCTCAGTTTCGTAATTTTGGGGTCATTGTCGAATGTCAATTTTTCAAATATGTCTGTGTTGCGGGTCGCCATTTACCCCTTCCAGAACCCTGTTAATTAAGGCTCATGGTGGGGCGTGGTTGTGATAGGAGCGGAGGCAAGAAAAAAAACATTTAAACAAAGAAATCCCGTTGACAGAATAGTCTGTAGCTGTAATTCCCACGCGGAGGTTGGACGCGGAATGGGCGTTGTATGTACATATGCATATCTTGCGGTTTTCTTAGTCGGCGTATTATATGCAGTGATTTAAAACACTTCGTTATGATTAAGCTATAAGGAAACGAGATAAAGTCGTGGGGACTAATTTTTCACTGTTTTAGCGTAGACAAACGTCGTGGCAGCCGTCGTTACACAAGGCAAGCACCCTGTCTGACCCTTTAAAGCGTAATAGTGCCGAGTGTGAGCATGGTTACTTTACTTCCTCTATGGCTGTAGGACTGGCCATTAACAGTAGAACAAAGGCGTTACTGCCGCGGGAAAGTGGAATACATAGCTTTTCTGACCGCAAATTTCAAGTTCTTTGGGAAACCCCATATTACCGTAGAACTCAAGTACCGAGTTAGGTTGGGCATCAACAGAGCTACACGGAGAGACACCGCGAAGTTATTCTGCACTATGATTTGTATAAACACGCAATTTAGCTAATTAAAGAACCAGTTTGTTTTCTGATTGTATTCGCATGTAGAATTCGTTTTCACCCAAATTACACGTTTGTATATCTGTACGCCAGTTCCTGTCTTTTGAGGTCTCTCTTAAAACTATTTGCGAGAAGAACGCAAATGAGTTTTATTTTTGCCCCAAAAAAGGTCAGCACAAATATCAGTGGAATTTTGTAATTTAAATAGGTACCTGTGTGATAAATCCTGCAGTGAATGTCCGAACTGTACACGCGGAAAGGTTGCGGAGACCATAGTGTACATTTGTCCATAGATTGCACAAGATATATATATGTGAGAGAGAGCGGCAATGTAACATATTATGTATGATGCTTGTTCTTCATAGAACATTGTTAGTCCAATTACTGTTACATCACATTACAAGTCTCGATAACGGAAGGCTTAGTGAAAACATTTATTTTATCTTCCAATCGTTTTCGACATCATTCAATTAATTGTATCTACGGTGTACCTTTTTGTAATGATCTCTTTCGACTATTTTGCTCTTCATACCTTGGCACTTGTATTCCCAGTCCGAATTACATCTTAAAATATAAGATAGTTTGCCAGCCTGTATATGTTGATGGAGGAAGCCTCATGTTATTAGTAATGCAATTCGGGGTACCCTCCATAACTAAGTACATTGATACCGACAATGAGACTGGTTGTACATTCAGAACGCTTTAACCACTATTTGTGATAGCGCGTCAACAGTCCAGCACGTTACGTAAACACGTCCGGACGCCAGCGCGTTATGGAGCTCTCCTGTGTGGAGGTAAATGGACGTCCTCACGCCCAGACGAATCGGCGTCTTCGTCGAAGCCATCAACCGTTTTCACGTCCGGACGCCGGGATTTCAGTGAGAAAACCATTGCATGCATTCACGTGCGAACGTCGTCACTTCCCATAACGTTACAATTTTAAATGTGTTGTGTATTGCCTTATGGACAAGCTCACAAGAGACAGGTTAGGGAGGTACTTGGTCTATATAATAAATTTTCAAAGCATTATTACATCTCAGTTGGAGGAGAGAAACATACTGGCTGTATCTAGAACGTATCATGTGATATCAAGTTTAAGCAAATACATGGAGTAGCTTGTATGGTCCCAAAAATATATCAGTTGACATATTTGGGGTTGCAAGTGCCGCATGCAAATCAGCCTTTTTTGACATTTTGATGGGTGAGTAGAGACTAACGAAGAGAAGTATAGAATCACTTTCCCTTACTGCCCGTCTCCCCCTCACGCGCTATACCGCCACCCATACACCCACCCACTGTCTCCCTCTTCGGCCCTACTTCATAACATCACACGCCACGCGCAGAACTTACTGTCATTCACGACCTGGTCATATATTACACCCTTTGATCTTGGCTCAATGAGTTCAATAACAACTCACTCGCTGGCCTTATTTTCTGCCAATCATATCAGTGCATTGTAGCTCTGGTGGGAGGGAGCGCAAGGACCTGTATAGCATGAGTGGTGAGTGGTCGGGCTGGAGGGGCAGGGGGCAGGAGAGGAGCCTGGTGGGTGTTAGGACTGGAGGGGCAGGGGGCGGGAGAGGAGCCTGGTGGGTGTTAGGACGGGAGGGGCAGGGGGCAGGGGGCAGAAGAGGAGCCTGGTGGGTGTTAGGACCGGAGGGGCAGGGGGCAGGAGAGGAGCCTGGTGGGTGTTAGGACCGGAAGGGCAGGGGGCAGGAGAGGAGCCTGGTGGGTGTTAGGACCGGAGGGGCAGGGGGCAGGAGAGGAGTCTGGTGGGTGTTAGGACCGGAAGGGCAGGGGGCAGGAGAGGAGTCTGGTGGGTGTTAGGACCGGAGGGGCAGGGGGCAGGAGAGGAGTCTGGTGGGTGTTAGGACCGAAGGGGCAGGGGGCAGAAGAGGAGCCTGGTGGGTGTTAGGACCGGAGGGGCAGGGGGCAGAAGAGGAGCCTGGTGGGTGTTAGGACCGGAGGGGCAGGGGGCAGGAGAGGAGCCTGGTGGGTGTTAGGACCGGAAGGGCAGGGGGCAGGAGAGGAGTCTGGTGGGTGTTAGGACCGGAGGGGCAGGGGGCAGGAGAGGAGCCTGGTGAGTGTTAGAACCGGAGGGGCAGGGGACGAGAGGATCCTGGTGGGTGTTAGGACGGGAGGGGCAGGGGGCCGGAGAGGAGTCTGGTGGGTGCTATGACGGGGGGCGGGGGGTGGGCAGGAAAGTCAGATCGGTGTAAGGACGGGTAGGGGGGGGGGGGGGGGCAGGGGTCAAGAGAGCACGAGTCCTGTGGATGTTAGGACGGGGGGCTGGGGCCAGGAGAATCCGCTGGGTGTTACGACGGCGTGGGGCAGGGGGCAGGCGAGTCTGAAGAGTGTTAGGACGGGTGGGGGGGGGGGGCATGGGGGCGGGGGCGAAGAGAGCAGAAGTCCTGTGGACGGTTGGGAAAGGAGGGCTGGGGCCAGGGGAGTCTGGTGGGTGTTAGGGCAGCGGGGGGCAGGGGCCCGCAGAGCATACGTCTGGTGGATGTCGATGGGCAGGGGGTGGGGGCGGGGGCGGGGGCAGAAGAGCATGATTCTGGTGGGTGTTCAGAGAGCGGGGGGGGGCGTCTTAGAGCTCTCCTGTGTAGACGTTTTTACGTCCGGACTCCGGGACGTCAGTGAAAAAACCATTGCATACATACACACGTCCCAACACGTTACAATGTGTGTGGTGTATTGTCTGTTGGACAAGCCGACAAGAGACCTCTGTAAGGCGTCGTTTAGTATGGTGTTCTTGATTTTTGCGTCCCAAAATATGACCCAGCTCGCATTCCTACACCGTGAAGCGCAGGGGAGATACAGAAGATAACTACCATCAGACAGATGGAATTATCTGCCAAACACACGTAATTGTCCGTTCCCTGTTTCATATTTCACTATTTTAATAAGAAATTAACCAGTTGATCGGTTCATGAAAATTAAGTTAATTTGGGGAGGGGGGGGGGGGGGAGTGCCCCGGCTGGTGATGAATAACTGTACTGTCTGGCAACTACCCACAGCACAGTTGACCATGTTTGGGGGCGTAAAATATGCCCCGAATGGTAGGAATGCATATTGCATTGCCAAACAGAAGATTCTATACCAACATTTCGAACAGGAACTAAACGCAACGATGTTAGTGTGAGGGGGGTGACTAAGGGGTAGGTGATGGGAAAGCAAAGCAATCTGACTCTCTTGCTCTCTGGGGTAGAGATAGAATGGCCCGTTCTCTAAGGTGATCCCGAATAAGAATTGGGCCAGATCCCAAATACCAATTGTCATTGGCGGTTCTCTTTATGATAACGGAGTGACACAGAAAGAACGCTTGTGAGTGGTGAGATAGGATCTGGTGAGTAGTCAGCTCACCTCCTGAATCTCTTGAATACATTAACTTGGATATTTTTGCATAGTTCCAGATTATTAGGCTAGTGCATCAAAAGTCAAAGGTCTGGAAAAAAACCAGCGTGACTGGGTTAGCGGGTCCGAATGAATAAACCTAGATCCGTAGGGCTTTGTTCTTACATGAACATGGATTGGTGTGTTAACACCCCAATCCTGTATTCATAAAACAACAAACACAGTGTATTCGAGATATAATATTTTTTATTTACATGAAATACATCTATGTATTTGTTCGGCCAACCGGGCATAGAATCTTACCCACTTCCTGAACTGTGCGGCAGCTTGACTGTCTAGACGCTAGACGCAGCTGTACCGTCTGGCAGCTGGACACAGCACAGTCGACCATATTTGGGGGGCGTAAATATGCCCCGAATGGTTGGCTGTACTGTGTGGCATACCGACGCTGTACAGTTAATTTGGGGGCGCAGTGCCCCGGCTGGTGATGAATAACTGTACTGTCTGGCAGCTACCCACAGCACAGTTGACCATGTATGGGGGCGTAAAATATGCCCCGAATGGTAGGAATGCCATTATGGCATATTGCATTGCCAAACGAGTGCGTGTAGCGAGGTCAGTCACAACAGACCGAGGTGCACAGCATGAGAGCCCCCAAAGAGCAAGAAGGGATGGCGGTGTATGGGTAAAGGATGTGTTAAGGGGCCCGTGAGGGCTAGTGGTCCCAGTGGGGACTGATGGCCGCATGCAAACCACAGAAGTGGGTTTGCAGTAAGGCTTGCATTGCGCGCTGGTACAGGTCTGCATATACAATATACCATGATAAATGATCAATCGGAGCACAACGGGAAGTCACGGCAAACGGCTGTACTGCGGCCATGTGAGGCGCGTTTTTCCACTCTACTGTTGACCTGTGACATACCTACGTTAGGACATCGCCTGTACATTACGTAAATATAAACCGAAGTGCGTCCGCGAACAGGAGAAACCGGGACGTTGTACTACGGCCCTTTCAACTGGAAAGTAAGATGCCCTGGACTGGCCAGCAAATTACATGTCCATATGAGGCGATTATTTCCGTCTCTTGAGACACTATACTGTGACCCAGTGACCTACAAACACAAGTAAAACAGGTACATTCAAATTTATATACAATAAAGCATAGTGAGTACCTTAACCAGCATTGGGAACGTGGTACGTTGTACTACGGCCCTCATAAAGGAGCGACTAAGCTCCCTACGTATCAGTTGATTTACGGCGCCTGTGCAGGTGCAGGCAGGTGCACAGCAGAAACCCTCTAAACTACAGTACAGGAACCCCAAGCGCCGGGTGAAATGGCAAACGCCGGAGGGAGTGGGCAGGATCGGCCTGCCTCTCTCTCAATCTGAAGTTTGTAGTTCGATACTGTGTCCCCCTATAGGCTATACTGCCACTAAGGCACTAGCCTGGGGCCATTTTCATGAAAACTGGGTGCGCGCCAGCCGTTCGCCCAATCGCCAATGGCGAAAGCCAATTGTATAGGGCGCAAGAGTGGCCCATACGTGTCGCTACAGTGGCGAAAAAAAATGACCTGGTTATCCTTCAAACTTAAAAGCACTATTTTTCGCGAAACGATTGCCTGCAGTGATACAGGAGAAAAAATAAACATATATGTGGCTAATGTGATCTGTGTGTGGCTAAAGAAAATCGAGGGTGTTTAACCACAGTGGCTAATTGAAATGAATTTCTAGAGCACACCCAGGGAAACCATCATCTGTTCTTATGTGTATGAACCTTCGTACAGAAATTGGGACCTATAAGTCCTATTTCCCTCGTTAACATAAGATACTTTGTTGCTTCCTTTGTATATTGTGTCTACGAGTGCCTCAACCTTGGCCCTGACCCTGTTGCATGCCTGCCTCCAATTATTTGGTGGTATTGGTGTGGGGAAGTTGAAGGCCACATGCCTTTCTGTTACTCAGGGAAACTTTCAATGGCGCATCGAAAAATCAGGGAATTGTTTTAGTGTTTCATGTGGTAACCATGTGCCACGGTATGGTCTTGGTTTCAGGCTATACCATTTATAAAATTATCTTTGGTATTTATTTTGCTTCGTACGTGATGTATTAATAAATGTGATACAAACTTTTTGTATGATGTCTTTCCAGCATATTACCATCCATGTCTCATAATACTAAACAACACTGGTGAATAATAATTTACTAAGATGATAAGTGTATCTTTTTTCACAGATCAAGTCAGGACAAAATTTCCTGGCAAAGATGTAAAAGAAATTTACGATTTAATTCGAGAGAAGATCAGCAATGTGGTACAGGCTGGAAAAAAGAAAAACTGAAGGATCTACTTGTTTTACCAAATGAAATGAATATATTTGCATAAAGGATTGTTTATATATGTTATATGCGTTGAGTAGTAGAAAACTAGATTATAAGTAGATTCCTGCATATGAGTATACATATTATTTGGCTAAATATCTAATACAGCTGTTTTTATGTCATCTATATACTTCTAGTACGCCTACCGGTATATACTGCGTGATTTTAGTGTGCATAGTTACTAGACAAAATTCCATTATGGCATTTTCTTTCCATTCATTCAAATATATAAGCTGTAAATTGAACACAATTGAATTTCAACATATCAATCATTTAAGCGAGCATTGTTTTTATTGTTATTATTGTTTTTATTAGTCCTGTCACTTTAAAGAAAATTAAATGTAAAATTTAAAATGGAATGTGTGTAAATATGATGCTGCTGTATGGTGTATATTAATATTATTTGTTGATTTAATTTGTACGTCTATATGCATATAAGCAATGAACATTTCTTTACATAATGGTAGCTTATTTTTCTAATATATCTATACGGCTAGAATGTGTGTATTATACATTTACGTGGCAAGTAACCATGAGCTAATTATACTATACCATGGTACCATGGTATGATACCATGGTAAATTACCATGGTACATTATACCATGGTATACCATGGTGTTTTGGCGAGGGTAATTTACCCTGGTAATTTACCATGGTAATATTCTATGGCATAACATGGTAAATACCTTCGCCAAAACACCATGGTATACCATGGTAACCATGTTAAAAGATCTAACTTTTACAATTACTGTGTATGCTCAAGTCCCAAGCAACCCTTCGAAACGCCCCCCCCCCCCACACCCTTAAGTCTGTCCCTGGGCTCTTCACCAACTCCTCACATGAACTTCAAATTGTGTAAATTGAAAAGTATTTACTTGTACGTAATGCCTGTATAACGTTACACATGTTAACTCTTCCGGTTCCGGGGAATACCAAGAAAAAGACTGGCCTGATGGACCACCGTCACGTGGCTGGAGCTATATGGGATATACCAGAAAACAATATCTCGGGTCTAGGTGAAACTTGCTGCCCACGTGTCTGGATCAGTGACGTCACGGTCTCGTTCTCTGATTGTCGCGACAGCGGACCCAGGTATGCTGTCGTAAGTGGACTCACGCATGGAATCTATGGGGACTCCTCTGCCATTGTTCGTGGAGTTGTATACAGGATTTGTCGTCTCGCGGTAACTATTCCTACAAAAAAATCAATAAATTTATTTTTAAATAGTTGATTTATAACAATTAAACTGATTGAATATTGGGCATTAATAATTAAAACCTCGGCAGGTGCCATGGTTTCAATCAGTGAATTCCATCTCTCATTTGGGATATGCCGATAGATAGAGGCAAAAGAGACAGGTTGGTCAATAGAGACAAAGACAGATCGACAGGTAGATCGAGTCAGCTAGAGAGGTAAAGACTGACACTGACTGATGGGCAGGCAAGATGGATCAAGACAAAAATTAACAGATAGAGAGGGCAAGAGAGATCAAGTCAGAGGGCAAAGTAGATAGGGACAGAAAGACGCAAACAGCTGTCAAGAGGGCAAGAGATCGAGACAAACAGATACGAAGACAATATGCACAGGCGACAAAGTGTAGAGAGCGAGATATATTTGGGCCACCAGACAGAGCGAGAAAAATAAACAAAAGGAGGCTGGATATAGAGCGAGACAAATAGAGACAGATAGAGGGCAGGCTTAGAGCGCGAGAAGTAGATAGAGAACCGAAAATTAGACAGGTATATAGCACTAGGCAAGTACACAGATAGAGACAAGCTATAGAGAGAGGGAAAAGGAGACAGCTAGAAGACATATAGCCAGCGAGAAGAGCCTCAGGCCAGATAGACAGTGAGAAAGACAGAGACGTATAGATGACAGATTTAGAGTGAGAGAATTAGAGACAGACACAGAGATATAGAGAAATAGATGCCAGATATAGACGGCGAGGCAGATAGAAGCCAGACACAGAGCGAAAGAATTATAGAGATACAGGGCAGATACGGAGAGCGAGAGAAATAGAGACTGGTAGAGACTAGGTATGGAGAGAGATATAAATACAGCGAAAAGACCGATATAGGGACAGATAGAGGCCAGATATAGGGCCAGATATAGGCCAGGTATAGAGACAGATAGAAGCCAGATATGGAGACAGATAGAGGCCAGATATAGAGACAGATAAATGCCAGATAGAGACAAGTAGAGGCCTAATACAGCGATAGATAGAGGCCAGATATAGAGACAGATAGAGACGAGAGATAGAGACAGATCAATGACAAATATAGAGAAAGATAGAGGCCAGATATAGAGATAGATAGAGGCCAGATATGGAGACAGAAATAGGACAGATATAGAAACAGGTAGAGGCCAGATACAGAGAAAGACAGAGGACAGATAGAGGGACAGATAGAGGCTAAATGTTGAGACAGATATAGTGACAGATAGAGGCCAAAGATAGAGACAGATATAGAGACAGATAGAAGCTAAATATAGAAACAGACATAGGCCAGATATAGACAGATAGAGGACAGATATAGAGAAAGATAGAGGACAAGCATAGAGACAGGGGAAGGCCAGATATAGAGACAGATAGAGGCCAGATATAGAGAAAGATAGAGCACAGATATAGAAGCAGATAAGGGACCGATATAGAGACGGTTAGAGACCAGATACAGAGACAGATAAATGCCAGATACAGACAAGTAGAGGCCTAATACAGAGACAGATAGAGGCTAGATATAGAGACAGATAGAGACGAGACATAGAGACAGATCAATGACAAATATAGAGAGAGATAGAGGCCAGATATAGAAATAGATAGAGGTCAGATATAGAGGCAGAAAGAGGACAGATATAGAAACAGGTACAGGCCAGATACAGAGACAGATAGAGGGACAGATATAGGCTAAATGTTGAGATAGATATAGTGACAGATACAGGGCCAAAGATAGAGACAGATATAGAGACAGATAGAAGCTAAATATAGAAACAGACATAGGCCAGATATAGACAGATCGAGGACAGATATTGAGACAGATAGAGGACAGGCATAGAGACAGGTAGGGGCCAGATATAGAGACAGATAGAAGCCAGACATAGAGACAGGTGGAGGCCAGATAAAGAGACAGATAGAGGCCAGATATATAGAAAGATAGAGCACAGATGTAGAAGCAGATAAGGGACTGATATAGAGACGGATAGAGACCAGATATAGAGACAGAGAAAAGCCAGATATAGAGACAGATAGAGGCCAGATAGAAACAGAAAGAGGCCAGATATAAAGACAGATATAGACGTGATATAGAGACAGATGGATGTCAGATATGGGGAAAGACAGAAGGTAGATATAGGTAGAGATAGATAGAGGCCAGATATAGCGACAGAGAGTGGCTAAATATAGAAACAGATAGAAGCCAGATATAGACAGATAGAGACCAGATATAGAGACAGATCCAAGTCAGATATAGAAACAGATAGAGGCCAGATATAGAGACAGATAGCGGAAAAATATAGAGACAGATGGAGGCCAAACATAGAGACAGTTATAGAGGCAGATTTAGGCTAAAGATAGAGGCAGAGAAAGGGTAAATATGGAGAGAGATATAGGACAGATATAGACAGATAGAGGACAGGTATAGAGACAAATAGAGGTCAGATATAGAGACAGGTAGAGGCCATATATAGAGACAGATATAGGACAGATATAGAAACAGATAGAGGCCAGATATAGAAACAGATAAAGGCCAGACATAGAGACAGATATAGGCAGATAGAGGCCAGATATTGAGACAGAAGCCAGATATAGAGACAGATAGAGACCATATATAGAAAGATAGAGGACAGATATAGAGACAGATACAGGACAGATATAGATCCATGTTACAATAAATTATTCCTACTCATGGCAGCGTCTGTAACGCCAGAGCAGTGTTCCTAGTATGGCTGTTACAATGAGCACCGACACCCCCACCGCCACCCCGATGACATAGATGGGAACTGGAGCCTCCATGGCGCCCGTTGCTGTGGTGATTTCAGTTACTTGGGTCCCGATGGTTGTCACTCCGACATCTTTGTCCCCTTCCGATGTCGTAATTAACGGTTGGCAGGACGTTGTGCTCGCCTTAGTCGACATAGGTACCCCTGGAATATATTTAAAACACACCAAGCAGTTCTATCTGGTCTCAATAGCTAACAATGCAAAAGTCAAAATGTAAAATTTCAAAAGTAATATGATTATTTTTGTCAGAAACGTAATTGCCATTTAGTGAATAAAATAAGTATGCACATTTCAATTATATTAGTCTTGCTCCACACTGGACCGAATACTAAGAAGATGTCTCTTGTCGAGCTTTTAGTTTCGCACGCGTTGACATATTTTGCCCATCGTAACACCCCTCTAAATCAAAAGATGAAAAGCTAGTGTCACAAGTGTAATTATTTAATATTTCCGTATTTGTCAATAAGTTGCTGGTGTGGCTGTTGCTACTGGCGATGTTGCTAGTGTACCTGGTGTTACTGTCGATGTTGCTGGTGTACTTGTTGTTTATGGCGAGGTTGTTTGAGTCAATCCCGCTGTCGTAGATTTCGAAGGTCCATTCGTCGGTAGAAACTCCTGCACAAAGAAAGCCCTTTATGATCAGAATGTCGATCATAAATGCTGCTCATCAAACACATTTTTGTTCATTTAATAGTTACATCAAAACCGGTCGTAGCAGGGTTACATATACTTTGTTTTATTGTGTTACATCATATAATAGACCAATCCAGGCTGTCAATAATTCACTGACGTCACTGATGCTTTTATCCAATCATGTGGTGAAAAAAGGTCTTCCACGTGCGTTATGTCGGACAAACCAGTCGGACAAACAAAGCAGCATGTAACTTTCTTGCCAATTTCAGAGATGAGTACTGCTCACTTGTACATACCATCAGCTATGATTGTCAATTACATACTCATGCTTGAGGAAAAAGGAATCAAGCGTGGGCCGGGCCTAGCGTCGGAATGTGGATCGGTCTATTGACCTGGAACACGCCGACCGTTCTAATAGACCGATCCATACCCCGACACTAAACCCCGCCCACACTTGAGTCCTTTTCGTAATGGTGAGTATGGAATTGACAATCATACCTGATGGTTGGTACAAGTGAGAAGTGCTCATCTCTAAAACTGAAAAAAAAGTGATATGCTGTTTTGTTTGTTCGACTTGTTTGTCAGACATAGCGCACATGGAACACTTTCTTTTACCGCATGATTGGATAAAATGAACAATGACGTCAGTGAATGGTACTCGAGGATCTAAGTTATACCACACACCTAAGGCCAGAACAAATTATCTACGAAAGACTGTAAAGTATAGAGGTAGTAGAGTGTACAACGAATGGTTCAATAGAATAACTTTCAACGCCGATTCAGTAGAAGTGTATAAACGAGACCTCAGATCAAAAATATTTGTCAATCTCCAAAATCCATGAAGTGCAACTGACTTACCATGCAATAAACCTTTTCTGTTCTATTTATTCGTTTTTTTTCCTTTTGCCATGATTTTTATCTAGTCTGGCTGATATGTGAAAGATATGTAACATTTTGTTTGAGCTTCGCAGCTAATAAGCCTTGCTTCTGCTGCTGTTAATTTGTTTAATATTATTCCCTTTTGATGTTGTATAAGCTTGTCGAACAAATTTAACTGATTTAAGAGAACAATAGACCAGTTCAATGATTGACAGCCGGGATCGGTCTATTACAGCCTAGTCTGTGCAGTGCTGGATGTGGCCGTCAATTTTGATATATATGTATAACGTATGATTTGAAAGGTGCAATGTGAGTTCATCTGATTAATGGTCATCATTTTCCGGGTATCGTTGATCCATGGCAGAATATCTCGCAGCCAGGTAGTATCCTTACCTCGTCTGAAGATATGAACAAGTAGACAACATTATTACATATCTGTCAATTAAAGCTAATAGTGTACTATACAGTAAGTCATTCACTCATACAGTACCGTAACGATCTCGCCCTGAAATATACACGGCATTTTATAAAATTCTCTTTACCGGTCTTAAAAAACATGCGAGGTATTAAAAATATTGGTCAATGAGTTAATTAATGGTTAAGAGTAACATGATGAAATAAGACTAAGTTACATACATAAACAATAAGCTGTAATGTGTATAATGTTTCAACGCACAGTGAAGCATGCCAGCAGTGATGATATTCTCAGCTAACATTATGGGCATCCCTTCCACTGTGCATGGTAACCAGCCACATATTTTCCATACCATTGTATGATAATCGAGATAGAATTACTGGTATTTACCAGAAAGCACACGGTAGACTAGTGAAAATTCGATGTAGTACGCAATGTTGCCGAACCCCAAGACAGTTCCCACCGTCAGATTGGTAGCGGTGGGGAGCCATTTTGATCCCCAGACAGTTAAATCAGTAGTATTCCTAAAGGAGATTGAAAACTCCCGGAGGTTGCTGGAGTGATATACTCCAAGTCTGTCTCCAGGGAGGACCGTCAGACCGCCTTCTTCCGTCCCATTCAGTGGAACCTGTAAACATTTCAAAGAAGCACAATTTGAATATTACAACCGTCATGTCCATATGCTTGCAAATTTCTAGCACACTCTTCATACGATCAAGTTTAAAAACACCATTTATTTCCTACATATTGTTGATGTTGTAACTGTATATATCGTCCTCTTATATAAATATCACAAAAATAGGGTCTCATTTACATCACACGTTCGATTGACTACATAAACGTTTAATTCAAGCATTGTCGCCAAACCTACAGTCCGTACACAATTTTATCAATCCATCCATTGAATGAAAGATATTCGAGATCTTGGAATGACCGTAACTACAGTCACGGTCATCCGGCTGCGCACATTAAAGAGTACGGGCAGTAAACGCCATCTTGAATTATCAATTATTATTTCATTGGTAGTCCGGTATATATCCCTGCGGTAACTCGAATACGCACATTGCATCGGCATACCCCCGACACTTTTTTTTACGGGTTGGGAGCGAGCGCAAAACCATACGGGACAGAAAGGTGATAGAGTACGTAGGTTGCTTCCACTGCCAACTTATGTAAAATATAATAAAATCCCTAGTGGATGATCCATTCTCGACCAATTTATCAGCTACCCATCACACCGTGTTCAAAACATTTCGATAAAGACACCTGTTACCACAAGTGACCACTCTGCGATAGCTTGTAAATTGTGTTTTAAAACGACAAGAGCCAAGTGTTATGAGCGTAAGATATGGTCCTACGATAAAACCGATTTCAACTTATTTCGCGAAGAGTTGTCACAAACTGACTGGAGCGAGTGTTTCACTGGATCAGACCCAGACATGATGTGCGAAAAGTGGACTTCGCAGTTTATAACTATTTGTTCCAATCATATTCCAAACAAGATGGTGACCATACGCCCAAATGACAAACCGTTCTATAATAACGGTCTTCGTTTAAAAAAAAGAATGTTAGACAGGGCCCACAAGAAGGCCACGAAATTTGGAAAGGACAGTGACTGGGCTTTATATAGAAAGTTACGTAATGAGTATATTTCTAACATTAGGGAGGCAAAAGCAGACTATCTAGGTGAATTAGAGCGGGTACTAAATGAGTCGAGTAGTGTGTCACCAAAGAAATGGTGGAGTATATCTAAGAAAATGCTTGGCATAAACGAAAATCATGGGTAACCAGTGTTGCAGAATGTTGGGCACGCAGAGGCTAACGCTGAAGGCAAAGCGAATATGTTTAACAATTACTTTTTTGGCTCAGTCTATGCTCAGTACAGACGTCAGTTGTTACGTGGATGACGCGTGCGGATATCCGGGATTGAGTCATATTGTGTTGACAAAGGAAGAAGTCTCTGTATTATTGAAATGTATCAATGTAAAAAAGGCCAGTGGTCATGATGGTGTCAGCCCGCGAATGCTGCGGGAAGCCGGCTCTTTTATATGTGAACCCCTATCTAAATTGTTTAACGTATGCCTTGAAACGTGTAAGATGCCTCTTTTGTGGAAGCAGGCGAATGTTATCCCTATATACAAAAAAGGTAGCCGCAATGTGGTTGAAAACTACAGACCTGTGTCGCTTCTAAGCTGTACCGGGAAATTACTCGAAAGGGTTATTTTTAAGCATGCCTTCAACTACCTGCGCGACAACGATATTCTATGTCGATTTCAGTCTGGCTCCATACCAGGTGACAGCACAACCAATCAATTAGTTCATTTATGTCACATATTTAGTGAGGCATTAGATAAGCAAAAAGATGTATGCGTTGTGTTTTGTGATATCTCTAAGGCATTTGACCGTGTTTGGCATTCTGGCCTTTTAAAAAAACTTAAACGAATTGGGATTTCTGGCAATTTACTAGAATGGTTTAAAAATTATTTGGAAGACAGATATCAGCGAGTTGTAATGGAAGGCGCGGCGTCTTCTTTGGGCAATATACAAGCTGGGGTTTCCCAAGGATCAGTCCTAGGTCCCATGTTATTTTTAATCTATATTAATGATATTGTTGATGGTTTACAGTCGAATATACGACTCTTTGCTGATGACACGACTGTATATGTAATCGTTGATGATGGTGACGAGACCATTGGAGCTGATATGGTAACTCAAGACCTGGAGCGTATGGAAACGTGGGCATCAGATTGGTTCATTACGTTTAGTGCCCCCAAGACGAAATCTATGGTGATAGCTAACAAACATAGACGTGATGTTCCAGCGTTGCACATGGGTAATGAAACTCTAAACAGCGTCAATGAGCACAAACACCTCGGTGTTACGTAAAGCTCAAGAGTAACCTGGACGGCTCATATTAATGAAATTTATCTGAAAGCTAATAGAAGGGTTGATTTGCTGGCAAGGCTGCGTTTTAAACTCAATAGGGGTGTATTAGACTTGATGTATAAAACATTTGTACGCCCGACTATGGAATATGCATGCGTTGTGTGGGATGGCTGCACCCAAGCGGACGCTGATAAATTAGAAGCTGTTCAGCTCCGAGCTGGCCGTCTTGTGTCTGGAGTCATTAAGCACACAAGCCACTCTTTGATTTATAACGAATTGGGCTGGGAAACACTGAGTGCTCGACGTAGAAGGTTTAAACTTATCTTGTTTCACAAAATGTTTTATGGGGAAGCACCCGAGTACCTGTGTGATATCATACCACAAACTGTAAATGACAGCACGCATTATGGGTTACGAAGTGCTCAGCCATTTAATGTAACTGTTCAAACACGTCTGACGTCGTACTACAACTCCTTTCTACCAAGCGCAATTAGGCTCTGGAATGAACTACCAATCCCCGTAAGATCACTTAGTGACAACAAAGCTTTCAAAAGGGCTTCAGTCAACCTTGACACTCGAACCAGTCGGGCAACAAATAAATTATTTAACTACGGTCGGCGCTCAACGAATGTTGTTCATGCGCGTCTCAGAATGAGTTGCAGCGACCTAAAGGCATATCTATTTGATACGCATATTATTGACGAGCAGCAGTGTCTCTGTGGAGCGACGAGGGAGGACACAATACACTACTTCTTTCAATGTCCGAGCTTTACAGTCTTGCGTGATCGACTGGCACAAATTATTCTGAAATATACATCTATGTCTATCGGAAATATTTTATATGGAAATAATGATTTACCAATTGAAGAAAGCAAAGCTATATTTAGAGCAGTCCATGATTATATTGATGGAACTAGAAGTTTCAAATCCTAAAGAATACATTTCTCTGTAATGACGTTTTGTGTGTAGATCTGTATACTGTGGAGTTTTGTCTAGACTAGCCCAATGTTGTTGGCGTAAACTTGTATAAACTTGTACTTGATGTTAGGAGATGATTGTATACATTGCTTATTTCTGACGTATTATTTTCAGCAAAATGAATTTGTATAGGCATTGCCTGTTTTCCAATTGCGTAATAAAAATATGTTTAAACTAAAGGTGATAGAGTACGTAGGTTGCTTCCACTGCCAACTTATGTAAAATATAATAAAATCCCTAGTGGATGACGTAGGTCTCCTGGAAACCTCGCGCGTTACAAAAGCAACGACGCTTGTCGTCTGCCGTTCCGACATTAGGTTTTGTAAAGGAAAGCCGGCAGTCAAAAAGACTGTCGGATTCCGTATATTTTAGACACCTTTGGAAGGGAACTGACAAGACAGAGTGACCGCCGACTCACCGGTAGGAGCTTGGGACAAGTTCTATTCGTATTTTATTAGGGATAATTTAATATAACGTGTATTAAAAAGGCTGAAATTCTACTCTCGGCGTTTGTTGAGTTCCTCCCGTTTAATAACACCTAAACCTTAGAAATGAACCTGGCTGTGTGAGAAGTACAATTTAATTATACAGGTGTTTGTCTGTTCCCGTAACCATCGGGTTGCGGCGGAGAAATACCACATTTTGGTGCCGTGACCAGGATTTAGTGTTTATTTTGGAAGATGAACTCGCGCTGACACTTCATGCTGATTAATTTTCGTGTAATCCATTATTTGAGAGGTCAGCTAGTAGCCTTATAACATGTTCGGCTGTTGTCGAGTGTGCTCTATACTAAGCCAGTTCAAGTGGCTGGTGCGTGGTTCGAACCCCATCTGTGAATATACATGTATCTGTATCTGAACAGGGCAAAGATCCCATGTAATTCTTCGCAAAGAGTAGGGGGTTACCCGCGGGGACATGGCTCCACTCTCCCTTTTTTCTCTCATTGACGCGATATGACCAAAAGTGGTTAAAGCGTCCTGAATATACATCCAACCTCTATACAGTAAGATTGGCATTTTCTATGGTTGTCACGATAAACGAACAGATGTTCTAACTTAAACCACTAACACGTTATTTGATTGATTACCACAAGCCTGGTTCCTGCTCCAGTGGAGACGACCGACCATTGCTGTCGCAGACTGAAGTCCCAGTCGTTAATGTTATCACCGTCTTCTTGTCGCCAAACCTATAGTCCGTACACAACTTTATCAATCCATCCATTGAATGAAAGATATTCAAGATCTTGGAATGACCGTCACTACAGTTACGGTCATCAGGCTGCGCACATTAAAGAGTACGGGCAGTAAACGTCATCTTGAATTATCAATTATTATTTCAGACGGTATTCTACAATATAGCTGTTCATAAAATGTTCGTTCCAGACCTAAACCGATATAATAATGACTAGATTAGATTAGATAAGATATTGTTTTGTTAGAATCACTTGCGACACACACAGAACATACACATACAAACATAATTATCCATGAGCGGATCCAGGAATTTGAAAAGGGGGCAGTCCAAAGTTGCGACCGGGGAGGGAGGGGCGGGGGGGGGGGCTCTGAACAAAATCAAAACCGGGGGATCCACCAATTCTTTAACGACCGCAAGTGGGGGAGTCCACTGAAAACTTGCGACCGGGAGCGTGGTGGGGGGGGGGGGAGAGGCTGCAACTTTGCATTGACAAACGACATTCTTCCTCAACAAGAGGGGGTCAGGACCCATTGTCGTTTTGACCCGGAGCCTCACCTGTATATCAGCTTGTCCGGAATGTCGGAAGTCCATCTCCAGTTCATACAGGACGCCGCCCCGGGTGACGTCATGGTACAGGATGACAACGCCCGTCTGGCCCCACCACGACTCGGGAGTCTCCCCAAACAATGTTCCGTAGCGGTCAACCATACCTGAAATGTACATCTATCTCTATATACCACGAGTCGGGTGTCATCCCACACAATGTCCAATAGCGGTCAACAAGGCCTGAAATGTACATCTATCTCTATATACCACGAGTCGGGTGTCATCCCACACAATGTCCACTAGCTGTCAACAAGGCCTAAAAGTATATCTATCGCTATATACCACGAGTTTGGTGTCATCCCATACAATGTCCCATAGCATCCTTTTGTACGGATTGGGAGCGAGCGCAAAACAATACGGGACAGAAAGGTGATAGAGTAGGTTGGTTCCAGTGCTACCTTATGTAAAATATAATAAAATACGCCACGTTACAGAAAAATAACTATGAAAATAGTTTCATTATTGGTTTACGTAAATCCGTGCTTTGGGAACGCGTCGAGAGGGAATCCCCAGTGGATGACGTATGTCTCCTGGAAACCTCGCGCGTTACCAAAGCAACGACGCTTGTCGTGTGCCGTTCCGACATAAGATTGTGTAAAGGAAGGCCGGCAGTCAAAAAGACTGTCGGGTCTCAGTTCCTCCCGTTTAATTACACCTAAACCTTAGAAATTAACCTGGCTATGTGAGAAGTACAATTTAATTATACAGGTGTTTCTCTGTTCCCGTAACCAATAATGAAACTAATCAACTAAAACCCGGAATACTACACTCTGTATAGATCTAATTTGTGTACTTCGGCAGGTGGCGGAGGGCCCTGAGGGGGAGTCGTGGGCTGACGCAGTGGAAGCTGCCGAAGCTGCCGAATTCATCGACAACTGTGCTCTGCTGCGAGATGAAACCAAGAAGTTCGTCATAACGCGCTCTGGGTTGCATCTATACAGCACAGAGTACGGTGGATCGGTGAATTACGAGGCTTTACCAGACTTCGACACCCACCTCGGGGGATACGACAACAGGGTCGTTGGTACGCCACGGTCTGTATCCATTCTGAAAATGGCACGTGCTCTGTAACGTGCCCGATCAAGGGGATGTTCCAGCAGCAGAGTGAGCAGCGCATACGGGCGCGGTGTAACGATGCTTGCCAAAAGTCGGGGGGGAAACCCCTGTTTCGTGGGAACACGCCCCTGGCTGGACGCGCCGAGATCATGGCACATGCCGCACCCTGGGGTTACTTTCCGGCATGGCAGGACCACATCGAGGCAACCACGGGGAAACGCCCCTTGGCTCCTGCCCGTCCGACGGGTAAAGCGCCTGTGAGGTCAAACTCCAAGGGACGTCCGTACACGTCCACTGCCTCGGGTGCGTTCGCTGCCACCGATTGCCGGTACCCCAGGCAGCTCAGTGAGCCCGCAGCAGGCCCGGTTCCCGAGACGACGTCCGGCGTTGTCGGCACGAGGGCCCGCTCGGTGTCTCTGCCTAGGGGAACAGCTATGGCCCCACCTGCTAAGGTGGTGGCCCTGCCTGCCAAGGTGGCAGCCACAGCTCACCCTCGGGTAGCAAGTCCGGCTCCCGGACAGGCCGCGGCACCGCCGATCACGGCGGCGGCCGCCTGCCCCTCTTCTATCTCTTTGCAGGCGTCCGACGCAGCAGGAACCGGGACGTCTGCGGCCGGACTACCCGCATGAGCAAGCTCAGGCGCCACGACCACGGGACGGTACGCCAGTGTCCTCAGGCTGGCCCGAGCGTCCGGGTATGCCCCCGACTCAGGAATTACAAGAGAGTTAAAATAGACGCGCCCCCTGGCGAATAGGAAAAAACATTTAAAGTGGCTATTTCAACAAAAGGTAAACAAAAAAAAGTACACATAAAGTTGTGGGTTCAAAACGTGTGTAGTTATGTTAATGTGCTGATGAAGTAGCACGCATGAAGTAATGACCGCCAGAGGGAGCACCAACGTCTCGCTTTCCTGAAGTCACCGGTACCAACCATATATATACTAAACGTGATGGGCCAGGAACAAGGCACAATCACCCACAATCAATATGGCGAGCAAGCGACCAGTGTTGTGTTCGGTTCGTAATCACTCGATGTATCCGCCATGCTTGGAGAAAAATTCGAGACTGGCAGCGCCTCCTTCACGCAGAGTGTTATACAGTGCAGTTCTGGGCCGTGACGCCAGGGGGCATCGCGAGATTGCCGGCCTGCCTGGTGCCGTGTATGCGAGCGGGCAGGCACCAGCCAATGTTTACAAATTTGTTGAAATAGTACCTTTAATCTTGAGTGGCATTTTCCGGTTTTCTGTTATAGGCAGTTATCGTAAATATCATGGACGCAAGGGCGGATCCAGAGGGGGGGGGGGTCCAAGAGGGTCCGGAGCCCCCGCCCCCCCCCCCCTATTTAGACGAAGAATGCCGTCTTTCAATACCAATTTTAGGGCCATCTGGGGCGTGGAATTGGTGGACTCCCCAGTCGCAATTTTGTTCAGAGCCTCCCATCCCGGTCGCAAGTTTCAATAGACCCACCCCCCCTTCAAATTCTTGGATCCGCCCCTGTAGACATATTCCCCCCAAAGCTTATCCCACGCCACGACAATAATTATGAATGATGACTGTTCTCTTAGAGTATGTAAGCCGTGACTTAACCAAATCATTTTAAAAGATAGAAATTGTACATCATCAAGAGCAAACGGTTGGCTTTAGTAGAAACAAATTGTCATATTATGTCGGAATGCACATCTGCAAAGATTACTCTAATAATAATGCCATATATATCATGGACAGACCTTCATATACATAATCATTTATATGTTATCATACAACTTGTAAACCTCATTAAAGAAATTATGCTTAAAAAAATAATAGACGCATCATCATTCACTTAAAGATTATGACCCCCGACCCCCTACCCCCACCGCCCTCCTCCGCCTATGAGGGAGTGGGGGAAAATGGATTCTTTAAACATTCTGTTGGACATTGCAGAGACTGCCAAGAATATGAGATTCTGTTTGCGAATGTTCACGATAAACGATCCTCGCATGAAATATGTTCTAGATGTGCAAGTAAACCTTAAGTAAGTAAGTAAGTAAGTAAAGAAACTTAAAATGGCAATTTAAATTTTAATTTAGATAGACATTCACGGAAAAATGTGTCCATGTATGTCAACGTCGAAAATCTTATTTTATATTTGTTTCTGTGTGAAGACTGCTTTTATGGATATATGTTTACAAGAGACTGTAAGCATACAATACAGAGATCTACCTAATGACCTCAGGCTCATTTAATTGAGTTTAACAACAGGGACTAAACCGTGCGCACAGTACGCCCACACTACTAAAGGGATGCATTCGATTCGCTTCTTGCGGAGGCCACCACCCTCTCCATTTGCCTTTAAGTGGGCCGGAAGTGACCGAAAGCGGATGAAATCGAGGCTGTGAAACTCTACCACCTCGCAAAGTGGTGCGGTCTTGAAGAAATCAAGTCACCATCATGGCGAATACCAGTGGCAGAATGCGATCAATGAGCAAAATCAGACCAGCTGAAATTGAAACTTTACGGAAAGGCGTATCAAACCTGCAAATCACGTACACGAGGTATTATTTTGTGAGATCCTGCCACACACAGGAGACGCAGCCCCGAGGAGGAGGTTTGGGGGGGTGGGGGGACTTAATACATTGCTGGGTTTGGGGGAGTTCCGCGGTAAAGCGTTTTTCACCTCCAAAATACGCTCGGAAGGGGCGTTTTACCGCCGAAATTCGCTCGGTATAAAAAAATCCGCCCTATAGGCGTCACAAATGTCCGCTCCCTCAGGCATCCAGGGGCATCCAGGACCCCCCCCCCCTCATTTCCACCCCCACCATATTCGTATAATAGTGCCCCACCCCATCAGCCCAGAAGATCATCGAACAACACACTCCACAAGACCTCTTGGGCAACCGTCATATTAATTTACTCCACTTACGTTCGATCTACATCGCCTCTCCACTTGTCTCTAGTGGCCAAACAGCAATGGAGAGGCGAATCGAATACAACTATAGATGTCATAGCATCATATTTCACTCGTCGAACTTGACTTTACTGGCTTATATCGTATTTTCACACATACGGAACATTCTTGCATCTATCAAAATTAATGACATAGATACCTATTCTGGTTCAATCTTGATTTTGTGTATATTCTTTGGCTTTATATCTGAATTGAACGAAGATCAACTAACAGGCCTTGTAGGTACACATAATAAAGATTACAAACTGGTGACCAACCTTTATCTGTCATGGCAGATATCACAAGCGGCAGAATTCCACATAGGAATATTAGCATCGGTGTTAATCCGTTCATTGTAATCCACGTAGTCTAGCTATGTCTATGTGTGGAACAGATCAAGCAAAGCTCTCTTTCGCTAGGTGGCCCTCCGATTATCACACCGTTGCGGTCGGCTAAGGGGGCAAATTCCAATATTCTCGCAAAGCCCATAAATCAGTCACTATATCTACAAAATAAAGTATGAAAAATCAAAGCAGCGGACCTCACGTGGGCCTTCGTAAAAACTGTTAATTACTGCAATGCGTCAGCCGTCAGCCGTGAGTGCAAAATTATTGACTGATTTATAAAAGTAGTTTTTTTACCTGTGGGATTCATAATGGTGGACGTGCCTGCGTGTGCGGTTAGTGCGGTAACAGCATTGGTGCAGAAAGCAAAACGTTTTTAGATTGGTGTTGTTCATTCCTGTATAAATCATGGAATCATCATATATCAAGACATTTGCACGTAATATCATGCACCAGTCACTGTTACTGACACGTTCACGTAACATCATGCACCAGTCACTGTTTAAAGCGGCCTGGAAGTGGGGTTCCATTGACCAGTATCGATTTTTCCATATTCAATATTCTCAGCGTCGAATGTTGACTTATCAAGAAGTTTCATGTCGCTTCTTGGCTAAGTTCAGTGTCGTTTTATTCCGAAATCTGTGTCGATGTCGCTTTTTCAGATCTTCAGTTTCGGAATTTGTGGGTCATTGTCGAATGTCGATTTCAAATATGTTTGTGTCGCGTGCCGCCATTTACCCCTTCCAGATCCTCTTTAATGAAGGCCCAGGGTGGGGCGTGGTTGTGATAGGAATGGGGGCATGAAACATTTAAACAAAGAAATCCCGTTGACAGAATATTCTGTAGCTTGCTGACTCCTGCGTGGAGGGTGGACGCGGAAGGGGCGGTGTCTGTATGTGTACATATCTTGCAGTTTTCTTTGTCGGCGTATGACCAAACTGTAAGGGAACGAGATATACAAGTCGTGGGAACTAGTTTTTCACGGTTTTAGCGTAGGCAAACGGCGTGGCAGCCGTTGTTGCAAAAGGCAAGCTTCATGTCTGACCCTATAAAACCTAATAGTGCCGAGTGTGAGCATGGTAACCTTACTTACTCTATGGCTGTAGGACGGGCCATTAACAATAGGACAAAAGCGTTACTGCGAGAAAGTGGAATACATAGCTCTTCTTACCGCAAATTTCATGTAATGACCAAATATGGTCAAAGTTCTTTGAGAAACTCCATATTACCTTAGAACTAAATTACCAGTTAGGTTGGGCACCCACAGAGGTACACGAAGAGACACCGCGAAGTTATTCGGCACTATGGTTTGTATAAACACGCAATTTAGCTACTTAAAGAACAAGTTTCTTTCCTGTTGTTACTCGCATGTGGAGCGCGCTCGCTCGTCTCCGTATCGTGTCAGGTCAAAGAGGCATGTTTCAAGACTAGGGTGAGGGAGGGGGGACGGCGTGCGAGTATGAGGCCCGTGTACACCCCTGCCCCCCTCCAACCGGCCACCCCGCTGAACTGGGAAGTAAACATTCTTGATTTCGCGAAATTTGAGCCCAAACTCTTTCACTTTATCCAAAACTTTGTCAACGGTGGCCATTATGCATCATACTCAGTTAGCACAGCCAATAAGAATATTCGAAAGAAGCAGAGCGCGTTGACCCTGTTGACCAACCCCTGCCAAGGTTACATTAGCCGCTTACAGCCCCACATAGCGAGCGGAGGTGGGGCTGTGGAAGAGCCTAGTACACGGAGAGACACCGCCAAGTTATTCTGCACTATGGTTTCTATAAACACGCAATTTAGCTAATTAAAGAACAAGCTTCTTTCCTGATGGTATTCGCATGTTATTACCCAAGTTACACGATTGTAAATCTGTACCCCAGTTGTTGTCTTTGTAGGTCTCTCTTAAAACTATTTGCGAGAAGAACGCAAATTGTTTTGATTTTTGCTCCAAAAAAGTTCAGCACAAATACGGGTGGGATTTTGTAATTTAAATAGGTACCTGTGTGATAAATCCTGCAGTTAATGTCCGAACTGTACATGCGGAAAGGTTGCGGAGACCATAGTGTACATGTGTCCATAGATTGCACAAGATATATATATTTGAGAGAGCGACAATGTAACATATTAGGCATGACGTTGTTCTTCATAGAACACAGTTAATCCAATTATTGTTACATCACAATACAAATCTCGGTAACAGAAGGCTTAGTGAAGACATTTACTTTATCTTCCAATCGTTTTCGACATCATTAAATTGATTGTATCTGGGGTGTACCTTTTTGTAATGATTTCATTCCACTATTTTGTTCTTTATACCTTGGCACTTGTATTCCCAGCCCGAATTACATCTTAAAACATAACATAGTTTGCCAACCTGTATATGTTGATAGAGAAGGCCTCATATTATTATAGCAATGCAATTCGGGGTATCCTCCATAACTAAGTTAATTTATACCGACAATAAGACAATGGTTGGATATTCAGAACGCCTTAACGACTTTATGTCATAGAGCGTCAACAGTCCAGCACGTTACGTAAACATGTCCGGACGCCAGCGCGTCTTGGAGCTCTCCTATGTGGAGGTAAATGGACCAAAGATTGTCTGCGTGCACATTCGTGCAAGGCGCCATCTAGCGGTCGGGATGCTACTTCAGTTTAAGTTTTACTTTCAGAGAAAATCGCAGGTTTTCCTTCTCACGGTTGTCAGGATTTTAAATAGATTCTCGATCCTAATTTGTGATTCTAACTAGATCTAAGTTAGATCTAAGCCTAGGACAAAAGTCAGAACACTCGCGATTTGACATGTCTGCACCGCGGCCGTGGGTTCGTTTGGTTACATTTCACTGTTGATATCACACTTGATAACATTCAATAAGGAAACTAGAGGGGTAGAATGTATGTTTTTGTCCATATTATGCAGGTAACTTAATTCTCGATCGACAAGGTAAGCTTAACATGTTTGTTACGTGTCTTTCGCTCGTCTGGTACCAGCGCGTATCAGTTATCTGACTGGAATGTAGCATCCCCACCGCTAGGGCGGCGCCACAACTCGCTTGTAACATTTCGGCCATAGGCAGACGCGCGAGTTGGAGATCTTACTCTGGACAATCTTTGAATGGACGTCCTCATGTCTATACGAATCGGCGTCTTCGCCGAAACCATCAACCGTTTTCACGTGCGGACGCCGGAATTCAGTGAGAGAACCATTGCATGCATTCACGTCCCGACGTCTTCAGGTCCCAAAAACGTTACAATTTTAAGTGTCGTGTATTGCCTTATGGACAAACTGAAAAGAGACAGGTTAGGGAGGTACTTAGTCTTGGCAGGCAGGCGGTGTTGCTTTTAATAAATTATTTTCTCAACAAAGCATTATTGCATCTCAGTTAGAGGAGAGGGACATACCGGCTGTATCTAGAACGTATCATGTGATATCAAGTTTAAGCAAATACATGAAGTAGCTTATATGGTCCCAGAAATATATCAGTTGACATATTTGGGGTTGCAAGTGCCGCATGAAAATCAGCCTTTTTTGATACTTTGATGGGTGAGTAGAGACTAACGAAAAGTAGTACAGAGTCACTTTCCCTTACTGCCCCTCTCCCCCTCACGCGCTATACCACCACCCATACACCCACCCACTGTCTCCCTCTTCGGCCCTACTTCATAACATCACACGCCATGCGCAGAGTTTACTGTCGTTCACGACTTGGTCATATGACACCCTTTGATCTTGGCCCAATGAGTTCAAAAACAACTCACTCGCTGGCCGTATTTCCCACCAATCATATCGGTGCATTGTAGCTCTGGTGGGAGGGAGCGCAAGGGCCGAAATTGCATGAGTGGTGAGAGTTAGGACCGGAGGGGCAGGGGCAGGAGAGGAGCCTGGTGGCTGTTAGGACGGTGGGGGTGGGAGGGGCCAGGCAAGTCAGATCAGTGTAAGGACGGTTGCGGGTTGGCAGGGGCCAAGATCGCACGAGTTCTGTGGATGTTAGGACGGGGGCTGGGACCCTGAGAATCTGGTGGGTATTAGGACTGCGGGGGGCAGGGGCCAGCAGAGCATAAGTCTGGTGGATGTCGATGGGTTAGTGGGGTGTTGCGGTGGGGGGGGGGGCAGGAGAGCTTGAGTTGGGTGGTGTCGGTGCGGAGGCCGGGGGAGGGGGGGGGGGCGGGAGGGGGGTGAGGCAGGAGAACATGAGTGGCGGGTGTTGGGGGGAGGGGCAGGAATATGGTGGTGTTGATGGGCAGCGGCCGGGGGCGGGGAGGATTACATCAGCCTGGTGGGTGTCTGTGGGCGAGGGGGCGGGGAGGAGTGAAGGAGTCGTGTGGTTGTCGGTGGGCGGGGCGAGGGTCGGGGGGGCCGGGATTTAGAAATATGGTGGGTGTCGGTGGACCGACAGGAGAGGAACATACCGGACCAGACTCTTAGGCGAGCATGAGTCTCGTGGGTATTGGGAGTGGAGGGGGGGGGGCAATGTCGGCGGGCGGGGGAGGCGCGTCTTGGGGCTCTCCTGTGTGGACGTTTTCACGTCCGGACTCCTGGACGTCAGTGAGAAAACCATTGCATACATTCACGTCCCAACACGTTACAATTTCAGATGTGTGTGATGTATTGTCTTTTGGACAAGCCGCCAAGAGACCTGTGTAAGGCGTCGTTTAGTATGGTGTTCTTGAGCTTAGCGTCCCCAAATTTGACCCCCGCCCGCATTCACACAACGGTGAAGCGCCGGGAAGATAAAGACTATAACGATCATCAGACAGATGGAATTGTCTGTTAAACACACGTAATTGTCCGTTCTCTGTTTCATATTTCATTAGCCAATAAGAATTAACCATTTGATCGGGTTTTGCTACCCACCCCCACAGTCGTCCACTAGCTTCATGGGATCCTGTCCCTCCGCCCCACACCCATCCATGGGCGTGGGGGGCCCCCTTTCCGACCCTAAGGTATCTGTGACACATGTGGAACAAATCATTGTGCCCGGACTGAGGCCTGTGTTGTGCCAATTGCATCATTACAGTCTAGATTGAGGTCTGTATTGTGCCAATTGCACCATTACAGTCGTATGCAATTGTAACGGTACAATTGGCACAAACCCAGACCTCAATCCAGACTGCATTGGTGCAATCAATCCAGACTGTTTTGGTGCAATTGGCACAAACACAGACCTCAATCCAGACTGCATGTAATGGTGCAATTGGCACAAACACAGGCCTTAATCTAGACTGTAATGATGCAATTGGCACAACACAGACCCCATTCCAGACCGTATTGGTGCAATTGGCACAAACACAGACCTTAATTGACAATTGGTTACAAATCGCACTTTTAGCTGTAGCCATGTGCAATCTGCATTTTCTTCCAGAAACTGTAGTAAATTGATTCTCAGAGGTTACATGGTGCGATATGAGATTCTAACACAATCCTGGTGACAATTCGTTGGGGGGGAATTTTTTCTACATATCTTATGGATAGTCCTTCGGGCTACCTATTTGGGCTAGTCCTTCGGGATATTTCAAATCGATGATGCCATTGGCCGATTGGTTTGCATGGTTACCGTTTTTTGTTATTTGTATCGTTTCTAGAGGAAAAGTAGGCTGGAGTGGTTGGATTTAAATCTACCTTATATGTGTTAGCATTATCATTGTTTTAATGGCATACAACTGCCAAATTCGTCAAGTGTCGTAGTAACGCAGAGGTACAAGTTATATTTGTGGAGATTATTTATTCTGCAGCAAATTGCTTTTCATTGTAGATATGCGTACTGTGTTGGTACTTGGTTTGTTTTCATTATGTACCATGGGCCTGGTGCCGCCATTTGTCAATCAAGACATTATTTTTATTGTTGATCTCTGAAGCCATAAATGACTATTTACTTCCGGCGAGTTGATTATAAACCGAACATATGTCAAAGAATTCCCCGTAGCACCAATTCACTAGTCTATGGTAACGACCCACCCCCCTTGAACTTGAGCATACACTTTAAAAATCGGGCTTTCAGCTAAATATATTGGAGAGAGACCTTTTGCATATGCAACACAGAGGCGGATCCAAGGGAGGGGGGGGGGTGTGGTCGTTACCATAGACTAGTGAATTGGCGCTATATTTCACCAACCCTGCCCCCCGTCGCAAGTTTTTTAGGGAGCCCCCTCCCCCCGGTCGGAAGCAGCCCCCCTTTTAAAAATCCTAGATTCGCTCGACAAATCTTCCACTAAGCGCTAAGTCCAGTGGTGTAGCCTAAGTGGCGATTATGAATACGGCCCCTGGCCACGGCCGTTAGCACGATGGCGATACTGATCTCAATGCAGCGGTTCGTGTTTTATCAACATCACAAGCAGATGAAGATGTTTTGGAGCTTCATCGTGTATACGAAAATTAGCGAAATCGTAGAATTTGTTTTCTGTAGTTTCTGATACCACAACTGTTCAGCCGCGAGAGTCCCCAGCGACCGGTTCCACCCCTTCCAGTGTCGTGCCTCTCGTAAATCGCATCAGTCTGTGTCAATTGGTGTTTTAGGGTACCTGTTTGTACACACGAGCCAGACGGTGGCCACTAATCTCCTGGGGTAATGGGATTAATCAAAAGTAGGGCAATTCCGATATTGGGCGCATTTCTTTGGTAGCACGGTATACCCCTGACGTAACCTGCATACGCACATTACGCATCAGTATACACCCAACACTTCATTCGTACCGGTTGGGTGCGTATAGCCCCAGTTCTGTGGCTGCAGGACTCGCAAAAGTCTGAAAGGGCCCGTCCACTGTAGACTGATTTTCGCCCGTCCTGCAGCCACATAATTGGGGCTCGAGTGTGCACCCATTCAATCGGCATGCCGATTGTATCCCACTCAAAATCATACGGGACATTCGGGGGATGACCGGCGGAGAATATGGCGGCTCATTGAAAGGTGACAAGATTAAGGTAATTCCAGTGCCCTTACATGTACCGGACATGAACGGTATGTGCATTTCATTGGAATAGACATATCCCTATCGGCACACCCGGAAGTTCCCTGTCACGTGTTGCGGGTACCGGGCGGTAAACCGATCCTGGCCCAAAGAAATGCGACCATTCAGAGTGAGATCGAACATTGAGTGGGTTGATCAAACACTTGTTGATCTAATGCACCTGCATATGTTTGGTTTTCAAATATAAACACGTGGTCTGGAGGGATGCGAAGGTCGAAGGTCTGCTCTGCTTCTAAATTTATCAGAAAGCTAATGGAACCGATTTCACAGCAAAAATCGTCCCAACCCCCCAAACAAAGTAGTTTCTTCCTGTGGCTAAATGCATAATTAGCAGACATTGCGAGCGCATAATATTTCTTGGCTTTTATTAATAAAAGACTTACATCGATAGCGCAATATGGAAATATGTGCTTGCCATCCACGCTTTCCTGTGCTAGCGCGCTGACACCCGTGTCACGAGGTTACGTACTTCTGTTCCCGCTTGAAATGAAGCTATTAAGCTACAAGCGTCACTCAGACTATTGCTCAGACTTAATACTTTGGTATTATATCTGGAATGTTACTGATTAAACACCAGAGAATAATAAGATATTGTGTTGGCGTGTCTCCAAATGTTTTATAATTTTATAATCTATATTATAAGTTTACAAAAACTCGTTTTGTCACTTATATTAAGAAGTATTGGTTTATATGGAACTGGAGCATATTATACATTATTACTGTTCAGACACATTTGCCGTGGGAAGGTAACAATTAGTGTTTGACTAGGGATAATAATAGTCACGAAATTACGGTTCACACAAACAAATGTTACGCATAAAAGTACGTTTTCCAGGATCGCGTTAAGGATAGTCTGATATCACAATTTTATGAGCATCCTGCTCTGGTTTGAACCAACATATATCGACAGGTCATCGGTGCGACGAATATATCGAGGAATTCACAGACTATTATAAGGGATCGCGGTAAATAGGGAAAGGGTCTTCGCGTTGGACCAGGAATTGTACAGATAACGTTCCCAAAAATTCCGGCCAATCCCAAATCAAGAATTTCTAGATGCCAATCGCGGAGATCGGAAAAAGTGTTCCCAACCTCTACATGGGTGGTGTGGGCACATATCTTAAACAGGCGCGGTTTCAGGTCGTTAAATGATCAGATTCTTTTCGATGACGAGGATCAGGGAAGTGCGCCTTGACAATTCACGTAATTCTTTGTGAAACTTTCCCAGTTCTCGAATAATTACATTTGCCAATCAAGAGGGTCGAGGGAAATTTTACACTGTTCCCAAATAACGTAAAATTAAAAAAACCGATCACGAGGAACATAAATACCCCTTAGTTCTGAACGACTGAGAACAGACTGTTTCATTTACAAAAAAGTGGTATTTACTCCTTGTGTGGATTCGATGAGTTTCAATGGTCATATTATGGAAGATCCTCAATCTATGTGCTGCTTGTTACCAACCTAAAGTACGAGAGACGCTGTGCTATTTCCTTTGGCAGAAATATTCGCACATGTTAATGCATTTTCCTCTGGTGTAGGGTTGGAAGTTAGAATGTTACCCATTACATTACATAATGACGATGACATTTGTTGGTGTGTAACGTTACACATGTTACCTCTTCCGGCTCCGGGGACAATACCAAGACAAAGACTGGCGGATGGACCACCGTCACGTGACTGGAGCTATATGGAAGATATTCGAAAAAAAATTATATCACGTCACATGACGGGGTCTACATGAAACTTGCTGCCCACTTGTCTAGATCAGTGACGTCACGGTCTCGTTCCCGGATTGTCGCGACAGCGGACCCAGGTATGCTGTCGTACGTGGACTCACGCATGGAATCTATGGGGACTCCTCTGCCGTTGTTCGTGGAGTTGTATATAGGATTTGTCGTTTCACGGTAACTATTCCTACAAAATAATCAATAATAATTTATTTTAAAATACTTGACTTATAACAATTTAACTTATTGAATAAGGGGCATTAATAATTACAACCTCGAGGTGCCATGGTTTCAATCAGTGAATTCCATCTCTCATTTGGGATGTGCCGACAAAAGAGACGAAGGCAGATCGACAAATAGAGTGAGCTAGAGAGGTAAAGACAGACGCCGACTGATGGGAGGGCAAGATAGACGAAAATAGAAACATAGAGAGGGCAAGAAAGTCAAAGAGCAAAATGGAGAGGGATAGAAAGACGCAGACAGATGTCAAGAGGACAAGAGATCGCGACAGGTATATACGAAGGCGATATGCATAGGCGACAAAGTGTAGAGAGCGAGATAGATCTAGGCCACCATATATAGTGCGGGAAAAATAAACAAAAGGAGGCCGGATATAGAGCGAGACAAATAGAGACAGGTAGAGGGCAGCCTTAGAGCGAGAGAAATAGATAGAGGACCGATAAAGAAGAAAATTAGACAGGTATAGAGCGTTAGGCAAGTACACAGATAGAGACAAGCTATAGAGAGGGAAAAAGAGACAGCTAGAGGACATATAGGGAGCGAGAAGAGAAGAGCCACAGGGCAGATAGACCGTGAGAAAAATAGACATATAGATGATAGATTTAGAGTGAGAGAATTAGAGACAGACACAGAGATATAGAGGCCAGACATAGAGAGCGGGACAGATGGAAGCCAGACACAGAGCGAAAGAAATATAGAGATAAAGAACGGATAGGGAGAGCGAGAGAAATGGAGACAGATAGAGACTAGATATGGAGATAGATAGTCAGATATAAAGGACAGATAGGCCAGATATCAAGAAAGCTAGAAGCCAAATATAGAGACAGATAGAAGACAGATATAGTGACAGATAGAGGCCAGGTGTAGAGACAGATATAGGACATATATAGACAGATAGATGCCAGATATAGACAGATAGAAGCCGGATATAGATATAGATAGAGGTCCGAGATCAAGAAAGATAGAGGCCAGATATAGAGACGGGTAGAGGACATATATAGTGACAGATAGAGGCTAGATATAGAGAGAGATAGAGGCCAGATATAGACAGAGGCCAGATATAGAGAGAGATATAGGCCAGATATAGAGACAGATAGAGGCCAGATATAGAGACAGATAGAGGACAGATATAGATACAGAGAAAGGACCGATATAGGGACAGGTAGAGGACAGATATAGAGACAGAGAGAAGCCAGATATAGCGCCAGATAGCGACCAGATATAGAGACAGATAGAGGCCAGATATGGAGACAGATGGAAGCCAGATATAGAGACAGATAGAGGACAGATATAGCATGATATAGACAGAAAGAGGACAGATCTAGAGACAGATAGGGGTCAGAAATAGAGATAGATGGAAGCCAGATATAGACGGACAGAGGCTAGATGTAGAGACCGATAGAGGACAGATATAGACAGATAGAAGACAGGTAGAGGACATATCTGAAGACAGATATAGGCCAGATATAGACAGATAGAGGCTAAATGTAGAGAGAGAACGAGGCCAAATATAGGGACAGATAAGGGTCAGATGTCGAACGTTAGGTGTAGAGAGAGTTAGAGGCCAGATATAGAGACAGATAAAGGCCAGACATAGAGACAGATAGAGGACAGATATAGAGACAGATAGGGGACAGATATAGACAGATAGAGGACAGGTATAGAGACAGATAGAGGACAGATATAGAGCCATGTTACAATAAATTATTCCTACCCATGGCAGCGTCTGTAACGCCAGAGCAGTGCTCCTAGTATGGCTGTTACAATGAGCACCGACACCCCCACCGCCACCCCAATGACATAGATGGGAACTGGGGTCTCCAGGGCGCCCTTTGCTGTGGTGATTTCAGTTACTTGGGTCCCGGTGGTTGTCCCTGCGACATCTTTGTTCCCTTCTGAGGTCGTAATTATCGTTTGGTAGGACGTTGTGCTCGCCTTAGTCGACATAGGAACACCTGGAATATATTTAAAACACACCATGCAGTTATATATGGTCTAAACAGCTAACAATGTAAATGAAAAGGTCAAAATGTAAAATTTCAAAAGTAAAATGATTATTTTTGTCAGAAATATTATTGCCATTTATTGAATAAAATAAGTATGCACATTTCGATCATATTACTCTTGCTCCAAGCTGGACCGAATACTAAGGAGAATGTCCCTTGCCGAGCTTTTAGTTTCGCACGCGTTGACATTATTTGCCCATTGTAACACCCCTCTAAATCTTAGAGTGAAACGCTTGTGTCACAAGTGTAATCATTTAAGATTTCCATATTTGTCCATAAGTTGCTGGCGTAGCTGTAGCTACCGGCGATGTTGCTAGTGTACCTGGTGTTACTCTCGATGTTGCTGGTGTATATGTTGTTAATGGCGGGGTTGCTTGAGTCAATCCCGCCGTCGTAGATATCGAAGGTCCAGGCGTCGGTAGAAACTCCTGCACAGAGAATACCCCTTTGTGATCAGAATGTCGATCATAAATGCTGCTCATCCAACACATTTTTTTCATTAAACAGTTACATCAAAACCGGTCGTAGCAGGGTTATGTATACTTTGTTTTATTGTGTTACATCATATAATAGACCGATCCAGGCTGTCAATCATTCACTGACGCCACTGATGCTTTTATCCAATCATGTGGTGAACAAAGGTCTTCCGCGTGCGTTATGTCGGACAAACAAGTCGCACAAACAAAGCAGCATGTCACTTTCTTGCCAATTTCAGAGATGAGTACTGTTCACTTGTACCTACCACCAGCTATGGCTGTCAATCACATACTCACGCTTAAGCAAACAGGACTCAAGTGTGGCCGGGGCCTAGCGTGGGAATGTGGATCGGTCTATTGACCTGGAACACGCCGACCGTTCTAATATACTGATCCATACCCCGACACTAAGCCCCGCCCACGCTTGAGTTCTTTTCGTAATGGTGAGCATGGAATTGACAATCATAGCTGATGGCAGGTACAAGTGAGAAGTGCTCATCTCTGAAACTGACAAAAAAAGTGACATGCTGCTTTGTTTGTTCGACTTGTTGTCAGACATAACGCACGTGGAAAATCTTCTTTTACCACATGATTGGATAAAATGAACATTGACGTCAGTGAATGGTACTCGAAGACCTAAGCTATACCACACACCTAAGGCCAGAACAAATTATCTACGGAAGACGTAAAGTATAGACATAGTATAGCGTACAACAAATGATGCAATAGAATAAATTTCAATCACCAAACGCCATGAAATGCAACTGACTTACCATGCAATAAGCCTTTTTTGTTCTATTCGGGTTTTTTTGCCATGATTTGTATCTAGTCTGGCTGATATGTGAAAGATATGTAACATTATGTATGAGCTCCGCAGCAAATAAGCCATGCTTCTGCTGCTGTTAATTTGTTTAATATTATTCCCTTTTGATGTTGTATAAGCTTGTCGAACAATTGTAACTGATTTTAGAGAACAATAAACCAATTCAATTCTATTCAATTCAATTATTGACAGCCTGGATCGGTCTATTGCAGCCTAGTCTGTGCAGTGCTGGATGTGGCCGTCACTTTTGATATATATATAACGTCTGATTTGAGAGGTGCAATGTGAGTTCATCTGATTAATGATCATCATTTTCCGGGTATCGTTGATCCATGGCAGAATATCTCGCAGCCCGGTGGTATCCTTACCTCGTCTGAAGATATCAACGCGTAGACAACATTATTACATATCTGTCAATTAAAGCCAATAGTATACTACGCGGTACGTCTTTCACTCATACAGTACCGTAACGATGTGGCCCTGAGATATATACATTTGATCAAATTGTCTTTACCGGTCTTACAAAAACACGCGAGCTATTAAAAATTAGTTAATATTTGGCTAAGAGTAACATGATGAAATAACATTAGGTTACTTACATAAACAATAAGCTGTAATGTGTATAATGTCTCATCGCACAGTGAAGCATGCCATCAGTGATGATACTCTCAGCTAACATTATGGGCATCCCTTCCACTGTGCATGGTAACCAGCCACATATTTTCCATACCATTGTATGATAATCGGGTTAGAAGTTATTGGTATTTACCATGCAGCACACGGTAGACTAGTGAAAATTCGATGGGGTACCCAATGTAGCCGAACCCCATCACAGTTCCCACTGTCAGATTGGTAGTGGCCGGCAACCAGCCTGATCCCCAAACACTTAAATCAGTAGTATTCCTGAAGGAGATTGAAAACTCCCCGAGGTTGCTGGAGTGATATACTCCAAGTCTGTCTCCAGGGAGGACGGTCAGACAGCCTTCTTCCGTCCCATTCAGTAGAACCTGTAAACATTTTAAAGAAGCAAAATTTGAACATTATAAACATCGTTGCCGATGCTTGCATATTTCCAGTACACTCTTCATACGATCAAGTTCAAAAACACAATTTATTTCCCACACATTTTCGATGTTTTAATTGTATATATCGTCCCCTGATATAAATATCACAAAAATGCGGATTCATTTACATCACACGTTCCATTGACTAGACATACATGTTTAATTCCCGCTGATTAATCTACGTTTAATTCATTATTTGAGAGGTCGGCTAGTGGCCTATGGCATGTTCGGCTGTGGTCGAGTGGGCTCTACTGAGCCAGTTCAAGTGGCTGGTGTGTGGTTCGAATACCATCTGTGTACATACATGTATCTGTATCTGAGCAGGGTAAAGATCCCATGTGTTTCTTCGCAACGAGCAGGGTTTACTCATGGAGACACGGCTTCTCCATACAGTTCGCAAAGAGTATGGCTTCACCAGGGACATGGCCCCACTCTCCCTTCCTTCTCCCATTGGCGCGATATGATCAAAAGGTCATGGGACATTGTTTGTGGTGACACCCGACCCGTGTTATATAGAGATAGATGTACATTTCAGGCCTCGTTGTCCCGTATGGGATCCGTAAAGATCCTATCTCCTTCTTCGCAAAGAGTAGGGGGTTACCCGCGGGGACATGGCACCACTCTCCCTTCCTTCTCCCATAGACGTGATATGACCAAAAGTGATTAAAGCGTCCCAAATATACAACCAACCTCCAAACGGTGATTGACATTTTCCATGATTATCATGATATGGTTTTCACGGTTGACAAACATAGTTTCTAACTTAAACCCACTAACATGTTATTTGATTGATTACCACAAGCCTGGTTCCTGCTCCAGTGGAGACGACTGGCCATTGCTGTCGCAGGCTGAAGTCCCAGTTGTCAAGGTTATCACCGTCTCCTTGTCGCCAAACCTACAGTCCGTACACAACTTTATCAATGACTTCATTGAATGAAAGATATGCGAGATGAGATTCGTAGGCTTAGGTGATTCTCGGTGGCCTGATGACCATACTGGTTTTGAGAATTCAATGTTAGCTTGAAAAGTATCTCGAAACGTAATATTTCAAGTGCATACATTGTGAAAATGAGAGATATTTGTCCATTTCACTCATTCATATTTCTGGTAGGATAACAGAATATGCGGAACGGATATTAGTCAAGTTTACAGCCACACGTTCTTCTTCATGAAAGTGTGATACATGTTCAAAACGTCATAACATTGGCTATGATGACAGTAACTGAAACACGCGGATGACAGTGAGCTGTTTTGAGCATCGAAAAAAATTTAATTCCCGCCGTCATCTTGGAATGACCGCGTAACTACATTAAAGATTACGGGCAGTAAACGCCATCTTGAATTATTAGTTATTTCAGACGGTACTCTACTATATAGCTGTTCATTAAATTTTCGTCGCAGGCCTAAACCAATATAATAATCATTAGATTAGATTAGATAAGATATTCTTTTTTTAGAATCACTTGCGACACATACAGAGACATACAAACATATCTATCCATAAGTGGATCCAGAAATTTGAAGAGGGGCGGGGGGGTCCAAACTTGCTACTTGGGAGGCTGGGCTCTGAACAAAATTGCGATAGGGGGATCCACCATTTCTCTGACGACCGGGTGTGGAGTCCACTAAAAACTTACGACCAGCGGGGAGTGAGAGTCCGCCTCAAATAGCGTTCTTTCTCACACGTCCACGCCTTAGATGGCCTAAATTTGGCATTGACAAACGGCCTTCTTCCTTAAAAAGAGGGGGGCGGACCCCTTGACCCCCCCCCCCCTTGAATCCGCCCTTGCTATTGTTTCACCCGGAGCCTCACCTGTATATCAGCTCGTCCGGAATGTCGGAAGTCCATCTCCAGTTCATACAGGACGCCGCCCCGGGTGACGTCATGGTACAGGATGACAACGCCCGTCTGGCGCAACCACGACTCGGGAGTCACCCCAAACAATGTCCCATAGTGGTCAACCAGGCCTGGAATGTGCATCTATCTCTATATACCACGAGTCGGCTGTCACCCCAAACAATGTCCCATACTGGTCAACCAGGCCTGAAATGTACATCTATCTCTATATACCATGACTCGGGTGTCACCCCAAACAATGTCCCATAGCAGTCAACCAGGCCTGAAATGTGCATCTATCTCTATATACCACGAGTCGGCTGTCACCCCAAACAATGTCCCATACTGGTCAACCAGGGCTGAAATGTACATCTATCTCTATATACCATGACTCGGGTGTCACCCCAAACAATGTCCCATAGCAGTCAACCAGGCCTGAAATGTACATCTATCTCTATGTACCACTACTCGGGTGTCACCCCAAACAACATCCCATAGCGGTACACTAGGCCTGCAACGTACACCTATGCCTATAGAACTCGACTGCGGTAACCCGAAAACGCACATTACGCTTCGGTATACCCCCGACGCTTCTTCCCAACAAACACGACGGTAACGGGCCAGTACTGGCAGCGTTCCGGCTAATTACGGCCATGCCGGTATGATGGCCGGCCAGGAACGGCCCGTTGCTGGGCCAGTAAAGATTAATATATACCGTTTGCCGCTACACCACCGGTTATACGCCGGTATCGGCAAGCCTATATTGGCCCGATTGGCAATTTCTGGTGCTGGCCCGATATCGGGGGAGTAGCGGCAGAAAAGACACGGCAGAGGGCAGCACTTTTCGCAATTGTTTTTGAGCGCCACCTAGCACTAGCGCCATAGCACTTGCATATGATGAGAAGCGCGACTTTTTGGGCGGTTGGGTTTTTCTTTGATTTCAGTTGAACTGCTTGATGCTAATTAATTAGAGATATAGTTGGAAAGTAAACTAAAGAATTGCGGTGATCCTGCAGTGTCTGACCTTATAACTATTAGATCTATCGTTCAAGCTTTCATGATATGATATAATGTTGTGCAAAGTCTTTTTTTATGCGATAATAGGGATGAGGTCAGAACTGCAGGATCGTTCTTTATTTTGGCATGAGCAATTGTTGTATTCATTCTAAGATACACATTTCGGTAAAGGCTGTGACAACAATATAGTATATAGCCTGAAGTTGCTCACATTACCGTTACAACATAGGCTAGTCTGATACACAGACACAGTAAATAGAGATCCCCCACCCCCTAGCACTCTCTATCCACTGATTTACTGTACCGGTGTCTGTGTTTTGATATAGGAAGGATTGTTACAATTTACATCTATGATCCAACTATCAAATCTGCAACATCTAGAAATTTATGTGAAAGCTATTATAAAATAACTAATATTAAATACATAATTTACCATGTCTTATTGGACTAAAAGGAGGAAAATCGAGCGAAAGGTTAATCAGTCTGAACAAAATATCGCAGGACTACAAATCTCGAACGAAGTGATGGAGAGTCAGTTATAAACCAGCAATCTGGAAGCAATGCATGATGGTAAACTCAATTTGAATGCAACTGAAAATTGTGATCAAGAATCGGATAATGTTATTGATGCTAATGAAAATCAAAGTGGTGTAGAAACTACTCCGTTATTCTCACCAGAAGATGGTTCATCATATACAGAAGTAAACGAGTTTTCGGATTTAGATCCTGATGTAGCAGAGACGACATTAATTGATATGTTACTTCAATGGGCTACACAATATAGAGTTACACAAACTGCTTTGAAAGCTTTATTAGATCTCTTAAGGGTATACCATCCTTACCTTCCTAAAGATCCAAGAACAATTCTTCGTATTAAAGAGATTGATGGCATAAGGAATGTAGCTGTTGGTGAATACTATCACTTTGGAGTGGCCAAAAGCATTATATCTCATTTGGCTAAACATCATACTTTTAAAAATAGTGATTCCATTCGACTTCAAATCAGTACTGATGGTCTGCCACTGTTTAAGAGTTCAAGTATTCAATTTTGGTCAATACTAGGTATGCTAGAAGAAGCAACTGTAAGACAACCATTGATAATTGGATTATTTTCTGGGAAAGACAAATCAAAAGATTGTGGAGAATTTCTCCTTGACTTCGTTAGTGAAATGGAAGAGTTACAAAGGAATGGACTTCTCCATGATGAAAAGGTATATGTTACCTCCATCACTACATTTGTTTGTGATGCTGTTACTCGTGCCTTTGTAAAAGGAATAAAAACACACAATGCATACTCTGGTTGTGAAAAATGTACTCAGCATGGAGTCTTTGAAAAGAAAATGACATCTCCGGAAACGGATGCTCCCCTTCGTGCGGATGTATCGTTTGACGAGATGAATGATAAAGACCACCACAAAATTCATAATTCATTAAGAACTCTGTGGGAATTTAATATATGCACCTTGTCTGCCTAGGTGTAATGAAACGCCTGCTGTTGTGGTTAAAATGCCCTTTGCGTTGTCGTATTGGAAGCCAGGTGAAAACACTCATCTCTGGAGCTGTCTTAGCATTGTGTAATCACATACCAAACGAATTTGCCAGAAAACCTCGTTCACTAGATTACTTAGAAGATTACTTAGAACGCTGGAAGGTAACTGAACTGAGGTTGTTTCTTTTGTACACTGGTCCTGTTGTCTTGGTTGGCAAAGTGAAAGATGAGCTATACAAGAACTTTATGTTGTTCTCAGTTGCTACGCATTTATTGATCAACCCAGCCTTATGTGAACAATGTTGTGGTTATGCTCATGAGCTATTAGTTACGTTTGTTAAGCATTTCTCAGGTATCTTTGGAACTGACAATGTTGTTTATAATGTACACAACTTGATTCATTTACCAGATTGTGCGAAAATGCATGGCCCTGTAGACCGATACTCAGCTTTTCCATACGAAAAATTTCTTAGAAAGTTAAAAAGAATGGTAAGGAAACCCAATTTTGTGCTTGTACAAGTGATCCACAGATTGCATGAAATGACATACTTTCAAACAAAAGTTAGAAATGTTCCAGTCAACGGTTTTCCTTACTTGAAGGAGGAACATTTCAATGGGCCAATGTGTGAGGATTTGTAGCATGCACCATGTTCTCAGTTAAAACAGCTGTATATAAGGATTTCACTGTTGGGACCATAAAAGGAAATAACTGTGTCCAAGTTTATTCTAAAATTGCTATTGTTATGAATATTGTTCTTCAAGCATCTAGCCAATACATTATATATAAAACATTCTCAGTGGATGAGTGTTGGTTCACCTATCCTTGGGACTCGAAGCATTTAGATATTCACCAAGTTTCTCAGCTAAGTGAATGTAGCATGTTACAATATATTCAAGGCCAATATGCCCTTCTGCCTCATGAAGACAAATTTGTGGCAATGCCTGTGATGCATACATGTTGTGACTCAGTGCTATTACAATGGTTTTAAAAATATATATATATATATATGAAAGCGATCCTGAAGTAGTTTCAGTAGTTTGAATTATTTCACTCAAAATGACTTTGAAGATTATGTGTCATATTTTGTCACTGGATTACAATTGCTTATGGTAGGAATTGTTGCAGAATGTACGTTGTTGTGGTGTTCGGTGACAGCGAGACAGTCGAGTTACTCCCAGATAGCTGGCTGCTATCACCAACGGAAACCCTCTGGCCAACATTCCGCTCACCATCTGCTATATCAAAGGCAGGGAGGACCGTCTTCGTCCTGATGTTGAGTTTTGGTCCAAACATTCCATACGGACCTTGTGTGTTTGCAATGAGAATAGATATATCTAACTGTTTTTTTGTCATACATATGAGGTTTTCACTTTTTCACTTAGATTGGGGTTGTATCTTGAATGGCATATAATGGTACTTGACATAATGATGTCAGGGTGGATGCAGGAATTTGTAAAAAGGGTTCTAAAGTTGCGACGGGCAAGCGGGTCTCTGAAGAAAATTGCGACCGGGGGATCCACCAATTTTTTTGACGACCTCCCGTGAGGGGGGGGGGGGGGTCCGGGTGCTTTTTCCTGATTATTTACATGGGAACGCGCTTTTATTGCTTATGAAGTGTATTTCATTATTATCAGGCACATACTCAGATGTGGGAGATGCTAAGGAAATGTAAGACCTCACCATACACTTGCCAAGTACATATACGTGCTTGAATAAATTCAAAAAGCTCAGAATGTTTTGTAGCGCTGAATATACTGTCTGTTTGTTTGGGCAAGTATATGATGAGGTCTTACGTTTCCTTAGCATCTCCCATCTCATATTTCCCTAAGATATTATCTCTATGTTTGCAATAATGCATTTTCCGTTCCTTATGGTGTTGCTTTACCACAATAAAACGATTTAGAATTGCCCTACATTGCTGCCAGCATCGGGCCTGCGCCAACAGTATCAGACAGCCTGCATCGGGCCAGTACTGGTCCGATTCAGTCGTGTTTGTTGGGTTTTGTCCGGGTCACGAGCGAGCGCATTTAAAAGGCATGCCTATTGTATCCCGCGCAAAACTGACGAGACAGAAAGGTGATATATTAGGTTTGTTCCAGTGCAAACTTGTGTATACTCAAGCACGCTTCATTACAGAAAAATTATGTCGCCAGAGGACGTCACCAGTGAATTTTACCAGCTTGTCAGTCAAGTGACAGTGACAGTTCATTGACATTCTTTGAGTTTCACTCAGTGACTCAGAAATGATACTAAGAGGCCTTTCAAGCTGCAAAACTTAAGGCTAAGAGGTAACATCAGTCATTGCGCACCCCCCCCCCCCCCACACACACACACACACCTCATTTGAACCCCCCTGTAATATTGTCAAGTGGATTCGCCGGCCACCTGGTTGAAGCTATGACATATTACTGCGAGAGTGGCAAATCGTTAAGTGCTTAAAATTGGGCGAGCTTAGGAATAATAACTTGTACGTTATATCTAGAGAGTTCATGCTATCACACGGTCGCTTGTATAAAATAGAGACGCTCCCCCTGGCGAATAGGAAACAACACTTAATCTTGAGTGGTATTTTCCGGTTTTCTGTTTTGGCCAGTTGTCAGATACATAACGTGCCCGAGTGGCATATCTACCATTAATGCACATTACGCCCTGCGTCCACGTGGGAAATGCCAGAAGATTTATTTTAGTATGCATTACGGTAACCATGGGTGCCCTCCTCTAGCCGAGCCTATTCACCGGCCTAAACTAAGGAAATGAAAACGATTGGACGATGAACGAATGAAAAGGACGGTGACTCATTCGCACGACTACCTGGCTTTGTCACACGGAGAGTCATAAAGAGTCTGCGCTCTTGATTTTTGTTCTGAGGTAAACACTGATGTATAATGCCCACTGTCGAGGCGCAATATATGGTTGGTCGGCCCATCAGTTAAGAAAACACTATACTAAAGACATCCTAGGCCATAGCACCTGAGTAGACGTTTGGCATTGAGATGTGTGAAGTCCTATGTCACAATTTCACGAATATAAGAAAGCATTCATTGACGTGGTGAAGTTAGTGCTATCGTCATGTGAATATCATGGACGTATTCCCCCCAACGTTTATCCCACCTCAAAAAATAATTATGAATGATGACCGATCTCTTTGAGCATGGAAGCCGCGATTTAAGCCTTGCAGTCAAATTCTTTGATAAGGTTCATTTTTACATCATCGAGAGCAAACGGTTTGACTTCAGTAGAAACAAATTATCATATTGTGTCGGAATCCACATCTGTACAGATTACCCAAATAATACTGCCATATGTATCATAGACAGACCTTCAGATACTCTCCTGTTTGAGAGTAAACATTTATATGTTATCATACAAATTGAAAATTTCCTTAAAGAAATAATTCTTACAAAAAAGAACAAAAAAACAGACGCATAATTATTTACATGGAAATGAGGCCCCCCCCCCCCCCTCGCCCATGCGGGAGTGGGGGAACATAGCTTATACGGTGTTACACATGGCATGTGTTACTGCCGAGAAAGTGAAGAAAATTCGTTTGGCTTGTTATAAATTTAATTACATGTTAAATTTAGATTTAAGTTCACTTTCACTCAACAATTTGTCGATGTATCTCCACTTCAAAAATCTTATTTTAAATCAATTTCTGTATTAAGACTATCTAATCTATCAAAACAAAGATCTAAGACTATCTAATCTATCTATGCAAAGATCTATCTAATGACCTCAGGCTCATTGAATTGACCTTAGCGACAGGCACTACACCGTGCGCACAGTACGCACACACTACTAAAGGGGTGCATTCGATTCGCTGCTTGCGGAGACCACCGGTCTCTCTATTTGTATTGCTGAGTTTGGGGGGGGGGTCCGCGGTAAAGCCCCCCCCCCTCTCCTTGTCGCCTCTAAAATTTACTTCCAGAATCCGCTCTGGTTTTCTTTGACCCGTTCTATGTCGCACAGTTTCAGAGCCCCCGCCACCTTTCTCACGGTCGCAATTTTGAAAATATCCGCTCCGTAGAGGTATCTCTTTCATTACAAATGTCCGCTCCCTCAAGCATCAAGGGGCACCCACGGGACCCACCCACCCCCACCAGATTCGCATAACAACCCCCCCCCCCCCCCAGCCGAGATGAATATCGAACAACTCACTTAACAAGACATATAGGGCAACCGTCATATTACTTAACTCCACTTACGTTTGATTTGGGAGACTTCGATCTGCATCGCCTCTACACTCCTCTCATGTGGCCAAAACCATGGAGACTAGCGACTTGAATACAACTAGATGGAGAGCATCATAGTTTACTCGTCGAACTTGTGACTTTACTGTGATATATCTTTACACATAAGGCTTTTTAAATCCTCATTACACCTTTCAAAATAATTGACATAGAAACTTGTTCTTGTTCCAGCTTGATTTTGTGTATATTCATCGGTTATATATTTGAATGTGAAAAAAATATGTACTAACAGGCCTAATGGGTACAAAGAACCACATTCACGGGGATTACCAACCTGCATCTGTCATGACAGATATCACAAGCGGCAGAATTCCACATAGGAATATTAGCATCGGTGTTAATCCGCCCATTGTAATCCACCCAGTCTAGCTATGTCTATGTGTGGAACAGATCAAGCCAAGCTCCCTGTCGCTAGGTGGTCCTCTGATTATCCTTTCACACCGTTGATGTCGGCCGGGTGTAAATTCCAAGATTCTCACAAAACCCATAAATCAGTCACTATTTCTACCGAAATAAGAATGAAAAACCAAAGCAACGGACCTCACGTACGCCTACGTAAACACTGCTAGTAACTCCAATACGTCAGCCGTCAGCCGTGGCAGGAATGCCAATTAATGTATTAAGGAAGTAGCTTTTTACCTGTGGAATTCAACACGGTAGGCGTGCCGCGTGTGCGGTTAGCGTGTTCATCAGAGCATAACGCACAACTCAATGTTTAAACATTTGTGTTGTTCATTCCTGCATAGATCATGGATCATGCTACATCAAGACACTGCACGTAACATCATGTCACTGTTACTGATACTGTCACGTAACATCATGCACCAGTCACTGTTACTGATACTGTCACGTAACATCATGCACCAGTCACTGTTACTGATACTGTCACGTAACATCATGCACCAGTCACTGTTACTGATACTGTCACGTAACATCATGCACCAGTCACTGTTACTGATACTGTCACATAACATCATGCACCAGTCACTGTTACTGATACTGTCACGTAACATCATGCACCAGTCACTGTTACTGATACTGTCACGTAACATCATGCACCAGTCACTGTTACTGATACTGTCACGTAACACCATGCACCAGTCACTGTTACTGATACTGTCACGTAACATCATGCACCAGTCACTGTTACTGATACTGTCACGTAACATCATGCACCAGTCACTGTTACTGATACTGTCACGTAACATCATGCACCAGTCACTGTTACTGATACTGTCACGTAACATCATGCACCAGTCACTGTTACTGATACTTTGACGTAACATCATGCACCAGTCACGGTTACTGATACTTGAACGTAACATCATGCACCAGTCACTGTTACTGATACTGTCACGTGACATCATGCACCAGTCACTGTTACTAATACTTTCACGTAACGTCATGCACCAGTCACTGTTACTGATACTTGAACGTAACATCATGCACCAGTCACTGTTACTGATACTTTGACGTAACATCATGCACCAGTCACGGTTACTGATACTTGAACGTAACATCATGCCCCAGTCACTGTTACTGATACTTTCACATAACACCATGCACCAGTCACTGTTACTAATACTTTCACGTAACACCATGCACCAGTCACTGTTGCTAATACTTTCACGTAACATCATGTACCAGTCATTATTCAGAGCGTTCTGGAAGTGGGGCTCAATTGACCAGTGTCGATTTGTCAATATTCTCCGTGTCGCATGTCAATTTTTTAAGATGTTCTATGTCCCTTTTTGACTAATTTCAGTACCGTCAAAATGTGTGTCCATGTCACTTGTTCAGATCAACTGTATCGAAATTTGGGAGTCATTGTCGAATGTCAATTTTTCAAATATGCCTGTGTCGCGTGTCGCCATTTACCCCTTCCAGACCGCTGTTAAGGCCTAGGGTGGGGCGTGGTTGTGGTGGGAACGGGGGCATTAAAGTAATATATTCTGTAATTTTTTGTACTGCTAACCTCTTCTCCATGTCAAATAAGTATCTTCTGTCCTGAATTTCAATCCTAAAAGCCTGTGGGCTATCCGGAGAGAAGCAAATTTGTTCACTGGAGCAGAAGTTGGTGGCCGGCGCTGCGCGCCTGTTCGCTCTTCTGGAATTCTGTGTCATGTTGACCGCGGGTCCCCAGGACGTCCGCGCGATGTAAATAAACCGAGCAGTTTTATGTTGAAGTTGTTGTTTTACAGACTCAAAGAGATATGAAACATATGCATCATAATTTTGAGATACTATTAGTCTTAGTCTTGGTGATTCCTGCATGCAGAGTGGACGCGGAAGGGGCGGTTGAGTTTACGTATGCATATCTTGCGGTTTTCTTAGTTGGCGTGTTATGTGCAGTGATTAAAAACACTTCGTTATGACCGAACTACAAGTAAGCGAGATAGTCAAGTCGTGGGGACTAGTTTTCCACTGTTTTAGTGTAGGCACACATCGTGGCAGCTGTCGTTACAAAAGGCAAGCGCCCTGTCTGACCCGATAAAAATTAATAGTCTCGAGAGTGTGAGCATGGTAACCTTACTTCCTCTATGGCTGTAGGACGGACCATTAACAATGGGACAAAGGCGTTACTGGGAAAAAGCGAAATACATAGATTTTCTGACGGCCGCTGTAATGACCAAATATGGTCAAAGTTCTTTGGCAAACCCCATATTACGCATTATTGTTATTTGGGCTCCAGAATAGTTAACGCTAGCATAAACGCGGGTGGAGTTTTGTAATTTAAATAAGTACCTGTACGATAAATCTTGCAGTGAATGTCAAAACTGCACATGCGGAAACGTTGCAGAGACCATTGTACATTTGTTCATAGATTGCCCAAGATATAAACATTTGAGGGAGAAGGCAAATGTAACCTATTAGGTAGGATGATGTTGTTCATAAAAAACAGTTTGCCCAATTATTGTTACATGGGAATACAATTCTCGATAACAGACGGCTTAGTGAAAACATTTATGTTATCTTCCAATAGTTTTCGACATAATTGATTGTTTTAAGGGTGAACTTTTATGTAATGATCCTTGCGACTATTTAGCTCTTCATACCTTTGCACTTGCATTTCTCCATCCCAGCCCGATTTATTTTAAAATAAAACATAATTTGCCAAGCTGTATATGTAGATGGAGGAGGCCCCATGTTATAGGCAATGCAACTTGGGGTATCCTCCATAACTAAATACATTTATACCAAAGATAGGACAATTGTGTCCTGTCCTATGCCTGTCCTGGCGGCTCTAAAGCCGGACCACTAGGGCCTGGGGGGGGGGGCACTGTTATGCGAATCTGGGGGGGGCGGGGTTTCGCTGGTGCTCTTTGATGCCTGAGAGAGTGGACATTCGTGATGAAAAAGATACCCATATAGAGCGGATATTTTAAGACTTACGAGTGGGAGGGGGGGGGGGCGGCGATGTCTCTGAAATGGGTCGCATAGAGCGGGTCAAAAGCCAAAAAGCCTTCCGAGCGGAATTTGGCGGTAAAGCGCCCCAACTGAGCGGATTTTGAGGGAGAGAAACTGCGGCGTACCGTGGAAACCCCCAAACCCATTAATGTATTAATACACCCAGCTGGGACTAAGGCCATGGGAATGGTTAGTTGTCGTAATCAGTGTTTCGCGTTCCAAAACACACATTATCACCTTGCTTTGGTCTACAACTCCTGCTGATTGTTACACCATGTGAGCCGGGTATTTTCTTATAGGCGGCAGATGCCAATTTATGAACTTCTAGTTGTGAATTGTTGTCAGCGGTTATGGAAGTGGTCATAAGGCCAGCCGCTGTTTAATTGCCAGCGCCTGGGTCTAATGGGGCTTTAACCCTAATATCTATCGGGGAAATGATATTAATCGTACGATATAATTCACCCGTGAATTGAAATGTAATGTGCTAACCCATTACATCAAAGGAACCTTGGAAGACCTTTAAAGCAGGTCCAATCAAATGTACATTGTAAAATGATGCGTCTACAGTTTCATCCAGATGGCTGATGTAATACTCCATGTCGAATTCAACCGTTAAGTCTCCGCCACTAGTGGCGAGGCGTCTTGAGACTCTGGTGCGAGTTGGTTCTGTATGAGTAGGCGTTTCTCTTCTGCGCATGCGCAGTTCGGCCACGATGGCCGCTGCCGTGGCGCCGGTTCCACATGCCAGAGTCTCATCCTCGACTCCCCTCTCATAGGTCCTTATAACCAACGCCCCATCCTCTTTACATTGGTTCCACCTATACCTGCGTATCTCTCGCTCCGTCGGATGACCTTGCCCAAGGTCGGCACATCCACCGCGGAAATATTGGTGTCGTCTGCCGTAAAGATCACGTGATGGGGTGAACCCGTGTCGATGAAGAACGTATCCGCATCATACACGGTGACGTCATCAAAACTTCTGTCTGCCATCTGAACCCAAAATTGCCCCGGATGTGACGTCACACTTTCCCCTCGATGACCTCCATCCGAAGCCCAGAACGTCGTCTCCGAGGTCCATAATCCCAGCGACTCGGCGAAAGCGAGGCAACAACGAGCGTCATTTCCGCAAAGCGACCCCACATTTCCATCCGCATTATAGTAAAGCATGCGAAATGAACAGCCTTGACCTTCATCACAGCGTTCCACGGCGATGACGCCATCCGCCCCGATGCCTGTCCGGCGCCGGCACATGGCTCGCACGACAGTAGTACACGGCTTGGTAAGGAAAGGGGTCAATGCACCGGACAGATTATCCAACATGATGAACTCATTACCGGCTCATTGCCACTTGGCGAACGAAATGCGTCGAGCTTCAGTTGTCATAATACGTGTCGATACAGGGTCCCTCGAAATGCGTCGATGAAGCCAGTGAAACCTGAAGACCCCTGACATGTAAACAGGATTTGCTCCCTCACTTGTAGATATCTCGCTGACCGCGGGGCTTATAGAATGGGCAGCTATGCTGTGTAGTCATATCGGACACGGTAGAGACACCAAGACAGGCAGATTGTGGGTCTGTGGTCAAGGTTGAAGTGACGTGGCGAGCTATGGAAAGCCAAAGTGGAATTTAATAGAGTATTCGCATATATGTTGAAATATTTGCAAATATTTTCAAATATTTGCACATATGTGCAAATTATTTGCACATATGTGCATGGACTCGCTTCTCTTCAAAAACAAAACGAAGAACAGGTCATGCTATTTTTAGACGTATCTAAAGCATTTGATCAATTTACCATTATGAGCTTTTGCTTAAACTACATGTAGTTTTGGCAAAACGATGGATTTTCTACACTGGCTCAAGAGCTATCTAAATAATCGTCGGCAAAAGGTAGTTTTGGATGGGTTATTACCTCTGATAATAGATATATTAACGCCCCTGTGTTTCTCAGGGTTCCGTATTTGGACCCTTGTCTTATAGTGATATAGCGAAAGCCTCGAATGTGAGTTTTTTTTGTGCACAGACGACACATCTTTTATGTATTCGTTGAAGTGTTGAAGCGCTGAAGCCTATCCCAAAACAAGTTATACAAAAGTTATGCGTTTATAAAGCGCATCTTAGGCCACACATACACTACACATGTTTTTCATTGCAGACTCAAAAAGTGTAGACCGATAAATTGCAAAGCGAGCAGCGTAAGACTGAGCTGTCGGCGACCCTAAGCTTGTCTTCGAATTGTTAGCTACCGTACTTTTCTTTGTCAAAGTCTGCTCCACAGGACAATTAAGTCTCTCACTGCATTACTTCCCGTCTCTTGTTCCGCCCCAGAACTCAGGAATGTTTCATTATGTGCTACGCGAAAGTGTCGATTTCATGCTGTTTTTTATGGAGCAGCGGCCGCGTCGACAGTGAATTACAGCGTTCGCCTTGAGCAGTCTGGCCACCTGAGAGCCTAAAGGCACGGGGATCGGTTGTGGAGCCCGCTGTGGCCATGTCTGTGTGGTCGCACGATAAAGATCCCATGTCTTTCTTCGCCGCAAGAAGTAGGGGGTTACCTCGGGGACATGGCTCCACTCTCCCTTCCTTCTCCCATTGACGCGATATGACCAAACATGGTTAAAGCCTACTGAATATACAACGGCCCAACCGCGGAAGAGTCGCTTTCTTGCTGTAACATAACTGTTTCTTATGGAGCACAATTAGCACCAGGAATTACTTGCCGCCCATATTCAGGCAGTCGGTGTCCTATAACATATTTTAAGACTTCATACAAGGAACGTTCTTTCAACTCATTCAATGTACTATGGGACCGCGTTTACGCGTTGTGCAGCATCATGGCCTCAGTGAATGGTCTTAACGCTCATTTTGACTAGAGTTTCATCCCCAACTAATGCTGTAAAACCCTAAAGAGACGATCCACTACCTACTAGAATATCCAAATGACAACAAACGTGGTGAAGTACTAAATGATATCTTCCTCGTTGTTGACAATGGATTTATCCTGGATCTTACAGCTACATCAAAGGATCAACACGCCAGTCTCTGGAATCTCCTGTCATCCGGTTCTTCCAACGCCTTAAATAAGATTAAAGTTACTTATCGAGCTCTTTCCCACCAAGACTAAAGAGATCAAAATACAAACAAGAATCAGTCCTTGAATCCTCCAAAATTTCTTTTGCCTATATTCCACGCATGTCCGACTTTTAGCTTTGCCCGTGATATGAATTAACCACAAGTTTTCAACTTAGTGGTAAACGTCATAAGTTTTTGTGCTTCTCGAAGCTTTGTTATAAGTAGCATTCATGTGACAGAGTTCTGTGGTGTCCCGGGATGGACACCTTTGCCATATCACAGCCAAAACGGCGATGTTTATTAGGTTTCTGAATTTATAGAATGAAACAATCGAGTTTTCTGCACAGTGTGATATATAGGTCGCCTGGGCTTAGATTTTGGCGGGAAAAGCTCGACAAACAGCTTTAAAGTATTTAAAGCAGAACACGCTATCATTTCTGGAACTGGCCGGCTTCTCTAAGGCTTGTACAGTCGATTGGTATCCAGAGTTGTTTGTCCTCATATCCTTGTCACTTCAGGAACTGAAAGTGTTCGTGCCACGCCAAAACAACTTCAGCTCATATTAATCTTCTGTGTTTCCACGCTTATATTATCGAGCTGTAACGCCCAAATAGTAGAAGGGCATACTTTTTCCACTTGCTTTCGCGTCTACCAATTTAATTTCTGCGAGCGAGGAAATTGACGTCAAAGAGGAATACAAACGCATGTGCTTTTGTATTGAGACTCAGATTCTCTCTGTTTATGGGTTGGCCTCAACGAAAAGCACTCAACCATGAGAACAATAAACGCCCTCGACCACAGATGTACGCACTGCAGCAAAGCTCACCTGTCAATCTTGTGACATCATTGGGAAATTTTCAAATAACGCTCAGAATAACGCAATGCTCCCAGAAATAAACCCGCCGGATATCACTTATGCTACTTTGACGAACGCGTTTATAATGATATCATGGAATAAAAAAATGTAAACTCCCATTAAAACACATTGTTATTTGTTTATCTTTTCTACACAAGCTAACTCTGAGTAAGACAAAATCGTGGCACGAACACTTAAAACGTTGAACTCTATTGAATGATTTATATTTACCTCAACTTCACCATCACTAGCTTGTTACCTGTTGAGATGGCCCTTGATATGTGTATTCTTGTATTGCGCAAAATCTATTCACCAAAGATTTGTGAAGATAAAACTCGAGAGAATGCCTCAGGGACCACCACTCATTTTAAACCTGGAAGTTTTGCGTCGCCGCTTCAAGCTCCAATGACTCCCCAAGTAGCCTTCAGTGGTGGGTTGTTGCGGTGAGGTATACGCGTCATTTCGCTGAGAGTCCGGCAACACACACGAGCCATGGTTGGATACCGCATCGCTGGCCTCGTTCTCTTGTTGTTCCAAGTGACAGGTAGGTCTATTCGTTCGCTAATTCCATGAGGAGAAAGGTGGATCAACTTACTCAACACACCGTTCCACACTCCGACGCTAAGCCCCGCCCACGCTTGTGTCCTATCGTTAATTCGTGAATCTTGAGTATGAAATGGAAAATCATAGCTTGCTTGATGGGACATAACGCACGCCGATCTCCCGGCAGAGGGCGTTACGCTTACGCCATTGGCCCTCTGCCCCACGTCATATTTAACCATTAGAATTGTTCATGTTACTATCGAACTATATTTTCGAGTTTGAGTGAGGTCAAGGGCGTGAAGAGTTTTGAACTGTGACCCCGTGTTATTTTGAAATATTAATGTTAATGTCAATGTTAATATATGTCGAATTCTGCTTAGAAAAATACAAAATTCGATAAAAACAACCCTCTGAAACCATTTGTGACCCCAGCACCGTTGAGGTCAACCGTGAGGTGGGTGGGGACGTGGGCAGAGGTAACGTGCGTACGTTCTTAAGGCTGGCTAAGCCCATGGGAGGTCAAAACTGCAAAAGTGTATCTACAGACAAGAATTTTCCAAATATACTAGCCTTGATGTACGCGGACGATTTGTCACTGTAGATGTTTTTTTGTAGAAATGGAGGACCGTTAAGGAATGAACGGTGGATGTTTTGTTGAGGGAAGCAAATAGCATAAAGAAGTACCCCTATATGTATCCATCAATGATAGATGTGTAGAGCTGATGTTCACAAACAACGAGCATGTACTGTTTATGTTTGGTTTATGCTTGGCTCTCCAAAGGAAAAATCGGAGAGGCGAGTGACGTTTCGCACATACATCTCGCAGGTATATAGTCATGACCGTGTTTTTTATATGTGGTGCACAAAAGCGGCCTAGCACACCACATTACAGATTTAGCTTACGATTTACATTTTGAGTGTCAGCTAGTTCTTGGGCCTTGGCAAAAATCACCAGACAAAGCGAATTATTGCTCACGAAATTAACTTGTGTCTACAAATATAAGTTTTGCAGTTAGTTTCCTGTCCACAAGCCTATTTCGTTTTGAGAGAAGTCCACGTCGTGGCACAATGTCTACAAAATACACTTTTATAGACAGAATACAATTCCGTTTGGACAGAATGTTTGTAACGACAATAGCTCCTTTCTTCGACAAAATGAAGTTTTAGACAGAATTGTCTAGGCATTCAAGACATAATGACATTTTGTCTGGACATAAATATGTAGGTTGCGTGCTTGAACATGGGATATCCATGGTCCTTCACGTTGACAGCACATACAAAATGGTGCTCCGATATAAAATGCTAATATAAAACAGTGCACTGCCATTAAATACAGAGCGCCTGGAAGTTGCGGTTCGAACCCGACTTTTCCAATTTTTTGGAAATGTTTTCTTGCCTCTAAAGTTTCGGTTACTTTTTGGGACGCCTGAAAGTTGGGGGTTCGAACCCGACTTTTCCAATTTTTGGGAATTTTTTTCGTACCTCTAAAGTTTCGGTTACTTTTTGGGACTTACATGTTACATGGTTGCATGTTTGAATTTGTGTCCGAAACTTGTTTCGGACACAAAGTAACCGAAGTCCCAAAGTAACCGAAACTTAGATGTATCACGACCATTAGATGCATGCAGAATAAGGACCCTGGTGTCTGAGTGTATCGAGATGTGCTATTCGTTTGAGCCGCGAAATTACTACACATGTATATGGTGCATTCTGTTGGCATCCAGGCATTGGACCTAGGGAGCTCACTCTTCGTTATGACCCCTTCTTTGTCAATGTCAGTCAGTGAAATAGGTCACTGCAGCGATACACGTAATAAATAAAGCTTGCGTAACTCGGCGAGCCGACGCCCCCAAGCCCGTCACGGTCTGCCTCCCCCCAAAAAACATTCCTTTTCACCCCTTTATGCTGGGGCCATAAATTATAGGGCGCGGACGGCAAACGTCGGGCGATGGTTTGTGGTGAGGTATGTCAGTCAGTGAAATAGGTGCCTGGAGCGATACACGTAATAAATAAAGCTTTCGTAGCTCGGCGGGCCGACGCCCCCAAGCCGTCACGGTCTCCCTCCACCCAAAAAACTTTCCTCTTCACCCCTTTGTGCTGGGGCCATAAATTATAGGGCGCGGACGGCAAACGGCGGGCGACGGTTTGTGGTGAGGTGGGGGTAAGAGGTACCTTATCGCTAATAATATATGTAGCAACATTTTGACGGTAAAACACCCCTTCCGTGCGGATTTCTGCGGTAAAACGCCTTTTTCGAGCAGATTTTCAGGGTGAAACGCCCCTAAGTGCGGGCGGGTTTCGAAGGTGAAAAAGAGAGGGGCTTTACCGCGCCCCCCCCCCCCCCTCCCCCGCTCTTGGTTTGCGATTATCTAGATAACCGACCGATACCCAGATCAACTGCTATTTGCAGTAAATTTATTCCACTCTCCTCATTTGGGTGATTGGCAGATAAGGACACATTGCGTCGCCTAGAATACACATATTGTAGTATCTCGGCCCAGGCCCGGTGGATAAAACACACCAAGCGCCTCGGGCCAAATGGGAATTTCCCCTTGGCCTAACGTGTAAGGTGTTCGCTCGGGATGCGGAAGGTCGCCGGTTCGAAACTCGCCAGGGGCGGGTAGAACTTTCGGCGTCCTTTCGGGCCTGGGACGAGAAATATCACACATATCACCTTCAGTCTTGCACAAACATTTCGTCTACTATACCAAATCTTGAGATTATTACAAGGCACTATTTTACAAACTGGCGAATCAATTCTGTCGTGTTCAATCACCCACAGGGTGCGTATCTGTGTACCGACAGATTCATTAATTTAAAAGTTTGGGCCCTGTAGTACAAATAAAATACATAGATACATGGCAAGTGTTATCATATTGAAGATATTTCATTACAGTAACATGTGAATATTTACAGGGTGTATAGGCCAACATACAACCTACATACACATATCATGAGCTTTTTTTATCGTCAGGCCGTTTTGCGTCACATCTAATTATCGATCGTTCTCGGTACGCTTCAGTAACAACTGGGAGGGCGGGTTAGGGGCTTTTACCCCCCCCCCTCTCTCTCACACACACTCGTATACGCACACGTCTGTGGCGCCCTTTAAGCGCCGACACTAATGTACATAGGACATACAAACAAACATACTAAAATAGACTATTGTCAGTTGCAACGCTTTAGCATCAATACTGCGCGAGCGGTGGTTCGTCTAACCAAGAAAATGCACGAAGTCGATTTCCCCACTCACTTATGATGGGCAACGGCAACTGAGCTATGAAGGTACCGCTCTCTGTAGTGACCGGGTGCCCACGCCAAGCACACTGTCTGAATTCTGCGCATTGCCAAATAACTTTTTATCCATAATTGATCCCTACTAAGTGCCGCAAAGATCGCAGCTCTAGCTTGCTTATTTTTGACACATTTTCCGATTTGGCCAAGAATCTCTATACTTTAGCAATGGGCTTACATCCGTTACCATGGATACGTCAACGTGACGTCATAAGACGTCGCTGACGCTTACCAAAACGTAGCAAATTGGCTTCTAATTTGCCAGTTTAATTACTTATGAACTGACAGTGATGGAAACTATTACTAACGTAGGTAAACACGAAACGAGTCCACAATGACGTCGGCTCACTTTAACTACGACGTCATTTTTGAGGCACACGTTTAGGGACCGCAAATAAATTTACGACTGGCAGTACTTGTCCCTGGGTATAATGTACAAGATACAAATAAACCGAAGTCACTATGACGTATAGCCGAGCAATGGCCTTTGTAAAACACATCATGATGACGTCATGGCATGACGGCAAAGTCAAAATAATAAGAAGCGAACCCTTTCCCCAGACAACCCCAAAATTTTGACCAGCACGGCGATATGCGCATCAGCCTTTCAGATATGGGTTGACGAAATTACGTTTTCCTTTCCTAGTTATTAGCCGCAAAGATCTCAGGTCTAGCTTGTTTTTTTTTACGATTTTTGACGAGTTTTCTAACTTATCCAGAATCTCTATACTTTATCATTGGGCCTCTGTTTCGTCAGTCCTGTTTGTGTTTGTGTGTGTGTGTGTGTGTCTGTCTGTCTGTATGTCTGTGAGCACGATAACTGTCGAACACTTGCAGCTACCGTTGTCAAACTTCTCTAACAAATCTCAGGTCGAATTCGTTGCCGGGTGAAATCGGTCAAACGTCAACGTCACGGTGAAGTCATACATTTTTTTCCCTTAAATCTCAATGCGATTGTCACGAGACTTTACAGGGACATTAAGGGTTCCACTCAAGCACCGTATGTCAAAAATCAGTTACTTTTTGTTTCCATGGCAACGCAAATATGGCCCAATGGTAAAAGATAGGACATTTTTGAAATTTACCATGAGCCAAAAACATAGAATCCTATAAGCCATGCAACTCATCTTTAACACAAAGATTACTTAAGGTCGTATCTTAAAATTGATTATATTTCAGCAACCTGGGTCAAGGGTCCTTGTCGTGTCCTTGACTATTATAAATGTCGAGTGCTCGGTTGTAGCTAAAAAACTAAAAGACATCTGAGCACGAAACTTGCCCTGGTGGATAGGGGTGACGTTTCTTATGCCAAATCCAATCTCAGCTCGAACCCGGAGTGCGCAACGTAACGGTGCCAGAGCGCCTGGAAGTTAGGGGTTCGAACCCGACTTTTGTGATTTTTAAGCTATCGCCCTCCAATATTTAACACAGATTGGATCATAAATTAGGACTTATTTACTAAAATCGAACTCTCGGTTATCACGTAGCGGGTCATTTCAATTTAAAATGAACGAAATTTACGGTGTCCTCAATATTGACCGTACAAACTTCCAAATGATATAGGAGACTGCGGAATTTCAATGCCCGTCAGGAACAAATATCGATAAAATTCGCCGTGTAAACACTTTTGCGTAAATCGACGAAAAGATCGTTGCAATAGTACACTATACGGCGTTCCCGTTCTCCTAACGCGACACCCCGCTCCCCCGCACGTCCCGCCGCCCCCACTTCGGCCTTTCCATGCCCGCCAATACACACACGCATTCCAGCTTTGATGCGCTTCACTGGCGCACACTCCTGCCCTTATCCACACCCACACCCTACCTTACACCCCTACTCTGTGTATTGCTGGCCGGTCCGCTGCCGTTCAGCTGCTTGCTGCATGGTGTCCTTACCGCGAACCGAGAGCCCGCTCTCTCCACCCCCCCCCCCCCCCCCACGCAGGCCACACTGGGGGTCGAAGTGACAGCGGTTGCATCAAGATGGGAAGCTACGATACGCTGCAATTCCCTTAATAATTGGCCCAGAAGGTCCCGGTTTGATTTATAATGTGCAGCGAGATGACCCCCATACATCAGTCATGCGTCATCAGTTGTCCATTTGAGCCATAAGCTCTCAGTCGCCAGGGTGATATGCCTTGTTTATTTCATTGAAATACCACGCAAACTACATACCACGCTACAGATCTGGCCAAGAGAAAAATATTGGTGCTAAGCTTAATTTGAGTGATCTACGATGAATATTAACGAAGTTGTAACGATTTAGACCTGCTACATTTTCTGCCGGTTTTGTGACATTTTTAGGAACAAACTGTTTTCTTTAACAAGCTCTCTCAACGCCCGATACACATAGAGATCGGTGAAGAAGCAAGGCACAGCTAGTTCAGTGTTACTTATTCTAACATTAATGAAAATATGAAAAATAATTCCATGTCGCTTCTATTACATTGTCTCAGAAGGCAAACTTCAGCCGGCGAAATCGTTTGACGCCGCTAGAGATGGTGTTAAGCGGCTTAACTTTCAAGACAAAAAAGAGATGATGTGAAAACTATTTATTAAGGTGACACTAACACTAGTAACAGGTTGCACGATTACACAATACATTGCCTTTCAATTGCATCCTGCTAATGCTGCTAATCCCTAGACCCCACCCCCCGCTTCCCCTTCCCTTCACCGCCACACTCCTCCGCGGCCGACTTAATCGGCGGCCAGGTTAAAGCGCCGTCAGGGCATCTGGCAGCCGCGCCTACCCCTCCCACACCCCCGCCCCCCCCCTCCCCTCCCTCCACAACATATCTGTCTGGACCTAGCAGCCCTAGCAGAGATTTTGCTATTATCGTGAAAAAAAAACTTTTTCACATTATGTTTAATAATACTTTCTGACCGGTAAATGTCTGTATTTGGGCCCTCTTATCCTAGACCAAATGAGATTACTGTAACAGTCAAATGTCGAAAATGGGGTCTCAATCAACACAAAAAACGACATGTTGCAATGTGTTCTTACCCTTGCCATTTTGACCTTGGTGCTTATCCTTCTAGTATGTCATGTAATAGGTCAAGGTTAATAACATACCTGAAGATGAAGGTCATACCCAGCAGGGAATTATTTTCCAAAAAAATGGAATTTGTTTGATGCTATGAGCAATTTTGCCCCCCCCCCCCCCTCCCCCCTGGTCTATGAAATGTATCAGTTCGCCACTATAAACGCCTCGCTTGGACAGGGTTTGATTGAAATCTATGCCCAATTGACTTCCGTGGATGAATCAATATCGATCAGAACAATATCTATAGGAATCGGACACGATATGACCTTGGGAAGTGAAAAATGGACCTAAATTCAGACATCAGTAGCATGTTTTCGATCCGTTCGATAGGGAATAATGCTTGTCTGATTATTATATATGCTTGAACAGAAAGCTCAGGAGAGGTATTATGTAACTGCCTATAGGGTACAATCCAATAGTGCGGGGAAAGACTTAAAATCAAGAATTTCCATTTTCTTTTGGGCGGGAAAGTAGTGTCTTTGCTATTTATAGCTATATTAAAGATATTTTTGCAATCATTGTTCTCGTCTATTGTAGTAGACATTACCTTCTTGCCTATTTAGTGCCTTTCCGGATGTTGTTCGACCCATTTGAACATATTTGACCCCTCGGAAAGTGGAAAAATATGTCTTTTTCTTCGAATATGTATTGCATGCTTTAAATAAGTGTTAAATGACGATGAGGAATAGTATTATATACATTGTATAGGGCCAGAAGATGGCAAGAGTGGTACAAGTAACATAAAGGTTCTACCAGCAATATTAAGGGCCGTGGCTATTTATAAGTGAACTCTACGTTACGTAACTTTTCGATTTTCCCCAAGTTTAAGACGTGCGACGCTCGAAACGACTGAAATGGGTGTCCTTGATATTAGCGAATGAAAGGCTATTAACTTATTGCCTACTTTACATATTAAGTGTTAACTGACAATGAGGAATACTATTATAAACATGGTATAGGGCCAGAACATGGCAAGAGTGGTACAAGTAACACGAAGTCTCTACCAGCAATATTAAGGGCGCTGTGGCTATTTACAGGGGACCCCTATGTTATGTAAATTTTTGATTTTGCCCATGTTTTAAGCCATGTGACACTCCTAATGACTGAACATAGGTGTTGTGGATCTTAGGGGATAAAAGACCCATAATTTTGAGGGTAACACAGTTATCTCTTCATGTTCTGGATAGAACACTGTCTTTGCATGTTTTCATTCGGAAAATGAGATTTCATGAAAGATGAAAAGTCAAAGAGTCAAATTTTGTCACTCAAAATTGTCCAAAGAAAGTCAATTTTAATAATGGAAAATGCGTTGTGATAACTAAAGTAAGCCAGTTAAACAAGTAATTTCACAGTATGTTTAATAATACTTTTTAGCCGTCCAATGTATTTGGGCCCTTATTCTATAACAAATGAGGTCACAGTCTAATAATGTAGAACATGGGGTCCCAATATGCACAAAAAACGACAATCGTAACCCTAAATAGCGCGCATAGCGTGCATATTTCCGGCTGATGGCGCAATATATGACATCCCAGTTTTGCGTAGTCTATTGCTGTGTTATTATACGTTATGTTGACTTCCGTTTCAATATTGTTCTCGTGATTGGAGCAAATAGTGCAGTTGGTTCATTTTCGCCTACTTAGGCAACAGCTACCATCACTATGATTTCATAAGTAGGTATAATAAAACCCATGCCGCTGATATAATTTTTCGGCCACGCCCTAATTGACGCCAAAACGACGCTTCTCTAAAGAAAGTATCCTTTTTCATATTTTGCTTAACTGATTGGAGCAATCACTGTAAATGAAAAACGGTAATATCTGGGATATCATATGCCACATATACTAGAATGTAACGATCGACGTTATGGACATTGTATAAAGGTTAATAATGTATATCGAGAAAAGGTACATTCGCAAGGCCAAAAGCAATTAAGCCCGTGCAGCACGTGCAGCTAATGAATATCCAATTAAAGAACCTGATAACCCATACTAGCCCCTTATCTCTGCTTTGCCAGCCCGAATGTAATCCCCCGAGCCCCCCGCTGTTAGTTGTTAGTTGCTCCAGACTGGCAAGCCCTGCCACCTGACTGGCAAGCTCGACTAAAGCCAGACTTGACAAGCCCCCGTGTCGTCACAGCCAGGGGTCGAGGTCGGTCAGAGCGGGATGCAGGTCGAGGAAGACGCCTGGCTCACATCGCGCGCGGCCGGATTATTTTTAGCACATGGCGGCAACCAGTGGCCTGCGCGTCATTTTAATGGCCCAGACCCACTGCGTTGTGTTGATATTTCATGGTTATACATTATTTCGATGGGTGTACTGATTCTGAACCGAAGCCCTCCTTTAAGCCTCCACCTGGCCACACACCCACACACCCACATCCGTGTGGTTTAAACGTATAGCAAGGTTTGTTCTCTGTCGCGAGTCAAGGTAAAATTCATGTTTTTGAAATGGGGTGGCGTAGTGATGTAGTTAGTAGCAAGCTGATTGTATGCAATGCGTGTGCAATGTGTGCGGCAAAGTGTATACAAATCAAGAGGTGTATTACAATCTGGCTAGGTCTCAAGTCACCAGGATCTTGGAGGCCCAGCTTGTGTGGCTTATGACATTTTCTTTCAGGGTTGATGCACTCACTCCTGTAGTAGCTTGATCACGCCTGACACCCAGATCACAGGAAACATAACCCAGATGCTCTCTTAGCCCCTCCCAACCCCGCCCCATTCCATACAACCCTTTATAATAGCCCCTCCCACCCGCAACTCCCCCATCTCTCCTTCGCCTGATCCCATACACACGCTATAATAGCTGCCCCCCTCCCCCCCCCCCCCACCAACCCCCCACGCCGCGCAGGGAGTAAAGAAAGTGCTTCACGCATAAAACGCAGCCCCGTAGAGACCCCTGTGTCATGTAGCGTACTCTCTGTCTGGCGCGTATGTCTGGCCGCCACATTTCTATCCAGATAAGATGGACATCGGACGCAGGTCAGCCAGTTCAGAGGGCGGGAAACTGGTCAACGGTTCGCTAATGTGCATGCATGGTAGTTGAATACCATGAAACATGCGTCGATGATCAGTCCTTCATTATCAGCACTCAGCATTATGGCGCAGGGTAGTATACACATGTAGGGTGTGTGTGTGTGGGGGGGGGGGGGGGATTACCGGACGAAGCCCCAGCAAACACGTACCAACAAATGCTTATGACCGCATTAAATTTAAGCGAGACTAACTAATTATAAGTTATAATATATAAGTATCTATATAAATATATATCTGTACATGTGTTGGCTAAAGGCATGCTTTAATCTTTATTTATTTGTTTGATATCGTGCGACCGTGTTATATACATATTATAAATACATCAACATAAATATATAAACATATTGCCGGTCTAATATTTGCGAGGACACATAGCTTGTATTTTGAGCGAACAACACATACAGCGGAGCCACGGATCGGGGTAACCCCCTAATTTATAGCGAACACTCGGTCATAGCTATATTCAGCCCCCCCCCCCCCCTCGCCTTTTTCCTTAACCCACGTGGATCGGTGATTCCAAGCTTAGCTAAGGGAACACTTGGTCATGGCTATATTCAGCATATGAGAATTTTACCCCACCCCACTCCCAAATGTCCCTTAACCTACCTGAATCGGTAATCCCATGCTAAGCTAAGGGGACACTTGGTCATGGCTGTATTCAGCCTATGACAATTTGTCCCGCCCCTCCGCCATGTCCTTTAACCCACGTGGATCGGTAATCGCATGCTAAGCTAAGGGGAAACTATATTTAGCGACTTTAAAATGGCCAATCCCTTTATGAATCCTCGATACACCAAACGACGAACGGCGCGGTGACGCTTAATGCATCATATAACTCGGTCGATGTACATAGTCGCAGTCGCTACTAACATGTTAAAGTTGCACCTATATCCCCAAGTTTCGTTTTTCTAAAGCTCTTTCCTGACGAGCTCGTACATTTTGGTATCTAGTTACCCCCTCCCCCCCCCTCTCCTCCCCCTGCCAGGGTCACAATTCGTAGTAGGGGTCTCCACTGCTACGCTTCTCTGATTTGTGTTACAGGGGTAGGTAAACCACCGCCGTAAAAATATATGCTCCACTGAATAGATGTTTGTAGATTTTGTAAATTACATTCCCTATCAAGTTCTAAGGAATGAGAAAAAATAGGTTTCATTAGTATTGCAATTTGTGGGGGCTGACCCCTGATTCAGCCCAGGCTGCCCGGAATATTAGGGATAAAGATCGCTTGCGTTAAAGTTATTATATTGCAGTAAACGCAAGTGTAAACAATATAAGCAACTATGCGGGGATTATATGAGTGGCTTATCTGTATCTTCAATTTTAAAAGACGTCATATCACATCGTGAGGCATAAATGCAAGATATGTAGTCTTTTGAAATCGCAATGGGTGTATTATTTCAAGAACCACCTTAGTTCAGGATAGACTAAACAGTATGTGAGCGGTGTGATACCCCAGCGGTTGTCAGCGATTAGATACCATTATCGCTGGAGACGGGAGGCAGCAGGCTCCAGATGTTTCTGTGGTATACCAGCGTACGCAGCAATGGGTGAGGTGTGCACATTTAGACATGGGCCGATTGAAGGATGTGCCGCGATCAGATAAGAGATGCGTACGGGCTGGCTAGCACGCTGGGCACTTCCCTTGGGAGTTGTAGCTGATAGCGCCTGCCGCCCCTGTCCAGACCTACATACACTTTTCTGGACCGCAGAGGCCGGTTAGCCTACAGTTCATACCCCCGCCTTCTCCACCCCACTCGACGTACAACTTAAGTGGTTTACCAGACTTGTCGGACCAGCCAGTGGCGCCCTCCGAGGCTGTAGCGCACCGGTTATATGTTAATACCATACATAATATATCATAAAAATGACGACAGGGAGTTATTGCACTACGCTTTTGGCGATTGAACGTATCCGTAACATAACCCGATGCGCATTACGTCACCAGAACAAACCTACATATATATATATGTTTGCGGAACAGCGTATAAGTGGGCTTCTAACATTTTGGCCGTCAGTTTCACAGCCCAAAGAATTACCTAAATATCTTCTTTCTGCTACGAATGCATGTCTCAGATTTTGCAGTTATCGGGCGAGGATAGTTCAAAGATGCTTGTGCACGGTATTGAGCCTGACTCAATTGAGTATTGACTGTTCGGTTAATTGCTATTCGCTTTCTACTTTGATTGCATTTTTTAGTTGTGAAAAACATGCCGTCCCTTCCACGCTTACGACTGTCGACTGAACACCGACAGCAATATCTCTTATTTAAGCACCGCGCGAGAGTGAAACACGGAAACGGTGGGAAGCGTATCAGTAACACGGAAATGTAGCGCAATCGTTATTATCTAATGACCAAATAACATTACTGCACGTGAATAACCACGCTGGTTATGCCGCAGACCAATGAGACCTTGATATGGATCTCTGGTTGTAGGGTTCCGGTGTCTACTCTATTCACAAATCACAATGTATCCAGCTCAAGCCACTCAACCTGGTGGCCGGTCGTTATCAGCCTATTACTTAAGCACGAGCCCCTCCCCCCTTCTACCCCTCCCCTTTTACCCCGCACCACCCACAACATATTCTTCTTGACTTATCAGCCCACATCTTTCCTCAGACAGGAGACTGCGCGGACCCGGGCCTTGATATCAAGGCCCGGGTCGGCGTGTTTACAGCCTTTCCTGCAGACTCACACCGACCCGGGCCTTGATATCAAGGCCCGGGTCTCAAGGAATATGGAAATATGTGACACGGGGCAGATTTGAAACCATGAAAACATTTCATTCAAATCCCAATTGCTTAAGAAATCCCACTTGAAATAATAAGGTGCTGTTTATGGGATAATACGCCACTCTTTCAACGATACGGCATTCGCGAAGCGACATTCAGTACTTCGACCCTGGCCTCCAGCCTAGGTACATAAACAAAAAACAAAACATGATATTTTCTCTGGAGGGCCAAGCATACACATTTACATCAATTGAAGTGGTCTAAGTGGTCTTTGTTTGTGGTCATCGGCTCTACACATTTATCCAATGTTGGGGTGGGACCACAGGCACAGTAAATCAGTGGAGGGGGTAGGCCGGGGGGGGGGGGGTGGGGCACAACATATACTAAACACACAAGGTGTCCAACTCCCGCTGGAACTTAGCGACAGGCACCCGCTTCAACCCCCAATATCGCACCTTTACCGCGCTTGACGGGCCCCAGAAATGCCTAACTCCGATTTCTAAGTAATTTATTTATTTCATCAATAAGTAAACGAGACCTGTACTGCCGTGTAGTCGCGACAAATAAAGAATTATGCAACGACAACAACCAACTCCGGAACAGATTGAGCAAAAATGGCTGACATCGCGAGAATTCGCCTGCGAGATCTCAGGCACAGTCAGCGAGATGAATCTGATTGGTCGCAGTCGGAAATTGTGTCACGTGACACAGGGGATGCAACTTCAAAATATATTGAATAGGGACGAACATTTGCATAGGATCTCCCTATGATGTGATTAATCAATATGACAGGAGTACCTCCCCACATGAGCGTCATGTGAAAGTTGACCAATCGGCATCTCGCGCACTGTGCCTGAGATCTCGCAGGCGAATTCTTGCGATGTCAGCCAAGATCCCGTAGTGACTGTACAGCAGTATTAACCTCACGCTCGGTTGCTATGCTAAGTTATTGGATAAGGTCTGATGCATACACTAAATGAGTAAGGTGCAAAACACCAACAATCCACATGAAGTTTACCTCTCCAAATTTAAGAAAAAATACGATGAATTGTTGGTTTTAAAGAACATTTATGCGCGTGAAGGCTAACAAATTGGGCCAAGTAGACTTGGAAACTTGGGTTCGAGGAAAGTGCCCCAGAGTCAGGTACCATGGTTCGAACCCATGACCTTTGCCGCCGCGTCAGCTTAGTAACTGAGTCAAGGCAGATGGGATTTCCGATCAAATCCGTTGATGTAATGTTTATAGCTTGCTTATATGACGCTTTTGGTCGTAAAACCGACGGGCACATAGCGGAAAATTGATGGAAAGCCGATGACCATCAAGAATGTTTTTTTCCAGACGTGGTTGCCTTGTGTGACCTTGACGCCGCCAAGGCATGTGTGACTTATTACCCACCTTTCCCAGTGGAAGGCCTACCCACCAGAGAGGAGTGCAGGTAGTGTGCGGACCCCGTTTAGGCGGGAGGGGATATGTCGTAGTGTTCAGCGGCAGAGCGGGCCGGGTTCCGTGGTGGTCGGTCGTGGTGTGCAGCGGAGGGGCGGTTCAGGATAGGGCGTGGTGTCCAGCGGCAACGGTCGGGGAGGGGTCGAGAATTTAGGTTGGACAGGGGAAGGGGACTAAGGGGAAGGGGGCACGATATTCTATAATTCACATGTTTTTTTTAATATAGGGGTGTTGCAAAAGTATGGATAATTCCAATTCCTTAGGTATGAGGGGGTGGTTCCTTTACGGGCTCGGGCCATATCCACGGCATGTGAGTGTGTGGGTTTGAAAGACTGAAAAGGGGGGGTGGGGGGGGGGGGGTCAAGGGCGCTGGAGCAAACGGATTATTTTTTATTCACAGCTATCCATACAAGTCTGTACTAGATAATTAATGACATTTAAGATTATCCGTAATAATGAAGTGTTTCATTTTTATTTGTATAATTATTAATAAATAACGTTGACCAACCTTATCGATTGATGTTATACGTTATCCATATCAGGCACTTTACAGCAGGGACCGATTCGGCAGCTCTGTGCATCAACCGTTACACCATCAACTGTGGTACTGAGGGCCAACTCGACGTGCTTTTCGCAGGCTTAAGTCTTCTCACAGATCTCGAGCGGGATGTCCAAATATGCAAAAGTGAGTATATCACAGTCCTCCTGCAGGATCACGATATGTGTGGCGATGAGTACATCACAGGCCTCCAGCGGAATCTTGATATATGTAGCGATGAGTACATGTCAGTCCTCCAACAAGATCTCAATGTATGTGACGGTGAGTACATCACAATCCTCAATCAGGATCTCGATATATGTGACGGTGAGTACATTTCAATCTTCCAACAGGATCTTGATATATGTGACGGTGAGTACATCGCAGTCCTCTAGTCTTGCAATACATCACAGTCCTCTAGCAGGATCTTGATATATGTGACGGTGAGTACATCACAGTCCCTCGGTAGGATCTCGATATACGTGACGGTGAGTACATCTCAGTCCTCCAGCGGGATCTCGATATATGTGACGGTGAGTACATCACAGTCCTCCAGCAGGATCTCGATATATGTGACGGTGAGTACATCACAGTCCTCCAGCAGGATTTCGATATACAGGTGGTCCATAAAAAACGACCTATTTTACTTTCCATCTCAATTTTGATACAATTAGGATATTTCCAACTTTCTTTCACCAAATTTTTCCATAAGGATGGCCATTTTATCCTTGCAAATTCTGCAGGAATTGGAAACCTTTAACGTAGTCAAATTTCAATATTTGATCATGTGCTCTATCCACGCTCCTCGCTGCTGAGTCAACGAAAGTCGGCGTGTTGACTTTCGTGGAGATTCCCGGGGACGGTCACGCAACGTCTCGATCTTGTTTGGAGTACAAACTGAAAACGGTGGACCACTGTGACCTTTATTATTGTTTCCAACACTCACAGTCTCCTTAAACTTTGCTATCAGGCGCTCAATAGTCCGTCTGGTCGCCACATGTCCCCTTCCAACATTTCTTGCATGCTGTCTTTGCGTCTGAACCACCGATTTTGTCGCAAAGTAGGCCTCAACAATTTTTATCCGCTGCTGCATCGCATACTGCCTGTTCAGATACATATTGGTATCAGAAGATTTGTCTGGGCCTCTACTCTATATCGCCTGAAAATAATGGAGCAATATCATTAGAAACATTTAAAGAGGGAAAACAAAATAGGTCGTTTTTTATAGACCACCCTGTATGTGACGGTGAGCACATCACAATCCTCCAGCGGGATCTTGATATACATGGCGGTGAGTACATCGCAGACGTGGCAACAAATCTGCTTCAGCCTCCTGTAACCAATTCTTATTTACCGTAAATATATTTTTATTTTGCGATTGCCAAGCAGACATAGCCTATACAAAGTCCTCTGTTTTGGCCCCTATAACAGATATTTTGCTGTTGTCCGTGCAAACGTGCTTTATTTATTCACGATACGAGCATTAACAATACCCCATGATCTCTTTGGTGACTCCAGACGTGACCGACCGCTGCTACAACGACTCCTGTGAACACAACGCCGCGTGCATGGAGAAAGAGACCGGCCCCTTCGTGTGTCTGTGTAGTCATGAATACACCGGAGCCACGTGCCAAACCAAAATCAGTATGTAAATATGGTCCGGCCATAGTGTCTATTTGATTTATTGGGAGTATAAACGGGTTTTCATCATCAAAGGTTGTATCGAGTCATCCGTAAGCGGGGCCATGTGCAGGGATTCTTGCAAGGGGTTGGGCACAATTAATTTATTTCACAAAGTACTGACGAGCACGTGACCGTGGTGCACGTTACACCACGTAGTACCATTTATCATCGTTGTAAAGATAAAGAGAGAGCACATTAAGGACGAAGCTTGATGTATTGTACTATATAATGAGAGGCTAAAGTGCTGTAATTAAAATTCGAATACACTTTTGATTAGATTCATGTTTGCGACCAGAGCTTCGCTCGCTCAGCTTATTTGTATGAGTATGAGCGGCGGTACCAGCTTACAGAGTGAATATATAGTGCAAGCGGAAGGCCCTCTGCCGAGATATCGCACCATACCAGATTTGGTCCCAGGACAATTTGTTCACAAGAACCAGAGAAACGGCAGCGCCCTCTTCCGCATCATTGCGTTCATGCCAATAGGATGGTTTGCGAACCCAAGCTGGTTCGTGCATCCTGTGGACTGGCTGTTCCTCGTTCCCAAGCTGGTTAGTCCATTCTGTGGACTGGCTGGTTCCTGGTTCCAAGCTGGTTCTTCCATACTGTGGTGTGGCTGGTTCCCGGTCCCAAGCTGCCTAGTCTATTATGCGGACTGGCTGGTTCCCGGTCCTACGCTGGCTAGTCCATTCTATGGACGGGCTGGTCCATCCATTCTGTGGACTGGCTGATCCCCGGTCCCAAGCCGGTTCGTCCATTCTGCGCACTGGCTAGTTCCTGGACCCAGTCCGTCTAGTCCATTCTGCGGACTGGCTGGTTCCCGGTCCCACGCTGGCTAGTGCATTCTGTGGACTGGCTGATTCCCGGTCCCACATTGGCTAGTCCACTCTGTGGAATGGCTGGTTCCCTGTTCCACGCTGGCTAGTCCATTCTGTGTACTGGCTGTTTCCCGGTCCCAAGCTGGTTCGTCTATTCTGCGGACTGCCTGGTTCCCGAATCCAGTCTGTCTAGTCCATTCTGCGGACTGCTTGGTTCCCGGTCCCAGTCTGTCTAGTCCATTCTGCGGACTGGCTGGTTTCCGGTCCGACGCTGGCTAGTCCATTCTGTGGAATGGCGGGTTCCCGGACCCAGTCTGACTAGTCCATTCTGTGGACTGTGGACTAGCTGGTTCCCGGCCCCACGCTGGCTAGTACATTCTGTGGAATGGCAGGTTCCTGGCTCCAAGCTGGTTCTTCCATACTGTGGAATGCTTGGTTCCCGGTCCCAAGCTGACTAGTCTATTATGCAGACTGGCTGGTTCCCTGTGCAACATGCCGGGTTACGCAAATGCGCTGACGCCACGAGTAATTGCAAATTCAGAGGTCTCTCCTCCCTTACCTGACATGTGCCCCCCCCCCCACAATCCCCTGCCCCTCGCCCTCATAGAGAGCAACATAATCTGATCATGATCAACCTGGAGATTGACGAGATTGTCCTCCACGGGGTTGAGTCACGCGCTGGGGAGATCACTAGAATTGGCGGCTATTTTCAGTATGTACATTAGTAATAATGGTAACTTTAACGTATATCAGCGACAGCGGCCGCAACCATCCCGACAGTGACCCCTGACCCTGCAACAGCGGCCGCAACCGTCCCGACCATCCCGGCACCATTGACGCCCCCCGGGGCCGCTGGAGTGACCCCTGACCCCAGGGGAAACGCGGCTACGTATACGGACGCCCCCAGTTCGCTGACACTACCCTTGGCGGTCGGCGTCAGTGTCAGCCTCTCGGTCGTCTTGGCGATAGCTGTGGCGCTGACTGTTCGGCGGTGTCAGTCAGGAGCACCTACCCACGGGTTCGTTAACGGGTTAGCGCCCCCAGTTGTTTGACCTTCTTTGTGTAGAACGTTTGTGTAGATACCAATAGCTGCCAGTCTTTGATTGGTTGCATATTCAGGACGCTTTTAACCACTTTTGGTCATATCGCGTCAATGGGAGCAGGAAGGGAGAGTGGAGCCATGTCCCCGGTGTAACCCCCTACTCTTTGCGAAGAAGGACATGGGATCTTTACTAACTATCAATTATACTATTGCCAGGTCAACCTTCAGCGTAATTGAAGCATATTCGACAAACAAATTAAACCCATCATTACATATCTAATTATGATGTCTAGGTCAATTTGGCATTTTAACTACATGTAATTAATACAACTTTGCATCAGACATTTCACATGTTTGAGCGAACTGCTAGTGAAGCACATGGTGTTGTCAGTTCAGAGTGCACGTAGATATAACCAAAACAGGTGGATTATACGGTTCAACATTTTAATCCTTTAATTAAATTGTTTGATTTCAGGCCATTTCAAGAAACCATCAACCCAGCCTACCACGCGAGTGGCCATGTCAGTGTCATTTCCGTCACTGACACATATTACCAAGAGATAAATCTTCCAGATTCGCCAGATGGCGCGTCGGGCAGGCCAACGTCCATATACTAGTGCCTAGCAAACGTTATGCCATGTCAGGATTTTTCTAACGATCTGGGAAATAATATCCAGGCTTCACATGCTGAGGGTCGAATCGGGGCCGTTGTCTGATCTGAAGCGCGATCATTGTGTAGAAAGCTATGGAAGATTGGAGATTCAACGAGGATGTACATATACACAGTGAAACGAACCCGGTGTGCACGTCATCAAACCAAATAAAGGACGGATATTTAGCGTATATTTTCGAACCACCAAATGTCTTCGTACCGTAATCATTTTGATGAAAATATTCGCATGCACTGAGCATTTTCGAAGATGAATCCCTGTCAATTCCCGATATATTTATTCATCATTAAGCAACACATTTGAGGCACTTTCATTGATTTTCAATATTTAACTGGTGACCAAATATCCATTTCAAAACGGGTAAGTATAAAAAAAAATGGCCTCCGATATTGATGTCGTCTGTATTTGCGGGTGTATAGGCTTTACGCGCAAGTGCCGATAAAAGTGTTATTAACCTCGCACGACTATATAATCGAGGTGGGGTACGCCTTGAGGTGTCAAATCAAGCAACTTAAAATGTTTATAAAGGTATATGTCATTTCTGGGAAATAAAGGAGGGCGCGGGGGGGGTCATATGTTGACAAACACAGTTTAGTCACCGGTGTGGTATGCGGGATTGTCCCCCATGCGGAGATATCCCCCTCTGTATCTATCATAATGGAGCCAACGAACACATGGAGCGGAGAGGGTCTCAATATGTTGTATTTTACGCAAGGGGGGCATCTCCGCATCGGGGGATCGGGGGGAGGGGGTACATTTGCGCATGTGACACCGGAAACAGATTTGTGTGTCATAATGCGAGCTCCTTCATATTTTACCAAACGTGGTGGGAGATCTTGTGGACATCCGTTCAAACGACACCATCATCATGCACCAATCACTGACCGCTCAGAGGCGGATGAGGGCGGAGCCTACAGTTACCTTTACCGCTGACGTGTGTGCGCTCCAGGTTTGACCTAATGGTTCATGCCATAGTTCATAGGCCTACCAAATAGCCCACTTTGCAAGACCTTCGTCTTCTTTTTTATTTCCCAAGCGGCTTGTCACACAATATAGTTAGGGTACTTAAAGGCGTAGCAGGGAATAGTATAAGGAAGCAATAGGAGGTAATAAATATGAGGTGATCACATGGTGAAATGGGAATAGTAGGAAGCAATATGAGGTGATCAATAGGTGATCACAGATCACATTAGACTTGTCTTGTTTACATTGGATAACTTGGGGTGGTCTAAGTGTCACTTGTATTGTTGGGAGTGGGTGCCATGGTTGGGGGCGGCGATGGGATGGTGTTAGATCCTTGTGTTATTGTTCTCTATATAGATGGATTGGAATAAGTGTTGTCATTCAACTATTAAGCTAGACTGGGATCAGTAGCGGGGCGCGGCAACGTTTGTTACGGATGTTACGGACGTTTCGGCCAGCGGACGTTTCGGCCCTGGATCTTTCGATCTTGGATGATTCCGCCTAAGCTGTTTCGGCCAAGCTTTGTGGGGAGGGGGGGGGGCGACATTTCGCACAGCCCTATCACTCAGAAATCCGCCGGTCTCCCAACCGAGCTGCCCAGTCTTTATACAAACTGCCGAAACTTGAATCGGCTTCTTCTGAGCTCGTTCCCGCCAAATATATGTGGTCCCGCTCTTCTAGTAATGTAAAAGGTCTAGTCCAGTGTTCATTTATAAACACAAAACATAGAACCTTATCATGAGTGTAACCATGATTACTTTCGATGTAACAGTAATAGATTACGTTCATATTTCTTGAAATCGTAATCATTAAATTTATAAGTAATCGCAATTGTAATCCATTGCATTTACAATGTAATCACCCCATGCCTGGATCTATGGAAGAGGATCGGGGGCCATTTATGCTATGTGTCATTTTGCACCTGTTCAATCAACATTTCAGTATTCCACGCGTAATTTGTAACTTAATTTGACACATCAAGAATTGACATTTCAAGATTTGAGATTTGTCCATGCGACATTTGACAACTGAAGATTTGACATCGCAATATTTTACAATATTTTTACACCAGAAGGCGCCGCGATCGGTGCGCAGCGTACAAGAAAGCCCTCCCGCGGGAGATTGCCTGCGTCTTGAAACTGACGTTAAGCTGGTACCGCCGCTCATACTCATACACCAGTACGGTGAGCGAGTTGCTGAGGGTCGAGTGGAGTAGCGACTTTTTATTTCTGCCAGGCAATAGGGCTGTACAGTCACTACGGGATCTTATCGAGACCCCACGAGACAGGGATACTTATGCTCAACGTCAATGCCTAGCATCTACGGCCTGTACGCGCTGCCTGCCTTCCGGTTGTTTGCCTTCACTCGCTTCATACACAAGATCGGCCAGAGCTGTCCTTGGATGCACAACTAACCACCAAAGTTCTGTGCATATCAGAATTAGAACCACCCGAGTATATTCATGTAATCTATGAGCGGTTAGACAGTTGATAAGCCAGAATGCGATTGTCTTACAAGTGACTGTCAGTGTCAGGCGATCTAGTAATCATCCTGACTCGCAGGTCTGCGCGCGGTATCTATGGTTACGTAACAATGCTCCTTATATGAACAAACCAGGCGAGAACAATGGTGTTCCGTTTGTCTCAGAAATGTAGACATCCATGATTTGCCTCAAAGTACAACGCTTCCAACAGTCTCATCAAACGGACCACATGCATTTTGGAGAGATAAATGTCTTATCTTTATTAATCTTCCTTATCTTAGTCAATTTCAACCATAGGCTTAGAAGTTTCATTTCGCGTAAAAGCTCCCATTAGACGTTTCTGAGTAAGGAGCAAATTTCAGCGGCATCAAAAAATTATCCCCTAAACACGGGTCGAAATGTGTTATGTCAAGTCTTTAATAATTAAATTATCTACCCTAAAAAGGTAACTGGTAAATTACTGAAACGATAACACTTCATTTACGCTTTAAATTACAATATATTTATGAGTTTAACGATCCGCGCCGCGCTAAATATTCCTTGCCACACTCCCAGCAGACGGCGCTCGGGCTGTGTTCTACTAGTCAGACAAGTGCCCGACCTGCAACTGACTGTTTCCGCTTTCACTGACTGGTTCGCGTTCACATGCACAGTCGCTCCCGTAAACGGAACGCCACCTACCGGCATCGTAAACTAGTGTCTCCGTTTAACAAAATGGTTGGTCGTCTGCTAGCTTCGCCCAACTGCTCATTTAAACTGCTTGAAATCACCGTTTCGCAAAGGAAATTAACAGACCAGAAACTGATAATGTGATGAAACAACGATCCCAGATAAGTGTTGCTTAATTCATTGTACAAAACCGCGTGTAATTCTACGCCATTCACCAGTTTGTTGACCTGCTTTCGCACTCTGCCTCTCTGGCAAATGTCTGTCTGCCCGTTTGACAGCAGAGCTGTTGAACTGGCTACACTGCCACCCGTGTCGGTGTTGTCAGTGTGACTCACTTTGACTGTCTCGAGCTGTCACTGTGTCAAACACACGCCATCACTGTGTCAGACACACACAAGTCACTACGTCAGTGTCATTGGCAGTGGACCCTGTTTTACTGTCACCTAATTTTAGGCTAGCCTAGCTGCATCACATGACTACAATTTCAAAATTCAGGCTGACCAGGCTTGGATCCAGGGATATGTGTGTGGGGAGGGTGGCGGGGTCATCCACTTCACTCTAAAGGTTATGCACTGGCAGAAATTTAACCGTAAAAAGGTGCACACAAAACATTGGCGGGTTTAGCATGTTCATATCGAAGATGGCATCTAATTTGCAAATGAAAAAGGGGAAAAAATGGGATGGGGGACTGGGGGCAGACGTACCCCTAGACGCGAGTGCCTATTCCACCACGGTGTAATAGGCACTCGCGGCTAACGTACCCCAGGACCCGAGGCCTCTTTGATCTCTCTGGAACAGCTACTACTTACCCACAGATAGAAAATATTAACAATAATTTCGTTAGCAAAATCCAAGGCTAAAAAGGATAAACAAGTTATTGCGTTTTTTTCTAATTTCTTCAGCGCTGCTAAAGGTAAACGAATAACATTGGGATAATTATTATGCATAGTCTAAGAGTGACACAAAAATAATGCTATTGGCAATTGATATGCCAAAAAACATTTCCATAAACAATTACTCAATTATTAATAGACTGTTTACACAATCGGCAAAAGGCTGGTAAAAATACTAAATATGCTTAGTTGGTTTAGAATCTTGCAAAAAAAAGTTAGCCATTTATACAACCTTTTGGTACGGGTTTTCTCTAATGTATATTTTTTTTTTTTTTTAATAAAATGCTTTATTTAGCAATCAACATGAAAATACAGATACATATATCAATTACAAGTAACGAAAAAGAGATCACACTAATTTTGAAACAATCATGTCAATCATAGAACATATTTCAGGCTTATCGCACTGACTATATGTATATTTTCTAAAACGTAGTTCAGAATAAAAAAAGTTACGACTAGACAAGTTTCTCGTTGGTACAGAACCGCATTGCATCATAAATTCTTTGTATAAAAGATATGATATCAAATAGATAATAAAAGCTGCATTATTTGCAATATTGGTTATAATAATATCAATAAATAAGATCTTTCTGTCTAGTACTTGTTCAACATATGACCAGATATATTTTGCGCGGGGACATTCATACAGAAGATGCTTAAGGTCATGCTCCTCGTTACATTCTGCGCACTGTGCGTCGTTAGAAAGTTTCCATTTATATAGGTTGGCTTTACAAGCCAATATATGGTGTAGGGTTTTATAGTTAAACTCAGCTATTTTCTTGTCGAACACGTTCTTAACTTTTCTCAAATAGACATCTTTAAAATCTATATTTTCGTTGGGAAACATTTTTTTTCCATTTGACTTCCGATGGCGGTTTCGAGATTAACTGTTTACAATAAGAGGTGTAGTAAGTCTTACTTTTCGTACTAAATGATGTTATCTTGATATTGTTGTCTTTGTCACTAAATGTTGCTGGGTCGTGGTTTAAAACAGCGCCGCACAACTTTTTTGTGGCTATCTTCAGTTGGTATAGTTCTTGTAAAAAATTTGCTGTTAATGACATGTTCTTAACAAGATAAGATTCACAAATTTTGCCGTCTCTGATTTGGAGGTTTCCTATATCATGGAAGCCTTGTTGATACCATGTATTAAAATACAGACATTGTTTGTGCTTGCTGGTTCCATTAGAAATAGTTATATTTTGATTGCCCCAAATGTGCTGTGTAAGTGCTTGGGATGTGTCTGTTGTTTCTGGCTGGTGCCTTCGGAACTGATTAAATGCTAAAATAACCTCTCTATAAAATATGGGTATTTTGGATAGTATGGGGTATGATCGTTCATCCTTAAAGGACTCGCCATGATAAATATTATCCAAGCCTATTGATTGGAAGTAGCAATTTGCCACTAATGCCCAGTTAGAGTGTTTTGCACTTAAAATTCGTGTATACCAGGCTGCTTTTAAGGACTTAAGGTAGCAGTCAATATCAACCATATTCAATCCACCAGTTTCAATAGGAGCTACGATCAAGCTCCGCCTTAATCTATCTCTCTTTCCCCACAGAAATTCATAAAATGCTTTCTTTAATTGTTTAATTGTGTCACAAGAGACGACACCGCAACTAGCTATAAAGGTGATTTTTGAAAGAGCTAAGCTTTTTAGTATGGTTATTTTACCAAGCAGGGTGAGCCTTCTTCTCTTGAAGTCAGTGAGTACCTTTTCTACAGATCTTAGTTTGCTTTCCCAGTTTAACTTGTAGCATTTTTCTGTATCATGACCAATAAACATGCCTAAAACTCGCACAGGTTCGTCCGTGAAAGATATACCGCTAAGCGATCCCGTCAGCCCTCGTCTGCTTCCGATTGCCATACCAAAGGTCTTTTCCATATTCAACAGTGGTCCAGCATAGCGTGAGAATCTGTTTATTTCCTGTATTGCTTCCCCTATATATGCGATGTCGCTTAGAATTAGTGTCGCATCATCGGCATACTGTGATAGAATTAGTTTCTTTATGTTACCGTTTATGTTTATTTCATATCCTTTTATATCTTCGTTGTGTCTGAGGCGGATTGACATTATTTCTACAACAAGTACGAAGAGGAGAGCTGATAATGGGCAGCCTTGTTTAACACCTCTGTTTATTGAGAATTCCGCTGAAATGTGGTTATTGTTTTTAATGTATGCAATTGGTTCCGTGTACAGGGTTTTAATATAGTCTATAAATATGTCACTAAAGTTGAAGGTCTTCAGGGTTTTGAAAATAAAGTTCCATTCGACCGTATCAAAAGCCTTCTGAAAGTCCAAAAAGATTAATACTCCTGGCTTTTTATACCTTTCAGCGTGTGTTCTAACGTCTTCGATAAGGCGTATATTTTGGCCAATAAAACGTTTTTTAACGAACCCAGTTTGGTCAGTGTTGACTATTTTACTCAAGACCTTGTGTATGCGGTTGCTCAGGCAGAATGATAGTATTTTGTAATCCACGTTACATAAGCTTATTGGTCTGTAGTTTCTTATATCTTCTCGGTTTCCTTTTTTAAAAATTAGCGAAATAGTGGATGACCTTTGAGACCTAGACAGATGTCCGTCTTTTAGACAATCGTTAAATAAATTAACAAGGAAGTGGCCGATATGCGGCCACAAAGCTTGATAGAATTCGCTGGTTAAACCGTCGTTTCCAGGTGATTTGTTTTTCTTTAAGTTTCTTTTGATCACCTCGTCACATTCTGGTTTTGATATTTCGTTGCTCATTTTACATTTTTCTTCTTCGGAGAGTTTCTTTGTCACTTTTGTTTCATTAATATATTCAGTAACATTTACGTCTGCTTGTGCGTGTGACGCATATAGCCCCTCATAAAAGCGCCGGGCCTCAGAGAGTATTTCCCTGTCAGACTTTACTTTTCCTTGATCAGTGTTGAGACTACTGATAGCATTAAATGTTTGCCTTCGTTCCTCAAGTCTGAGAAAGTAGGAAGTGTTTCTTTCTCCCTTCTCTATCCACTCGGCTTTGGCTCTTATTTGGGCCCCGCGGGCGTCTTTTAAATACAAGTTATCATATTTCTGTTTCATATCTCTACTACTTTTTAACAGGTCGGAGTTAATGGGATCCAACTTAAGTTTTTCCTCTAATTTTAGGATTTCTCTTTCTACTAAAACCTTTTCTGAATTACTTCTTTGAGATTTTCTTATACCAAATTTGATTGAAAATTCTTTAATGCGGATCTTAAATAAGTCCCATATGTCTCTTGCTTTAGTTACATTTGAATACTCGGAAAGGGTCTCATCAAATAGTGTCTTAACATGGTCTACATATTCGTGGTTGTCTAATAGTGCATTGTTAAGTTTCCAATAACCTTTTCCTCTTTTGTTAATGTTCTTCTGAAATTTTACAATAAGTGCTCTATGGTCTGGAACGGGCGCTAGATTGACTTTTATATCGTCAACGCATGGGGAAAGGTTTGTACCAGCCAAGATATAGTCTATTCGACTCTTGGTGTAGGTTGGGGCATGACCGAAATATGTATAACCCGGGTCATCTCGGTTTCTAGCGCGCCAGAGATCCTTCAAGTTACAAGAATCTATTAGTTTCGACAAGTGCTTGCTACATGCTTCAACTTTACTAGATGAACGATCTTTTGCAGAGAGCGTAGAGTTTAAGTCACCGCATACTATGAGATTAACATCAGTCAGGCTATATTGTTTAACCCATTTCAAAGATCTTTTGAAGAATTCAATTCTGGCCTTAATGTTGTTCGGAGCATATAGATTAACCACTGTATATACATCTCCCTTTAACCTCAGGTTAATTAGTAGCCTCCTGCCGTCACTGGACTCATGTCTGTTAATTACTCGAAAATCTGGCTGTTTACTTAGCAGGATAGAGACGCCTCTAGAATGAGCTGAATTAGTGACACAGTGAAATTGTGCTCCTTGCCATACACGATGTACACGTTCATTAATCTCACTTAAGTTTCCTTCGGTGATAAATGTTTCCTGAATACACATGACGTCAATGTGATTGTCAATCGCGTATTGCATAACAGTTCGTAATTTGCTTGAGTTCCGTACCCCTCTAACATTAAGAGACATTACATTAAGATTTACCACTTTGCTGTCATCATTCACGCATGTACTTGCGACGGCCATGTTATTGGTGATAGTTTTGGGATGACACATGTTTTTTAGTTTTTTCCTTTTACCGTTTTAGGCGTATTTCTTACCAATCACAATACCGGGATTGGGTTCCGAGGTGTATTGCAGCAGGGGTAGTCGCGTGTCGTTAGTCCTTGGACGGTTCCGTGGTCTTCCGGAGGATGTATCGGATTGAAGGCATGGACAGTATCCTAGGGCGGTTGGCTGTTGTCCGTGCGGTTGTCTGCATCGCGAGAGGTATCCCCTCTCTGGACTTTGGGCGGGTTGTCTTTGGTCGGGGTACTCTCAGTCTCTTTGCGTTTGATGCTCTGAGACCGGTTCTCAGTGCGTCTCCCCGGTTCACTGTGCGTCCTCTGGGAAGACCTCGTGAAGTCTGCTATCGAGGGTTGTCTGTCCTGTCGTATACGTCGGGAGACAGTGCGTCCCCGTTCGTCAACATCTTGATGGTGTTTGTCTGGTTGTTCTGGTGTTTTGGATCTAGTGAGTCCGTCTACTTCTGTTGATGGCGGTATTCCTGCCGCATCCTTGCGGATATCCATCAGGATCTTGCCAAGGTTGTTTTGTCCGGGCCAGAATTTCGGTTGGGTTCTGCAGGTTAGGTCAGCGTTTAGGCCAGTTCCCCAGAGTCGGTTCCGGCTGCTTTCGGCAATGAATTCTTTGCTGTCTCTCAGGCTTTCACGGAATGGTTTGCATTGTTTCACTTTGAGCAGAAGGAGGGTTTTCATTAATTCAATGTCCGATTCTCTGTTTAAGTCTTTCGGTAGTTGCTGGCCCAATTTATAGGCTTCTCCTGCATGGCGAGATTCGAGAATTTCTTCCGCGATGTCCTGCTTTCCGTCGAGCGACGCCCGTTTCCATTGATAGGCTTGTTCGACACTGTGGAAGGTCTTCCCGAAGGCTTCGATATTGCATGAAAAGAAGTTTGACATCGGCGAAAGGTGTCCGCTGAAAGCCGTGATATTGTCGGCGGTGTTTTTAGCGGGACAAGCGTCCGCGCCTGCCTTGTGACCCGCTCCGTCGCACGCCCTACATCTGTCAGAGAACTGGCCGTCGTGGAATATCCGGCATCTCATGTCCACGATGTAGGCACTGCGGTTCAATACGGGACTGACGGGGGCTTTCGCATAGAAGTACCGATCTCCGTTCTTATAGTTGGTTAGTTTTCCATTTTGGTCTCTTTCTTTGGAGTATTTCACGTTGCTTCGTAGCTCCACCCCTTTGGCTTCCATGTATTTGTTGATTTCATCGTTTGATACTGAAAGCGGTAAGTCTTTCACTGTGATTTTTTCGGCCTTTTCTTCGGGGTTGTTTATGCGGGTCACTGCGGGGTTCTGCTCATATAACGGTACTTGCACCGTGGTAATTAGCAGGTTTCTTCGCAGGATCAACTCTAGCCTGGCGGCTCGGGATGTCAAGTATATGCGCCATATTCCACGTATGTTTTGGGCTCCGTCGATATTCCTTGCTCCTATGACTCGCTCGACAGCTCTGCAGACATCGAGCGAGGCGAGCTGTGTGTTGTTTGTTTCGACGTAATCCACATAATCCGACTGCTTGAAGAAGACCGGCTCCACCCGTTCAGCTTGAGCGGTTACGTGCTCAACGGCAGTCGAGGTTTCTCCCATGATCGTGTCGGTTTCCGAAGTGAAACAAAATGTTTCCCTTTTCAGGTGCGAACAGTAACGTCCAAACTGGTGCAAAAACGCAAAAAGCAATCCAAATAAGTGCAGTTCGTCAGAAATGGTGTATCCACTGTTTGCAGTGGATGTTCATATGTTATATTTACACAGTTTGCAGAGCAGCTCTATCTGTAGATAGGGCGAATCGTCCAGGAAAGTCAGAGCTTCCAGGTGCGTGGCCTTTCTATCTGACTCTCTCTCTTTCTCTAATGTATATGAATAAAGTCATCAATGCAAATTTAATTTAGGTCACCATCACTGGTACCTGCACAATCACAAACATTAACAAAAGTTCAATGAAAGATATTTTACAAGAAAACTAAAAGTATCACAAAATATTGTGTCCCCAATAAATTACTGTTCATTGAAAATCAGCCTTTTTTGCATGCCATTTGTATCAATCAGTACCTTAAGTTAGAGGGAGTTTATTCAAATATATATATTTGCAATATTAATTAGGCTTATTATAAGCCATGCATAGGCATTAATAAATGATATGTGTTATATATTAAGCTTGTATATGTATATGTATCAAATCCATAGTTATATATACCTAATAACATATATATATATATTTGCAATATTAATTAGGCTTATTATAAGCCATGCATAGGCATTAATAAATGATATGTGTTATATATTAAGCTTGTATATGTATATGTATCAAATCCATAGTTATATATACCTAATAACTGCATGTCATTTATCCACTTGTGGTCTGTTAAGTTAGCCTAGTTCTATCATGTCTATAAGAGAAATTAAAAGTGTTTGCTAAAAAAACATCGACAAGGTAAAATTGCTCAAGTGTTACTGTTAGCCTAAAGTTTCTTATATTTTGTGGCTGTTTTTTTTTTATTTCCATTCCCATGTGGAAATATCAATGAAGACTGCATTTATATCAATATATATAATGACAGTTAATGGATAGTGACCACTTATAGCAAAATGATTTGCATAGACAGTTAGAATGGTTAGAGTAGCTGTCACATTCAGCTCAGCCAATTACCATGGTTTTATCATGTTTATTTCTTATTACTCAATCTAATTGGCTTCCAGCATATCATGTAAGTTGCAGAGGTGCTAATTACGGTCAGGGATTAAAATTCTTTTGGTCTGAGATTTGGTCAAACTACTGCTAACCACATATCTTAAAAGTTATTTTGATTTATCCAGCAATGTGGAAATATGGCTATATTGTTAATTGCTTTATGAACTATCACACTAGCATGAAATTGTCTTACCAGCCTAATTTACCATATAAACTTGTAAAACCTTACATTGCCTAATGTGATCATCCTGTTACAATTTCAATGTTTCATATATATATTTGATCTGACTTTGTATCAAGATTGACAATCATTGTCTATATAATATATTCAAATTGTTTAATTACCAATTGTTTGACACAAAAGACACAAAAACACTGTTTAAATTTTGTCAAAGTAACTATTTTAGCCTGATTCCAATTTGACACATGTCTGGTAATCAGGGTCACATACCTATGTAGTTAAGTAATGCTTACATTCAGGTCTTGTCATACTGTATCTATGTGACTCAGTTTTCTTGTGTTTACAGATGTTATACAATAAATATCAAGGGAATGGGCCAAGTGTAAAGTAGAGTCATGCCCCCAACTCATAGAGTTACTTCTACTATGTAAAGAATGTGTCATATCCTAGAAAAAGGTGAGGTATCTATTCTCCATGAAAATACAGACATTTAACTTTTCTCTTACTTTCAAGATTTCGTCATTTTAGTCTAATTTAGTCTAATTTGGGTTAAGTTGAATATTATTTTGATGTTTCAATTATGGGACAGTATGATATAATGTATCCATTTAGCGAAAATACTGTTATGAATTTCATATTGTTAACAAGTTAATTATATCACACAATTTGCTATTGACCATTTGTAGTTTTGCATGCCAGTTTTGTTTTATTAATGATCATCGGAGCGTACTCAGTATTTCATCACTTAACTATCAATTCAATCTGTGCTGTTATTTGAATTAAACATGCAGGCCTACAATGCTTTATGTATATCCACCTCAATTACAGTTTTAAACACCCATTGTTTTCATTACCTTTCCCAGTAGCAAGTTATGCATTATGACTCCACTTATATTAGCGATTATTATAGATGAGATGCACTAGAAATCTGCACCAGTTCCCATATTCTTTCTAGATATAGTGATGCGCACTCGTTCTAAGTGCACGTGTTTTTTGTTGGTCCTCAAAAGATCTAAACCGGAAATAGAACCCGCGATAACTGTACAGCCCTATGCGCCTCCCGTGCGCATACATGAATATTCAGTACTAGTGCTGACCGAGTGACTACTTGAAGCTTACAGCCGGGTGGGATCCACATATGTTAGATAGGCCGGTTCCGAGGGCCGAGCATTTGGTTTTCATATGTTGAATGGTAAAAAGTTCAGCCCTAAAAGGGGGGTCGGGGCCGGGTGGTGCCCCTCCCCATGGATCCGCCCATGGAGTACCTTTCCGTTTAAAGCCAAAGCTAAGCTGAACGTAACCTTTTCCACAGAAAGTAAACATTGAATCGACTCACAATTGTGGCGAGAAAAGTTCAGAACCAGGTGCAGTCAAACGCCACCAGTCATTGTGAATCGATCCACTGGCGCCGGAGTGGAGCATCATACACTTTGATCGCAGGGTTGCGCGTATCGATGAATAAATAAAACCGTATTTATTGATGGCTATGCATACTATTGTCCCTGAAAAACTGTTTCTTGGAACGATCATCACTTTTTAAAGATTTTTTTTATATTTTAATTATGACTCAGCGACAAATCGAAAGATTTAGATTTTGTTTTATCGGAAACGTTCTGAATGAGTATCGTTTTACCATTGACCCGTCGCAATCGGGTTTGCAGTTCCATAACAATCCGGCCGCCCATCATCCAAGATAACTCCTGGCCACCTAGAACCCCCCCCCACCCCCCCACCACACATACACACACACAAAATCACCCCTCTCCACAGGGACAATTTTTTTCTAATAAGATATGCAAAATACCTTGACCGGTGCATTAGATCTGGTTATCGACATACGACATACATGTATTTTACCTACCCCACCCCCCTCGCCTATTGATTAAGGTCTCTCTTCCGTTTCCATTGCACGCTAAAACCTTACAGAGTGGAATGACCGTTACCCTAATGAAGTCAAACCATGATAGCTATCCGGTGTGGGGGGGGGGGGGGGGCGGGGGGCGTTTGTCATTGAGGAATGGAGGCCTCCGCGATGAGGAGGGTGGGGTGGCAAGAGTTTTTTTTTTGTATTATCCGACGATCGTGACCTACGATTTTCATTAATCGTGAATTGGAAATTTTAATATTAATTAAGTAACCGTGAATAGGGCAATCGGCAATTTATATCAATTTATATTTATATCATGTGTTCCCGCTCCTCCTTCCTTAAAATGAAGAAATGTAATTTTCGTTATCTGGGAACACCCAGAAGATGACCACAAGATCTCCCAACACGTTGGGTAAAAAATGAAAGAGCGCATTATGACCTCATACAAATCTGTTTCCGGTGTCACATGCGCAAATGCAGCCCCCCCCCCCCCCTTCCCCCAGCGGAGATGGTCCCCTTGTATAAAATATATGATATGGAGACCCTCTCCGCTCCATGTGTTCGTATGGCTCCATTATGATAGATACAGAGGGGGATATCTCCGCATGGGGGACAATCCCGCATACCACACCGGTGACTAAACTGTGTTTGTCCCCAATTGCACCCCCCCCCCCTCCTCCCTCTTTTATTTCCCAGAAAGGGGGTTTGTACGAACCGTATGAAAGAGGATGAGGGCCAACATTCGACATGCTTCATTTTACACTTTATGCTGCAATCGATGCGCCATTTTACACATGTTGATTCAACATTTCAGTATTCCACGCGTAATTTGAAACTTGTTCATTGAACATTTGACTCGATGACTCTTTGAAGTCGCTTGATTTGACACCGCAAGGCGTAACCCCACCTCGATTGTATAGTCGTGGCCGGGTAATAACAATGTTATTGGTTGTTACCCGTAAAGCCTATGCACCCGCAAAGACGGACGGTATCAATATCGCAAGCGATTTTTTTGTTATTACTATTTTACCCTCCCTGTGTTGAAATAGATATCAGGGGTCACCAGTTAAATAATGAATATCAATGAAAGTGCCACAAATGTGTTGCTTAATGAATTAGGGAATTGACAGGGATTTTTAATTACCCTTATGCTTTATTTGGTTTGATGATGTGCATACCGGGTCCCTTGCGCTGTGTATATGTACATCCTCGTTGAAGCTCCAATCCTCGATCGCTTTCTACACAATGATCGCGCTTCAGATCAGACAACGGCCCCGATTCGACCCTCAGCATGTGAAGCCTGGAGATTATTTCCCAGCTCGTTAGAAAAATCCTGACATGGCATAACGTTTCCTATGCCCTAGCGTACGGACGTTGGCCTGCCCTACGCGCCATCTGGCGAATCAGGAAAATGTATCTCTTGGTAATATGGGTCGATGACGGAAATCACACTGTCACGGCCATTCACGTCGTATGCTGGGTTGATGGTTTCCTCAAATGGCCTGAAATCAAACAATTTAATTAAAGGATTAAATGTTGAACTGTATAATCCACCTGTTCTGGTAATAGCTAAGTGCACTCTGAACTGAAAACAACATGTGCTTCACTAGCAGTTCGTGCAAACATCTGAAATGTCTGATGCAAAGTTGTATTAATTACATGTAATTTAAATGCCAAATTGACCTAGACATCGTGATTAGATATATAATGATGGCTTTAATTTGTTGCCACATAGGCTTCAATTACGCTGAATTTTGAATCTGGCAATAGTATAATTGAAAATTAGTGCCGTATGAATAGTGTGCCGTATTATTCGTACGTCGCCGCAGGATAAATATCCCATGTCCTTCTTCAAAGTGTAGGGGGTTACCCCCGGGAGCATGGCACCACTCTCCCTTCTTTCTCCCACTGACACGATCTGACCAAATGCGGTTAAAGCGTCCTGAATATACAACCAAACAAACACTGGCAGCTATCGGTATCCACACAAACGGTCCACACAAACAAGGTAAAACAAATGACGGCACAAACCCGTGAACGGACTCTTTGGGAGGTGCTCCTGACCGACACCGCCGAACAGCCAACGTCACAGCTATCGCCAAGACGACCGAGAGGCTGATGCTGAAGCCGACTGCCAAGGCCAGTGTCAGCGAACTGGGGTCGTCCGTAGACGTAGCCGAGGTCCTTCCTTTTGGGTCAGGAGTCACTGTCGGGACGGTTGTGGCCGCTGTTGCTGGGTCAAGTGTCACTGACGGGACGGTTGTGACCGCTGTTGCTGGGTCAAGTGTCACTGTCGGGACGGTTGTGGCCGCTGTTGTTGGGTCAGGGGTCACTGTCGGGACGGTTGTGGCCGCTGTTGCTGATGTACGTAAAAGTTACCATTATTAATAATGTACTTAAAATGACCGCCAATTCTAGCGATCTCCCGGCTATAGTTATTCCGCCGGACGTAATAGTTTACCATCAGAAGATCCTTCAAATATTTGCACCATCAAATACAGCCTGCATTGTAGACCTCCTTTAAATGGTTATGCCGTAAGCGACGTCTTTCTTCCATGTTAATTAACTTAACTTAATAATTAATATTTTTCCAACTAAACTTAAAATTAAGGTAAATCGGTTGGGGCCAAAAATATACATCTTCCTTTGACATACATTTCTTTCAGGGCCACCCGTCAATTGCCGTTCCATAACAGATGTCGAAGGCTGAATAAAAAAACTAAACACTTAAATAATAACTTAAATAATCTGCGGAAGCTGTGCGTGACCCCAACCCCGTAGAGGTTAATTTCAGGTTTATCATTATTACATTATGAGGCGGTCTATGCGGGCGAGGGTGGAGAGGGGGGGGGGGACATGTGAGGTAAGAGACGAGAGACATCTTCTGAATTTGCAACTACTGGTGGCATCAGCGCATCGGCTTAACCCGGAATGTTTCACAGGGAACCAGCCAGTCTGCATAATGGACTAGTCAGCTTGGGACCTGGAACCTGCTAGTCCACATAGTGGACATAGTGTTGTTTCACCGACTAACGAGATATAAAGCATATGCATCATAATTTTAGATACATTTGGTCTTGATTCTAAAAGGTAAAAAAACGTAAGATGTCAAATGTCAGTATGCTGCTTTAACGCTCATTTTGACTATAGTTTCCTTCCCATCAAATATTGTAAAAACGGTTTCGCAAAGAAACCTGAAGAGACGATCCACTACGTACTAGAATATCCAACTGATAACAACCATATCTCCCTCGTTATTGACAATGGTATTATACTAGATCTTACAGCTATATCAAGGGACTCGGTTCTTCCAACGCCTTGAAAATAATATTAAAGTTGCATATCAAGCTCTTTCCCGCCAAAACCTAAAGAGGTCAAAATACAAACAAGAATCAATCCTTGAATCATCTAAAATTTCTTTTGTCTACATTCCACTCATGCCAGACTGCCAAATGCAGTATCTTAGCCTTGCTCGTGATATCAAATAACCAAGTGTGCGTGCTTTGCGATGCTTTGTTTGCAGTCTGGTTATGTCCAGGGATAGACACTTTTGCCATATCACCACCGAAACGGCGATTAGGTTTCTGAATTTATAGAATGAAACAATCGAGTTTCTGCAAATTGTGATGTATATGTCGCCTGTGCTTAGATTTTGGCGGGAACTGTAAATAAAAACTGCAAAGGTGTAATTACAGACGATAATTTTCCAAATATACTAGATTTGATTCACGCGGAAGATTTGTCGAATACGGCCGATAGTTTATGTGTTTTTTTAGAAATGAGGGACCATTAAGGAATGAACGGTGGATGTTTTTTGGGGGGAACCAAATAGCATAAAGAACTACCATCATACATACCCAAAAATGGATAAATGTGTAGAGGTGATGTTCACAAGGAACAAGCAAGTACTGTTTATGTTTGGTTTATGCTTCTCCAAAGGAAAAATCTAGTCATGGCTGTGTTCTTTCTGTCATTGTCCTGGGAGATTCCTTGGACCAGTTTTGCTTTGTGATGCACAAAAGCGGCCTAGCATACCATGTTACAGATTCAGTTTACGATTGAAATTCAGAGTGACGGTTAGGGGTCTGGAAGGGGGGGTCCAGTGGCAAGTTTCGATTATTTAAAATACTCAGTGTCGAATGTCGATTTTTCAAGAAGTTCCATATCGCCTCTTGGCTAAGGTCATTGTCTTTATTTTCTAAAATCTGTGTCGATGTCGCTTTTACAGATCCTCAGTGTCGGAAATTGGGGGTCAATGTCGAATGTCGATTGTTCAAATATGCCTGTGTCGCGTGTCGCCATTTACCCCTTTCAGACTTGTACAGTTTGTTCTTGCGCCTTGGCAAAACTCACCAGACAAAGCGAATTCTTCTTCACGAAATTAACTTGTGTCTACAAAAGTAAGTTTTGTAGTTAGTTTCCTGTCCGCAAAGCCTATTTCGTTTTGACAGGAGTCCTGGTCGGTGCACCATATATACAAAATACACTTTAGAGACAGCATACAATTCAATTTGGACAGAATAGGTTTGTAGCGACAACAGTTCCTTTCGTCGACATAATTGTCTAGACATTCTAGACATAATGACATTTTGTCAGGACATAGGTATGTCATATGTAGGTTGCGTGCTTTGACATGGGATATCCACGTCGACGGCACATAGAAGATGGTGCTCCGATATAAGCTGTTATTATAAAACAGTGCAATGCATACGCCACTCTTCCAACGAGACGGCATTCGTGAAGCGACATTCAATGCTTCGATGCTGGCCTCCAACCAAAGTACATGAACAAAAAACAAAACATGACAGTACATACAGGCGATACTATAAGTGAATTTTAGAAAATGTCAGTAACCTCTGATATTTTCTCTGGAGAGCCAAGCATACAAATTTACATAAATTAAACAATAACTAAGTGGTCCTTGTTTGAGGACATCGGCTCTACACATCTATCTAATGTTGGGCAGGGGGGGGGACCAAATAGCATGAAGAACTATTATTATACGTACCAAACAATGGATAAATGTGTAGAGCTGAGTAAAATGTGAGCTTGTGACTTCATCCACACTGACGCGTTGACAATGGACACATAGCCTTTCTTAGAAGGGTAAATCTAAATGTCGACCTTTTCGTTCATCAAGTTATGGTTAGCGCGTCGGAATCTGCTGTACACGCTATGCAAACGATTAACTGGTATAAGTGTCAGGTAACTGCTCCCTTTTACAACTATCCGCGGCAGACACCCGCCACCAAGATATCGTATTTAATGCGCATGTGTTGTGGAAATCGCGTGTAGAGCTGTACAGTTCTCGCGTTTTTTTTCCGGTTTAGGTCTTTTGGGGACCAAGAAAAAAACACACGTGCTCTTAGAACGAGTGCGCATCACGCTGGTGCCTTGCTGCTGCTGCGTGACCCGCACTCATTGTAGTCATCGTTTGAATGTTGAGAACCGGCCGGCTGCCCGAATAGTGCGTGAAAAATCGAGTGGGAGTGAAACTATTTTTTTTTTGCTTTGGTCCAGTCTTTGCTAAATATAAAATCATAATATAATTAAAGATAAGACATCTATCTCTCCATATTGCACATGGTCCGTTCGACGAGACTGTTGAAAGCGTTGTATTTTGAGGCAAATCATCGATGTTTACATTTCTGCGACAAACGGAGCACGATTGTTCTCGCCTGGCCAGTCCATAGGGCTATACAGTTCTCGCGATCAGGCCGCGAGACTTCAGTTTTGGGGACAAACAAACACACGTGCTCCATGTTGAAGTATAGGCAGCTAGAAGTCAATTTCCTTCCAGGTTTATTCGAAAGACTATGAGTACCATTTCACTAAACATGGCTATGGGAGATATACGTTAAAATATTTGGAGGTGATGAAGCGCAGAACTTTGGGAATATACAAGGAAAAATCCGTCTTCAAAACACTCGAAAGCTAAAAATAACGTTCTAAATTTAGCCCTGCACCCGGGCTTTCGCAAGTTCACCAAACAGAGAGTGACGTCACAGAGTTTCGCGTGCCTCCGCGGTAACAAAAATGGCGAGAGCAAGTAACCATTCCGTGGTCAAAATGTGCAGTGCATGAAGTAACACCACGCAGGTGCGTCATTAAACCACATGGTAAAGATAAAATAAGACCAGTTGGATGTTTTCGTATCACTTTTCGATCACGAAAAGACCAAGTTTCTTCATTTTTGTAAGTTTTCTGTTTGAAGCGTTGCGCCAACGTTGTCACCGGGGAGAATCCGTGTGTCGTCATAATGCCTCGTTTTCGTAGGAAATGCAAAAAAACGTTAGTTTTTCAGTCGTATTGTCCCGTCGTAACAAATATTGGTCATTGTGATGGCGCAAACGAATAAAAAATATGTCATCTATCCGTTCTGTGAAGCTATATTTCTTAAATATTCTTAATCATAGCGCTAGGTCTTTCCGCAATGGATCCACCCCTCGGCGCCTGGCTTTTGCGCAGGTAGTCTGGTTCCCAGTCTCTCTCTTTGCGTAACATACACGTCACGCCTACGTCACAGATAGTCAGGATACCAGTGTGCGCAGAGATTCTAAAGTCGTTCCGAACACGTGCTTCGTTTGTTTGTCCCCAAAATGAGTAAACCGGAAGTCTAATCGAACGAGACTTTATAGCCCTATATAAGGAGCGTTGTTACGTAACCATAGATACCGCACGCAGACATGCGTCATGATGATTATTACGTCATACGACATGGAAAACCCCGAGCAGCACATTAGTTCGTCTGCCACTGACAGTCACTCATGAGACAACTGCATTCTGGTTGATCAACTGTCTAACAGGTCAAATATTACATAAATCTACTAACATGGTAATAATTCTGATATGCACAGAACTTCAGTGGTTAGTTATGTATCCAAGGACAGCTTGAGCCGATCTGATGTGTGAAGCGAGTGATGGCAAACAACCGTTGATGCTAGGCATTGACGTTGAACACTAGACCGTCAAGCACAGCTTGAGAAGGCAGACGAAAATTGGGGTTATGGGACCAATTCGACTATGTTAAGACCCATCGCCGCTCGCTCATTGGTTGTTCAGCCTGGCGTTGGAGACCATATCGCCCCCTTAAAGCTGTAGTACTGAGGCCAAATTGCTGGCTGAAAGCGCAAATTAGCCCAAAATGGATCGTGATGTACTGGACGAGCGCCATCTAACGGCTGCTGTTGAACGCGGGCTATTTTTCCAGGTCGAGGCCTTCGTTTAGAGTGAATACGTTCAAATCACGACTTTCTACGCGTCCTTGGTCGCGCCCTAATCGCTCTTCTCGGACTCGTCATCGGTGAATTACGGAGCCCCCTAGCGGCGGAACTAAGCGTGATAAGCTAAAAGCGAAGGCGGATTCCATACCCAAGTCGACGTTTGCCCGTCTTTTGCAACCGGTCCCGGCTCTCTAGCGTCGCTATTAAGCGAACGGCGGCCATCGCAACCCCGAAAGAGTGCCGGTCCATATCGCCGTTGACTCGTAATGGGAGCGTCGGCATGGAGGGGGGTGCACCTCTTGCGAGCGCTCTAGCGGCCAAACTAAGCGTCCTAGAGCAATTCTGAGGTGGTTTCGATCAGCCTAGGTCACATTTTTCTCTCCATTCATGCCAAATCTGGGCTCCCTAGCTCAAATATTGACCGAGTTATGGCCTTGCAAAGTTCAAAACGCCACTTGACACGTACGCTGAATATTGATTGGCCGATTACTCGAAAATCGTTCAGTATCCGGAAAAAACTCCCTGACGAATACTCTCAAACAAACAGCGAATCTCTAGACCCGATATTAACGGAGTACCGCGGGGAAGTCTGTTTCGTGACCTTGACCTTGCTGTAACCTTGACCTTGGAAGCGTGACCTTGGTCAATATAATATTTTACGCCCAAATACTAATGTCATGTCTCACGCAGCGTGTCGTTTGTCTGACATGTCCCTTTCATGGAGAAATTGAGGTGGCCTGGTTCCCGCCAAAATGGTCCCATAGGGTCCCATGTTAAACTTTGGGAATTTTTTGCGGAAGAACTATTCGGACGATTTTCAAAATTAAAACACCGTATACAAGGTACTTACGAGCCTAATACGTGAATTAATTCTGAGCGTCATTAAGCAAAAACGCGGCACGCTATATCGATTTTGCCGATTTTTGGTCCTATCTATCAATGGTTAAGCGAATTTCGAAAAATTCCTGTGACCTTCACCTTTGACCTACATGGCCCATCTACGAACTTAGCCTGACGGTGGGCCGTGGCATTGTCTGTGCAGAAGGAGGAGTCGATATCTCAAACTTTATACAAAAAAAAAAAAATTCCAAAATTTCGAATTTTCAGCTGCCTGTGGCGCGAAAACTTTTTATCCTACGTCAAATCTGATGTCAGTAACGCGAAAGATTTTGAGGAGTTGAGTATTTTGACACTAATTGCGGCTCTCTAGCTGCAATATTAAGTGAGCTAGAGCGGAAAATGTGTTTTGGACGTATGACGTCATCGTGACGTTGACGTTTGAGGTACGTTACCCATCTTCGAACTCAGCCTGAGATTGGCCATTCCGCATCTTTTTCTGAATTTGGAAGTCGATATGTTAAGGCATTCGAGAGATAATGCGTGACAAGACAGACGGACAGACAGACACACACACAGACAGACTAACCGAACACACTGACATAAGACGAAAATCGTAGATTTTCGTCTTAATAACGGAACACACCGACATAAGACGAAAATTGAAAATTTTCGTCTTAACTAGACCGTCAAGCACAGCTTGAGAAGGCAGACGAAAATTGTGGTTATGGGACCAATTCGACTATGTTAAGACCCATCGCCGCTCGCTCATTGGTTGTTCAGCCTGGCGTTGGAGACCATATCGCCCCCTTAAAGCTGTAGTACTGAGGCCAAATTGCTGGCTGAAAGCGCAAATTAGCCCAAAATGGATCGTGATGTACTGGACGAGCGCCATCTAACGGCTGCTGTTGAACGCGGGCTATTTTTCCAGGTCGAGGCCTTCGTTTAGAGTGAATACGTTCAAATCACGACTTTCTACGCGTCCTTGGTCGCGCCCTAATCGCTCTTCTCGGACTCGTCATCGGTGAATTACGGAGCCCCCTAGCGGCGGAACTAAGCGTGATAAGCTAAAAGCGAAGGCGGATTCCATACCCAAGTCGACGTTTGCCCGTCTTTTGCAACCGGTCCCGACTCTCTAGCGTCGCTATTAAGCGAACGGCGGCCATCGCAACCCCGAAAGAGTGCCGGTCCATATCGCCGTTGACTCGTAATGGGAGCGTCGGCATGGAGGGGGGTGCACCTCTTGCGAGCGCTCTAGCGGCCAAACTAAGCGTCCTAGAGCAATTCTGAGGTGGTTTCGATCAGCCTAGGTCACATTTTTCTCTCCATTCATGCCAAATCTGGGCTCCCTAGCTCAAATATTGACCGAGTTATGGCCTTGCAAAGTTCAAAACGCCACTTGACACGTACGCTGAATATTGATTGGCCGATTACTCGAAAATCGTTCAGTATCCGGAAAAAACTCCCTGACGAATACTCTCAAACAAACAGCGAATCTCTAGACCCGATATTAACGGAGTACCGCGGGGAAGTCTGTTTCGTGACCTTGACCTTGCTGTAACCTTGACCTTGGAAGCGTGACCTTGGTCAATATAATATTTTACGCCCAAATACTAATGTCATGTCTCACGCAGCGTGTCGTTTGTCTGACATGTCCCTTTCATGGAGAAATTGAGGTGGCCTGGTTCCCGCCAAAATGGTCCCATAGGGTCCCATGTTAAACTTTGGGAATTTTTTGCGGAAGAACTATTCGGACGATTTTCAAAATTAAAACACCGTATACAAGGTACTTACGAGCCTAATACGTGAATTAATTCTGAGCGTCATTAAGCAAAAACGCGGCACGCTATATCGATTTTGCCGATTTTTGGTCCTATCTATCAATGGTTAAGCGAATTTCGAAAAATTCCTGTGACCTTCACCTTTGACCTACATGGCCCATCTACGAACTTAGCCTGACGGTGGGCCGTGGCATTGTCTGTGCAGAAGGAGGAGTCGATATCTCAAACTTTATACAAAAAAAAAAAAATTCCAAAATTTCGAATTTTCAGCTGCCTGTGGCGCGAAAACTTTTTATCCTACGTCAAATCTGATGTCAGTAACGCGAAAGATTTTGAGGAGTTGAGTATTTTGACACTAATTGCGGCTCTCTAGCTGCAATATTAAGTGAGCTAGAGCGGAAAATGTGTTTTGGACGTATGACGTCATCGTGACGTTGACGTTTGAGGTACGTTACCCATCTTCGAACTCAGCCTGAGATTGGCCATTCCGCATCTTTTTCTGAATTTGGAAGTCGATATGTTAAGGCATTCGAGAGATAATGCGTGACAAGACAGACGGACAGACAGACACACACACAGACAGACTAACCGAACACACTGACATAAGACGAAAATCGTAGATTTTCGTCTTAATAACGGAACACACCGACATAAGACGAAAATTGAAAATTTTCGTCTTAACTAGACCGTCAAGCACAGCTTGAGAAGGCAGACGAAAATTGTGGTTATGGGACCAATTCGACTATGTTAAGACCCATCGCCGCTCGCTCATTGGTTGTTCAGCCTGGCGTTGGAGACCATATCGCCCCCTTAAAGCTGTAGTACTGAGGCCAAATTGCTGGCTGAAAGCGCAAATTAGCCCAAAATGGATCGTGATGTACTGGACGAGCGCCATCTAACGGCTGCTGTTGAACGCGGGCTATTTTTCCAGGTCGAGGCCTTCGTTTAGAGTGAATACGTTCAAATCACGACTTTCTACGCGTCCTTGGTCGCGCCCTAATCGCTCTTCTCGGACTCGTCATCGGTGAATTACGGAGCCCCCTAGCGGCGGAACTAAGCGTGATAAGCTAAAAGCGAAGGCGGATTCCATACCCAAGTCGACGTTTGCCCGTCTTTTGCAACCGGTCCCGGCTCTCTAGCGTCGCTATTAAGCGAACGGCGGCCATCGCAACCCCGAAAGAGTGCCGGTCCATATCGCCGTTGACTCGTAATGGGAGCGTCGGCATGGAGGGGGGTGCACCTCTTGCGAGCGCTCTAGCGGCCAAACTAAGCGTCCTAGAGCAATTCTGAGGTGGTTTCGATCAGCCTAGGTCACATTTTTCTCTCCATTCATGCCAAATCTGGGCTCCCTAGCTCAAATATTGACCGAGTTATGGCCTTGCAAAGTTCAAAACGCCACTTGACACGTACGCTGAATATTGATTGGCCGATTACTCGAAAATCGTTCAGTATCCGGAAAAAACTCCCTGACGAATACTCTCAAACAAACAGCGAATCTCTAGACCCGATATTAACGGAGTACCGCGGGGAAGTCTGTTTCGTGACCTTGACCTTGCTGTAACCTTGACCTTGGAAGCGTGACCTTGGTCAATATAATATTTTACGCCCAAATACTAATGTCATGTCTCACGCAGCGTGTCGTTTGTCTGACATGTCCCTTTCATGGAGAAATTGAGGTGGCCTGGTTCCCGCCAAAATGGTCCCATAGGGTCCCATGTTAAACTTTGGGAATTTTTTGCGGAAGAACTATTCGGACGATTTTCAAAATTAAAACACCGTATACAAGGTACTTACGAGCCTAATACGTGAATTAATTCTGAGCGTCATTAAGCAAAAACGCGGCACGCTATATCGATTTTGCCGATTTTTGGTCCTATCTATCAATGGTTAAGCGAATTTCGAAAAATTCCTGTGACCTTCACCTTTGACCTACATGGCCCATCTACGAACTTAGCCTGACGGTGGGCCGTGGCATTGTCTGTGCAGAAGGAGGAGTCGATATCTCAAACTTTATACAAAAAAAAAAAAATTCCAAAATTTCGAATTTTCAGCTGCCTGTGGCGCGAAAACTTTTTATCCTACGTCAAATCTGATGTCAGTAACGCGAAAGATTTTGAGGAGTTGAGTATTTTGACACTAATTGCGGCTCTCTAGCTGCAATATTAAGTGAGCTAGAGCGGAAAATGTGTTTTGGACGTATGACGTCATCGTGACGTTGACGTTTGAGGTACGTTACCCATCTTCGAACTCAGCCTGAGATTGGCCATTCCGCATCTTTTTCTGAATTTGGAAGTCGATATGTTAAGGCATTCGAGAGATAATGCGTGACAAGACAGACGGACAGACAGACACACACACAGACAGACTAACCGAACACACTGACATAAGACGAAAATCGTAGATTTTCGTCTTAATAACGGAACACACCGACATAAGACGAAAATTGAAAATTTTCGTCTTAACTAGACCGTCAAGCACAGCTTGAGAAGGCAGACGAAAATTGTGGTTATGGGACCAATTCGACTATGTTAAGACCCATCGCCGCTCGCTCATTGGTTGTTCAGCCTGGCGTTGGAGACCATATCGCCCCCTTAAAGCTGTAGTACTGAGGCCAAATTGCTGGCTGAAAGCGCAAATTAGCCCAAAATGGATCGTGATGTACTGGACGAGCGCCATCTAACGGCTGCTGTTGAACGCGGGCTATTTTTCCAGGTCGAGGCCTTCGTTTAGAGTGAATACGTTCAAATCACGACTTTCTACGCGTCCTTGGTCGCGCCCTAATCGCTCTTCTCGGACTCGTCATCGGTGAATTACGGAGCCCCCTAGCGGCGGAACTAAGCGTGATAAGCTAAAAGCGAAGGCGGATTCCATACCCAAGTCGACGTTTGCCCGTCTTTTGCAACCGGTCCCGGCTCTCTAGCGTCGCTATTAAGCGAACGGCGGCCATCGCAACCCCGAAAGAGTGCCGGTCCATATCGCCGTTGACTCGTAATGGGAGCGTCGGCATGGAGGGGGGTGCACCTCTTGCGAGCGCTCTAGCGGCCAAACTAAGCGTCCTAGAGCAATTCTGAGGTGGTTTCGATCAGCCTAGGTCACATTTTTCTCTCCATTCATGCCAAATCTGGGCTCCCTAGCTCAAATATTGACCGAGTTATGGCCTTGCAAAGTTCAAAACGCCACTTGACACGTACGCTGAATATTGATTGGCCGATTACTCGAAAATCGTTCAGTATCCGGAAAAAACTCCCTGACGAATACTCTCAAACAAACAGCGAATCTCTAGACCCGATATTAACGGAGTACCGCGGGGAAGTCTGTTTCGTGACCTTGACCTTGCTGTAACCTTGACCTTGGAAGCGTGACCTTGGTCAATATAATATTTTACGCCCAAATACTAATGTCATGTCTCACGCAGCGTGTCGTTTGTCTGACATGTCCCTTTCATGGAGAAATTGAGGTGGCCTGGTTCCCGCCAAAATGGTCCCATAGGGTCCCATGTTAAACTTTGGGAATTTTTTGCGGAAGAACTATTCGGACGATTTTCAAAATTAAAACACCGTATACAAGGTACTTACGAGCCTAATACGTGAATTAATTCTGAGCGTCATTAAGCAAAAACGCGGCACGCTATATCGATTTTGCCGATTTTTGGTCCTATCTATCAATGGTTAAGCGAATTTCGAAAAATTCCTGTGACCTTCACCTTTGACCTACATGGCCCATCTACGAACTTAGCCTGACGGTGGGCCGTGGCATTGTCTGTGCAGAAGGAGGAGTCGATATCTCAAACTTTATACAAAAAAAAAAAAATTCCAAAATTTCGAATTTTCAGCTGCCTGTGGCGCGAAAACTTTTTATCCTACGTCAAATCTGATGTCAGTAACGCGAAAGATTTTGAGGAGTTGAGTATTTTGACACTAATTGCGGCTCTCTAGCTGCAATATTAAGTGAGCTAGAGCGGAAAATGTGTTTTGGACGTATGACGTCATCGTGACGTTGACGTTTGAGGTACGTTACCCATCTTCGAACTCAGCCTGAGATTGGCCATTCCGCATCTTTTTCTGAATTTGGAAGTCGATATGTTAAGGCATTCGAGAGATAATGCGTGACAAGACAGACGGACAGACAGACACACACACAGACAGACTAACCGAACACACTGACATAAGACGAAAATCGTAGATTTTCGTCTTAATAACGGAACACACCGACATAAGACGAAAATTGAAAATTTTCGTCTTAACTAGACCGTCAAGCACAGCTTGAGAAGGCAGACGAAAATTGTGGTTATGGGACCAATTCGACTATGTTAAGACCCATCGCCGCTCGCTCATTGGTTGTTCAGCCTGGCGTTGGAGACCATATCGCCCCCTTAAAGCTGTAGTACTGAGGCCAAATTGCTGGCTGAAAGCGCAAATTAGCCCAAAATGGATCGTGATGTACTGGACGAGCGCCATCTAACGGCTGCTGTTGAACGCGGGCTATTTTTCCAGGTCGAGGCCTTCGTTTAGAGTGAATACGTTCAAATCACGACTTTCTACGCGTCCTTGGTCGCGCCCTAATCGCTCTTCTCGGACTCGTCATCGGTGAATTACGGAGCCCCCTAGCGGCGGAACTAAGCGTGATAAGCTAAAAGCGAAGGCGGATTCCATACCCAAGTCGACGTTTGCCCGTCTTTTGCAACCGGTCCCGACTCTCTAGCGTCGCTATTAAGCGAACGGCGGCCATCGCAACCCCGAAAGAGTGCCGGTCCATATCGCCGTTGACTCGTAATGGGAGCGTCGGCATGGAGGGGGGTGCACCTCTTGCGAGCGCTCTAGCGGCCAAACTAAGCGTCCTAGAGCAATTCTGAGGTGGTTTCGATCAGCCTAGGTCACATTTTTCTCTCCATTCATGCCAAATCTGGGCTCCCTAGCTCAAATATTGACCGAGTTATGGCCTTGCAAAGTTCAAAACGCCACTTGACACGTACGCTGAATATTGATTGGCCGATTACTCGAAAATCGTTCAGTATCCGGAAAAAACTCCCTGACGAATACTCTCAAACAAACAGCGAATCTCTAGACCCGATATTAACGGAGTACCGCGGGGAAGTCTGTTTCGTGACCTTGACCTTGCTGTAACCTTGACCTTGGAAGCGTGACCTTGGTCAATATAATATTTTACGCCCAAATACTAATGTCATGTCTCACGCAGCGTGTCGTTTGTCTGACATGTCCCTTTCATGGAGAAATTGAGGTGGCCTGGTTCCCGCCAAAATGGTCCCATAGGGTCCCATGTTAAACTTTGGGAATTTTTTGCGGAAGAACTATTCGGACGATTTTCAAAATTAAAACACCGTATACAAGGTACTTACGAGCCTAATACGTGAATTAATTCTGAGCGTCATTAAGCAAAAACGCGGCACGCTATATCGATTTTGCCGATTTTTGGTCCTATCTATCAATGGTTAAGCGAATTTCGAAAAATTCCTGTGACCTTCACCTTTGACCTACATGGCCCATCTACGAACTTAGCCTGACGGTGGGCCGTGGCATTGTCTGTGCAGAAGGAGGAGTCGATATCTCAAACTTTATACAAAAAAAAAAAAATTCCAAAATTTCGAATTTTCAGCTGCCTGTGGCGCGAAAACTTTTTATCCTACGTCAAATCTGATGTCAGTAACGCGAAAGATTTTGAGGAGTTGAGTATTTTGACACTAATTGCGGCTCTCTAGCTGCAATATTAAGTGAGCTAGAGCGGAAAATGTGTTTTGGACGTATGACGTCATCGTGACGTTGACGTTTGAGGTACGTTACCCATCTTCGAACTCAGCCTGAGATTGGCCATTCCGCATCTTTTTCTGAATTTGGAAGTCGATATGTTAAGGCATTCGAGAGATAATGCGTGACAAGACAGACGGACAGACAGACACACACACAGACAGACTAACCGAACACACTGACATAAGACGAAAATCGTAGATTTTCGTCTTAATAACGGAACACACCGACATAAGACGAAAATTGAAAATTTTCGTCTTAACTAGACCGTCAAGCACAGCTTGAGAAGGCAGACGAAAATTGTGGTTATGGGACCAATTCGACTATGTTAAGACCCATCGCCGCTCGCTCATTGGTTGTTCAGCCTGGCGTTGGAGACCATATCGCCCCCTTAAAGCTGTAGTACTGAGGCCAAATTGCTGGCTGAAAGCGCAAATTAGCCCAAAATGGATCGTGATGTACTGGACGAGCGCCATCTAACGGCTGCTGTTGAACGCGGGCTATTTTTCCAGGTCGAGGCCTTCGTTTAGAGTGAATACGTTCAAATCACGACTTTCTACGCGTCCTTGGTCGCGCCCTAATCGCTCTTCTCGGACTCGTCATCGGTGAATTACGGAGCCCCCTAGCGGCGGAACTAAGCGTGATAAGCTAAAAGCGAAGGCGGATTCCATACCCAAGTCGACGTTTGCCCGTCTTTTGCAACCGGTCCCGACTCTCTAGCGTCGCTATTAAGCGAACGGCGGCCATCGCAACCCCGAAAGAGTGCCGGTCCATATCGCCGTTGACTCGTAATGGGAGCGTCGGCATGGAGGGGGGTGCACCTCTTGCGAGCGCTCTAGCGGCCAAACTAAGCGTCCTAGAGCAATTCTGAGGTGGTTTCGATTAGCCTAGGTCACATTTTTCTCTCCATTCATGCCAAATCTGGGCTCCCTAGCTCAAATATTGACCAAGTTATGGCCTTGCAAAGTTCAAAACGCCACTTGACACGTACGCTGAATATTGATTGGCCGATTACTCGAAAATCGTTCAGTATCCGGAAAAATCTGAGTGAGTATTGCGTCACCACCTCTCCCTGACGAATACTCTCAAACAAACAGCGAATCTCTAGACCCGATATTAACGGAGTACCGCGGGAAAATCTGTTTCGTGACCTTGACCTTGCTGTGACCTTGGCCTTGGAAGCGTGACCTTGACCAATATAGTTATTCGTGCCCAATTACTGATGTCATGTATCACGCCCGGTGACGTTTGTCTCACTTGTAACCTTCACGGAGAAATTGAGATCATGTTCCCGCCAAAATGCTGCCGTGGGATCCCATGTTAAATTTTGGGAATTTTTAGCAGAAGAACTATTCGAAGGATTTTCAAAAGTGAAACACCATATACAAGGTACCTGTGAACCCAATACGTGAATTAATTTTGAGCGTCATTAAGTGAAAACTTGGAACGCTATAGCGATTTTGCCGATTTTTGGTCCTATCTACCAATGGTTAAGCGAATTTCGAAAAATTCCTGTGACCTTGACCTTTGACCTACATGGCCCATCTACAAACTTAGCCTGACGGTGGGCCGTGGCATTGTCTGTGCAGAAGGAGGAGTCGATATCTCAAACCATTTAAAAAAAAAAAAAAAATCCAAAATTTTGAATTTTTAGCTGCCTGTGGCGCGAAAACTTTTTATCCTACGTCAAATCTGATGTCAGTAATGCGAAAGATTTTGAGGAGCTGAGTATTTTGACACAAATTGCGACTCTCTAGCTGCAATATTAAGAGAGCTAGGGCGCAAAATGTGTTTTGGACGTATGACGTCATCGTGACGTTGACGTTTGAGGTACGTTGCCCATCTTCGAACTCAGCCTGAGATTGGCACTTCCGCATCTTTTTGTGAATTTGGAAGTCGATATGTTAAGGCATTCGAGAGATAATGCGTGACAAGACAGACGGACAGACAGACACACAGACAGACCTAGACCGTCAAGCACAGCTTGAGATGGAAGACGAAAATTGTGGTTATGGGACCAATTCGACTATGTTAAGACCCATCGCCGCTCGCTCATTGGTTGTTCAGCCTGGCGTTGGAGACCATATCGCCCCCTTAAAGCTGTAGTACTGAGGCCAAATTGCTGGCTGAAAGCGCAAATTAGCCCAAAATGGATCGTGATGTACTGGACGAGCGCCATCTAACGGCTGCTGTTGAACGCGGGCTATTTTTCCAGGTCGAGGCCTTCGTTTAGAGTGAATACGTTCAAATCACGACTTTCTACGCGTCCTTGGTCGCGCCCTAATCGCTCTTCTCGGACTCGTCATCGCTGAATTACGGAGCCCCCTAGCGGCGGAACTAAGCGTGATAAGCTAAAAGCGAAGGCGGATTCCATACCCAAGTCGACTATTGCCCGTCTTTTGCAACCGGTCCCGACTCTCTAGCGTCGCTATTAAGCGAACGGCGGCCATCGCAACCCCGAAAGAGTGCCGGTCCATATCGCCGTTGACTCGTAATGGGAGCGTCGGCATGGAGGGGGGTGCAGCTCTTGCGAGCGCTCTAGCGGCCAAACTAAGCGTCCTAGAGCAATTCTGAGGTGGTTTCGATCAGTCTAGGTCACATTTTTCTCTCCATTCATGCCAAATCTGGGCTCCCTAGCTCAAATATTGACCGAGTTATGGCCTTGCAAAGTTCAAAACGCCACTTGACACGTACGCTGAATATTGATTGGCCGATTACTCGAAAATCGTTCAGTATCCGAAGAAATCTGAGCGCGTGCTGCGTCACCGCCTCTCCCTGACGAATACTCTCAAACAAACAGCGAATCTCTAGACCCGATATTAACGGAGTACCGCGGGGAAGTCTGTTTCGTAACCTTGACCTTGATGTGACCTTGACCTTGGAAGCGTGACCTTGGTCAATATAATATTTTACGCCCAAATACTAATGTCATGTCTCACGCAGCGTGTCGTTTGTCTGACATGTCCCTTTCATGGAGAAATTGAGGAGGCCTGGTTCCCGCCAAAATGCTCCCATAGGGTCCCATGTTAAACTTTGTGAATTGTTTGCGGAAGAACTATTCGGACGATTTTCAAAATTAAAACACTGTATACAAGGTACTTACGAGCCTAATACGTGAATTAATTCTGAGCGTCATTAAGAAAAAACTCGGAACGCTATAGCGATTTTGCCGATTTTTAGTCCTATAAATCAATGGTTAAGCGAATTTCGAAAAATTCCTGTGACCTTCACCTTTGACCTACATAGCCCATCTACGAACTTAGCCTGACGGTGGGCCGTGGCATTGTCTGTGCAGAAGGAGGAGTTGATATCTCAAACTCTTTAAAAAAAAAAAAAAAACCCAAAATTTCGAATTTTTAGCTGCCTGTGGCGCGAAAACTTTTTATCCTACGTCAAATCTGATGTTAGTAACGCGAAAGATTTTGAGGAGCTGAGTATTTTGACACTAATTGCGGCTCTCTAGCTGCAATATTAAGTGAGCTAGAGCGGAAAATGTGTTTTGGACGTATGACGTCATCGTGACGTTGACGTTTGAGGTACGTTGCCCATCTTCGAACTCAGCCTGAGATTGGCCATTCCGCATCTTTTTGTGAATTTGGAAGTCGATATGTTAAGGCATTCGAGAGATAATGCGTGACAAGACAGACGGACAGACAGACACACACACACACACACACACACAGACAGACAGACAGACTAGACCGTCAAGCACAGCTTGAGAAGGAAGACGAAAATTTGGGTTATGGGACCAATTCGACTATGTTAAGGCCCATTTCATGACGTTGGCATGGCACGCCGTCAGTCATTTGGCGTCTTTTAGTACATACATTTCATTTAACCCTGGATCTAGATTCTATGTCTACGATTCGACGGACATCCCCGCGACGGCCCGTCCACTACTGTGGCACCCTTTTCATTTTTGGGAAGAAACGTAGGCTGTCAACACTCTGGCAGTGGCGGCGGCCACTGCAGCTGTTTGTTTTCTCTCAGTGTCAGTGTCACGAATGTTGCGCTAACCAACAATCACACACCTATAATGTAATTGATCTAGGTCTATCTACATCTACATGTGGCAAATATTCATCATGAGTTAATGTTAATCGAAATACACATCTGAGTTAGAGCTTCCCTGCACGTAAGCTACATTCAAACACCGCGGGCAGTCGAAGCGAGCGAGGCGCACTCAAACCGGATCATCTTGTGACGTCACCAATCTCTACTCTGGGCGGGGGTTTGGAAATGGATCGTTCGCTGCTTGAGTTTATTTTGGTGACTTTAGATATTAATATTTATGGCATACGAGACATTGTAAAATAATTGCATCTGATAAATGGCTTTAGTAACCACTGAGAAATGTATATTTGACAGTGGTTTAGAAACAAATACCCCCCCAAGAGATGGACTTTAAGGCCCATTTCATGACTTTGGCATGGCACGCCGTCAGTCATTTGGCGTATCGAGGCCTTATAGTGGGATTGGCCATGTTAACGTGTGATTATTTGCTAGCGTCCAAACTACTGCTTTGATTTTGATGCAATTTGGCAAACATGATGCCAGTAATATGGGTACATATTCCACCACATATGAGTCATCTACTTGCATTTATGTAGTCACAGCGAATTTTTTGCGCTTTCGGCAATGTCAAAATTGATCATCCAATTACTCGAAAACTATAAAAGTGAGGTGAAATCCGAGGACACATTACTTTTGCGTATCTCTCTGAAGAATACTCTGAAACAAACCGCGAATCTCTAGTCCAAATATTAACGAAATTACGCGGGAATACATGTTTCGTAACCATGACCATGATGTGACCTTGACCTTGGAAGCGTGACCTCGGTCAATATAATATTTTACGCCCAAATACTAATGTCATGTCTCACGCAGCGTGTCGTTTGTCTGACATGTCCCTTTCATGGAGAAATTGAGGAGGCCTGGTTCCCGCCAAAATGGTCCCATAGGGTCCCATGTTAAACTTTAGGAATTTTTTGCGGAAGAACTATTCGGACGATTTTCAAAATTAAAACACCGTATACAAGGTACTTACGAGCCTAATACGTGAATGAATTCTGAGCGTCATTAAGCAAAAACTCGGAACGCTATAGCGATTTTGCCGATTTTTGGTCCTATCTATCAATGGTTAAGCGAATTTCGAAAAATTCCTGTGACCTTTACCTTTGACCTACATGGCCCATCTACGAACTTAGCCTGACGGTGGGCCGTGGCATTGTCTGTGCAAAAGGAGGAGTCGATATCTCAAACTTTATAAAAAAAAAAAAAAAATCCGAAATTTCGAATTTTCAGCTGCCTGTGGCGCGAAAACTTTTTATCCTACGTCAAATCTGATGTCAGTAACGCGAAAGATTTTGAGGAGCTGAGTATTTTGACACTAATTGCGGCTCTCTAGCTGCAATATTAAGAGAGCTAGAGCGCAAAATGTGTTTTGGACGTATGACGTCATCGTGACGTTGACGTTTGAGGTACGTTGCCCATCTTCGAACTCAGCCTGAGATTGGCACTTCCGCATCTTTTTGTGAATTTGGAAGTCGATATGTTAAGGCATTCGAGAGATAATGCGTGACAAGACAGACAGACAGACACACATACAGACACACAGACTAACCGAACACACTGACATAAGACGAAAATCGTAGATTTTCGTCTTAATAACCGAACACACTGACATAAGACGAAAATTGAAAATTTTCGTCTTAATAAGTATCCCTGTCTCGTAGGGTCTCGATAAGATCCCGTAGTGACTGTACAGCCCTATTAATATCACGCTCGGTTCCTAAGCAAAGTTATAGAATAAGCCGCAAAACACCCACAATCCACAAAAAAAGTTTACCTCTCTAAATTTAAGAAAAATAGGATGAAATGTTAGTTTTAAAGGACATCTATACGCGTGAAGGCTAACAAATTGGGTCTAGTAGACTTGGAAACTTGAGTTCGGGTAAAGTGCCCCAGAGTCAGGTACCAGGGTTCAAACCCATGACCTTTGCCGCCGCGTCAGCTTAGTAACTGAGTCAAGGCAGATAGAACCGTTCAAATCCGTTGATGTGATATTTATATCTTGTTTATATGAAGCTTCCGATCGTAAAACCGATGGGAATTTTGCGGAAAACTGATGGAAAGCCGATGACCATCAAGAATGTTCGTTTTTTTCCCGACGTGGTTGCTGAGTGTGACATTGACGCCGCCCAGGCATGTATGACTTATTACCCACCTTTCCCGGTGGAAGGCCTACACGCCAGTCTGAGAGAGGAGTGCAGGTTGTGTGCGGACCTTGTGTAGGCAGGCCGGGATATGTCGTAGTGTTAAGCGGCAGGGTGAGCCGGGGGCCGTGGTGGGTCGTGGTGTGCAGCGGAGGGGGGGGGGGGGCTGGATAAGGCGTGGTGTCCAGCGGTGGGGCGGGCCGGGATAAGGCGTGGTGTCCAGGGGTGGGGCGGGCCGGTGGCCGTAGTGGGTCGTGGTGTGCAGCGGCAGGGCGGGCCGGGATAAAACGTGGTGTCCCGGGATAGAGCGTGGTGTCCAGCGGCAGGGCGGGCGCGGGCCCAGGGTGGGTCCTGGTGTGCAGCGGAGGGGCGGGCCGGGATAGGGCGTGGTGTCCAGGGGTGGGGCGGTCCGGGGACCAGAGTGGGTCGTGGTGTGCAGCGGAGGGGCGGGTCGGGATAGGGCGTGGTGTCTTAGCGGCAGGGCGAGCCGGGGGCCGTGGTGGGTCGTGGTGTGCCGCGGAGGGGCGGGCCAAGGCAAGATTTGTTGATTAGCTGGTGGGTACATGTATAGTCTGTGTAGGTCACGTGGCGACAGTGAGAAAGGGTCATGTATCCGGGACTAACCCCCCGCGAAGCAAGATATTTGGTACTTTCATCATGCACAAAATAAAACAGACATTTGCACCCGTGGTATTCGAACAACGCAGCGGTCGCTTGGGATGCGCCTAGCAGAACATACTGGACAAGAGCCAAACGCGCTACCAGCCAGGCTACGGGATGAATGCTGATGGGTTGGGGGTTTATAGACAGCCAAGGAACCCAATGGTATGAAAACGAGATGAAAACATCATTTCCGCTCACGACGCAGTTTGTGTCAGCCGGAACAGGAGCCGAAATTATATTGTCACCAATGTCGTGGATAAATTCGAGGAATTCGCAGAACGCCAAAAAAATGAAAGTCGAGAGGAGTAGAGAAGAGTATATATGTTATGTCCAAGTAAAGATTGAGAAACTCCAGAGTAGGGAACAGTTAAGACGATTTCATGTAGCAACACGACCCGTTGAGGACCTCCACACTTACTGCTGTAGCAACACGACCCGTTGGGGACCTCCACACTTATTGCTGTAGCAACACGACCCGTTGAGGACCTCCGCACTCACTGCTGTAGCAACACGACCCGTTGGGGACCTCCACACTTACTGCTGTAGCAACACCAACCGTTGAGGACCTCCCCACTTACTACTGTAGCAACACGACCCGTTGAGGACCTCCACACTTACTGCTGTAGCAACACGAACCGTTGAGGACATCCACACTTACTGCTGTAGCAACACGACCCGTTGGGGACCTCCACACTTACTGCTGTAGCAACACCAACCGTTGAGGACATCCACACTTACTGCTGTAGCAACACGACCCGTTGGGGACCTCCACACTTACTGCGGCAGCAACACGAACCGTTGAGGACATCCACACTTACTGCTGTAGCAACACGACCCGTTGGGGACCTCCACACTTACTGCTGTAGCAACACGACCCGTTGCGGACCTCCACACTTACTGCTGTAGCAACACAACCCGTTGAGGACCTCCTCCATAATTGTGTCTAGGTGCTGGTAGTCGGCGGCGTAGAAATAGAAGAGGTCGGAGGGTTTGCTGGCGATGGCTCGCAACTCTGTCACATCCACCTGGCCGATACCTGCCACGTGATCAAAAATGACGTCTCGTATAACAATCGGCAAAGATCGCTTGCGGCAAGGCATTAGTTATTATTGGTGATGTACCAGTTTCATGCTGAATCAAGGTACATAATGAGCACGGATCTAATATAATATAAATTACGAACTCTGCAACATTTTTGACTTGATTTAGCAATAGTCAGTTTCTATTCAAAAATAATTAATAAATTAATGAATTAATAATGCTAACGGCCGTAGAGAAACGCGCCCGTGAATACCAAAGCGATAATAAATAATGCTAACGGCCGCACCTATGGCGTAGAGAAAGGCGCCCGTGTCCTTCAAGTCATCAGCACGCGGGATGGTCTGGTCGGGATTTACAGTGGAGGCGCCATCAGTGACTAGAATGGCGATACGCTTTGGCCCCAGGCGGCCCTGGGTGTCGAATATCTCAGCCGCCTTCGCCAGGGCCGAAGCCGTGTGTGTCATTCCGTCTCTGTACGGCATCTGCCAGATCTTGTCTACCACCGCCGAGAGGCCTCCAACCGAATACCTAATAAAGAAGGAGGAAGTATTCGCACTTAGGTCACGTAGCACGCTCCAGTTGAAGAACTATTTTGAGTAGTGACTAGACCGTAGTCGTGGAGGAAATGTTTCAGTGTACTAGCCGCCCCGTGTATAGTGTCTGCTTCTGGTTGAGACATAAAGGAACTTTTCTGAATCCAACATGGCGCACGAAACCATAGCAACCCGCGCATGTATTATGTACCGGAAACACGTCACTATGATTTAACCAGAGTGAGTTACGATTATAGCGACAAGCATATTGTCGGGATAATAAACTGCAGAGATATGTAGAATTTGATTTGTTATAACGTTGTACAGCTGTAATAAATGCATGTATAGGTAAGGTATATATATATATATACATATATATTATACGATATATTAAACAAATTCTTATATGATTTATTTTTATATTTTTATATGGTATATATATATATATATATACATATATTCTTTATATGATATATATATTTATATATACATATATATTTATTTGATATATATACAGTCGCATGACATTGCTGGTGGTTGAACCGTAAATGCTCAGATAAGCATAAGATTTATTCGATGTTGATGACTCACCCGTCGTTGAAGTCAAACTCTACGGTTTCGTTGATTCCGAAGCTGACGACGGCGACTCTGGAGGTCCTGGTGTCGACGTCACCGACTCTGTCGAGTCCTGTCATCAAGTCGATCATGAACTGTTTCTGCTGCCAGTAGTTACTTTCCCCAATGCTGGCGCTGTGGTCCACAATGAAGAGGATGTCCGCCTCGCCGCAGCTGCAGCCTGGGCAACACAACCAGAATACATGTTCTCGCGTTCCCATGGTTGCGACCTATTGTGACGTATGTGGCATATTTCACAATTACACAGTTTAGCCAACTACGGGGCTTAGTCGACTAAAGTTACCATGTAAATGATTGGAGCTTTTAGTCGACCAAACCCCGTAGCCGGCTAAACTATGTAATGGTGAAATAGACCACAGGTCCGGGATATACCCATCTCGCACTCCTCCAGTGGGTTCTTTCGAAAATTCTCGGTTTGTCACTTGTCATCAAGGTAAATTTGGACTACGGTTCGTGCGAGAAAATGCATATGACATTGCTTCTCGCGCGAGATGAGTTTATCTCATATTTAGCACAAATCCCATATGGTAGCCTCGCCTAAAGGCTCGAAGAGGATATCAACGATTTGTGCTGAGATAAAGCCGTCTCGAACCAATGCCATGTGCATATTTATATCCATATATATGGCCTATTGTGAGGAGTATTATTGAAAAGTGCCAAATGGAAAGAATTAGGGTGCGATTGACATGAGATGAAATGGTGTTTCATGCCGCTTTTGTTAACACAAGGGCTAACCTGGGCCCCCCGGGATGATGAAGGATGAATGAATGAAACAGCTTAGGTGCCAGGGCTTGGATTTTAACCCAGGACCTATTGATCTGCGGTCTAATGTGCTAACCACTATAGTATGGAAGCCTTCCCCACACGTTGCTTAATCAAGCAGGTAGTTTTAGCTGGCAACATGAAACAAATGTTAGCTTTCCCTTCGATATAATTAATGCAAACATTATGGCTTTACGTAAAGGTTGATGTGGCAATACATCATGCAGGTGAATGGGAGAGAGGGGGGGGGTCACTTTAATTTTAAAAAATCGAAATCCTTCAAAACACCCCCTATAATCTCTGTCTCTTTCACTGGAGACGTCTATGTGCCTTGAGTTGGAAGCTAAGCAGGGGCGGATCTAGGAATTTGCCAAGGGGGGAGGGGGGGTGCTCTCTGAAACTTCCGACCGAGGAGTGTGCGCTCTGAAAAACTTGCGACCGGGGGTGGGGGCGGGGGGCGGGGGGAGGTGCTCTGAAGACTTGTGACTGTGACCGGGGGGGGGGGCGGGGGGGCTCTGAAAATGGCGACCGGGGGGGGGGCTTAGAGAACCAGACTTTAACAGTGTATGTTCAGGTTCCCAAGGGGGGGGGGGGTTGCAACCCCCTAACCCCACCCTCCCTAGATCCGCCACTGCTAAGGGTGGGGAATTAAGCGTAGAAGTAACGCATAACGTCTGCTTAACATGAGAAAAGTATACTCACTTGGCTGGAAGTCGCAACTGAAGACATTACAGTCGACGTAAGTCTCTACCCGCCATCGTGTCCCTCCGCCACATTCAACGGAACAGTCACTCCAGACATCGCTGGACCGGCGCGCTCGCTGCGCATGCTCGGGAACCGCGTGACTTCCGGAGAGGAAAGACAGTAGCAGGACACCACAGATTGCTTGGCAAAGAATCGCCTGCAAAGAAATGTATGTCATAATAAAATGTAAAACAATGTAACACAATATAATATAATACAGTATAATACAATATAATACAATATTAAATACAGTTTAATCCAATATAACACAATACACTATAATACATTTTAATATTATATAGCACAGTGTGATATAATACACTCAATATAATATAAAGTACCGCATCAATAAATAAGATCATACAAATTTACTGTAATGCAATGAACTATGACATAATATAACATAATATAGCATAATATAGCAGCACATTATATATGAATAGAAGGGATCTTACCATCATCGTATTCTAATTCGAATTCGCGGCTACATGTCTGGAGTTTTAGCCGTGTGACCGATGGTGTCTGTGGTCTGCTGTCCAGGGACCTATATACCCAGCAGGCACAAGGCAGTCTCCACATGAGCCCATACAGTCATGGGTCAAGTTTTAGACCACAATTACATGTTTTCATGTATTTAATGGCTTCCGCGCGAATCTGTTGGTTCCTGTTGACACGACAAACCGGATACGCTTCAACTTGGCCAACCACAACACCTCTGCCATCCAGCCCACGGCATTACCACCTCCCCTCCCTCCCACCCTCCCCCAACCCATGTGCAGGTGCAATATGGAAGACACTTACCGTGACACATCGCTTGAGTGCCTGATTTAGTGGCCGGCTCATAGTCTCAAGAGCTGCGCTAAAAGGGGCATTGTAATGATCCTTCTGCTCCGCCGTTAGAAAACAAAAATCACGACATTTACATATCATGTCTCTGACTCATATAGATTTCCATTTAAACCCGATGCAATATTTGGGATTTATGATATAATAATGCAATATTAAAAATACAAATAATACTAATAATGATAATACACATAATAATAATAATAATAATAATTTTTGATCAGCAAATTATGTGGTAACGGACCGTTCGCCCCCCCCCCCCCCCTCCCCTACCCTCGATTTTTTGAGCTAGGGCGCTTTTTTTCTGCGATGTTTGCGCATTGACTGGCTCTCTCCGTACAAAACTAACAAATTGCTGGGCACATTCAGAAATGCAATTTTGCAGAAACCTAGTGCAGTTTAAGCGAGATCGTATTCCATTATAAATCCTAAGTGTGGCAGGGGACACAGGTAGATGGCAGGCTTCAGTTCCTCGCTTCTTCCTCTACGAGAAAGATGTTTTCGTGCTGCACTTAAAGGCGTTTGGTGTTGTCGTGTGAAAGAAGTGTGGATTGAGGTTTGCCAAAATGAAAAATTGCATACTTGAAGGGGACAAAAACTTTAAGTACGTGCGTCCTTATTGTGATACTAAAGACCTCCTTGTCTTAAAGAGTTATACATCTTGCTCACCGCCCCCCCCCCCCCCAACCCCCTCCCGCCCCACTCGGTAAGCGGAGATTTCAAGATGGCGTCATAGGGAGCTTAAGCGAACCGGAAAAAAAGTATAAGTCATACGGATGTAAGAATGGCTGAAAAGGGACGAGTGGGTGTTGGGGTGAGGGACAGGGGTGAGAGGTGGGGGCGGGGGGGGGGCGATCACATGTTTTATCAACCGGGGGTGCGTAGTGGGAACAGGATTCGCAAAAGGGTAAAGCGAGTGGGGCGGCGGGAGGCGGGGTACCTCCAACACACCCCCTCCTCCCCACTCTCAGGATTTAGATGGTTCCAAGCTGTAGTGATAATAATTTATTGGATCAATTTATGGGATAGAAGTGCATGAAGGAGAACATAAGTCAAAACAATTTGTCGGCAATATTTCTTTTCAAATATATTGATACATAAATGAAAGTCTCACAATACAACAACTGATAATACATATAACTTTAAGTCGTTACTATATCAAAATACAACTACAACTATACAGATTTTCATCATCGAAAGTATTGATATATCTATATATGTAACGGGTTAAGGGGTGTGAGAGAACTATATATCTAAACTTGTCTGTATCTCATTAACGTGCTTACATTTGTTTGAGCAATGTGAAGAGAAATGGATCGAGTTTTCCGGCCTATAGTTTATGATATGATCAGCAGACGACGCCTGGCATGAAACCATTGGAGGACCTAAAACACACACTGAGACAAGTTCTAGAAATAAGCGCAGGTGTGTCAGTATAAACTAATCATGCTTTCACGCCTGAACTCGCCTGTAATCTGACGAGGAAGCTTAAAGCATGAAATGCTGGCATTGTAGGCCACGTGCACGTGCAGACTACGCTGGGACAAGAAATATCTCGCAGCAATGACATGTGCTTGAGTAAAATGGCTCAAGATGCAGGGTTCGCACTCACTGCTTCTTTTGACTGATTTCTGTATTTTCATCTCACTTGAAGAGGTTGATATTTTTCGTCCTATCGGATAACATATCAGAAAAACGACTCGATACAAAAAGCAATCATCTGAGATTTGCAGCAGGATAGTTAGAGATTGATGTAGCATTATGTAGACTCGCGGAGCCATTAGGCCATTACCACAAACTGACGTTTACATTCACATTCACTGTTCGGACCGCCTGAAGCAACCCCCCTCACATGCCACGCACTCTATACATATAGAGAACCCCTCCCCACCACTTTTTGCGAGACCATCCAAATTGGCCGCCGTGATTTCAAGATTCTCGTTACGCTCTTGAAATTGAAAACTAGGGACTGTGGCCGGCAATGTCAATACTGAATAATCCGGGTTTACCCGTCATTGAAATAAGTTTCATTGGCTTTGTATACCTATCTATCTGTATATATGCATAACACGAGATGACGATTCGATTGTCATTCTCATATATTTTGCCATTGTATTGGGGTTGAAATACACTTAACATCGTGCTATTGGTAATTCGCAACTTCATACATAAGGACAGTTTTAAGGTGGAATTAACTATGCTTCCCAAATGATCAATTGAAGATGAGCATTGCCTGAGAGTATTTTGCATTTGTTTAGCTATTTCTACGTTTAAACGTGTCGTGTGTTGTGGTTCATGTGTAAAGTAGGAATTTTATCTTTTTGATGAGAATACTATTAACATGGGTTGCAACTGCGTTACACAAACAACTGATTTTATCAAAAACAACGTAGTATTGAGGGGTGGTAATACATTTTTCGTGATCCGTGATTGCACCTAAAATTATTATCGTGATCGGGAACTAAGGAGAGTTATTTAAGTGGTTCAAGGTCGAAGTAATTCTCGTGATCGGGATTTGGGTAAAACTGCAAGTCCGTGATGTGTGATTGGAAAGAATTGTTTTCGTGATCCGTGACCTCCGTTTCACTTGTGATCGTGATTTGCACTACAGTTATTATCGTGATTGTGATATGCGACATCGTTGGCGTTTTTGACCCTTATTCTCGCCATTTAGTTCCTTTTTTGCTGCCATGAAATTAACCTGGGCCGAGATCGGTATCACGGTCGATCGCCGCGTACAATATTTTGGTCCCTCTGAACTCGTTATGGAATGACATTGGTAACATCGAACTACTTCCATTTGTTGCGGGCATGCTTGAAGGGTGTCATCAAGAATGAGTGATTTGGTGTATTTTGCTTGAAAAATGTTCAGCGTCGGTCAATTGGTGGCCTCATGTTGTTGGGCCGACGGTATAGCAATGTTGGCCTGCTAGACAGAACTACTTGACCTACTTGAAGCTCCCTATTTCTACGATGCCCGGTTTAGGACATCGCGATATTTTTTTTACGAAAAAAAACAAGTTTTAAATTCTCTTGAAACACGAGTTGGTCACGAAACGAGTTAATTTTGTTCCCAAAAAAAAAAATCATTATAAATTCTCTTGGAGCACGACTTATTTGTTTTAAAAAAATCAACTCGTTCCAAACTTCGACTCGGAACGAGTTATTTCTTTTCAAAACAAAAGTCGCGCCATACGGAATGAGTTATTTTTTTCTAAAAAAAAAAAATTCTTCACGCTAGGATCGGATCACTGTGAACACTCTCCCGTTTGTTTTGGCGGCGATCGGGTTGACTTTAAAGGTAGCCTTGATTTCACGTGGTCAGCAATTTCGTAGCTGGTTAACCACATGCAGCAGTGTGACGTAATTATCGAGCCTTCCCCACGGAATTGGGGAGGGGAGGCACTACCTTACTGCAGTGGTGAGGGTGGGCCGCCCATGGCATATGGAGGGTGAGAGAAAAGTACGCGATTTGTGGTCAGGGAGAGACCACATTTTGGTGAAAAATAATGGCATCCAAATTAGACCCTGACAGTTATGCAACGTATATTGTGGATTGAGCTGATAGAGATCTCCGGGAAAGGGGATTACCGAAACATGTGAGGAGAATATGGAACATTTTATTTTCTTGCGAATGGAAAGTTTCAGTCTCAGATGGCCACATTGAGAGAACATGTAGGTAACTGCACCGAGGTAAGAGAGAAATAGGCAAAAAACAAATGATCATTAAGGCGGTAAAGTATACTTTACTATATGTAGTGGCCCCCGTCTCCCCTCAGTCCCTTCCCATGCTCACCCCAGTTCAGCCCCAGAATAAAAAAAATCTCGGGATGCAACTCCGGGTTTGGCACACCCTCACCACTGCAGTACGGTAGTGCCTCCCCTCCCCAATTCCCTGGGGAAGGCTCGATAATTAGGTCACACTGCTGCATGTGGTTAACCAGCTACGAAATCGCTGGACATGTGCAATCATGGCTACCTTTGAAGTCAACCCGACCGCCGCCAAAACAACGGGAGTGTCTACACAATGATTCGGTCATAGCGTGAATAATTTTGGAATTACGTTTTTATTAGAAAAAAATAACTCGTTCCGCGACAAACTTTGGGACGATTTTTTTTTTTAAATAACTCGTTCCGCAAAAAACTTAGGAACGAGTTTATTTTTTTTGCAAAAGATAACTCGTGCTCCAAAAGAATTTGAGACTCCAAATTTATGATGCCTATTTTTATATCCCTGAGTCTGTAAAACAAACATTTCAACATAAAGTTCCGCGGTTTATTTATATCGCGCGCGGATGTGACAGCGAGCCGCGGTCGACATCACACACAAAATAGCGAACTGCGAACAGGCGCGCAGGGATATAAAGCCGGCCACCAACCTCTGCTCAGTTGGCCAAAATGCTTCGCTCCGGATAGCCCGCAGGCTTTCAGGATTTAAATTCAAGACAGAATGTACTTATTTGACATTGAGAAGAGGTTGGCAATACATAAATTTACGGAATATGTTGCTTTAACTTGCACATGTTTTACGAATATGTACTGTTATGTCTATATGTATTTTGGGCGTGATGGACTTGAATGCTCAATAAACACACACTCATAAAGACACCATGTTTTTTCTTTTTAAGGATGCTCAGCATATATAAACTCTACCTACTCGAAACTAGGTCAGCGGCGTTTCACGAAGTGTTTTGGTTTTCAAACCACGTCTTCACATCGACAAAACATGCAAATGCACACCGTATGCCATGCCTTCTGGTGGTCGTGAAAAACCAAACATTCACATGGTATTTCAAGGATTCTCTCGGTCATGATAAACCAAGCATTCACACCATCTGCCTATCACAATTGTCCACCCTCACATGAATCAAGACACCCGCGGACCCCGCCCCTCGCCCCACCAGATTTGTATAATAGTGCTTCCCCGCCGGGGAAGCCATCTTGCGCTCATGACAAACTAAGAATTCACGTCGTCTGCCAAAACCCCCTCACGCTCATGACAAACAAGGCCTTCATATCGTTTGCAAAGAGCCCTCTGACGGTCTTAATTCTTCTGCCAATCCCCTTCATGCTCACGGCAAACGAAGAATTCACGAGATTTATTGTATCTTGTCATTAAGCCATTTCGTAATAAATGACAATTCATGTGGCGGACACCAGAACATTTCAACTGCCATACTGCCAATGTCATATTCTGTCATATTATGGCGTACACATTCTTTTGAATTACTAACGTCATATATGAAGTCAAGTCTGCTTATTCTCGTGATCTGTGATGGGCAGCTTATTTCCGTGATCGTGAACTGCCATGATTCTTGTTTCGTGATGCGGGATTTAGGAATTTTATTTCTGTGATCCGAGATGAGATACCCCTCTTATCCCCCTCAGTATTCTTATCAAAATATGAACTTTATACCACAAATATATCAATGCATATCAATTACAAAATGTAATATAGGTGCTCTGATATTAAATAATTGAAAACATCAAAAATAATAGTGCATTTTATTTACAATGGGTCATCTTGCATTTTGCATGTTTAATTAATTACCATTATATTCGATATCATATTCTTAATCCCCAATCGAACAATAGCTGTTTTGTGCTATCTATCCAACAGGGAGCCTCGCCTACTCTTTGCCTTCGCTCCGAGCCGCCAGGGGGCCAGGTGTCAGTGGACCTTGTGCAACGCCACCATGCAGAGATATTGGCCCTTCGGACTGTAGACACTTGGCGCTGTCGCCATGTTTTTGTATCTGTCATAGTTTACTGCTTTAAGCCCTGTACGTGAGGTTGAATGCTGATCGACGAATCGATTGTTCGGTGCAAACTCTAGACTTGTGGTAATTTGCTGGAACTTTAATTGGTGGAGGTGGTTCAAACAAATCGTGGTTAGTGGCGCTTCTAATATAACTTCGAGACGAGGGTGGTGAATTCACTTTGTTTTTGTAGAGTGTAACTATATTTGCATCCCGCATGTCCTGACGTTGACGTGGTGAAGTTATTGCTATCGTCATGTGAATATCATGGACGTATTCCCCCCAACGTTTATCCCACCTCAAAAAATAATTATGAATGATGACCGATGTCTTTGCGTATGCCCCGATTTAAGCCTTGCAGTATTTGAAAATGTACATTTTTACTTCATCGAGGGCAAACGGTTTGACTTCAGTAGAAACAAATTGTCATATTGTGTCGGAATCCACATCTGTATAGATTACCTAAATATTAATGCCGTAAGTATCATGGGCAGACCTTCAGATACGCTCATGTTTGAGGTAAACATTTATATGTTATCACACAAGTTGTAAACCTCCTCAAAGAAATAATCCTGACAAAAAAGCACACAAAGAACAGACGCATAATCTTTCACACGGAGATTACGACCCCCCCCCCACCAACGCCACCCCCCACCCCCCCGGCCATTAGTTAGGAAAATTGATTTGGTTTGTTTTAAATGTAATTGCATTTTAAATTTAGATTTCAGTTTCACTCAACAATTTGTCGATGTATCTCCACTTTGAAAATCTGACTTTAAATTAGTTTCTGTATTAAGACTGGTGTCATGGATATATGTTTACAAAAGACTGCGACCATACAATACAGAGATCTATCTAATGACCTCAGGCTCATTGAATTGAGTTTAACGACAGGCACTAAACCGAGCTCACAGTACGCCCACTCTACTAAAGGGGTGCATTCGATTCGCTGCTTGCGGAGGCCACCGCTCTCACCATTTGCATTTCTTTGGGGCCGGAAGTGACAAAAAGTGGATGAAGTAGGGGCTGTAAAACTCTACCACCTCGCGAAGTGGCGCGATCGTGGACAAATCACGTCACCATCATGGCGACTACTAGTGGCAGAAGGCGATCCATGGGCAAAAATCAGACCAGATAAACTGAAAATGCGTATAAAACCTGCAAATCACGTACACGAGGTACTATTTTGTTGAGTGTGAGATCTTGCCACACACAGGAGACGCAGCCTCCGCGGCGGGGAGGGGGGGCGGTACTTAATACGTTGCTGGGTTTGGGGGGGTTCCGCGGTAAACCCCCCACCCTCCCTTTCACCTCTAAAATTCGATCGGAAGGGGGAGTATACCGCCAAAATCCTTTGACCCGCACACTTTCAGAGCCCTCGCCCCCTTCCTCAGGGTCGCAATTTGGAAAATATCCGCTCTGTAGGGGTAACTTTTTCATCCTAAATGTCCGCTCTATAGGGGTATCCCTTTCATTATAAACGTCCGCTCCCTCCAGCATCAACGGGCACCCACGGGACCTACTCACCCCCACCAGATTCGTATAACAGTCCCCCCCCCCCAGCCGAGAGGAATATCGAACAAATCACTCCACAAGACCTCTAGGGCAACCGGCATATTACTTTACTCCACTCACGTTCGATTTGTGAGATTTCGATCTACATCGTCTCTCCACTTCTCTCCAGTGGCCCAAACCATAGAGACTGGCGACTCGAGTACAACTAGATGGAGAGCATCATAGTTTACTCGTCGAACTTGTGACTTTACTCTAATATATCGTATCTTTACACATGAGGACTTTACAATCCTCCTTGCATCTTTAAAAACTAATGACATAGAAACTTGTTTTTGTTCAATCTTGATTTTGTGTATATTCATCGGTTATATATATTTGAATGTAAAAAAGATCAACTAACAGGCCGTATACAGAATGAACATGGATGTATCAACTGATGACCAACCTTCCTCTGTCATGGCAGATATCACAAGCGGCAGAATTCTACATAGGAATATTAGCGTCGGCGTTAATCGGTCCAAGGTGTATTTGCGTTCCTCTGGATTGGCTTTTCATTTCACCGCGAACTGGGAATGAGGAAAATAATTCTTTGTGGTGTGGGAATGGCGCATTAGCCGACCGCCGTGATCAACGATTTTCATTAATCGTGAACTGGGAATTTCAATAATAAACAATCGTGAAACGGGAAATCGTTAATTTAGTGTCGTGTATCTGCCCTTCCATTGCATGCAGAGAGTTCTGCTTTTAATTCATCGTGACCTGGGAATAAAGACATTTATTCTTCGTGATCTGGTAACACGACCCCCCCCCCCCCCCCCTTGTGGAACAGATCAAGCCAAGCTCCCTTTCGCTAGGTGGCCCTCCGATTATCCTGTCACGCCGTTGCTGTCGGCCAAGGGGGCAAATTCCAAGATTCTCACAAAACCCATCAATCAGTCACTATATCTACCGAAATAAGTAAGAAAAACCAAAGCTGCTGACCTCACGTTGGCCTATGTAAATACTGCTAGTTACTCCAATGCGTCGGTCGTCAGCCGTGACACGAGTGCGACTTAATGTATCAAGGAATTAGTGTTCATTGATCATGCTACATCAAGACATTGCACGTAACATCGTGCACCAGTCACTGTTACTGATACTTTCACGTAACATCATGCACCAGTCACTGTTACTGATACTGTCACGTAACATCATGCACCAGTCACTGTTACTGATACTCTCATGTTACATCTTTCGCCAGTCACTGTTACTGATACTGTCACGTAACATCATGCACCAGTCACTGTTACTGATACTGTCACGTAACATCATGCACCAGTCACTGTTACTGATACTTCCTGATTTAAAGGGAACCGCCAGCCTGGCCTCTAACGCTGCTTTACCGATTCATATAATACCCAATTGTCTATCCTCCAAATTACAGAATTGTTCGTCTTATCTCTAGCTCACAATAAAATTTAGAAGTGACCGCCGGGCACGATTTCGCCGCCTACCCAGGCGGCAGCCTTTTTTGGAGGTGTGTCCGCGATTGACCAATCAGGAGGCGATACTCTAATTTATTTAAACCGGAAATTGCGCCTATTGTGTGAGCAAAACAAGAGCGCGTGATCATCGCTAATATAAAGAGCTGCGATTCTAACTCCAATCATGGCATTGTTGCGGAGTCCATCGTCGCAAGACGTATATCAATTTGTTTGGATGGTATATTTCCATTAAACACTAAGATCATGTTCTACCGCGCGGCTTCGAACTGCCGCTGCTCATCTGTAAATCGCGGCCCTGATTTCTATCCCCGCGAGTGTTAACATAAGGCGGTGCCACATGAATAGTCACAATACGCGTCACTGCTCCCGGCAAAATGGCGCTCTGCTTGACATTGCTGGGGGCGGGTTGCCTTAATTTTTTTCTCCTTACCAGTCGGCGGAAACGAAGCGTTAACACTCGCCAATTTACCTTTAAGATGTAAACTTTCGGTGCCGATCGCGATTAAATTAGGTTGGACACCCGCTTTAATTTTGAGAAGTAGAAAGATTGCGTCATTGTAAAACATAAATCCATGTGCATGCTTTACAGATTGAGATTCAACCACTTTGATGGGCTTTAACTCCCGCTTGAACTCATCGAACGATCACTCAACGATGACCAAAAAACCGCCCCCCACCCCCCCCCCCTTCCCCCCTCTTACCCCTCCGAAGACAATCTATATACCATTAACATTTCTAGACGCGTCTTCTGTCCAAATTGCGGTTTAAATACATAGTTTTTTTTGTAACTTTTTTTTCATTTGCATCAATTCAGAGCACATGGGTTCACAAATCTCCATAGGTGATGAATACAAGAATATCCGTTCATAAAATCATAGCACAGTTTGGTGCTCAGGGGAACAGCATGACTAAAATAAGTAAGATTTGATTATGAAAATATGAAAAATCTGTCAAATCTGTCAAACACTTAATATATCACAATGCCTGATATAAATGCGTTATTGCATTTTCACAATAATTCTGTTTTAGTATTTACATAACATATTCTCTCTGAACGTGAATTTTTAATTCTACCAAAAATTCATAGAGATATAGTTTTCTTCCATTTAGCTTTGAACGGTAAATGTACCATTTTGCACATATTATGACATAATTCAGTGAGTACATCAAAACATTATTATGAAATGGTATGCCAAAGAGAACGTCGATTAAAGTTGAAGTTTTGTACTTCTCATTACTTTACAGGGAAGGAGGCAAAAAATGCTAACATCTATTTAATTTAAGAATGGGAAAAGTTCAATCCATCTATCGATAGCTGTGAGGTATTTCTTGATCTTATTCACAAACATCCAGTAAACAGTTTGTCCTGTTAAATTTTGTAGACACTTTTTTAATTTTTTAAAACGGTCTTCTAAGTTTACTTGTGACATTTCATGAAGGTCTCTACAGAAGTATATTCCAAAAGTTTTAAAGCTATTCTCTGCTATTTCAAATGTCTTCAAAAGTTTGTTAGGCCTATGATTTGTATTGGTTCTGGTTACACCCGCTTTGATGAGCTTGAACTCCCGCTTGAACTCAACGAACGATCACTCAATGCGGAACATAAACCGCCCTCCCCCCTCCCCACTCTCACCCCTCGAAAAAACTATATATACACCATGAAAATTTCTAAACGCGTCCTATGTCAAAATTGCGGTCTAAATACATAGTTCCTAGATTCCTAGATTCTCCACCAGATCATATCGCCATGCACTGGCTGAATGTCACAAAACTATTGGACACGTGGCCGTTATGAAGCAATCTCTAACACTGACTTTATGAGGTATTTCCTGACGAAACATGGTTCAAATTCCACAGAGACATGTACTCGGAATACCCGACCGACTACCATGGGCTGCAGCAGAAGCTCTGTAATTCGTTGGTTATGTTAAAGTTACTCATACGACAATTTTCTCTTGGAATACTGAATTTCAGACTTGTTGGGAATATTTCAGTCTTAACTGTTTGAGAGACATATTTATCTTTCCGTATTCCATGTAATGCCAACGGTTTGCTGACGTAGTACGCAAGAAAGCCACTTGTCTTACATCTGCCTGTACCAGTCTGACAGAAAATGGCAGAAATTGCAATAACTGCCGGACAGGTTGTAAAATGGTTCTCATGGGACAAATTTAGCTTTACTATATAGGACGCTTAACAAAAAAAATGGAATGGTCAAGTTAGTTGTGAGCCAGTAGCCCCCTACTCTTGGCAAAGGTAGGATAAGATAAGGTATCTTTATCCTGCACACACTGGCATTTGCACAGATGGGGTTCGATCCACGCAGCGATTGCTTGGGCTGGCCTGGCTAGCAGAAAACGGTCGTCAATAGCCAAACCGGATAGCCAATTAGGACACAGGACCTCCCCCCCTTCTTCCCCTTCCTCTTTATAAATCAACGCGGCGCTGTCATCGGTGGAACACAAGCACCGTAAAGCAACGGAGTGAGGGAAGGGGGTGGTTAGGGGCCCACGTATGGTTATAATAATACATTATTATATCTTTACATGGGCCCCTTAGCCCCGCCCCCTCCCTCCATCGCTTAGCGGTGCCTGTGGATGGGCAGGGGGTCAGTTGGTTTATGAGCGCTGGCAGTCTGTAAAGTTGTGCATGTAAGTGGTCGTGGTGAGAGCTTCAAATGTGTAGACGAGGGCAGAAGTGAACAATTGTTAGAGTTTATTGCTGATCGTCTAAAGGGCGGATCCAAGGGGTGGCGGGGCATTTCTGTGGAGTGCAGCCTCCGTTAACCTTATGATGGTAGCGTGTGGTGGTGGTGGGATGGGGTGAGAGGAAAGGAGGGGCGTAAAACTGGAATCCCGCTGGATTCCACCACACCGCCCCCCCCCCCTCCACCGACCCCCAGCTGGATTGGCCAGTGCGCTGGATTTCTCTTCTGGCGGTTCTTGGGTCCATAATGCGCTTTTAGAGGCCGCACGCCCGTGTTCTTTTGCTTCTAACACGCTGGTATGATATTACACATCACGCGAGAAAAGTCACACGCAGAAATTGCTACTCATCAGTGACACTATATACCGTGGATGTTGGCAGTAGCAATAGACCGATCCATACTCCGACGCTAAGCCCCGCCTACGAGTCCTTTTTCCTTAATCGTGTATGGAATTAACAATCTCTGATGGTAGGTAGGCCCACAAATGAGAAGTACTCATCTCTGAAAAGCAACAGTGACGTCAGTGAATGATTGCCAGCCTAGATTCGGCTATTATCTCACTGACGTGTTGTGGGACAGCAACCACGTCGCGCTTTGACAAGGCGCGCAAGCCTCTCCGCCCTGCCGCCACCTCCCGCCTCCCCCTCCACCTCCCAACCCCCACTAAGTACACGCTGGTCACGATGTGGCCAACACTTCCTGTTGGACTTGAGATAAATGGGGTGCGAGCGTGTCATTTGTCAGGACAGCTCGGGGAGACGCCACAGGTAACCAGGCAAAGCGCTAGCTTTGTACCAGTGGAAAGACGCGACGTTACAAGGCATCCCCCTGCTTGACGGTCGTTTAGGTCGTGTACCTGCTGATCGATTGCCATGGTAAGTTTTAACTTAATTTTAATTCGGGGAAATTATTGCGTGATTATAAGTATAATTACATTGAATCTACGGAACTTTGTCGTCACAATCAAAGTAGCAAACAACCATGTGATGTGATTTTTGTCAAATGTTGTCAAGGTAACCATTAAAGGACGGCTCATTCTACAACCGGAACCGGAACTAGTTGGACATAGCGCCATTGGTCTCCACATAGTTAGAAGTTTACTGATATAGAACTTATACTTGATATCTAGAGAGACGCACTGGTTATTATAAAGAGATCAGCTTTATAAGGGTTCTGCACTAATCGCCATATTTCGGAAAATACGTGAAAAATATGTTGGCGTTTAAAGGGAAATGCCGGGCCCATATCATTTACATTTCAAGTTAAACTATAGGGAATCAACAATACACAGAATATATTTTTTTTAAATTATAAGTTAGTGAAGATCCAAGCACTTTTGCACGGCTACCCAACTTGCCATGGGCACCCGCCTCAGTGCACTGATGATGACGTCACTGGCGATGAAGCGACCAGTAGGTTTAGACGACTACTACCACCGGAAGCTATAATAACTTCTGGCGAGTCGGACGAAGTTTACACCGAATTTTCACCAACTGTAGATTTAATCGGGGACCAGTTTGAACCTGTAGGAGTTGACGATGGTGGATTAGGCATTGTCTATACAGGTTGCTGACGACTCAGGGAAACCGTGTTGCATTAGAAGGGGGGGGAGGGGCGGGGCGGTTGGTGCCGGGTGGGAGTGGAGTCATGGGTCCATCGGCATTGTTGGCAGGGTGCCCAATTTTGACTCGTTGAGTGGCGGGCCATGGTTCGGGGGGGGGGGTTGGAGGGGGAGGGAGCGGGCGCATTATATAGGGCTGTACAGTTCTCGAGGGCTCTATTTCCGGTTTAGGTCTTTTGGGGACCAACAAAAAAACTCGAGCTCTTAGAAAGAGTGCGCATCACGATGGTGCCTTGCTACGGCTGCTCGAAGCGCACTCATTGTAGTCAACGTTTGAGTGTTGGGAACCGGCCAGCTGCGCGGTTTGTGCGTGAAAAATCGAGTGGGTGTGAAACTATTGTTTGTTTGCTTTGGTCCAGGCATTGCTAACTATGAAATCATAATATAGTTAAAGATAAGACATTTATCTCTCCATAATGCATGTGGTCCGTTCGATGAGACTGTTGGAAGCGTTGTATTTTGAGGCAATTTTTCGATGTTTACATTTGTGGACAAACGGCACACCATTGTCCTCGCCTGGTCAGTCCATATAAGGAGCGTTGTTACGTAACCATAGATATCGCGCGCAGACATGCGAGTCGTGATGATTATTATGACAATAGCGCGAGTTTGCGGGGCGTTAGGCAATTTTATTGGCCCGACATCAAGCTGTAGCAGCCCGCCAATTTTCATTATCGGCCCGAGGCCGCAAGGCCGAGGGCGGATAATGAAAATGAAGGGCTGCTACAGCTTGATGTCGGGCCAATAAAATGCCTAACGCCAAGCAAAACTCGCGCTATTACTATTATTAGGCGTTGAATTTAAATTTAAGGCGTTGACTTGTCTCTGCTTCTTTGGTTTAATTTCCGCATGCAACGACAACAGTAAAGCATTTTGGGACTGACTGTCCGCAAATCGCAAGCCTTTCCACATATAGTTGGCCAGTCGCCTGTTTATACCATATATATGTTTGCCAAGAAACATAGCATGTGCAACTAGGCAACTAGTCATGGAAGCGGGCTATTTAAAGCTATAACTACAATTCTTTTGTGCGTGACGTCATGTTTCATTGTTCTATGCAGCGTCGCCATGGCAACGATTGTCGATTGCATGGGCAGCAGGGCGGTTTGGGTCAGAATACGGGATTTTAGAGGCCTTCAGGTGTAACGCTATTGTACTAGTTAACATGCCCACCAACTCGTAATAATACGTCATACGACATGGAAAACCCCGCGCAACACATTGGATCGCCTGACACTGACAGTCACTCATGAGATAACCGCATTCTGGTTTATCAACTGTCTAACCGCTCATCTACTACATAAATCTACTCGGATGGTTACAATTCAGAGGCGCAGAACTTTAGTGGTCAGTTGTGCAGCCAAGGACAGCTTTAGCCGATCTTGTGTGTAAGGCGAGTGAAGGCAAACAACCGGAAGGTAGGCAGCACGTACAGGCCGTTGATGCTAGGCACTGACGTAGAGCATAAGTTTCCCTGTCTCGTGGGGTCTCAATAAGATCCCGTAGTGACTGTACAACCCTGTTACTACAGTGGTGGGGTGTGCCTCCCATGTCGTAGAGAGGATTTGGAGAGCACGAGTAAAGTGCCCGATTTTGCGGTCACTGAGAGAATGTTTTGGTCCATAGGGGTGGTGGGGAGGGGTGGGGGGAGGAGTGGTTCGTAGAGCTAGCAGCCGGGTCGACTCAAGCAATTTTTCTCAAAGTGGCCGGAACATACCCGTGAATGTTTGGTGGGTTTAAAACTCACACGAGCAATCTTGCGTAGCCATTGCCGCAAAAGCTGCCGGTTCGCCTAGTGGACAGCGGTAGAAAGGTATCATGTATTTGCTGTCCTTTTTTGCACTTGAATTGTTACAGCCAACGGCGGAACAGTACACCATTTTGTTCTAAATGCATCGGTTTCAAATTTATGAGTCAAATTCGCTTGTCACTATTCATGAGAGGTGTTAGGCCGACAGCTTGTTCCAAAGACACACCGCTTGCATGCAAGCAAGTGTTGGTCCAGCGGAAGGTAGTCGTCAGTGACGTCAACGCCTTGCGTGTGTGATTGGCTATCTCTGATCACGTGTTTAAAACATGTCGACACCCGTCTGGTGAGCGAAAATCTGTATTTTATACGGTTAATGTGCGATTTTCTCGATAATGCCTTCTTTTTAAACAGAACGATTAACGGCAAATATATTTTATACCAACAGAGTTTTATTTTTATGTCACATTGCAGCCCCCCGGTATTTCTTTTTAAGCCTAGATTATGATACTGATGGAGGGAGGGGGGAGGGGAGCAAGGGGTATTTCCGTTCGTTGGGAACGGGCTTTTCATATCATCGCGAATTGGGAACGAGATATTAGTCGACCGCCGTGATCAATGATTTTCATCAATTTCCGCCGTGATCAATGATTTTCATCAATTTCATCAATGATTTCTGAGAATTTTAATACTAAATAACCGCGAAATGGAAATCGCCAATTTCCATCATGTATCCGCCCCTTCCATTATATTGGGGGAGTTCTTCATTTAATTCATCGTGATTATTATTATTATTATTCGTGATTTGAGAACACGACCCCCCCCCCCCGGCCCCTCTTGCCCCCCCACTGATCATTCATAATATTAAGAATTACGTGAACAAATTTCTTAATTTTCATATTGACTCCCCCAACACAACGACATTTGATTGCATTTGCAACCCAATGTTCTTCGCAACTAACGCATTTATAAATTTGGAAAATATTTTTAAAGATGTTAACTACAAATATTGTCGATTTACAGGCCCTAATATCGTGGCTCATCACTGCACAACTGGCATGCGCCTGTCTGCTGGCATGTTTGTATTGCGCAGTCGCCAGCCCTGCCCAGTCGCATGCGCATAATGTTCCACGCTCGACTGGCTGGAGCGACTGCAGCGCTTCCTGTGGCGGAGGAAGTCGCTCGCACGGCCCACACTCCGTCGTTTGTCACGTCTTCGGTTGCGACTTCCAACCCAGTAAGAAATGAAAATTTGGCGCTTTGTTATGTACGTTAAGGCTAAACTGATCCAGTATAGTTCCGGGTAATTCATGTCGTACATGCCTTCTTTATTACTACTTTTGTTACTTGCGTCCGCCTTCTTGGAATTGCTTGTTTTGTTCTCATCGTAAAGATGTATTTACTTATTTGTCGCTTTGCTGTTGCAATAACATTCTTAGATAGTGTATTTCACAGGCTCTGGTTGTTATTGCAAGACAATGTATACCACATTGCGCAAATGCATAGAGAATGAGGAGTTGGCGAATCTATGGCGAACGGTTCTTGCGAACACTTTAGTTACGATGGGATTACGAGCATTATCGCCACGAGTTTGCCACAAAAAATGCATTTCTCTAATTTGCAGAAAAAGGTTTGGATTTTGAATATTTTGCCTATCTAGGGGGGGGTGGGGGTTGCAACCTCCCCCCCCCCTCTTGGGAACTTGCACATACACTGCAAAAGTCGGGTTCTCCGAGCACCCCCCCCCCCCTCCTTCCCCGCTCCCGGTCGCATGTTTTCAGATAGTAACCCCGTTCCCCTTTGCAAATTCCTAGATCCGCCCCTGTATTTCTTCCCCTTCTTCCGCCCAGCGTGTACCTGTGGAGAAGCTGACATCGTCTTCATTGTGGACCACAGCGGCAGCATCTGGGAGCCCAACTACTGGCAGCAGAAACAGTTCATGATCGATTTGGTCACAGGACTGGACAGGGTCGGGGATGCACAAACCAAGAAAACCAGAGTTGCAGTCGTCAGCTTCGGCGACGATAGCACCATAGAATTCGACTTCAACGCCGGGTAAGTTAAAGGGAACCGCCAGCCTGGCCTCTAACGCTGCTTTACCGATTCATATAATACCCAATTGTCTATCCCCCAAATTACAGAATTTTTCGTTCTGTCTGTAGCCCACAAAAAATGTAGAAGTGACCGCCAGGCACGATTTCGCCGTCTAGGCAGGCGGCAGCCCTTTCTGGAGGAGCGTCTGTGATTGACCAATCAGGAGGCGATACTCTAATTTATTCAAACCGGAAATTGCGCCTATTGTGTGAGCAAAACAAGAGCGCGTGATAATCGCTAATATAAATAGCTGCGGATGTAACTCCAATCATGGCATTGGTGCGGAGTCAATCGTCGCAAGACGTATATCAATTTGTTAGGACGTTACTTTTCCATGAAAGACTACTATCTTGCGCTACTGCGCGGCTTGGAACTGCCGCTGTTCATCTGTAAATCGCGGCCCTGATCTCTCTCTCCGCGAGTTTTAATGTAAGGCGGCGCCATATGAATAGTCACAATATGCGTCACTGCTCCCGGCAAAATGGCGCTCTGCTTGACATTGCTGGGGGCGGGTTGCCTTAATTTTCTTCTGCTTACCAGTCGGCCGAAACGAAGCGTTAACACTCGCCAATTTAATTTTAAGATGTAAACTTTCGGTGCAGATCGTGATTAAATTAGGTTGGACACCCGCTTTAACCATTTAAGGTAATATATTCTGTAATTTGTGTATCACCAATCTATTCTCCATGTCAAATGAGTATATTCTGTCTTGAATTTAAATCTTGAAAGCCTGTAGGCCCAGATGTTGCAATAGTTGTTTTACAGACTTAACAAGATATACAACTATTGCCTCATAATTTTAAGATACTTGTAGTCTTGATTCTAAAATGTGCAAAATATAAGCTGGCTCATGTAAGAAGGCTGCTTTAAACCTTTGCTAATGCTTCTGCTATTAAGTATATCATATCCTAGTGCCTTTATAGCAATGTTTTTTCCTAAGGAGTTCCTGTATTACTTTTTTTTGTATCTCACCTTGCATATTGGATCAGAACGTAAACGGACTGAGGCATTTAAAGTATTTTATTTAATATCCCACCGCGCATCTGTATATGTGGCTTGGATATTACGACATACATTGTTGGCAATTGCACATTATTATTACTATATTTATTCCCAATATTTGCTTGAATTAAAGAGCAGAAAGGAATCTGCATTTCATTGTTTTGGCTTCGAAATTTAATCTACATCTACATTTAATCTATGCGCCCCTTTCCATTACATATAAAATCAATCGATCGGTTATGAAATTATTTTTCCCCCTCCCACCGCGCCTTCCTCCCACCTCCCCCACCCACCCCACCACAGTCACTCGCTGAATGACCTCCAGAGCCTGGTGGACCTCATCTGGGCGCTGCCCTATTTACAAGGATCCACCAACACTGCGGCAGGGCTGAGGTCTGCGGCTGAGGTTATGGCCACCCAGGGCAGGGTGGGGCCCAAGAGGATCGGTGTACTTCTGGCGGATGGGGGGTCCAACATAGATAGGTCCCAAACCATCCCCATGGCAACCCAGCTGAAAGCTACCGGAGCGTTCGTTTACTCCATCGGTGAGAAGCTGTTTTTTGTCCTAACAATCATGTTCTCGTGGTAAGATTGCTATGTTTGTAATTCATATCTGTCATGGCAGAGGCTGTGAGCAGTGCAGAAGTAAATACAAAAGTATACAACGTAAAACGTTTATTTATTTTACGATTCATGGTCATTTATTGTATTACGAGCTTATCTATTCAGCCATACTCCACATGTGACTCGGTTGTTCGCACATACCCGTCATCTTATTGTGTCGGTAGGGGGCCACCGCGATAGATCAGTGGCTTAGAGCGCTCGCCTTGGGTACCCTGGCCACCTGAGAGCCTAACGGCACGTGGATCGATGGTTCGAGCCCCTCTGTGGTCATGTCTGTGTGGTCGCAGGATGAAGATCCCATGTCCTTCGCAAAGAGTAAGGGGTTACCTCCGGGGACATGGGTCCACTCGCCCTTCCTTCTCTCATTGACGCGATATGACCAAAAGTGGTTAAAGCGCATTGGCTGGCTGTAAATTCAGCCCATGTGAGTCCAAAAGTTGGCGTAGATCACCAAGCGCGGCGTCTCCCCCTCGCCAGGTATCAGCAACGTTGTTGAGTCGGAGATGCGTGGCATCGCCAGCGAACCTTCCGACCTGTTCTACTTCTACGCGGGGAACTACGGGAGCCTGGACACCATCATAGAGGATGTGCTCAACGGCTCATGCTGCTATAGCAGTAAGTCAATCTGGACACGTGGGAACATGTCATCACACAATGGGGGCCCTATGTATATAATATATATGTAATATATGTAATATATTATATATATATATATATATATATATATATGTAATATATTATACACAGGGCCCCGCCGTGTGGGGACGGACACGTTATGATCATGATCAACGGAGGTGAGCGCTCCAGATTCTCCAGTAAAGGGTGAAGTAAGTGTGTGTGGGGCGGGGACGGATGGGGGATGGTGGGGGGGGGGGGGGCAACAAGGGCAACGGACTTGTCTCTAAGTGGAGAAACTGACCAGTGCGACTGCGTTGCGAAAGAAGTTGCGAAACAACCTGTGCAAATAAATGTCTATGCTTGTGCACGATGCAGAACGTCTTTCTTCGTAAAGAGCTAACATCATTGGAATTAAATGTCATGCCGTGAAGGTAACTGACGTCAAGGAAATATATTTCAATGTGCGAAATTAATATCCCGTCATTAAGAAATTTTGTGTAAGTTTACCCGTCTTAAGGACTTAATTGTTTTCATATTTCCACTCTATACGATAAACTTACAAAATGATATTAGATAACAGCATTAGCGTATATATATATATATCATAATGATGTATGATGTCCTTGCAGCTGAGCCGTCCTGTGTGTCGACCGGATATAGCGCTTGCAGCGCCTCTTGCGGTGGAGGAACGAGGACGAGCACTGACACGTGCACGTACACCAACTACTTCGGTGACGTCATCCACACCGCGGCCACAACAAACACCGAGTCCTGTTGTTCCGGACCCTGTAGTCCAGGTGAGTAATGTTCCTGGCAGTCAACTGCCAAGGCAATATTTCATACTATTGTATCTTCATCATATTGCAGCTTCCGTATTCATAGCTGTGGTAATGGGCAGACATCGTGCAGTCTTTACTGGTTTTATATTGAAAATATCATATAAACGATCAGCAGTGTGCTGCTGCCATAACCGAAAAACACATTTCTTAAGTGATAATGCTCCGGTTAAGCTCACTATTAATCTCTGTATTAATTGGTACAAATGTTCTTCATGAACAACGTCAAATGCTTATATATAATAGATATGAACTATTTGTCAATAATGGTCGGCATTGGGTTGTGATATCTCGGCCCAGGCCCAATAGACTAATGCAGTAATGCACCAAAATTGCTCCCCTAATCCTGAGAGTCGCGTGTTGCTCAGTTCCGGGCTCCCAGGCGCAATTTGGATTGACCCAATTCCCCAAAAAATACTCCCACATTTTCACAGCGGCATTTTAAATTTTACGTCGCAAGATAGAGGGGTCGGAGTGGGTTTAGGGGGTCCCATCTGCCAATAATACCGTTCCCATGGTCACCGTTCCAATGGTTACCGTTCCCATGGTTACCCCCCATTCACCCCCGCAGACGTCAGCGACTGTGCCAAATGTGACTACACCAACGGTGTGGTCTACCTCACCGACGACAACAACTATGTAACCTATATGTAAGTCTCCATCAAACCACTGCCATCATCTACTACATAACATATCTGTAAGTCTCCATCAGTAAGTTTTGTAGTTAGTTTCCTGTCCGCAAAGCCTATGTCGCTTTGAGAGAAGTCCACGTCGTGGCACCATATCTACAAAATACACTTTTGTAGACACAATACAATTCCGTTTGGACGGAATAGGTTTGTATACAGAATTTCCTAGACATTCTCGAGATAATGACACTTTGTCTGGACATAAGTATGTCATGTGTAGGTTGCGTGCTTGAACATGGGATATCCACGTCGACAGCACATACAAAATGGTGCTCCGATATAAACTGCTAGTATAAAACAGTGCACTGCCATTAAATACATATTTTTATGGGATAATACGCCACTCTTTCAACGATACCGCATTCGTAAAGCGACATTCAGTACTTCGACGCTGGCCTCCAGGCAAGGCACATTAACAAAAACAAAAATGCATTCAAACGTACATACGGGCGATTTGAAAAGTGAATGTGGGAAAATTTCAGTAACGTCCCTGATTTTTTCTCTGGAGAGCCAAGCACACCAATTTACATCAATTAAACAATAACTAAGTGATCGTTGTTTGTGAACATCACTGCTCTACACACATATCCATTGCTAGGCAGGGGGTCCAAATATCGAAAAAAAAACTACGAGAGTCAAGGTCTTTCACGCAAGATTACTGGGTAAACCCGCTTTTTAAACACCATGCGTCTCTTTCCGCGGTGCCAGCCGCCATTTTTTGTTTGCGATGTGACCAGTGGTGACACCTATCGAGTCGTTGGGAACTAAAAATTACATGCAGTTTTTAGTTTGGCAGAGTAACATTGCAGGGACAACTTTTAATCTCGTCTCCCCAAGCTTCCATTGAGATTGAAGAAGACAAAAAAACCATTTTGGGGCGGCTGTCAAGTGAGGGCTTTAGTCAAGGTGGTCAAATGAGTGTTTTCAACAGCGCCCAAGGCCTTAGCCTCGGGAGACTCACTCTGTTCCGCCGTTGGGTCTCGGTTCCAGCCTAGGCTTCGCACGGGGACTTAATTAATAGATTAATCTTTTAGCTATCAAATTCTTCCAAACAATCAACAAGAATTATCAGCTGTGTCTGTGTTTGCAATACGTTTTTAACGGAGCACCAACGTCCGAACAGCGCCATATTTGTCTTGGCGCATGCTGGTACCCGATGAATGCAAGATGGCGCTGTCAGACGGGCACTTTGCAGTTAAGGACAATAGCAGCGCCCTCTGTTACAGAGAATTCCAAGTTTGGGAACCAGGCTGCATTCACAGGCACCAGCACGCGCCAAAAACAAATATGGCGCCTGGTTCGGACGTTGGTGCTCCGTAAATCGTCTTGCAAACAGGGTGACAGGTGATCAATCTTTTTTGATTGTTTGGAAGAATTTGATAGCTAAAAGATTTATCTATACAAAAATGTGATATTTAGCCCCACTGTGCCTCCAGATAATTCAGAATCTCCAAATGCGCCTATTCTGTTTAAAAGTCCATGTGCGAAACCCAGGCTGGAACAGAGTGGGTCTCCCGAGGCTACCAAGGCCTATGGTTTCAGACGTTAATGCCGATCTCTCAGACTATCTCACGACATTAACGTCTGATTTTCAGGCTAAACACGTGATGGCGAAGGCAATGAGGCGAAACGCAGTGGTCAAAGTTTCGGTAATTGATTTAAACCCTTAGATTCAATTAAAACAAGTTACCAACTCTGTTAACGGTGCATAACTTACCTGGCAGCAGTTTGTTAAAGGGAACCGCCAGCCTGGCCTCTAACGCTGCTTTACCGATTCATATAATACTCAATTGTCTATCCTCCAGATTACAGAATTTTTCGTCCTATCTGTAGCTCACTATAGCATTTAGAAGTGACCGCCAGGCACGATTTGGCCGCCTACCCAGGCGGCAGCCCTTTTTGGAGGCGTGTCCGCGATTGACCAATCAGGAGGCGATACTCTAATTTATTCAAACCGGAAATTGCGCCTATTGTGTGAACAAAACAAGAGCGCGTGATAATCGCTAGTATAAATAGTTGCGATTCTAACTCCTATCATGGCATTGTTGCGGAGTCAATCGTGGCAAGACGTATATCAATTTGTTTAAACGGCACTTTTCCATGAAAGGCTAAGATCTTGCGCTACTGCACGGCTTGGAACTGCCGCTGTTCATCTAGAAATCGCGGCCCTGATCTCTCTCTCCGCGAGCTGTGACGTAAGGCGGCGCCATATGAATAGTCACAATATGCGTCTCTTGCTCCGGCAAAATGGCGCTCTGCTTGACATTGATGGGCGGCTTGCCTTAATTTTTTTCTCCTCACCAGTCGGCCGAAACGAAGCGTTAACACTGGTCAATTTAATTTTAAGATGTAAACTTTCGGTGCAGATCGCGATTAAATTAGGTTGGCCACCCGCTTTAACTTGCTGCCAGCCTGGTGATCCGCGATGCGTTGAACCTAGCTAAAATATAAGTCCTAATTCCCTCCTAGATTGCAAGCTAACACCCGTCCTCAAGCAACGCCGCTGACAGACTCACTGACTTAACACAGAGGCGAGGACATCACCGCTATAGTTGCTATAGCAACGCACACGAGGAAAACTACCGTGCTGTGCGAAAGCATGGAGACCTGGGATACCACACTGGCATTGCTGACTATAAAATCATAATATAGTTGAAGATAAGACATGCATCTCTCCCTAATGCATGTGGTCCTGACGTTGATGTTTATATCTTATTTATATGGCGCTTAATACGATCGTAAGGGAATATGCGGAAAACGGATGGAAAGACAGCGACAGTAAAGAATGTTCGCTATTTTCCAGATGTGGTTGCTGAGTGTGACCTTGACGCCGCCCCGGCATGTGTGATTTATTACCCACCTTTCCCGGTGGAAGGCCTACCCACCAGAGAGGAGTGCAGGTAGTGTGCAGACCCCGTGTACGCATGAACATGCGTGGTGTCCAGCGGCGGGTCAGGCCGGGATAGGGCGTTGTGTCCAGCGGCGGGTCAGGCCGGGATAGGGGGTGGCGTCCAGCGGTGGGGCGGGCCGGGGGCCCTGGTGGGTCGTGGTGTGCTGCGGTGGGGCGGACCGGGGGCCGTGGTGGGTTGTGGTGTCCAGCGGTGGGGCGAGCTGGGATAGGGCGTGGTGTCCAGCGGCGGGTCAGGCTGGGATTGCGTGGTGTCCAGCGGTGGGGCGGGCCAGGGGCCAGGGTAGATCGTGGTGTGCAGCGGAGGGGCGGGTCAGGATAGGGCGTGGTGTCCAGCGATGGGGCGGGCTGGGATAGGGCGTGGTGTCCAGCGGTGGGGCGGGCCGGGGGCCAGGGTAGGTCGTGGTGTGCAGCGGAGGGGCGGGCCGGGATAGGGCGTGGTGTCCAGCGGTGGGGCGGGCCAGGGGCCAGGGTAGGTCGTGGTGTCCAGCGATGGGGCGGGCCGGGATAGGGCGTGGTGTCCAGCGGTGGGGCGGGCCAGGGGCCATGGTAGGTCGTGGTGTGCAGCGGAGGGGCGGGTCAGGATAGGGCGTGGTGTCCAGCGGTGGGGCGGGCCGGGGGCCAGGGTAGGTCGTGGTGTGCAGCGGAGGGGCGGGCCGGGGTAGGGCGTGGTGTCCAGCGATGGGGCGGGCCGGGATAGGGCGTGGTGTCCAGCGGTGGGGCGGGCCAGGGGCCAGGGTAGGTCGTGGTGTCCAGCGATGGGGCGGGCCGGGATAGGGCGTGGTGTCCAGCGGTGGGGCGGGCCGGGGGCCAGGGTAGGTCGTGGTGAGCAGCGGAGGGGCGGGCTGGGATAGGGCGTGGTGTCCAGCGGTGGGGCGGGCCGGGGGCCAGGGTAGGTCGTGGTGTGCAGCTGAGGGGCGGGCCGGGATAGGGCGTGGTGTCCAGCGGTGGGGCGGGCCGGGGGCCAGGGTAGGTCGTGGTTTGCAGCTGAGGGGCGGGCCGGGATAGGGCGTGGTGTTCAGCGGAGGGGCGGGTCAGGATAGGGCGTGGTGTCCAGCGATGGGTCGGGCCGGGATAGGGCGTGGTGTCCAGCGGTGGGGCGGGCCAGGGGCCAGGGTAGGTCGTGGTGTGCAGCTGAGGGGCGGGCCGGGATAGGGCGTGGTGTCCAGCGATGGGTCGGGCCGGGATAGGGCGTGGTGTCCAGCGGTGGGGCGGGCCGGGGGCCAGGGTAGGTCGTGGTGTGCAGCTGAGGGGCGGGCCGGGATAGGGCGTGGTGTCCAGCGGTGGGGCGGGCCGGGGGCCAGGGTAGGTCGTGGTGAGCAGCGGAGGGGCGGGCTGGGATAGGGCGTGGTGTCCAGCGGTGGGGCGGGCCGGGGGCCAGGGTAGGTCGTGGTGTGCAGCTGAGGGGCGGGCCGGGATAGGGCGTGGTGTCCAGCGGTGGGGCGGGCCGGGGGCCAGGGTAGGTCGTGGTTTGCAGCTGAGGGGCGGGCCGGGATAGGGCGTGGTGTCCAGCGGAGGGGCGGGTCAGGATAGGGCGTGGTGTCCAGCGATGGGTCGGGCCGGGATAGGGCGTGGTGTCCAGCGGTGGGGCGGGCCAGGGGCCAGGGTAGGTCGTGGTGTGCAGCTGAGGGGCGGGCCGGGATAGGGCGTGGTGTCCAGCGATGGGTCGGGCCGGGATAGGGCGTGGTGTCCAGCGGTGGGGCGGGCCGGGGGCCAGGGTAGGTCGTGGTGTGCAGCTGAGGGGCGGGCCGGGATAGGGCGTGGTGTCCAGCGGTGGGGCGGGCCAGGGGCCAGGGTGGGTCGTGGTGTGCAACGGCAGAGCGGGCCGGGATGGGGCGTGGTGTCCAGCGGTGGGGCGGCAAGGGGCCCAGGGTGGGTCGTGGTGTGCAGGGGATGATCGGTACCGGTGTGAGGTCGGGGAGGGGTCGAGAATTTAGGTTGGAAAGGGGGAGGGGACTAAGGGGCAGGGTACACGACTTTCTATAATTCACATGTTTTCCCAAATACTGGGGTGTTGCCGAGGTATGGGTCATTCCAGTTACTAAGGTATGAGGGGGTGGTTCTTTACGGGTTGGGGCCATATCCACTGCGGGTGTGTGGGTGTGAAAGACGAAGGGGAAGGTGGGGGGGGGTGAGGGAGGAATGCAAGAGCGCTTGGAGCAAACGAATTTTTTATTCACAGCTATACATACAAGTCTGTACTAGATAATAAATGGCATTTGTGATCACCCGTAATTATTATTAATTATTAATTAATAACGTTGACCACCCTTATTGATTGATGTTATACGCTATCCATGTCAGGCACTTTACAGCAGGGACCGATACGGCAGCTCTGTGCATAAACCGTTATACCGTCGATTGTGATCTGGAATGCATTTTCGAAGGCGTAAGACTTCTCACAGATCTCCAGCGGGATGTCGAAATATGCTGTCCTCCCGCAGGATCGCGATATATTTGTGACGGTGAGTACATCACAGTCCCTCGGCAGGATCTCGATATATGTGACGGTGAGTACGTCACAGTCCTCCAGCAGGATCTTGATATATGTGACGGTGAGTACATCACAGTCCCTCGGCAGGATCTCGATATATGTGACGATGAGTACATCACAGTCCCTCGGCAGGATCTCGATATATGTGACGTTGAGTACATCACAGTCCCTCGGCAGGATCTCGATATATGTGACGTTGAGTACATCACAGTCCTGCAGCAGGATCTCGATATATATGTGACGGTGAGTACATCACATTCCCTCGGCAGGATCTCGATATATGTTACGGTGAGTACATCACAGTCCTCTGGCAGGATCTCTATTTATGGGACGGTGAGTACATCACAGTCCTCCAACACAATATCGATATATGTGACGGTGAGTACATCACAGTCCCTCGGCAGGATCCCGATATATGTGACGGTAAGTACATCACAGTCCTCCGGCAGGATCTCTATTTATGGGACGGTGAGTACATCACAGTCCTGCAGCAGGATCTCGATATATATGTGACGTTGAGTACATCACAGTCCCTCGGCAGGATCTCGATATATGTGACGTTGAGTACATCACAGTCCTGCAGCAGGATCTCGATATATATGTGACGGTGAGTACATCACATTCCCTCGGCAGGATCTCGATATATGTTACGGTGAGTACATCACAGTCCTCTGGCAGGATCTCTATTTATGGGACGGTGAGTACATCACAGTCCTCCAACACAATATCGATATATGTGACGGTGAGTACATCACAGTCCCTCGGCAGGATCCCGATATATGTGACGGTAAGTACATCACAGTCCTCCGGCAGGATCTCTATTTATGGGACGGTGAGTACATCACAGTCCTCCAACAAAATATCGATATATGTGACGGTGAGTACATCACAGTTCCTCAACATGATCTTGATATATGTGACGCTGGGTACATCACAGTCCTCTGGCAGGATCTCGATATATGTGGCGGTGAGTACATCACAGTCCTCCAACAGAATATCGATATATGTGACGGTGAGTACATCACAGTCCTCCAACAGAATATCGATATATGTGACGGTGAGTACATCACGTAGTCCTCAAACAGGTGGGAGGCTGAGTCTACAAGTGAAAGGCGCTTTTCTAGAGTGATAAATAACGACTAAGGGTATATCTTCATATTAATATGCGTTTTGGTTCTACTCTTATTGCCGTGGTCCCAAGCATAAAAGTGACATATTCTTCTGCGTCGATTAAAGTGAATACGGCAACAAATCTGCTCCAGCCTTTAACAACCATGTCTTATTTAGCGTGAAAATATTTTTATTTTGTAATTACCAAGCAGGCATAGCCTCGATAGGCTTAGACCCGACAGCAGATATTTGGCTGTATACCTTACAAACGAGCTTTATTTATTGTACGAGCATTAACAATACCCCATGATCTCTTTGGTGACTCCAGTCGTGACCAACCGCTGCTACAACGACTCCTGTGAACACAACGCCGCGTGTATGGAGGAAGAGATCGGTCCCTTCGTGTGTCTGTGTAGCCATGAATACACCGGAGCCACGTGCCAGACCAAAATCAGTATGTAAATATGGTCCGGCCATAGTTTCTATTTGATTTATTGGGGGTATAAACGGGCTTTCATTATCAAAGGTTGTATCGAGTCATCCGTAAGCAGGGGCATGTGCAGGAATTCTGGCACGGGGGGGGGGCACAATTAATTGTTCCACAAAGTTCTAACAAGCAGGTGACCGTGCTGCACGTCACGCACCATTTATAATCGTTGGTAACATACAGAGAGAGCGCATAAAAGACGACGCTTGATGCTTTGTAATATATAGTGAGAGGCTGAAAGTACTGTATTTGATGCAAGTTAAAGTTTGAATATACTGTCGATGAGATTCATTTTTCTGTATAATTCTGACGTTTAAATGTGACTTGGGGCAAAGTGACTTAGCCTAGTTTCTCGGCCCGAGCTTCGCTAGCTCAGCTTACTTGTCTGAGTATGAGCGGCGGTACCAGCTTAGAGAGTGAATATATAACGCAAGCGGAACGCCCTCTGCCGGGATATCGCACCATACCATATTGTCCTTTGGCCCCAGGACAGTTGGTTCATACGAACCAGAGAAACGGCAGCGCCCTCTACCGCATGATTGTGTTCATGCCAGTAGGATGGTTTGTCCATTCTATGGTGTGGCTGGTTCCCGGTCCCAGTATCTATAGTCCATTTTGAGGACTGGCTGGTTTCCGGTTCCAAGCTGGTTCGTTCATTCTGTGGACTAGCTGGTTCCCGGTCCAAAGCTGGTTCTTCCATTCTGTGGACGGGCTGGTTCCCGGTCCCAAGCTGGTTCGTCTATTCTGTGGACTAGCTAGTTCCCGGTCCCAAGCTGGTTCGTCCATTCTGTGGAAGGGCTGGTTCCCGGTCCCAAGCTGGTTCTTCCATTCTGTGGCCTGATATTTTTCGGTCCCAAGCTGGTTCATTCATTGTGTGGACTGGCTGGTTCCCAGTCTCATTCGTTCTAGTACATTCTACGGACTGACTGGTTCCCGGTCCCAGTCGGGCTAGTCCATTCTGTGGACTGGCTGGTTCCCGGTCCCAAGCGGGTTCGTCCATTCTGGGGACTGGCTGGTTCTCGGTCCCAAACTAGCAATCCATTCTGCAGACTGCCTGGTTCCCGGCCCAGTCCATTTAGCCCATTCAGTGGACTGGCTGGTTCCCGTACACAGCCTGTCTGGTACATTCTGTGGACTGGCTGGTTTCCGACCCCCAAGCTGGTTCGCCCATTTTGTGGACTGGCTGGTTCCAGCACCAAGCTTGCTAGTATATGCTGTGGACTGGTTCCCGGTCCCAAGCTAGTTCGTCCATTATGTTCCCGGTCCCAAGCTGATTACTTCATTCTGCGGACTGTTTGGATCCCTGTGAAACTTTCCGGGTTACGCCCCTCTACCCCCTCCCCCCCCCTACCCCCCGCATATTATTTAAGTTATTATTTAAGTGTTTAGTATTTTTTATGCAGTATTTGACAGATGTATACATTTGTGTTATGGTACGACAACTGATGGGTGGCCCTGGAAAAAAATTATGTTAACAGATGTTCATTTGTGACCCCACCCGGTTTAGTTTAATTTGAAGTTTAGTTGAAAAATTATCCAAGTTAATGAACATCGAATAAAGGCGTCGCTTACGACATAACAATTTAAGGTAGGTCTACAATAGAGGCTGTAGTTGATGCTACAAATATTTGAGGAATATTTTGCTGGTAAAATATTACGTCCGGCAGAATGACTATAGCCGAGAGATCACTAGATGTGGCGAATTTTTTCTGTATGTACATTAGTAATAATAGTAACTTGAACGTACATCAGCAACAGCGGCCATAACCGTCCCGACAGTGACCCCTGACCCAGCAACAGCGGCCACAACCGTCCCGACAGTGACCCCTGACCCAGCAACAGCGGCCACAACCGTCTCGACAGTGACCCCTGACCCAGCAACAGCGGCCACAACCGTCCCGAAAGTGACCCCTGACCCAACGGGAAGCGCGGCTACGTCTACGGACGCCCCCAGTTCGCTGACTCTGGCCTTGGCAGTCGGCTTCAGTATCAGCCTCTCGGTCGTCTTGGCGATAGCTGTGACGTTAGCTGTTCGGCGGTGTCAGTCAGGAGCACCTACCAAAGGGTTCGTTCACGGGTTTGCGTCGCCAGTTGCTTTACCTTGTTCGTGTTGACCGTTTGTGTATATACCGATGGCTGCCAGCGTTTGATTGGTTATATATTCAGGACGCGTTAACCAATTTTGGTCATATCGTGTCAATGAAAGAACGAAAGGAGTAGAGTCAGGTCCCCGGGCGTAAACCCCTACTCTTTGCGAAGAAGGACATGGGATCTGTATCCTGCGATGGCACACCGACGGGGCGACGTACGAATAATACGGCACACTATTCATACAGCACTAGGGGCCGGCGCGATGGATCAGTGGGCCAGAATGCTCGCATTGAGTGCTCTGGTCACCTGAGAGACTAACGGCGCGTGGATCGATGGTTCGAGCCCTGCTGTGGCCATGTCTGTGTGGTCGCAGGATAAAGAACCCATTGTCTTTCTTCGTAAAGAGTAGTGGGTTACCTACGGAGACATGGCTCCACTCTCCTTTCCTTCTCCCATTGCCACGATATGACCAAAAGTGGTTAAAGCGTCCTGAATAACCAACCAACCAATTATATGGCACTAATTTTCAATTATACCAATGCCAGGTCCAAACTTCAGCGTAATTGAAGCCTATGCGGCAAACAAATTAAAGCCATCATGATATATTTACTTATGATGTCTAGGTCAACTTGACATTTAAACTACATGTAATTAGCACAACTTTATATCAGACAATTCACATGTTTGAACGAACTGCTACTGAAGCACATGATGTTGTCAGTTCAGAGCGCAAGTTGATATAACCAAAACAGGTGGATTATACAGTTCAACATTTAATCCTTTAATTAAATTGTTTGATTTCAGGCCATATGAAGAAACCGTCAACCCAGCATACGACGTGAAGGGCCGTGACAGTGTCACTTCCGTCATTGACACATATTACGAAGAGATCAATCTTTCTGATTCGCCAGATGGCGCGTCAGGCAGGCCAACGTCCGTATACTAGGGCATAGGAAACGTTATGCAATGTCAGGATTTTCCTAGCGATCTGGGAAATCATCGCCAGGCTTCGCATGCTGCGGGTGGAATCGGGGCCGTTCTCTGATCTGAAGCGCGATCATTGTGTAGAAAGCTATGGAGGATTGGAGCTTCAACGAGGATGTACATATACACAGCGCAACGGACCCGGTGTGCACATCATCAAACCAAATAAAGGACGGATATTTAGCGTATATTTTCTAACTACCAAATGTTTTCATACCCTAATCATATTGATAAAAGTATTCGTATACACTTTTGACAAGATTTTGAAGATGCATCCTTGTCAATTCCCGATGTATTTATTCATAATTAAGCAACACATTTCAGGCACTTTCATTGATATTCAACGTTTAACTGGTGACCAAATATCCATTTCAACACGGAGAGGGTAAAAACAACAAAAATAAAAAAAATAGCTTCCGATATTGATACCGTCCGTATTTGCTGCTGTAGGTATAGGCTTTACGCGCAGATACGCGCAAGCACCTTAATGTTTTTACCTTCGCACAACTACACAATCGAGGTAGGGGTACGCCTTGCGGTGTCAAATCAAGCGACTTGAAATGTTTAAAAAGATATATGTCACCGCGTCAAACGTTCAATGAATAAGTTACAAATTATGTGTGTAATACTGAAATGTTGAATCAACATGTGTAAAAAGACATCGATTGCAGAATAAAATGTAAAATGAAGCATGTCGAATGTTGGCCCACATTCCCTTTCATACGATTCGTACTAACCCACTTGTGGGAAATAAAGGCGGCGGGGAGGGGGGGGGGTCATTTGTTGACAAACACATTTTAGTCACCAGTGTGGTATGCGGAAATGTCCCCCATGTGGAGATATCCCCTCTGTATCTATCATAATGGAACCATACGAACACATAGAGCGGAGAGGGTCTCAATATCACGCATTTGGGAGATCTTGTGGACATCCGTTCAAACGACACCATCATCATGCACCAATCACTGACCGCTCAGAGGCGGATGAGGGCGGAGCCTACAGTTACCTTCACCGCTGACCTATGTGCGCTCCAGGTTTATTCTAAAGCCTATGAGTATCATTTCACTAAACATGGCTATTGGAGGTATATACTAAAATATTTGGAGAATATGAATCGCAGAACTTTGGAAATATACAAGGAAAAATCCGTCTTCAAAACACTCGAAAACTAAAATTAGCGTTATAGATTTAGCCCTGCACTCGCGCCTTTGCGAGTTCCCCAAAACAGCGAGTGACGTCACACAGTTTCACGTGCCTCCGCGGTAACAAAAATAGCGAGAACAAGTGATCGACTTAACCATTCCGCTGTCAAAATGTGCTGTGCATGGACTAACAACATACCGATGAATCATTAAACCACATGGTAAAGGTACAATAAGACCAGTTGTATGTTTTATTATCCCTTTTGGATCACGAAAAGACGCAGTTTTTTGTCTTGTTGCTTTGTAAGTTTTCAAGCGTTGCGCCAACGTTGTGCATGGGGAGAATCCGTGTGACGTCATAATGCCTCGTTTTCGTAGGAAATGCAAAAAAAACGCTAGTTTCTCAGCCGTGTTGTCCCGTCGTAACAAATATTCGTCATTGTGCTGGCACAAATGAATAGAATATATGTCGTCTATCCGTTTTGTGCAGCTATAGTTCTTAAATATTCTTAATCATATCGCTAGGCTTTCCGCAATGGACCAACCCCTCGGCGCCTGGCTCTTGCTCAGCTAATCTGGTTCCCTCTCTCTGTCTTCGCGTAACATATACGTCACGCCTACGTCACAGATACCAGTGTGCGCAGAAATTCTAAACTCGTTCCTTACACGTGCTTCGTTTGTTTGTCCCCAAAATAAGTGAACCGGAAGTCTTGGCGAACGAGACGTTATAGCCCTATAAGGAGCATTGTTACGTAACCATAGATACCGCACTCAGACATGCGAGTCATGATGATTATTACGTCATACGACATAGAGAACCCCTATCAGCACATTAGACCGCTTGACGCTGAAAGTCACTCGTGAGACAATCGCACTCTGGTTTATACACTGTCAAACCGCTCATATATTGCATAAATCTACTCGTCGGATGGTTATAATTCTGATGTGCACAGAACTTCAGTGGTTAGTTGGGCAAATGTCGCATGGACAAATCTCAAATAAGTATCAGCAGTTTGTATAAAGACTGGGCAGCTCGGTTGGGAGAGCGGCGGATTTCTGAGTAATAGGGCTGGGCGACGTTTCCACCTAAAATAAAGCCTACTAGGCGGAATCATCCAAGATCGAAAGATCCAGGCCCGAAACGTCCGCTGGCCGAAAGGTCCGTTGGCCCAAACGTCCTTCATTCATACGTAACATACGTTGCTGTGCTCCGCTACTGAACCCAGTCTAGCTTATTAAATCATAACACTTATTCCAATCCATCTATATAGATAACAATAACACAAGGATCTAACACCATCCCATCACCGCCCCCACCCATGCCACCCACTCCCACCAATACAATTGCTTCTTAGACCATCCCAAGTTATCCAATGTAAACAAGATAAGTATAATGGGATATTTATCACCTCATATTGCTTCCCTACTATTTCCATTTCACCATGTGATCACCTCATATGCATTACCTTCTATCGCTTCCCTACCATTCCCTGCTACGTCAATTCGCTTTAAGTACCCTAACTATTGTGTGACAAGCTGCGTGGAGAATGAAGAAGAAGACGCAGGCCTTGCAAAGTGGACTATTTGGTAGGCCTATGAACCATGGCAGCGGGATGAAATTAGATACTATTCATTTTATCTGTCAGATCGATGCCTACTAAAAACGTTCACTATTAACTATCTAGGAATTAAGTTTTCAATACGGTTGCATCGCGCAACTCACTCAATGCATATAAACCGCGAGTTTTGTTCTTGTGCATTACGACAGATCTGACATTATGTTGTTTGAACGGATGTCCACAAGATCTCCCATCACTTTGGGTAAAATATGAAGGAGCGCGCATTATGACCTCATACAAATCTGTTTCCGGTGTCACATGCGGAAATGCCCCCCCCCCCCCCCCTGCGGAGATGCCCCCCTTGTATAAAATACATGATATTGAGACCCTCTCCGCTCCATGTGTTTCAATGGTTCCATTATGATAGATACAGAGGGGGATATCTCCGCATGGGGAACAATCCCGCATACCACACCGGTGACTAAACTGTGTTTGTCAACATATGCCCCTCTCCCCACCTTTATTTCCCAGAAGGGGGTTGGTACGAATCGTAAGAAAGGGAATGGGGGTCAACATTCGACACGCTTCATTTTACACTTTATTCTGCAATCGATGCGTCATTTTACACAGGTTGATTCACATTTCAGTATTCCACACGTAATTTATAACTTGTTCATTGAACATTTGACGCGGTGACATATCTTTTCAAACATTTCAAGTCGCTTGATTTGAAACCGCAAGGCGTAACTCCACCTTGATTGGGTGGTCGTGCGAGGGTAATAACACTTGTATTGGTAGTTGCCCGTTAAGCCTATCCACCCGTAAATACGGAGGGTATCAATATCGGAAGCGATTTTTTATTATTGTTTATTTTTACCCTCCCTGTGTTGAAATGGATATCTGTGGTCACCAGTTAAATATTAACATTAAGTGTTGCTTAATGATAAATAAATATATCGGGAATTGACAGGGATCCATCTTCAAAATTGCTCAGTGCATACGAATACTTTCATCTATATGTCTACGTTGGGAAAACATTTCGTGGTTTGAAAATATGCTCTAAAACATCCGTCCTTTATTTGGTTTGATGATGTGCATACCGGGTCCGTTTCGCTGTGTATATGTACATCCTCGTTGAAGCTCCAATCTTCCATAGCTTTCTATACAATGATCGCGCTTCAGATCAGACAACGGCCCCGATTCGATCTTCAACATGTGAAGCCTGAGGATTATTTCCCAGATCGTTAAAACAATCCTGACATGGCATAATGTTCGCTAGGCCCAAGTCCGCGGACGTTGGCGTGCTCGACGCGCCATCTGGTGAATCAGGAAGATTTATCTCTTGGTAATCTGTGTCAGTGACGGATATGACACTCTCACGGTCATTCACGTGGTATGTTGGGTTTATGGTTTCTACAACTGGCCTGAAATCAAACAGTTTAATTAAAGGATTAAAGGTTGAACTGTATAATCAACCTGTTTTGGTTATATCGACGTGCACTCTGAACTGACAACACCATGTGCTTCACTAGCAGTTCGCTCAAACATGTGAAATGTCTGATGCAAAGTTGTATTAATTACATGTAATTCAAATGCCAAATTGACCTAGACATCATGATTAGATATATAATGATGGGTTTAATTTGTTGCCACATAGGCTTCAATTACGCTGAACTTTGACCTGGCAATAGTATAATTGAAAAATTAGTGCCGTATGAATAGTGTGCCGTATTATTAGTACGTCGCCCCATCTGTGTGCTACCGCAGGATAATGATCCCATGTCCTTCTTCGCAAAGAGTAGGTGGTTACCCACGGAGACATGACTCCACTCTCTCTTTTTTCTCCCATTAACGCGATATGACCACAAGCGGTTAAAGCGTCTTGAATATACAACCATTCCAACACTGGCAGCTATCGGTATCTTCACAAACGGTTTATACAAACAAGGTCAAACAAATAGCGGCGCAAACCCGTGAACGAACCCTTTGGTAGGACACCGCCGAACAGCCAACGTCACAGCTATCGCCAAGACAACCGATAGGCTGACACTGACGCCGACCGCCAAAGGCAGTGTCAGCGAACTGGGGGCGTCCGTAGGTGTAGCCGCGCTTCCCGTGGGGTCAGGTACCGGGACCGCTGTGGCTGATGTACGTTAAAATTACCATTATTAATAATGTACATACTGAAAGAGCCCTCCAATTCTAACGATCTCCCGGCTATAGTCATTCTGCCGGACGTAACAGTTTACTATCAGAATATCCTTACATATATTTGCAGCACTAAATACAGCCTCCATTTTAGACCTACTTCAAATTCCTATGTCGTAAGCGACGTCTTTATTCGATGTTAATTAACTTAATTTTCCAACTAAACTTAAAATTAAAGTAAATCAGTCAAAAATGAAAATTTTCCTGTGACATAAATTTCTTTCAGGGCCACCCATCCATTGTCGTTTCATAACAGATGTCAAATGCTGCATAAAAAATCGAAACACTGCGGAAGCCGTGAAGGTCAATCACTAGGTTGATCATTATCATATTATGTGGCTGTCTATGAGGGCGAAGGGGGGAGGGGGAGGGGGTGGAGGGGGGCACATGTAAGGTAAGAGACGAGAGACCTCCTCTGCATGCATTTGCAACTATTGGTGGCGTCAGCGCATTGGCGTAACCAAGAATGTTTTACAGGGAACCAGCCAGTCCACATAATGGACTAGGCAGCCTGGGACCGGGAACCAGCCAGTCTGCATAATGGACTAGTCAGCTTGGGACCGGGAACCAGCCCGTCCACAGAATGGATAAGACCGACTGGGTCCTGGAACCAGCCAGTCCACAGAATGGACGAACCGGCTTGGGACCGGGAACTAGTCAGTCCAGTGAATGGACGAACCAGCTTGGGTCCGCGAACCATCTTACTGGCATGAACACAATCATGCAGAAGAGGGCGCTGCCGTTTTTCGGCTTCGTAAATACCAATTGTCCTGGGGCCAAAGGACCATGTGGTATGGTGCGATATCCCGTCAGAGGGCGTTCCGCTTGCGCTATATATTCACTCTGTAAGCTGGTACCGCCGCTCATATTCATACAAGTAAGCTGAGCGAGCGAAGCTCGGGCCGCGGAACTAGGCTAAGATACTTTGCCCCACGTCGAATTTAAACGTCAGGATTATACCTCATACGCAAACATTTAAAAATCAAGCTCATCGTAAGTGTGTTCGAAATTTAATTTGCATCAAATATAGCACTTAGCCTCTCACTATATATTACAAAGCATCAAGCTTTGTCTTTTATGTGGTCTTTCCTGATCTTTACCAACGATTATAAATTGTGTGTAACGTGCACCATGGCGCCCCCCCCCCCCCCCCGCCCCCCTTGCAAGAATTCCTGCACATGCCCCTGCTTACAGATGACTCGATACAACCTTTGATGATAAAAGCCCGTTTATACTCCCAATAAATAAAATAGAAATTATGGACGGACCATATAAACACACTGATTTTGGTTTGGCACGTGGCTCCGGTGTATTCATGGCTACACAGACACGCGAAGGGGCCGGTCTGTTCCTCCATACACGTGGCGTTGTTTTCACAGGAGTCGTTGAAGCAGCGGTCGGTCACGACTGGAGTCACCAAAGAGATCATAAGGTATTGTTAATGCTCGTACAATAAAAAAAGCTCGTTTGTAAGGGTAACAGCTAAATATCTGCTGTCGGGTCTATGCCTGTCTATGCCCAATTGCAGGTCTATTCATGCAATGGCCTGTTTGGCAGTCGCCAAATAAAAATAATTTTACGCTAAATAAGACATGGTTGTTAAAGGCTGAAGCAGATTTGTTGTCATATTCACTTTAATCGACGCCGAAGGATATGTCACTTTTATGTATGGGACCACGGAATTAACAGTAGAACCAAAACGCATATTAATATGAAGATATACCCTTAGTCGTTATTTATCACTCTAGAAAAGCACATTTCACTTGTAGTCTCAGCCTCCCACCTGTTTGAAAACTGTGATGTACTCACCATCACAAATAACGAGATCCTGCTGGAGGACTGTGATGTACTAACCGTCACATATATCCAGATCCTGCTAGAGGACTGTGATGTACTCACGGTCACATATATCGAGATCCTGCTGGAGGGCTATGGTATACTCACTGTCACATATATCGCGATCCTGCTGGAGGACTGTGGTGTACTCACCGTCACATATATCGAGATCCTGCTGGAGGACTGTGGTGTACTCACCGTCACATATATCGAGATCCTGCTGGAGGGCTGTGGTATACTCACTGTCACATATATCGAGATCCTGCTAGAGGACTGTGATGTACTCACCGTCAAATATATCGAGATATCGCTGGAGGGCTAAGATGTGCTCACCGTCACATATATCGAGATTCTGCTAGAGAACTGTGATGTACTCACTTTTGCATGCTTCGACATCCAGCTGGAGATTTGTGAAAAGCCTTATGGCTTCGAGTTGGCCGTGCGTAAGACAGTCCCTGGTGTGACGGTTTATGCACAGAGCTGCTATATCGGTCCCTGCTGTAAAGTGTCTGACATGGATAGCGTATAATACCAATTAATAAGCGTAGTCAACGTTATTTATTAATAATTAAACAAATAAAATAAAATGCTTCATTATTACGGATGATCGTAAATGTCATTAATTATCTAGTACGGACTTGTATGCATAGTCGTGAATAAAAATATAATATAAAAAATAATCAGATTGCTTCACAGCTCTTTCCCTCGCTGGACACCATGCCCTATCCCGGCCCGCCTCTCCGCTGGACACCACCCAGTTTCATGCGTACACGGGGTTCGCACACTACCTGCACTCCTCTTTGGTGGGTAGACCTTCCACCGGGAAAGGTGGGTAATAAGTCACACATGCCCGGGCGGCGTCAACGTCACACTCAGCAACCACGACTGGAAAATAGCGAAAATTCTTGATGTTCATCGGCTTTCCAACAGTTTTCCGCAGTATTCCCTGGGTTTTGCGAGCCTTCACGCGCAAAAATGGCCTTCAACACCAACATTTCATTGCATTTCTCTTAAATTTGGAGAGGAAAACGTATTCTAACGTAAGTAGCTTATTAGTTTATTGTGAGTTTCAGAGATGAGCACTTCTCACTGTTACCTATCAGCAGCTATGATTGTCAATTTCATGCCCATATTAACGAATAAAGACTCAAGCGTGGGCGGGGCTTAGCGTCGGAGTGTGGAACGGTGTGATGAGGAAGTTGCTCCACCTTTCTTCTAATGGAATCAGCGAACGAATAGACCTCCCTTTCACCTGGAACAACAAGAGAACGACGCCAGCGATGAGGTATCTAACCATGTCTCGTGTGTGTCGCCGGACTCTCAGCGAAATGACTTTTATACCTACTCGCCACAACACCCCACCACTGAAGGTTACTTGGGGAGTCCTTGGAGCGTGAAGCGGCGACGTAAGACGTCCGGGTTTAAAATAAGTCTTATCTCTTTACTGCATTTGTGAATAGACTTTGAACTTTTGAAGCAAATACACATATCAACGGCCATCTCAACATGCAACAAGCTAGAGATGGTGAAGTTGAAGTAACGATAAATCATACAATACAGGTTAACATTTCAGTGCATGCAGTGATAACCCAACAAACATGACGGTAATGGCCCGGTACTGGCCCGGCATACTCCACCAGTATGGGACTTTATTGGTCGGTTACCGGCACACAGTACTGGTCCAGTACCAGAGCGTCATTGGCCCGGTACAGTATGCGACATTGGCCTTAGAGAAACAGGTCAGTTCCACTAATGAAAGCATGTTCTGCTCTAAATACTGTAAAGCTGATTGTCGAGATTTGCCCGCCAACATGTAAGCCCAGACGACATATATGTCACAGTTTGCAGAAAACTCGATTGTTTCATTCTGCAAATTCAGCAACCTAATAAACGTCTCCGTTTGGGCTGTGATATGTCAAACGTGTCTATCCAGGGACATCACAGGGTTACTAGTTATAAGAAAGCATCGCAAAGCGGCGACGAAGAATTTCCGGATTTCTAATAAGTGTTTTTTAAGTAAGTTGTTTTCCCTGTTATCGAGTTTTATCTCGATACTGCTATTGTGAATAGATTTAAAACTTTTGAAGCGAATACACATATCAACGGCCATGTCAACATGTAACAAGCTAGTGATGGTGAAGTTGAGGAAACGAAAAATCATACAATACAGTTCCACATTTCAGTGCATGCAGCGACAACCCAACAAACATGACGGTAATGGCCCGGTACTGGCCCGGTACTGGCCCGGTACTGGCCCGGTACACTCCGCCAGTATCGAACTTTATTGGTCCGTTACCGCCACAGTACTGGTCCAGTACCAGAGCATCATTGGCCCGGTACAGTATGAGACAATGGCCCGGTACAGTATGCGGAAATGGCCCGGTACAGTATGAGACAATGGCCTTAGAAAAACCTTCCTGTTTCATAAATGAAAGCGTGTTCTGCTTTAGATACTTTAAAGCTGCTTGTTGAGATGTTCCCGCCAAAATCTAAGCCCAGGCGAGATCTAAGCACAGGAGATTCCAGAGACTGGTATGTGCGTTATAAAAAAAAATGAGCGTTAAAGCAGCATAGTTACATGCGACCTCTTAGATTTCTTTACCTTTTAGAATCAAGACTAAAATTATCTCAAAATTATGATGCATATGTTTTATATCTCGTTGAGTCGGTAAAACAACAATTTTAGTATAAAACTGTGCGGACTATTCTAAATCTCGCGGACGTCCTAGCGAGCCGCGGTCGATATCACAAAAATACCAAACAGCGAACAAGCGCGCAGGGATATAAAGCCGGCCAGCAACTTCTGTTCTGGTGAATAAATTTCGTCTGTCTGGATAGTTCACAGGTTTTCAGGATTTAAATTCAAGACAGAGTATCTTATTTGACTTGAAGAAGAGGTTGGTAATAAAAAAATTACATAACATATTACCTTAAAACACGCACTGGAATTCGAGCACGAAATGACGTCAGAGGCATTTTTTTAAATTTGACCAATGATGAAAGTTACAGATTGTTGGTGCTAGTACGGCTCCCATGGGCGTCCTATTCCAGATATCACTCTATGCTAACAGCTCTGGATGGATATTACTGAGCTGAGCAAAATCGCCATCATGTCGGTCAGTTATGTTTGTTAAGACGAAAATTTCCAATTTTCGTCTTATGTCGGTGTGTTCGGTTATTAAGACGAAAATTTCCAATTTTCGTCTTATGTCGGTGTGTTCGGTTATTAAGACGAAAATTTCCAATTTTCGTCTTATGTCGGTGTGTTCGGTGAATCTGTCTGTCTGTATGTGTGTCTGTTCGTTTGTAACGTAACGCATTATCTTTCGAATGCCTTAAGCTATCGACTTCCAAATTCACAAAAAGATGCGGAATGGCGATCGTCAGACTAAGTTCGTAGATGGGCTATGTAGGTCAACGGTCAAGGTCACAGGAATTTTTCGCAATTCGCTTAACCATTGATAGATAGGAACAAAAATCGGCAAAATCTCTATAGCGTTCCGAGTTTGTACTTAATGACGCTCAAAATTAATTCACGTATTGGGCTCATAGGTACCTTATATACGGTGTTTCCATTTTGAACATCGTCCGCATAGTTCTTCTGCAAAAAATTCCCAAAGTTTAACATGGGACCCTATGGGAGCATTTTGGCGGGAATCAGGCCTCCTTAATTTCTCCATGAAGGGGACATGTCAGACAAACGACACGTTGCGTGAGACATGACATTAGTATTTGGGCGTAAAATATTATATTGACCAAGGTCACGCTTCCAAGGTCAAGGTCACATCAAGGTCAAGGTTACGAAACATGTATTCCCGCGTAACTTCGTTAATATTTGGTCTAGAGATTCGCGATTTGTTTCAGAGTATTCTTCAGAGAGATACGCAAAGTAATGTGCCCTCAGATTTCAACTCACGTTTATAGTTTTCGAGTAATTGGATGATCAATTTTGACAATGCCGAAAGCGCAAAAAAATCGCTGTGACTACATAAATGCAGGTAGATGACTCATATGTGGTGGAATACGTACCCATATTACTGACATCATGTATGCCAAATACCATCAAAATCGAACCAGTAGTTTCGACGCTGGCAAATAATCACACTTTAACATGGCCAAGCCCATTATAAAGCCTCGATACGCCAAATGACTGACGGCGTGTTAACGTCATGAAATGGGTCTTAACATAGTCGAATTGGTCCCATAACCACAATTTTCGTCTTCCTTCTCAAGCTCTGCTTGACCGTCTCGGTCTGTCTGTCTGTGTGTCTGTCACGCTGCGCATTATCTTTCGAATGCCTTCAGATATTGACTTCAAAATTCACAAAAAGATGCGGAATGACTATCGACAGGCTAAGTTCGTAGATGGGCCATGTAGGTCAAAGGTCAAGGTCACAGGAATTTTTCGAAATTCGCTTAACCATTGGTAGATAGGACCAAAAATCGGCAAAATCGCTATAGCGTTCCAAGTTTTCACTTAATGACGCTCAAAATTAATTCACGTATTGAGTTCACAGGTACCTTGTATACGGTGTTTCAGTTTTGAAAATCCTTCCAATAGTTCTTCTGCAAAAAATTTCCAAAGTTTAACATGGGACCCTATGGGAGCATTTTGGCGGGAATCAGGCCTCCTTAATTTCTCCATGAAGGGGACATGTCAGACAAACGACACTTTGCCTGAGAGATGACATTAGCATTTGAGCGGAAAGTACTATATTGACCAAGGTCACGCTTCCAAGGTCAAGGTCACATCACGGTCAAGGTTACGAAACATGCTTTCCCGCGTAACTTCGTTAATATTTGGTCTACAGATTCGCGGTTTTTTCAGAGTATTCTTCAGAAAGATGCGCAAAAGTAATGTGATCTCAGATTTCACCTCACATTGATAGTTTTTGAGTTATTGGATGATCAATTTTGACATTGCCGGAAGTGCAAAAAAATCGCTGTGACTACATAAATGCAGCTAGATGACTCATATGTAGTGGAATATGTACCCATATTACTGGCACCATATTTGCCAACTGGCATCAAAATCGAAGCAGTAGTTTGGACGCTAACAAATAATCACTCTTTAACATGGCCAAGCCCATTATAAAGCCTCGATTCGCCAAATGACTGACGGCGTGCCATGCCAACGTCATGAAATGGGTCTTAACATAGTCGAATTGGTCCCATAACCCAAATTTTCGTCTTCCTTCTCAAGCTGTGCTTCACCGTCTCGTGTGTGTGTCTGTCTGTCTGTCTGTCTGTCTGTCTGTCTGCCTGTCTGTGCGCGCGATAACTGTCGAACACTTGCAGCGATCGTTGTCAAACTTCGCCAACAGATGCCAGAAGTCTAATCTCAGGTCAAGTTCGTTGCCAGATGAAATTGGTCAGACGTCGACGTCACAGTGACGTCATACGTCCAAAACACGTTTTTAGGCATAAATTGCCTAATATTATAGTTAGACACGCGGAGTTAGTGCCATCATACTCAGCTCCTGAATGTCTTTCTTGTTACTGGCATCAAATTGGACGTGGGACCAATAGTTTGCGAGCTACGCCATGTCAAAATGACAACATTGACGTCACAGAATTCAGGTACAGGTACGGTATTCGAAACGTTACCAAAATTTACCTGTGTATTGGTGGCCGGTCCGCTGCCGTTCTGCTACTTGCTGCATGGTGCTCTTACCGTGAACCGAGAGCCGACTCCCCCCCCCCCCACCCCCCTCGGGCCCCAACTGAGGTCGAGGTGACAGCGATTGCATCAGCATGGAAAGCTACGAAACGCTGTTATTCCCTTAATAATCGGCCCAGAAGATCCCGGTTTGATTTATAATGTGCAACGGGACGACCTCCATGCATCAGTCATGCGTCATGCGTCATCAGACGTCCATTTGAGCCATAAAATCTCAGCCGCCAGGGTGATATGCCTTGTTACTTTTTGGTATATAGTCGAAATCGATTAACGTGGGACCCTATGGAGATAATCAAACTTTACTCAATATGACGTACTTTTGGTTGGACGATTTCACTTTCCTTTACCATGGTGGGAGATGTTGACACGTACAAAAGGCTTAGGGCACGCACATGGCGGACGCGTGTCCGTTTCGCTTTCCAATTCATTTTCCATGGCAACGAAACAGTGGCCCAATGATAAAGTATAGAGATTCTGGATAAGTTAGAAAATTCGTCAGAAATCGGGAAAACAAGCTAGACCTGAGATCTTTGCGGCTAATAACTAGGAAATGAAAACGTAATTTCGTCAATCCATATCTGAAAGACTGATGCGTATTTTTACCGTCAAAATGTTGCAGTTCCATGCAGACCTCCTTTTCACGGCAAACCCGCTCTTTGAGAGAACGTTCTTCCCCAACCCCCGGTCGCAAGTTTTAAAATGTTTCCTCTATATGGGTATCTGTTTCACCACAAATGTCAGCACGCATGGCCGAAAAAGTCCGCTACATATATTATTAGCGACAAGGTACCTCTTACCCCTACCTCACCACAAACCGTCGCCCGCCGTTTGCCGTCCGCGCCCTATAATTTATGGCCCTAGCACAAAGGGGTGAAAAGGAATGTTTTTGGGTGGAGGCAGACCGTGACGGCTTGGGGGCGTCGGCCCGCCGAGGTACGAAAACTTTATTTATTACGTGTATCGCTCCAGGCACCTTTTTCACTGACTGACATACCTCACCACAAACCGTCGCCCGACGTTTGCCGTCTGCGCCCTATAATTTATGGCCCCAGCACAAAGGGGTGAAAAGGAATGATTTTTGCGGGGAGGCAGACCGTGACGGGCTTGGGGGCGTCGGCCCGCCGAGCTACGCAACCTTTATTTATTACGTGTATCGCTGCAGTGACCTATTTCACTGACTGACATTGACAAGGAAGGGGTCATAACGAAGAGTGAGCTCCTTAGGTGCAAACAGAATGCACCATATACATGTGTAGTAATTTCGCGGCTCAAACGAATAGCACATCTCGATACACTCAGACACCAGGGCCCTTATTCTGCATGCATCTAATGACCATGATACATCTAAGTTTCGGTTACTTTGGGACTTCAGTTACTTATGTCCGAAACAAGGTTCGGACACAAATTCAAACATGTAACCGAAGTCCCAAAAAGTAACCGAAACTTTAGAGATACGAAAGAAAATCCAGAAAATTGGAAAAATCGGGTTCGAACCCCCAGCTTCCAGGCGTCCCAAAAAGTAACTGAAACTTTAGAGGCAAGAAACATTTCCAACAAATTTGAAAAGTCGGGTTCGAACCCCCAACTTCCAGACGCTCTGGCACCGTTACGTTTCTCACTCCGGGTGCGAGCTGTGATTGGATTTGACATAAGCTACGTCACCCCTATCCGCGAGGGTAAGTTTGGTGCTCAGATGTTGTTTAGTTTTCGAGCTACAGCCGGGCACTTTACATTTAAAATAGTCAAGGACACGACCTTGACCCTTGACCCAGGTTGCTGAAATATAACAAATTTTAAGATACGACCTTCAGATACGTCTGATGACGCATGACTGATGCATGGGTGTCGTCTTTCTCGACATTTTAATTTAAACCGCGACTATCTGGGCCGAATATTAAAGAAATTACAGCGTTTCGCAGCTTCTAATGCGGATGCAATCGCTGTCACCAGGACCTCAGTTGGGGCCCGCGCGGGGGGAGCAAGGCGGCTCTCGGTTCACGGTAAAACCACCATGCAGCAAGCAGCAGAACGGCAGCGGCCCGGTGAGCAATACACAGGGTAGGGGTGTAAGGTAGGGGTGGGTGTGGATAAGGGCAGGAGTGTGCGCCAGTGAAGCGCCTCAAAGCCAGAATGCGTGTGTGTATTGGCGGGTATGGAGAAGGCCGGGGTGGGACGGCGAGAGGGGGGTCGAGTTAGGCGAACAGAAACGCCGTATAGTTTACCATTGCAATGGTATTTCAGCTTATTTACGCAAAAGTGTTAACACGACGAATTTTAACCATATTTTCTCCTCACGGGCAATACAATTCCTCAGTGTCTTGTACCATTTTCAAGTTTGTACGGTCAATATTGAGGGCACCGTGAATTTCGTTAATTTTTAATTGAAATGACCCGTTACGTCATAACCGCCAGACCGGTCGCTCTGATTTTTGACATACGGAACTCAGCGGTACCCTTAATGTCACTGCAAAGTTTCGTAACGATCAGAACACCGTACCGTTACCTTAATTTTGTGACGTCAATGTTGTCATTTTGACGTGACGTAGCTCGCAAACTATTGGTCCCACGACCAATTTGATGGCAGTAGCGAGAAAGACATTTAGGAGCTGAGTATGATGGCACTAACTCCGCCTATCTAGCTATAATATTAAGCGATTTATGCCTAAAAATGTGCTTTGGACGTATGACGTCACTGTGACGTCGACGTCTGACCGATTTCACTAGCAACGGACTCGACCTGAGATTAGACTTCTGGCATCTGTTGGCGAAGTTTGACAACGATAGCTGCAAGTGTTCGACAGTTATCGCGCGCACAGACAGACAGACAGACAGACAGACAGACACGCACACACACAAGGCACATTACCCTGGCGGCTGAGAGTTTATGGCTCAAATGGACGTCTGATGACGCATGACGCATGACTTATGCATGGGGGTCGTCTCGCTGCACATTATAAATCAAACCGGGACCTTCTGGGCCAATTATTAAGGGAATTACAGCGTTTCGTAGCTTTCCATGCTGATGCAATCGCTGTCACCTCGACCTGAGTTGGGGCCCGCGCGCGGGGGGGGGGGGCTCTCGGTTCAAGTTAAGATCACCATGCAGCAAGCAGCAGAACGGCAGAGGCCCGGTGAGCAATACACAGGGTAGGGGTGTATGGTAAGGGTGGGTGTGGATAAGGGCAGGAGTGTGCGCCAGTGAAGCGCATCAAAGGCAAAATGCGTGTGTGTATTGGCGGGCATGGAGAAGGCCGGGGTGGGGGCGGCGAGAGGGGGTTCGCGTTAGGCGAACGGAAACGCCGTATAGTTTACTATTGCAATGGTATTTCAGTCGATTTACGCAAAAGTGTTTACACGGCGAATTTTAGCCATATTTTTCCCTGAAGGGCGATACAATTCCTCAGGTTCCTATACCATTTTCAAGTGTGTACGGTCAATATTGAGGGCACCGTGAATTTCGTTAATTTTAAATTGAAATGACCCGTTACGTGATAACCACCAGTCCGATTTGAGTCCAATTTTAAACATAAGGTCCTAATTTATGACCCAGTCTGTGGTAAATGTTGGAAGGCGTTAGCTTAAAAATTGAAAAAGTCGGGTTCGAACGTCCAACTTCCAGGCGCTCTGGCACCTTTACGTTACGCACTCCGGGTTCAAGCTGAGATTGGATTTGGCATAAGCTACGTCACCCCTATCCACCAGGGCAATTTTGGTGCTCAGATATCTTTTAGTTTTTGAGTTACAACCGAGCACTCGACATTTACAATAGTCAACGACACGGCCTTGACCCTTCACCCAGGTTGCTGAAATGTAATAAATTTTAAGATACAACCTTATGTAATGTTTGTGTCAAAGATGAGTTGCGTGGCTTATCGGTTTCTATGTTTTTGGCTCATGGTAAATTTTTTAAATCTTCTATCTTTTACCATTGGGCCATATTTGCGTTGCTACGGAAACAAAAAGTAACCGTCCGATTGCATCATCTGGCACATAATTGATAAGGCCGACCCCTAGGTAGCCTGTACCAAGTAGCGTGAGGCCATGTGCATGTTAACTGCACCGAACATGGACAAAAATACAAATTTGTATCTTTCATAATGGGATTTTCCGTTGCCTTGGAAACGAATACTACCAGTTTGATCGCCGTAATTTTTGGCATAGTCTATCTAGGTGGCGGTCCGAATGTCCGCCAAGCGGCGTGGAGATACCTGTATGGCAAGTTGTCAAAATTGGGGAACAAAACTTCCATTGGCTCATAATGGGGATTTTCGTCGCCTTGGAAACGGACACTTTTAAAGGGATCACTATAATTTTTGACATACGGTGCCTGAGTGGTACCTTTAATGTCCCTGCAAAGTCTCGTGATAATCGCTTTGAGATTTTAAAAAAAATGGTGTGGAAAATTTTGAAATTTCCAAAGCCTGTAGCGTGAAAACTATTGCTTCTACGTAAAACAGCAATAGCGAGAAAGATATTGAGGAGCTGAGTATACAGAAATTAATTTTGTGTTTCTGGCTGTAATATGAAGCGAGTTAGACCGGAAAATGTGTTTTGGACGTATGACGTCACGGTGACGTTGACGTTTGACTGATTTTACCCGGCAACAAACTTGACCTGACCTTAGACTTCTGTCATCTGTTGGCGAAGTTTGACAACGATAGCTGCAAGTGTTCGACAGTTATCTTGCTCACAGACAGACACACACACACACACACGAACAGGAAGGAATGTTGGTGTTTTAGGCCACTTTTGTGCACATACAGGCTAAATTGGGCCAAGGAACCTTCGGGACGATGAAGGATGAAGGAATGAAACATGCCCCAGATTAGGTGCCCGAGCCCGGATTCGAACCCAGGACCTATTGATCTGCGGTCTAGTGCGCTAACCACTACACCAGGGAGGCCCCCCACACGAACAGGACTGACTCACATGATTTTCGCCATAACAAACAGAACTAACCGATATGATGGCGATTTTCGCCATAAAAATGGCCTCCCCGCCATGTCGACCGGCGACCACCTCGATCGAATGTTAAACCGCTTAACTGGAACCACTCAATTAACACCCTGTATCGACTTAATCGCCCGACCAACCAACTGACCAAGCCCCTGCACAAACACCCCTACCCGCCGCCCCCGCCATCCACCCCCCTCCTCCACCGCTCTCCCTCAGCCGCCAACTTAATCGGCGACCAGGGCCAAGTTCGAAACGGCCGGGGCCAAGTATTTCGCCCTAGAATAGGACATTAGCATGGAGCGGGGCGAAATATTTTGCCCTCGCAGTTCGAACTTACGGGCCCAGTACACTGACGGGGAGCGGGGCGGAAGGGTGGTGGTACTTAACTTAATAGGCTGATAACGACAGGCCACTTGCGGAGAGGTGAAGTGGCTTGGGTTGGATACATTGTGGCTCCGAAACGCATCTCGATCCTCCGACCCGGGCCTTGATATCAAGGCCCAGGTCGGCGTATTTACAGCTTTTCCTGAAGACTCACACCGACCCAGGCCTTGATATCAAGGCCCGGGTCTCGTAGAATATGAGAAACCCAATGGAAATTAGTGACACGGGCCAGATTTTAAACATGAAAACATTTTATTCAAATCCCAATTGCTTAAGAAATCCCACTTGAAATAATAAGGTGTTATAAGTACCTGTACGATAAATCTTGCAGTGAATGTCCAAACTCCACATGCGGAAACGTTGCAGAGACCATTGTACATTTGTTCATAGATTGCCCAAGATATATACATTTGAAGGAGAAGGCAAATGTAACATATTAGGTATGATGATGTTGTTCATAAAAAAACAGTTTGCCCAGTTATTGTTACATGACTATACAATTCTCGATAACAGACGGCTTAGGGAAAACATTTATTTTATCTTCCAATCGTTTTCGACATACTTGATTGTTTTAAGGGTGCACTTTTATGTAATGATCCTTTCGACTATTTAGCTCTTCATACATTTGCACTTGTATTTCTCCATCCCGGCCCGATTTATTTTAAAATAAAACCTAATTTGCCAAGCTGTATATGTAGATGAAGGAGGCCCCATGTTACTAGCAATGCAATTCGAGGTATCTTCCATATCTAAATACATTTATACCGACAATAGGATTGGTTGTATCTTCAGAACGCTTTAACCACTTTTGATCCTATCGCGTTAATGAATAATGAAAGAAAAAAGGGGGAGTGGAGCCATGTTCCGGGGGTAACCCCCTACTGATTGTGAAGAAGGACATCGGATCTTTATCCTGCGGCCACAAAGGCACGAAAACCATCAATCCACGTGCCGTTAGACTCTCAGGTGACCAGAGCATTTAAGGGGAGCGTTCTAACCGACTGAGCTATCGGACCGCCCCCCCTCCACCCCCCCCCCCCTACCGACAATAGGACAAATGTGTCCTGTCCAATGCCTATCCTGTCCCATGCCTGTCCTGTCACATGCCTGCCCTGTCCCACGCCTGTCCTGTCCCATACCTGTCCCGTCCCATGCCTGGCCTGTCCCATGTCTGTCCTGTCCCATGCCTGACCTGTCTCATGCCTGGCCTGTCCCATGTCCGTCTTGTTCCATGCCTGACCTGTCCCATGCCTGGCCTGTCCCATGCCCGTCCTGTCCCATGCCTGACCTGTCCCATGCCTGGCCTGTCCCATGTCCGTCTTGTTCCATGCCTTTCCTGTCTCATGTCCGTCCTGTCCCATGCCTGCCTTGCCCCATGCCTTTCCTGTCTCATGCCTTCCCTGCCCCATGCCTGTCCTGTCCCATACCTGTCCTATCCCATGCCTTTCCTGTCCCATACCTGTCCTATCCCATGCCTTTCCTGTCCCATACCTGTCCTGTCACATGCCTTTCCTGTCCCATGCCTGTCCTATTCCATACCTTTCCTGTCCCATGTCTGGTCTGTACCATGCTTGGTTTGTCCCATGATGGCCTGTCCCATGCGTTTCCTGTCCCATGATGGCCTGTCCCATTGTTGGCCGGTCCCATGCCTGGCCTGTCCCATGCCTGGCCTGTCCCATACCTGTCCTGTCCAATGCCTGTCCTGTCCCATGTCTGTGCTGTCGCAATGCAACTCGGGGTATCCTCCATAACTAAATACATTAATACCAACAATAGGACAATTGTGTCCTGTCCCATGCCTGTCCTGGCGGCTCTAAAGCCGTGGGGGGGGGGAGGGGTTCCGCGGGTGCCCCTTGATGCCTGAGAGAGCGGACATTTGTGATAAAAAAGATACCCATATAGAGCGGATATTTTAAAACTTATGAGTAGAGGGGGGGTGGGGCGATGTCTCTGAAATGGGTTACATATAGCGGGTCAAAGGACAAACAACTTTCCGAACGGATTTTGGCGGTAATGCGCCCCAACTGAGCGGATTTTGAGGGAATGAAACTTGGAAGACCTTTAAAGCAGGTCCAACCAAATGTACATCGTAGAAAGATGCATCTACAGTTTCATTCAGATGGCTGATGTGATACTCCAAATCGAATGCAACCGTTAAGTCTCCTCCAGTAGTGAGGAGGCGCCTTGAGACTCTGTACGTTGGCTCTGTGGACGCTGTCGAGTTTCTTCTGCGCATGCGCCGTTCTGCCACGATGACCGCTGCCGTGGCGCCGGTTCCACACGCCAGAGTCTCATCCTCGACTCCCCTCTCATAGGTCCTCATCACCAACGCCCCATCCTCTTGAAGGCCCACCCAGATTAAAATTGGTTCCACACATAGCTGCGTATCTCTCGCTCCGTCGTATGACCTTGCCCAAGGTCGGCACATCCACCGCGGAATTATTGGTGTCGTCTGCCGTAAAGATCACGTAATGGGGTGAACCGGTGTCGATGAAGAACGTATCCGCATCACACACGGTGACGTCATCAAAACTTCTGTCTGCCATCTGAACCCAAAATTGTTCCGGATGTGACGTCACACTTCCGCCTCGATGACCTCTATCCGAGGCCCAGAACGTCGTCTCCGAGGTCCATAATCCCAGCGCCTCGGTGAAAGCGAGGCAACAACGAGCGCCATTTCCGCAAAGCGACCCCACCTTTGCATCCGCATTATAGTAAAGCATGCAAAATGAACAGCCTTGACCTTCATCACAGCGTTCCACGGCGATGACGCCATCCGCCCGATGCCTGTCCGGCGCCGGCACATGGCTCGCACGACGGCAGAACAGGGCTTGGAAAGGAAAGGGGTCCAAATGAATTGCACATATGTCCAATTCAATCGTACATATGTACAATTCATTTGCACATATGTCTAATATAAGCTATCTAAATAATCGTCGGCAAAGGGTAGTTTGGGATGGGTTATTACCTCCGATAGTAGATATATAAACGCCGGTGTTCTTCAGGGTTTCGTATCTGAACCCCTGTCTTTCTTAATGATATAGTGAAAGCCTCGAATGTGAGGTATTTACGTGCACAGACGACACATCTTTTGTTTATTCGTCGAAGCGTTGAAGCGTATCCCAAAATAAGTTATACACAAGTTATGTATTTACAAAGCGCACCATAGACCCTTATACGCTACTCATGTTTTTCACTGCAGCCCGCAAAATTATAGACCGATAAATTGCAAAGCGAGCAGCGTAAGACTGAGCTGTCGGCGACCCGGGCATACCCCACGTACATATAATTCTAAACTTATCTCAGAAACTGAAGTTGAATTGTTAGCTACCGTACTTTTCTTTGTCTATGTCTGCTCCACAAGACACATAACAGTCTCTCCCCCGCGTTACTTCGCGTCTCTCCTACCGACCGAGACCTCAGGGATGTTTCATTATGTGCTCCGCGGAAGTGTCGAATTCATACTGTAACAAAACTCTTATTTATGCGTGGAGCAGCCGTGAGCAGTCTGGCCACCTGAGAGTCTAACGGCAAAGGGATAGGTTGTTCGATCCCCGCTGTGGCCATGTCTGTGTCCTATGTCTTTCTTCGCCGCAAGGAGTAGGGGGTTACCCCGGGAACATGGCTCCACTCTCCCTTCCTTCTCCCATTGACGCGATATGACCAAACGTGATTAAAACGTCCTGAATATACAACGAATCAACCGCGGAAGAGTTGCTTTCTTGCTGTAACAGAACTCTTTCTTATGGAGCACAATTAGCACGAGGAATTACTTGCCGCCCTTACTCATGCAATCGGTGTCCTATAACATATTTGAACACTTGATACAAGGAACGTTCTTTCAACTCATTCAATGTACGTTGTGCCTGTGTTTACGAGTTGTGCACTGTCATGGCCTCAGTGAGAGGTCTTAACGCTCATTTTGACTATTAGTCCGGTCGCTCAAGGAAAAAATCGTGACACAAGTGACTAAAGCACCAAATTTCGTACACTTACTAAGGTTCACCTGTAGAATCTTTCTAGAGGGGGTGCCCGAGCTGAGAGGTCGTTATCAAGGTCAGGTCAAGGCCAAAGGTCAATTTGTGCAACTGCCAATAAGTATCACCATCTTCATATCTGGATATCTCTTATCCAAGTGACTAAAGCATAAGATTTCGTACACTTACTAAGTTTAACCTGTAGAATCTTTCTAGAGGGGGGTGTCCGAGCTGCGAGGTCGTTATCAAGGTCAGGTCAAGGTCGAAGGTCAATTTGTGCAACTGCCAATAAGTATCACCATCTTCATATCTGGATATCTCTTATCCAAGTGACTAAAGGATAAGATTTCGTACCCTTACTAAATTTCACCTGTAAAATATTTCTAGAGGGGGGTTCCCGAGCTGAGAGGTCGTTATCAAGGTCAGGTCAAGGTCAAAGTCAATTTGTGCAACTGCCAATAAGTATCACCATCTTCATATCTGGATATCTCTTATCCAAGTGACTAAAGGATATAATTTCGTACCCTTACTAAATTTCACCTGTAAAATATTTCTAGAGGGGGGTGTCCGAGCTGCGAGGTCGTTATCAAGGTCAGGTCAAGGTCGAAGGTCAATTAGTGTAACTGCCAATAGGTATCACCATGTTCGCATATGGATATCTCGTAATTAACTTATAGCAACTGGCGGAGCATTCGTAGAACCATTATGAAGCTGGATTTATTATTTATCCCTTAAAGATTAGATGAAGGTCCGTATTATGGGCACAGCAGAGAGGGCATCATACTGGTCGCTGCATTAGAGTCCAACGGGACCCGATTAGGTGATAATGGCGCTGCGCCACAAGGCACTAACTGCGCGACCGTCGGACGTGGGGGACGCTGAATGGAAAGTCACGATATTTTATGTAAAGTGCATTAATAGTTGCACTTGAGAAGTTGGTGTTGGCTGGAAAGAGCTCGTTATGCAACTTTAATTTGCTCTAATACCTTGAAAGCCAATGATTCGATGGACCCTGGTTTAATGGATAAAGCGTTCGAATGTGACACCTTTAGCAACTTTATTGACTAAAATGATTCCCATGCTTGCCAAGCAGACGTCTTTGTTTTGCCATTGAATTGGGACGTTGAATCGGACCCGGTAAAGGCGTAATAACATGGCAGAGCACGTACTGGACTTGTCCTGACCGAGCTGACAACAAATGGAGTTGACGTGATAGCATATCAAGTGGCTGCCCTTGCCAAATGCCAGCCAGAGCATAACGTCCTGGTCAGTTCAAAGAATACACCGATGACGATGACCCCCATGTCTGTGTTCATGATACACCGTACACCTATTTGCAAGACATCCTGGATATGAATGCACATTCTGGTATTCCACCTCATAATCGGATGACGCCTTAAAGGTATTATTGCCTTTGGATACCATGGAGCTGTCAGATGTGATACTGACTTCACTTAAGTGGCAGCCGGATATTCGGATTATCCGTACAATTACTGGTTCAGCGCGAAGAACCGTTCCCTATTTACGGCGATCCCTTATTTATAGCAGTCTGTGAATTCCCCGATATTCGCGATATCCCATTTAAAGTGTTTAGAGCTCCGAAATTACTCTCAACCGCCGGACCATTAAAAACGGAGCTCCGGCTGACGGACTTTCAAGAAATTTAACAACAGCGATTTACGACAGCGAGATCGAGTCCCCAGTCCTCGGTTTTCCCTTAGAGACGCGGGCCAAGGGTGATTTTCGTGCATGTAGTCCACTCCACGAATATAAGGAATATGATTGGCTCGTGTATGGAAACAGTCGCCAAGAACAGGTTTTACGTACGCTTCGTACTTTTTCTGCCCGAAGTTCTCCATGGCACGAAGCATGCAGACCACTTCCTTTCATACAGCTGTGTATGTCAAGTGTTGCTCGGATTCTTCTGCGCAGGGGTTGTCTTTTGACCGTGTCACAATATCGCCTTAATTTGGACCTAAGCGACCCTTCTATCTTGAAATGACCTTGATACAGACGTTACAGCCGAAGCATTCCCATCCGAAAAAAAATTCTCCAGGTGCAACTTAGTAAGTGTACGAAGTTTGGTGCATTAATCATTCGTGTCACGATAGTGCCTAAATTTGGACCTCAGCGACGCTTTTGACCTAGAAATGACCTTAAAATGACCTTGATTCAGACGGCTCTGTCCAGACACCGCTATCTAGAAAGATCCCCTTGATGCTAATTAGCAAGTGTACGAAGTTTGGTGCTTTAGTCACTCGTGTCACTATATCTCCCAAATTTGGACCTAAGCGACAGGACTAGTCGCATAGTTTCATCCCCAACAAATGCTGCGTAAACCTAAAGAGACGACCTATTACGTACTAGAATGTCCAACAACCGTCGCGGTGAACTACTAAATGATATCTCCCTCGTTACTGACAATGGTTTTATCCTGGATCTTACAGCTAACTCAAAGGATCAACTCGCCAGTCTCTGGAATCTCCTGTCACTCGGTTCTTCCAACGCCTTGAAAATAATATTAAAGTTACTTAACCATTCCCGCACAAACTGAAGAAGTCATTATGCAAACAAGAATTTGTCCTTGAATTAACCAAAATTTCTTTTGTCTATCTTGCACACATGCCAGACTGCCAAATTTAGTCTCTTAGCTTTGCTCGTGATACGAATGAACACAGGTTTTCAACTTAGTGGTAAACGTCAGTTTATGTGCTTTGCGATGCTTTGTTATAAGTAATAGACCAAAAAGTCAGGGGGGTTATGCAGCCAGGCCAGGTTCAGGGTCCAGTGTAGCCCTGGTACATGCCTCTCCGACCACGCTCGTAAACGGAGCAAGGGTGAGAGCCATGCGATTCACCATCCCTAAAATTAAAAATCACGCACTGGTGACTCAAGTTGAATGTTGAATGAGATGCAAAGATAAAACGGTCCCAGCACAGACGCTGTTGGAGTTTTAACCCGCATCATGTTCCTCTGCAGGCGAGAAAACTATCTATAGATCACGACGGCTGACGTTATCCTCCTGCTGTTTGTTGGCCTATTATGTTTCGATGACAGAAGAAGGATCCTGAAGTAGTGTTTTAAAATCAAGTGTTTGTTTAACTCCTTTATGTATGCCGTGGCTTCGCAATGACTAACTTTGTTATATAGTATGCGACGCATGATCTAAACTTACGCTTATAGTCCGGTCGCTTAAGTCCAAATTTAGGCGATATCGTGACACGAGTGACTAAAACCCCAAACTTCGTTCGCCTTGTAACATGTACAATATAACTGAGGGCGCTACCAGACTTTCGGTTCATTTTTTTTATGGAAGGCGTGATTGGGCAGAGGGGGGGGGGCACTTCAAACTTGAGAACTACGTAACTCAGTTTGGCTGTTGCGCACTATTTGGTCCTTATGAACCTTAGTAACATGAAGACCGATCGATCTGGCCACTATTTGCTGTATGTAACACGGGCGATAGGCCACTGTTTGCAAAGGAGTTGCCTTTATGCTCAACCGGCGCCCCTACCGCCCCCTCCCCCTCCTGTATGGCACTTTTTGGATAAGAGCTGCCTTTTGTGTGCAGTTTTCCGGAAATCATGCAGCTTATTGACGGGCCCCGTTTCCTCGCTTTCTCGTGTCTTTCTGCTAACTCGAGCAGCTCGTTTGGCCTGGGTTGGCCCATGTATAAGAAAATAAAACGCATAATTTTTAGAAGTAGAAAGATTGCGTCATTTCAGAAACATAAAGCCATGTGCATGCTTTACAGGCTGATATTCGGGTTACACCCTCGTTGTGAACTCCCGCTTGAACTCAACGAATGATAATTCAACGATGACCATAAACCGCCACCCCCCCCCCCCCCCGCCTCTCACCCCCTCGAAGACACTACGCATCATGAACATTTCTAGACCCGTCCTCTGTCCAAATTGCGGAGTGTCGGAGCAATTCTGTGCAGTGCGGTCTCCGTAAACTTTATGATGGTAAAGTGTGGTGGTGGTGGGATGGGGTGGTAGGGGGGGGGCGTGAAATTGGAGTCCCGCTGGATCCCCCCACACTGCGCAGCCCCCCCTCCCCTCTGACCCCCAGCTGGATTGGCTAGTGAGCTGGAATTCTCTTCTGGCGGTTTTTGGGTCCAAGAGACTGTGAGCATACAATACAGAGATCTATCTAATGACCTCAGGCTCATGGAATTGAGTTTAACGTCAGGCACTAAACCGAGCTCACAGTACGCCCACATACTCGACTAAAGGGATGCATTAGACTCGCTTTTTGCGCAGACCACTGCTCTTCCATTTGCATTTCTTTGGGCCGGACGGGACAAAAGGCGGATGAAGTAGAGGCTGTGAAACTCTACCACCTCGCAAAGGGTCTTGATCGTGGAGAAATTACGTCACCATCATGGCGACTACCAGTGGCAGAAGGCGATCAATGGGCAAAATCAGACCAGATAAATTTGAAACTGAAAAGGCGTATAAAACCTACAAATCACGTACACGAGGTACTATTTTGTTGCTTGTGAGATCCTGCCAGACACAGGAGACGCAGCCTCCGCGGGTGAGTGGGGGGGGGGGGGCTACTTAATACGTTGCTGGGTCTAAAATCCGATCGGAAGGGGGATTTTACCGCCAAAATCCGCTCAGGTTTACCTTGACCCGTTCTATGTCGCACACTTTCAGAGCCCCCGCCCCCTATCCTCACGGTCGCAATTTGGAAAATATCAGCTCTGTAAGGTGTATCTTTTTAATTCGAAATGTCCGCTCTATAGGGGTATCTCTTTCATTATAAATGTCCGCACCCTCAAGCATCAAGGGGCACCAACGGGACCCATCCACCCTACCAGATTCGTATAACAGTGCCCTCCCACCCCCCTAGCCGGGATGAATATCGCGCAACTCACTCCACAAGACACAGGCGTCTCGAATACAACTAGATGGAGAGCATCATAGTTTACTCGTCGAACTTGTGACTTTAATCTAATATATCGTATATTTACACATAAGGACTTTACAATCCTCCTTGCATCTTTCACAATTAATGACATAGAAACTTGTTCTTGTTCTTGTTGATTTTATGTATATTCATCGGTTATATATCTGAATGTAAAAAAAGATAACTAACAGGCCGTATACGTATACAGGATGAGCATTCCAAAGTGAACACCACCCTTCATCGGCCAAGCGGTAGAATTCTACATAGGAATATTAGCGTTGGTGTCAATCCGTCCATAGGGCTATACAGTTCTCGCGATCGGGCTGCGAGACTTCAGTTTTGGGGACAAACAAACACACGTGCTCCATGTTGAAGTATAGGCAGCTATAAGTCAATTTCTGTTCAGGTTTATTCTAAAGACCATGAGTACCATTTCACTAAACATGGCTATGGGAGATATACGTTAAAATATTTGGAGGCGACGAAGCGCAGAACTTTGGGAATATACAAGGAAAAATCCGTCTTCAAAACACTCGAAAGCTAAAAATAACGTTCTAAATTTAGCCCTGCACCCGGGCTTTCGCAAGTTCACCAAACAGGGAGTGACGTCACAGGGTTTCGCGTGCCTCAGCAGTGCATGGAGTAACAACACACGGGTGCGTCATTAAACCACTAGGTAAGGTTAAAATAAGACCAGTTGGATGTTTTCGTATCACTTTTGGATCACGAAAAGACCAAGTTTCTTCATTTTTGTAAGTTTTCTGTTTGAGGCGTTGCGCCAACGTTGTCACCGGGGAGAATCCGTGTGACGTCATAATGCCTCGTTTTCGTAGGAAATGCAAAAACACGTTAGTTTCTCAGTCGTATTGTCCCGTCGTAACAAATATTCGTCATTGTGATGGCGCAAACGAATATAAAATATGTCGTCTATCCTTTTTGTGAAGCTATATTTCTTAAATAGTTTAAATCATAGCGCTGGGTCTTTCGCAATATACCTACCCCTCGGCGCCTGGCTTTTGCGCAGGTAGTCTGGTTCCTTCTAAACTCGTTCCGAACACGTGCTTCGTTTGTTTGTCCCCAAAATGGGTAAACCGGAAGTCTAAGCGAACGAGACTTCATAGCCCTTTATAGGGGGGGGGGGGGGGTAAGGGGTATTTGCGTTCCTCTGGATTGGGCTTTTCATTTCACCGTGAACTGGGAATGAGACAAATAATTCTTTGTGAACTGGGAATGGGATATTAGCCGACCGCCGTGATCAAGGATTTTCATTAATCGTGAACTGAGAATTTTAATATTAAATAACCGTGAATTGGGAAATCGTCAATTTACTATCGTGTTTCCACCCTTCCATTGCATCCAGAGCGTTCTTTTAATTCATCGTGACCTGGGAATAAAAAAAAAATTATTCTACGTGATCTGGAAACAAGACCCCCCCTTGTGGAACAGATCAAGCCAAGCTCCCTTTCTGGTGGCCCTCCCATTATCCTGTCACACCGTTGATGTCGGGCAAATTCTAAGGGTGAGTTCGGATATGTGATCGGAGTAATCGGCGCGGATATTTGGAGCATGCGGACCCACTCTTTCCGCTAATAGGCGGATCAATGTTAACCGAACCCAAAATCCGCGGTCCGAGTGAATGTTGCACTTGCTGGACTGCACGAATTTTATAGATCGTTAAATAGCGCCATAAAATAAATCAACTGATATGTATTGTGTTCATTATCTTATTCACGTTGTTATAATATTATTTACAGATGTTTTGCAGGTCACAATACTACTATATATATATTAATTGTATTGTGCGGCCTGGACGCCATGTTGGAAATCCTCGTGATCCTCCTCTGGGTGGGAAGTAAGGTCTAGGAGTAAAATGTACCACGTGACCGCCCTATCGGACAACAATCTCAGCGTGCGGTTATGCACTCCACACGAAGTCCGACTACTCCGCTCGCATACCCGAACTCACCCTAAGATTTTCCCAAAACCCATAAATCAGTCACTATTTCTACCGAAATAAGAATGAAAAGCAACAGACCTCATGTGGGCTACGTAAATACTGCCAGTTACTGCAATGAGTCAGCAGTCAGTCGTGACACGAGTGCGACTTAATGTATCAAGGAAGTAGTGTTGTTACCTGTGAGATTCAACACGGTAGGCGTGCCGCATTTGTGGTTAGTGTGTCATCAGCGCATAACGCACAAGGTAATGTTTTAACTTTTGTGTTGTTCATTCCTGCATAGATCATGGATCATGCTACATAAAGACACTGTACGTAACATCATGTCACTGTTACTGATACTTACACGTAACATCATGCACCAGTCACTGTTACTGATACTGTCACGTAACATCATGCACCAGTCACTGTTACTGATACTGTCACGTAACATCATGCACCAGTCACTGTTACTGATACTTTCACGTAACATCATGCACCAGTCACTGTTACTGATACTGTCACGTAACATCATGCACCAGTCACTGTTACTGATACTGTCACGTAACACCATGCACCAGTCACTGTTACTGATACTGTCACGTAACATCATGCACCAGTCACTGTTACTGATACTGTCACGTAACATCATCCACCAGTCACTGTTACTGATACTTTCACGTAACATCATGCACCAGTCACTGTTACTGATACTGTCACGTAACATCATGCACCAGTCACTGTTACTGATACTGTCACGTAACATCATGCACCAGCCACTGTTACTGATACTGTCACGTAACATCATGCACCAGTCACTGTTACTGATACTGTCACGTAACATCATGCACCAGTCACTGTTACTGATACTTTCACGTAACACCATGCACCAGTCACTGTTACTGATATTTTCATGTAACATCATGCACCAGTCACTGTTACTGATACTTTCACGTAACACCATGCACCAGTCACTGTTACTGATACTGTCACGTAACAGCATGCACCAGTCACTGTTACTGATACTCTCACGTAACATCATGCACCAGTCACTGTTACTGATACTGTCACGTAACATCATGCACCAGTCACTGTTACTGATACTGTCACGTAACATCATGCACCAGTCACTGTTACTGATACTGTCACGTAACATCATGCACCAGTCACTGTTACTGATACTGTCACGTAACATCATGCACCAGTCACTGTTACTGATACTGTCACGTAACATCATGCACCAGTCACTGTTACTGATACTGTCACGTAACATCATGCCCCAGTCACTGTTACTGATACTGTCACGTAACATCATGCACCAGTCACTGTTACTGATACTGTCACGTAACATCATGCACCAGTCACTGTTACTGATACTGTCACGTAACATCATGCACCAGTCACTGTTACTGATACTGTCACGTAACATCATGCACCAGTCACTGTTACTGATACTTTCACGTAACATCATCCACCAGTCACTGTTACTGATACTTTCACGTAACATCATCCACCAGTCACTGTTACTGATACTTTCACGTAACATCATGCACCAGTCACTGTTACTGATACTTTCACGTAACATCATGCACCAGTCACTGTTACTGATACTTTCACGTAACATCATGCACCAGTCACTGTTACTGATACTGTCACGTAACATCATGCACCAGTCACTGTTACTGATACTGTCACGTAACATCATGCACCAGTCACTGTTACTGATACTGTCACGTAACATCATGCACCAGTCACTGTTACTGATACTGTCACGTAACATCATGCACCAGTCACTGTTACTGATACTGTCACGTAACATCATGCACCAGTCACTGTTACTGATACTTTCACGTAACATCATGCACCAGTCACTGTTACTGATACTGTCACGTAACATCATGCACCAGTCACTGTTACTGATACTTTCACGTAACATCATGCACCAGTCACTGTTACTGATACTGTCACGTAACATCATGCACCAGTCACTGTTACTGATACTGTCACGTACCATCATGCACCAGTCACTGTTACTGATACTTTCACGTAACATCATGCACCAGTCACTGTTACTGATACTTTCACGTAACATCATGCACCAGTCACTGTTACTGATACTTTCACGTAACATCATGCACCAGTCACTGTTACTGATACTTTCACGTAACATCATGCACCACTCACTGTTACTGATACTTTCACGTAACATCATGCACCGGTCACTGTTACTGATACTGTCACGTAACATCATGCACCAGTCACTGTTACTGATACTGTCACGTAACATCATGCACCAGTCACTGTTACTGATACTGTCACGTAACATCATGCACCAGTCACTGTTACTGATACTGTCACGTACCATCATGCACCAGTCACTGTTACTGATACTTTCACGTAACATCATCCACCAGTCACTGTTACTGATACTTTCACGTAACATCATGCACCAGTCACTGTTACTGATACTTTCACGTAACATCATGCACCAGTCACTGTTACTGATACTGTCACGTACCATCATGCACCAGTCACTGTTACTGATACTTTCACGTAACATCATGCACCAGTCACTGTTACTGATACTTTCACGTAACATCATGCACCAGTCACTGTTACTGATACTTTCACGTAACATCATGCACCAGTCACTGTTACTGATACTGTCACGTAACATCATGCACCAGTCACTGTTACTGATACTTTCACGTAACATCATGCACCAGTCACTGTTACTGATACTTTCACGTAACATCATGCACCGGTCACTGTTACTGATACTGTCACGTAACATCATGCACCAGTCACTGTTACTGATACTGTCACGTAACATCATGCACCAGTCACTGTTACTGATACTGTCACGTAACATCATGCACCAGTCACTGTTACTGATACTGTCACGTACCATCATGCACCAGTCACTGTTACTGATACTTTCACGTAACATCATCCACCAGTCACTGTTACTGATACTTTCACGTAACATCATGCACCAGTCACTGTTACTGATACTGTCACGTACCATCATGCACCAGTCACTGTTACTGATACTGTCACGTACCATCATGCACCAGTCACTGTTACTGATACTTTCACATAACATCATGCACCAGTCACTGTTACTGATACTTTCACGTAACATCATGCACCAGTCACTGTTACTTATACTGTCACGTACCATCATGCACCAGTCACTGTTACTGATACTTTCACATAACATCATGCACCAGTCACTGTTACTGATACTGTCACGTAACATCATGCACCAGTCACTGTTACTGATACTGTCACGTAACATCATGCACCAGTCACTGTTACTGATACTTTCACGTAACATCATGCACCAGTCACTGTTACTGATACTGTCACGTAACATCATGCACCAGTCACTGTTACTGATACTGTCACGTACCATCATGCACCAGTCACTGTTACTGATACTTTCACGTAACATCGTGTACCAGTCACTGTTACTGATACTGTCACGTAACATCATGCACCAGTCACTGTTACTGATACTTTCACGTAACATCATCCACCAGTCACTGTTACTGATACTTTCACGTAACATCATGCACCAGTCACTGTTACTGATACTGTCACGTAACATCATGCACCAGTCACTGTTACTGATACTGTCACGTACCATCATGCACCAGTCACTGTTACTGATACTTTCACGTAACATCATGCACCAGTCACTGTTACTGATACTTTCACGTAACATCATGCACCAGTCACTGTTACTGATACTGTCACGTAACATCATGCACCAGTCACTGTTACTGATACTGTCACGTAACATCATGCACCAGTCACTGTTACTGATACTGTCACGTAACATCATGCACCAGTCACTGTTACTGATACTTTCACGTAACATCATGCACCAGTCACTGTTACTGATACTGTCACGTAACATCATGCACCAGTCACTGTTACTGATACTGTCACGTAACATCATGCACCAGTCACTGTTACTGATACTGTCACGTAACACCATGCACCAGTCACTGTTACTGATACTGTCACGTAACATCATGCACCAGTCACTGTTACTGATACTGTCACGTAACATCATGCACCAGTCACTGTTACTGATACTGTCACGTAACATCATGCACCAGTCACTGTTACTGATACTTTCACGTAACATCATGCACCAGTCACTGTTACTGATACTGTCACGTAACATCATGCACCAGCCACTGTTACTGATACTGTCACGTAACATCATGCACCAGTCACTGTTACTGATACTGTCACGTAACATCATGCACCAGTCACTGTTACTGATACTTTCACGTAACACCATGCACCAGTCACTGTTACTGATATTTTCATGTAACATCATGCACCAGTCACTGTTACTGATACTTTCACGTAACATCATGCACCAGTCACTGTTACTGATACTGTCACGTAACATCATGCACCAGTCACTGTTACTGATACTGTCACGTACCATCATGCACCAGTCACTGTTACTGATACTTTCACGTAACATCATCCACCAGTCACTGTTACTGATACTTCCACGTAACATCATGCACCAGTCACTGTTACTGATACTGTCACGTAACATCATGCACCACTCACTGTTACTGATACTTTCACGTAACATCATGCACCAGTCACTGTTACTGATACTTTCACGTAACATCATGCACCAGTCACTGTTACTGATACTGTCACGTAACATCATGCACCAGTCACTGTTACTGATATTTTCATGTAACATCATGCACCAGTCACTGTTACTGATACTTTCACGTAACATCATGCACCAGTCACTGTTACTGATACTGTCACGTAACATCATGCACCAGTCACTGTTACTGATACTGTCACGTACCATCATGCACCAGTCACTGTTACTGATACTTTCACGTAACATCATCCACCAGTCACTGTTACTGATACTTTCACGTAACATCATGCACCAGTCACTGTTACTGATACTGTCACGTAACATCATGCACCAGTCACTGTTACTGATACTGTCACGTAACATCATGCACCAGTCACTGTTACTGATACTTTCACGTAACATCATCCACCAGTCACTGTTACTGATACTGTCACGTAACATCATGCACCAGTCACTGTTACTGATACTTTCACGTAACATCATCCACCAGTCACTGTTACTGATATTTTCATGTAACATCATGCACCAGTCACTGTTACTGATACTTTCACGTAACATCATGCACCAGACACTGTTACTGATACTGTCACGTAACATCATGCACCAGTCACTGTTACTGATACTTTCACGTAACATCATGCACCAGTCACTGTTACTGATACTGTCACGTAACATCATGCACCAGTCACTGTTACTGATACTGTCACGTAACATCATTCACCAGTCACTGTTACTGATACTGTCACGTAACATCATACACCAGTCACTGTTACTGATACTGTCACGTAACATCATACACCAGTCACTGTTACTGATACTGTCACGTAACATCATGCACCAGTCACTGTTACTGATACTGTCACGTAACATCATGCACCAGTCACTGTTACTGATACTGTCACGTAACATCATACACCAGTCACTGTTACTGATACTGTCACGTAACATCATGTACCAGTCACTGTTACTGATACTTTCACGTAACATCATGCACCAGTCACTGTTACTGATACTTTCACGTAACATCATGCACCAGTCACTGTTACTGATACTGTCACGTAACATCATGCACCAGTCACTGTTACTAATACTTTCACCTAACATCATGCACCAGTCACTGTTACTGATACTGTCACGTAACATCATGCACCAGTCACTGTTACTGATACTCTCATGTTACATCTTTCGCCAGTCACTGTTACTGATACTTTCACGTAACATCATGCACCACTCACTGTTATTGATACTTTCACGTAACATCATACACCACTCACTGTTCCTGATACTTTCACGTAACATCATGTACCAGTTACTATTACTGATACTGTCACGTAACATCATGCACCAGTCACTGTTACTGACACTCTCATGTTACATCTTTCGCCAGTCACTGTTACTGATACTTTCACGTAACATCATGCACCACTCACTGTTACTGATACTTTCACGTAACACCATGCACCAGTCACTGTTACTGACACTCTCATGTTACATCTTTCGCCAGTCACTGTTACTGATACTTTCACGTAACATCATGCACCACTCACTGTTACTGATACTGTCACGTAACATCATACACCAGTCACTGTTACTGATACTTTCACGTAACACCATGCACCAGTCACTGTTACTGAGACTCTCATGTTACATCTTTCGCCAGTCACTGTTACTGATACTTTCACGTAACATCATGCACCACTCACTGTTATTGATACTGTCACGTAACATCATGCACCAGTCACTGTTACTGATACTGTCACGTAACATCATGCACCAGTCACTGTTACTGATACTGTCACGTAACATCATGCACCAGTCACTGTTACTGATACTGTCACGTAACATCATGCACCAGTCACTGTTACTGATACTTTCACGTAACATCATGCACCACTCACTGTTATTGTTACTTTCACGTAACATCATACACCAGTCACTGTTACTGATACTTTCACGTAACACCATGCACCAGTCACTGTTACTGATACTCTCATGTTACATCTTTCGCCAGTCACTGTTACTGATACTTTCACGTAACACCATGCACCAGTCACTGTTACTGATACTCTCATGTTACATCTTTCGCCAGTCACTGTTACTGATACTTTCACGTAACATCATGCACCACTCACTGTTATTGATACTTTCACGTAACATCATACACCACTCACTGTTCCTGATACTTTCACGTAACATCATGCACCAGTCACTGTTACTGATACTTTCACGTAACACCATGCACCAGTCACTGTTACTGATACTCTCATGTTACATCTTTCGCCAGTCACTGTTCCTGATACTTTCACGTAACATCATGCACCAGTCACTGTTACTGATACTTTCACGTAACACCATGCACCAGTCACTGTTACTGATACTCTCATGTTACATCTTTCGCCAGTCACTGTTACTAATACTTTCACGTAACATCATCCACCAGTCACTGTTACTGATACTTTCACTTAACAGCATGCACCAGTCACTGTTACTGATACTTTCACTTAACAGCATGCACCAGTCACTGTTACTGATACTGTCACGTAACATCGTGCACCAGTCACTGTTACTGATACTTTCACTTAACAGCATGCACCAGTCACTGTTACTGATACTTTCACGTAACATCATGCACCAGTCACTGTTACTGATACTCTCATGTTACATCTTTCGCCAGTCACTGTTACTAATACTTTCACGTAACATCATCCACCAGTCACTGTTACTGATACTTTCACTTAACAGCATGCACCAGTCACTGTTACTGATACTTTCACTTAACTGCATGCACCAGTCACTGTTACTGATACTTGCACGTAACATCATGCACCAGTCACTGTTACTGATACTCTCATGTTACATCTTTCGCCAGTCACTGTTACTAATACTTGCACGTAACATCATCCACCAGTCACTGTTACTGATACTTTCACTTAACAGCATGCACCAGTCACTGTTACTGATACTTTCACGTAACATCATGCACCAGTCACTGTTACTGATACTCTCATGTTACATCTTTCGCCAGTCACTGTTACTAATACTTGCACGTAACATCATCCACCAGTCACTGTTACTGATACTCTCATGTTACATCTTTCGCCAGTCACTGTTACTAATACTTGCACGTAACATCATCCACCAGTCACTGTTACTGATACTCTGATGTTACATCTTTCGCCAGTCACTGTTACTAATACTTGCACGTAACATCATCCACCAGTCACTGTTACTGATACTGTCACGTAACATCATCCACCAGTCACTGTTACTGATACTTTCACGTAACATCATGCACCAGTCACTGTTACTGATACTTTCACTTAACATCATGCACCACTCACTGTTACTGATACTGTCACGTAACATCATGCACCACTCACTGTTACTGATACTGTCACGTAACATCATCCACCAGTCATTGTTACTGATACTTTCACTTAACATCATGCACCACTCACTGTTACTGATACTGTCACGTAACATCATGCACCAGTCACTGTTACTGATACTTCCTGGTTTAATTTTGAGAAGTAGAAAGATTGCGTCATTGTGAAACATAAATCCATGTGCATGCTTTACATATTGAGATTCAACCGCTTTGATGGGCTTGAACTCCCGCTTGAACTCAACGAAGGATCACTCAATGAGAAACATAAACCGCCCCCCCCCCCTCCCACCTCTCACCCCCTCGAAGACACTATACACCATGAACAGTTCTAAACGCGTCCTCTGTCTAAATTGCGGTCTAAATATATAGTTCCTAGATTCCTAGATTCTCCACCAGATCATATCACCATGCACTGGCTGAATGTCACAAAACTATTGGACACGTGGCCGTTATGAAGCAATCTGTAACACTGACTTCATGAGGTATTTCCTGACGAAACATGGTTCAAATTCCGCCCATGTATACCTATAATACATTATTATAGGCATACATGGGCCCCTTACCCTCGCCTCCTCCCTCCGTCGCTTTGCGGTGCCTGTGGATGGGCAGGGTGTCTGGGTTTATGAGCACTCGCAGTCTGTAAGGTTGTGCATGTAAGTGGTAGTGGTGAGAGCTTCAAATGTGTAGACGAGGGCAGAGGTAAACAATTGTTAGAGTTTATTGCTGATCGTCTACAGGGCGGATCCAGGATGTTGACAAGGGGTGGCGGGCATTTCTGTGGAATGCAGCCTCCGCTCCGCTTTGACAAGGCGCGCGAGTTTTTTTCTCGGCCCTGCCGCCACCTCCCCCTCCCAACCCCCACTAAGTACACGCTGGTCACGATGTGGCCAACACTTCCTGTTAGACTTGAGATAAATGGGGTGCGAGCGTGTCATTTGTCAGGACAGCTCGGAAAGACGCCACAGGTAACCAGGCGAAGCGCTAGCTTTGTATCAGTGGAAAGACGCGCAGTTAGAAGGCATCCCCCTATTTGATGGTCGTTTAGGTCGTGTACCTGCTGGTCGATTGCCATGGTAAGTTTTAACTTAATTTTAACTCGGTGAAATTATTGCGTAATTATAAGTATAATTACATTGAATCTACGGAACTTTGTCGTCACAATCAATGTAGCAAACAACCATGTGATGTGATTTTTGTCAAATGTTGTCAAGGTAATCATTGAAGGACGAATCATTCTACAACAGGAATCGGAACTAGTTGGACATGGCGCCATTGGTCTCCACATAGTTAGAAGTTTACTGATATAGAACTTATACTTGATATCTAGAGAGTTCAAGCTGACGCACTGGTTATTATAAAGAGATCAGCTATATAAGGGTTCTGAACTAATCGCCATATTTCGGAAAATACGTGAAAAATATTCTGGCGTTTAAAGGGAAATGCCGGGCCCATATCATTTACATTTCAAGTTAAACTATAGGGAATTAACAATACACAGAATATATATTTTTTAAATTATACGTTAGTGAAGTTCCAAGCACTTTTGCACGGCCACCCAACTTGCCATGGGCACCCGCCTCAGTGCACTGATGATGACGTCACTGGCGATGAAGCGACCAGTAGGTTATGAGCACTTTCGACTACTACCACCGAAAGCTATAATAACTTCTGGCGAGTCGGACGAAGTTCACACCGAATTTTCACCAACTGTAGATTGAATCGGGGACCAGTTTGAACCTGTAGGAGTTGACGCTGGTGGATTAGGCATTGTTTATACAGGTCGCTGACGACTCAGTGAAGCCGTGTTGCATTAGAAGGGGGGGGGGGGGCGGTTGGTGCCGGGTGGGAGTGGAGTCATGGGTCCATCGTCATTGCTGGCAGGGTGCCCAATTTTGGCTCGTTGAGTGGCTGACCATGGTTCGGGGGGGTGGGGGGAGCGGGGGCATTATATAGGGCTGTAGGGCTGTACAGTTCTCGAGGGTTCTATTTCCGGTTTAGCTCTTTTGGGGACCAACAAAAAAACACGTGCTCTTAGAACGAGTGCGCATCACGCTGGTGCCTTGCTGTAACTGCGTGACGCGCACTCATTGTAGTCAACGTTTTAGTGTTGGGAACCGGCCAGCTGCGCGGTTTGTGCGGGAAAAATCGAGTGAGTGTGAAACTATTTTTGGTTTGCTTTGGTCCAGGCATTGCTAACTATGAAATCATAATATAGTTAAAGATAAGACATTTATCTCTCCATAATGCATGTGGTCCGTTTGATGAGACTGTTGGAAGCGTTGAATTTTGAGGCAATTCATCGATGTTTACATTTGTGGACAAACGGCACACCATTTTCCTCCCCTGGTCAGTACATATAAAGAGCGTTGTTACGTAACCATAGATACCGCGCGCAGACATGCGAGTCGTGATGATTATTACGTCATACGACATGGAAGACCCCGCGCAACACATTAGATCACCTGACACTGACAGTCACTCAAGAGACAACCGCGTTCTGGTTTATCAACTGTCTAACCGCTCATATATTACATAAATCTACTCGGATGGTTACAATTCTGAGGCGCAGAACTTTAGTGGTTAGTTGTGCAGCCAAGGACAGCCTTAGCCGATCTTGTGTGTGAGGCGAATGAAGGCAAACAACCGGAAGGTAGGCAGCACGTACAGGCCGTTGATGCTAGGCACTGCCGTAGAGCATAAGTTTCCCTGTCTCGTGGGGTCTCAATAAGATCCCGTAGTGACTGTACAGCCCTGTTACTACAGTGGTGGGGTGTGTCTCCCATGTCGTAAAGAGGATTTGGAGAGCGCGAGTAAAGTGCCCGATTTTGCGGTCACTGAGAAAATGTTTTGGTCCATAGGGGTGGTGGGGAGGGGTGGGGGAAGGAGTGGTTCGTGAAGCTAGTAGCCGGGTCGACTCAAGCAATTGTTCTCAAAGTGGCCGGAACATACTCGTGAATGTTTGGTGGGTTTAAAACTCACACGAGCAATCTTGCGTAGCCATTGCCGCAAAAGCTGCTGGTCGCCTAGTGGACAGCGGTAGAAAGGTATCCTGTATTTGCTGTTCTTTTTTGCACTTGAATTTGTTACAGCCAACAGCTGAACAGTACACCATTTGTTCTAAATGCATCGGTTTCAAATTTATGAGTCAAATTCGCTTGTCACTATTCATGAGAGGTGTTAGGCCGACAGCTTGTTCCAAAGACACACCGCTCGCATGCAAGCAAAGTGTTGGTTCAGCGGAAGGTAGTCGTCAGTGACGTCAACGCCTTGCGTGTGTGATTGGCTATCTCTGGTCACGTGTTCAAAACATGTCGACACCCGTCTGGTGAGCGAAAATCTGTATTTTATACTGTTAATGTGCGATTTTCTCGATAATGCTTTCTTTTTAAACATAACGATTAACGGCAAATATATTTTATACCAGCAACGAGTTTTATCTTTATGTCACATTGCAGCCCCCCGGTATTTCCTTTTAAGCCTAGATTATAATACTAATGGGGGGGGGGGGGGTATTTTCGTTCGTTGGAAACGGGCTTCTCATATCATCGCGAACTGAGAACGAGATATTAGTCGACCGCCGTGATCAATGTTTTTCATCAATTTCATCAATGACTTCTGAGAATTTTAATACTAAATAACAGCGAAATGGAAATCCCCAATTTCCATCATGTATCCGCCCCTTCCATTATATTGGGGAAGTTCTTCATTTAATTCATCGTGACCTGGGAATACAGAAATTTATTCTTCGTGATTTGAGAAAACGACCCCCCGCCCGCCCCTCTTGCCCCCCCCCCCCCCCACTGATCATTGATAATATTAAGAATTACGTAAACAAAATATTGACTCCCCCAACACAACGACATTTGATTGCATTTGCGACCCAATGTTCTTCGCAACTAACGCATTTAAAAATTTGGATAATATTTTTAACGATGTTAACTATAAATATTGTCGATTTACAGGCCCAGATATCGTGGCTCATCACTGCGCAACTGGCATGCGCCTGTCTGCTGGCTTGTTTGTATTGCGCAGTGGCCAGCCCTGCCCAGGCGCATGCGCAGAAAGTACGACGCTCGACTGGTTGGAGCGACTGCAGCGCTGTCTGTGGCGGAGGAAATCGCTCGGACGACCAATACTCCGTCGTTTGTCACGTCTTCGATTGCAACTTCCAACCCAGTAAGAAATGAAATATTGGCGCTTTTTTATGTACATTCAGGCTAAAGTTATCCAGTATAGTTCCGGGTAATTCATGTTGTACATGCCTTCTTTATTACCACTTTTGTAACTTGCGTCCGCCTTCTTGGAATTGCTTGTTGTTTTCTCTTTGTAAACATGTATTTACTTATTTGTTGCTTTGCTGTTGCAATAACATAGATAGTGGGCTCTGGTTGTGCAATGTATACCACATTACGCAGCAAATGCTTTCATAGAAAATGAGGAGTTGGCGAATCTATGGCGAACGGTATTTGCCTACACTTTAGTTACGATGGGATTACGAACATTATCGCCACGAGTTTGCCACAAAAAATGTCAAATTAGTACAAAAAGATTTTGGATTTTAAATATTTTGCCTATCTAGGGGGGGGTGGTTGCAACCCTCCCTTGGGAACTTGAACATACACTGCAAAAGTTGGGTTCTCCGAGCACCCTCCCCCCCCCCCCCCTCCCGGTCGCATGTTTTCAGAGAGTACCCTCCCTTGGTCGCAAGTTTTCAGATAGCAACCCCGCTCCCCTTTGCAAATTCCTAGATCCGCCCCTGCATTTCTTCGCCTTCTTCCGCCCAGTGTGTACCTGTGGAGAAGCCGACATCGTCTTCATTGTGGACCGCAGCGGTAGCATTGGAGTCGCCAACTACTGGCAGCAAAAACAGTTCATGATCGACTTGGTCACAGGACTGGACAGAGTCGGGGACGCACAAACCAAGAACACCAGAGTGGCAGTCGTCAGCTTCGGCTCCGATAGCACCATAGAATTCGACTTCAACGCCGGGTAAGTTAACCATTTAAAGTAATATATTCTGTAATTTGTGTATTATCAATCTCTTCTCCATGTCACATAAGTATATTCTGTCTGGAATTTAAATCCTGAAAGCCTGTAGACCCAGATGTTGCAATTGTTGTTTTACAGACTTAACGAGATATAAAACTATTGCCTCATAATTTTAAGATACTTGTAGTCTTGATTCTAAAATGTTCAAAATATAAGCTGGCGCATGTAAGTTGGCTGCTTTAAACCTTTGCTAATGCTTCTGATATTAAGTATATCGCATCCTAGTGCCTTTATAGCAATGTTTTTTTCTAACGATTTCCTGTATGATTTGTTTGTATCTCACCTTGCATGTTGGATCAGGACGTAAACGGACTGAGGCATTTAAATTATTTTTTTATTTATTATCCCACCGCATCTGTATCTGTGGCGTGGATATTACGACATACATTGTTAGCAATTACACATTATTTATTTCTATATTTATTTCCAACATTGGCTTGAATTAAAGAGCAGAAAGGAATCTACAGATAGCAAAAAAAGATAAATATGTCTGACTGCATTTCATTGTCTTGTCTGCGAAAATTGATCTACATTTAATCTATGCGCGCATTTCCATTACATATAAAATCAATCGATCGGTTATGAAATTATTTTTCCCCCTGCCACCCCGCCCCCCGCCCCCCTCCCCCACCCTCCCCACCACAGCCACTCGCTGAACGACCTCCAGGGCCTGGTGGATGTCATCTGGGCGCTGCCCTATTTTGGGGGATCCGCCAACACTGCGGCGGGGCTGAGGTCTGCTGCTGAGGTTATGGCCACCCAGGGCAGGGTAGGGCCCGAGAGGATCGGTGTACTTCTGACGGATGGGGGGGGCGGTCTGGATACGTCCCAAACCATCCCCAGGGCAGCCCAGCTGAAAGCCACCGGAGCATTGGTTTACTCCATCGGTGAGAAGCTCTTTTAATGTCCTAAAACGTTGAACCATCATGTTTTCGTGATAAGATTAGTATGTTTGTAATTCATATCTGTCATGGCAGAGGCTGTGAGCAGTGCAGAAGTAAATACATACGCATACAACGTAAAACGTTTTATTTATTTTACGATTCATGGTCATTTATTGTACTACGAGCTTATCTCTTCAGCCATACTCCACATGTGACTCGGTTGGTGGCACATACCCGTCATCTTTACAGCACGTGGATCGGTGGTTCGAGCCCCGCTGTGGTCATGTCTGTGTGGTCGCAGGATAAAGATCCCATGTCCTTCTTCGCAAAGAGTAGGAGGTTACCCCCGGGGACATGGCTCCACTCTCCCTTCCTTCTCCCATTGACGCGATATGACCAAACGTGGTTAAAGCGATATAAAGCGCCTTGGCTTGCTGTAAATTCAGCCCATGTGAGTCCAAAAGTTGGCGTAGATCACCAAGCGCTGCGTCTCTCCTTCTCCAGGTATCGGTAGCGTGCATGAGTCTGAGCTCCGTGGCATCGCCAGCGAACCTTTCGACCTGTTCTACTTCCACGCGGCGAGCTACGGGAGCTTGGACACCATCATCGAGGAGGTGCTCAACGGTTCATGCTGCTATAGCCGTAAGTCAATCTGGACACGTGGGAACGCGTCATCACACGGTGGGGCCTAAGTATATAACATATATGCAATATATTATACACAGGGCCCCGCCGTGTGGGGACGGACACGTTATGATCATGATCAACGGAGGTGAGCGCTCCAGATTCTCCAGTAAAGGGTGAAGTAAGTGTGTGTGGGGCGGGGACGGATGGGGGATGGGGGGGGGGGCAACAAGGCCAACGGACTTGTCTCTAAGTGGAGAAACTGACCACTGCGACTGCGTTGCGAGAGAAGTTCCGCGTTCGTTCTAGTCAGTACGCCAGTGCGTGGTTCGATCTCAACCTGTGCAAATAAATGTCTATGCTTGTGCACGATGCAGAACGTCTTTCTTCGTAAAGATAATTGGAATTAAATGTCATGCCGTAAAGGTAATTGACGTCAAGGAAATATATTTCAATGTGCGATATTAATATTCCGTCATTGTGAATTTTGTGTAAGTTTGCCCGTTTTAAGGACTTAATTGTTTCATATTTCCACTCTATACGATAAACTTACATAATGATATTAGATAACAGCATTAGCGTATATATATATATATATATATATATATATATATCATAATGATGTATGATGTCCTTGCAGCTGAGACGTCCTGTGTGTCGACCGGATATAGCGCTTGCAGCGCCTCTTGCGGTGGAGGAGCGAGGACGAGCACTGACACGTGCACGTACACCAACTACTTCGGTGACGTCATCCACACCGCGACAACAACAAACACCGAGTCCTGTTGTTCCGGACCCTGCAGTCCAGGTGAGTAATGTTTCTGGCAGTCAACTGCCAAGGCAATATTGTATACTATTGTATTTTCATCATATTGCAGTTAGCGTATTCATAGCTGTGGTAAGGGGCAGACATCGTGCAGTCTTTACTGGTTTTATATTGAAAATATCATATAAACGATCAGCAGTGTGCTGCTGCCATAACCGAAAAACACATTTCTTAAGTTATAATGCTCCGGTTAAGCTCACTATTAATCTCTGTATTAATTGGTACAAATGTTCTCCATGAACAACGTCAAATGCTTATATATAATAGATATGAACCATTTGTCAATAATGGTCGGTATTAGGTTGTGATATCTCGGCCCAGGCCCAATGGACTAATGCAGTAATGCACCAAAATTGCTCCCCTAATCCTGAGAGTCGCGTGTTGCTCAGTTCCGGGCTCCCAGGCGCAATTTTGATTGACTTACTTCCCCAAAAAATATTCCCAGATTTTCACAGCGGCATTTTAAATTTTACGTCGCAAGATAGAGGGGTCGGAGTGGGTTTAGGGGGTCGCATCTGCCAATAATACCGTTCCCATGGTCACCGTTCCAATGGTTACCGTTCCCGTGGTTACCACCCATTCACCCCCGCAGACGTCAGCGACTGTGCCAAATGTGACTACACCAACGGTGTGGTTTACCTCACCGACGACAACAACTATGTAATCTATCTGTAAGTCTCCATCAAACCACTGCCATCATCTACTACATAACATATCTGTAAATCTCCATCAGTAAGTTTTGTAGTTAGTTTCCTGTCCGCAAAGCCAATGTCGCTTTGAGAGAAGTCCCGGTCGTGGCACCATATATACAAAATACACTTTTGTAGACACAATACAATTCCGTTTGGACAGAATAGTTTTGTATCGACAATAGTTCCTTTTGCGACAAAATGAAGTTGTGGACAGAATTTTCTAGACATTCTAGACATAATGACATTTTGTCTGGACATAAGTATGTCATGTGTAGGTTGCGTGCTTGAACATGGGATATCCACGTCGACAGCACATACAAAATGGTGCTCCGATATAAACTGCTAGTATAAAACAGTGCACTGCCATTAAATACATGTTTTTAGGGGATAATACGCCACTCTTTCAACGATACCGCATTCGTGAAGCGACATTCAGTACTTCGACGCTGGCCTCCAGGCAAGGCACATTAACAAAAACTAAAATGCATTCAAACGTACATACGGGCGATTTGAAAAGTGGATGTAGGAAAATTTCAGTAACGTCCTTGATTTTTTCTCTGGAGAGCCAAGCACACAAAATTACATCAATTAAACAATAACTAAGTGATCGTTGTTTGTGGACATCACTGCTCTACACACATATCCATTGCTAGGCATTGCTAGGATTGTCTTTCACGCAAGATTACTTTGTAAACCCGCTTTTTAAACACCATGCGTCTCTTTCCGCGGTGTCAGCCGCCATTTGTTGTTGGCGCTGTGACCAGTGGTGACACCTATCGAGTCGTTGGGAACTAAAAATTACATGCAGTTTTTAGTTTGGCAGAGTAACATTGCAGGGACAACTTTTAATCTCGTCTCCCCAAGCTTCCATTGAGATTGAAGAAGACAAAAAATTCATTTTGGGGCAGCTGTCAAGTGAGGGCTTTAGTCAAGGTGGTCAAATGAGTTTTTTCAACAGCGCCCAAGGCCTTAGCCTCGGGAGACCCACTCTGTTCCACCGTTGGGTCTCGGTTCCAGCCTGGGCTTCGCACGGGGACTTAATTAATAGATTAATCTTTTAGCTATCAAATTCTTCCAAACAATCAACAAGAATTATCACCTGTGTCTGGGTTTGCAATACGTTTTACGGAGCACCAACGTCCGAACAGCGCCATATTTGTCTTGGCGCATGCTGGTACCCGATGAATGCAAGATGGCGCTGTCAGACGGGCACTTTGCAGTTAAGGACAATAGCAGCGCCCTCTGTCACAGAGAATTCCAAGTTTGGGAACCAGGCTGCATTCACAGGCACCAGCACGCGCCAAAAACAAATATGGCGCCCGGTTCGGACGTTGGTGCTCCGTAAATCGTCTTGCAAACACGGATACAGGTGATCAATCTTTTTTGATTGTTTGGAAGAATTTGATAGCTAAAAGATTTATCTATACAAAAATGTGATATTTAGCCCCAGTGTGCCTCCAGATAATTCAGAATCTCCAAATGCGCCTATTCTGTTTAAAAGTCCCCGTGCGAAACCCAGGCTGGAACCGAGACCCAACGGAGGAACAGAGTGGGTCTCCCGAGGCCTATGGTTTCAGACGTTAATGTCGATCTCACGACATTGACGTCTGATTTTCAGGCTAAACACGTGATGGCGAAGGCAATGAGGCGAAACGCAGTGGTCAAACTTTCGATAATTGATTTAAACCCTGAGATTCAATTAAAACAAGTTACCAACTCTGTTAACGGTGCATAACTTACCTGGCAGCAGTTTGTTAGCTTGCTGCCAGCCTCTTGATCCGCGATGCAGTGAACCCAGCTAAAATATAAGTCCTAATTCCCTCCTAGCTTGCTAGCTAAAACCCGTCCTCCAGCAACGCCGCTGACTGACTCACTGACTTAACACAGAGGCGATGACATCACCGCTATAGTTGCTATAGCAACGCACGCGAGGACAACTACCGTGCTGTGCGAAAGCATGGAGACCTGGGATACCACACTGGCATTGCTGACTATAAAATCATAATATAATTGCAAGATAAGACACGCATCTCTCCCTAATGCATGTGGTTCTGACGTTGATGTTTATATCTTATTTATATGACGATTACGATCGCAAGGGAATATTGCGGAAAACGGATGGAAAGACAACGACAGTAAAGAATGTTCGCTATTTTCCAGACGTGGTTGCTGAGTGTGACCTTGACGCCGCCCCGGCATGTGTGATTTATTACCCACCTTTCCCGGTGGAAGGCCTACCCACCAAAGAGGAGTGCAGGTAGTGTGCAGACCCCGTGTACGCATGAACATGCGTGGTGTCCAGCGGCGGGTCAGGCCGGGATAGGGGGTGGTGTCCAGCGGTGGGGCGGGCCGGGGGCCCTGGTGGGTCGTAGTGTGCTGCGGTGGGGCGGGCCGGGGGTCGTGTTGTGCAGCGGTGGGGCAGGCTGGGGGCCGTGGTGGGTCGTGGTGTGCAGCGGTGGGGCGGGCCGGGGGCCTTTGTGGGTCGTGGTGTGCAGCGGCAGGGCGGGCCGGGGGCCGTGGTGGGTCGTGGTGTCCAGCGGTGGGGCGGGCTGGGATAGGGCGTGGTGTCCAGCGGAGGGGCGGGCCGGGATAGGGCGTGGTGTCCAGCGGTGGGGCGGGAAAGGGCCCAGGGTGGGTCGTGGTGTGCAGGGGATGAGCGGTACCGGTGTGAGGTCGGGGAGGGGTCAAGAATTTAGGTTGGAAAGGGGAAGGGGACTAAGGGGCAGGGTACACAACTTTCTATAATTCACATGTTTTCCCAAAAACTGGGGTGTTGCCGAGGTATGGGTCATTCCAGTTACTTAGGTATGAGGGGGTGGTTCTTTACGGGTTGGGGCCATATCCACTGCGGGTGTGTGGGTGTGAAAGACGAAGGGAAAGGTGGGGGGGGGGAGGGAGGAATTCAAAGGCGCTTGGAGCAAACGAATTTTTTATTCACAGCTATACATACAAGTCTGTACTAGATAATAAATGACATTTGTGATCATCCGTAATAATGAAATATTTTATTTGTATTTGTTTAATTATTAATCAATAACGTTGACCACCCTTATTGATTGATGTCATACGTTATCCATGTCAGGCACTTTACAGCAGGGACCGATACGGCAGCTCTGTGCATAAACCGTTATACCTTCGATTGTGATCTGGAATGCATTTTCGAAGGCGTAAGACTTCTCACAGATCTCCAACGGGATGTCGAAATATGCTGTCCTCCCGCAGGATCGCGATATATATGTGACGGTGAGTACATCACAGTCCCTCGGCAGGATCTCGATATATGTTACGGTGAGTACATCACAGTCCTGCAGCAGGATCTCGATATATATGTGACGTTGAGTACATCACAGTCCCTCGGCAGGATCTCGATATACGTGACGGTGAGTACATCACAGTCCTCCGGCAGGATCTCGATATATGTGACGGTGAGTACATCACAATCCTCCAGCAGGATCTCGAGATATCTGACGGTGAGTACGACAGCGTCCTCCATCAGGATCTCGAGATATCTGACGGTGAGCACATCACAGTCCTCCGGCAGGATTTCGATATATGTGACGGTGAGTACATCACAGTCTCTCGGCAGGATCTTGATGTATGTTACGGTGAGTACATCACAGTCCTGCAGCAGGATCTCGATATATATGTGACGTTGAGTACATCACAGTCCCTCGGCAGGATCTCGATATACGTGACGGTGAGTACATCACAGTCCTGCAGCAGGATCCCGATATATGTGACGGTAAGTACATCACAGTCCTCCGACAGGATCTCTATTTATGGGACGGTGAGTACATCACATTCCTCCAACAGAATATCGATATATGTGACGGTGAGTACATCACAGTTCCTCAACAGGATCTCGATATATGTGACGGTGAGTACATCACAGTCCTCTGGCAGGATCTCGATATATGTGACGGTGAGTACATCACAGTCCTCCAGCAGGGAGGCTGAGTCTACAAGTGAAAGGCGCTTTTCTAGAGTGATAAATAACGGCTAAGGTTATATCTTCATATTAATATGCGTTTTGGTTCTACTCTTGTTGCCGTGGTCCCATACATAAAAGTGACATATTCATCTGCGTCGATTAAAGTGAATATGGCAACAAATCTGCTTCAGCCTTTAACAACCATGTCTTATTTAGCGTGAAAATATTTTTGTTTTGTAATTACCAAGCAGGCATAGCCTCGATAGGCATAGACCCGACAACAGATATTTGGCTGTTGCTCTTACAAACAGGCTTTATTTATTGTACGAGCATTAACAATACCCCATGATCACTTTGGTGACTCCAGTCGTGACCAACCGCTGCTACAACGACTCCTGTGAACACAACGCCGCGTGTATGGAGGAAGATTTCAGTCCCTTCGTATGTCTGTGTAGCCATGAATACACCGGAGCAACGTGCCAGACCAAAATCAGTATGTAAATATGGTCCGGCCATAGTTTCTATTTGATTTGTGGGGGGTATGAACGGGCTTTCATCATCAAAGGTTGTATCGAGTCATCCGTAAGCAGGGGCATGTGCAGGAATTCTTGCACGGGGGGGGGGGGCTCAATTAATTGTTCCACAAAGTTCTAACAAGCAGGTGACCGTGCTGCACGTCACGCACCATTTATAATCGTTGGTAAGATAAAGAGAGAGCGCATAAAAGACGACGCTTGATGCATTGTAATATATAGTGAGAGGCTAAAAGTACTGTACTTGATGCAAGTTAAAGTTTGAATATACTTTCGATGAGATTCATTTTTCAATGTTTGCGTACGAGGTATAATTCTGAGGTTTAAATGTGATGTGGGGCAAAGTGACTTAGCCTAGTTTCTCGGCCCTAGCTTCGCTAGCTCAGCTTACTTGTATGAGTATGAGAGGCGGTACCAGCTTAGAGAGTGAATATATAACGCAAGCGGAACGCCTCTGCCGGGATATCGCACCATACCACATTGTCCTTTGGCCCCAGGACAGTTGGTTCATACGAACCAGAGAAACGGCAGCGCCCTCTACCGCATGATTGTGTTCATGCCAGTAGGATGGTTCGCGGAACCAAGCTGGTTCGTCCATTCTATGGTGTGGCTGATTCCCGGTCCCAGTATCTCTAGTCCATTTTGAAGACTGGCTGGTTCCCGGTCCCAAGCTGGTTCGTTCATTCTGTGGACTAGCTGGTTCCCGGTCCAAAGCTGGTTCTTCCACTCTGTGGACGGGCTGGTTCCCGGTCCCAAGCGGGTTCGTCTATTCTGTGGACTAGCTGGTTCCCGGTCCCAAGCTGGTTCGTCCATTCTGTGGAAGGGCTGGTTCCCGGTCCCAAGCTGGTTCTTCCATTCTGTGGCCTGGTATTTTCCGGTCCCAAACTGGTTCGTTCATTCTGTGGACTGGCTGGTTCCCAGTCTCATTTCTTCTAGTACATTCTACGGACTGGCTGGTTCCCTGTCCCAGTCTGGCTAGTCCATTCTTTGGACTGGCTGGTTCCCGTTCCCAAGCTGGTTCGTTCATCCTGTGGACTGGCTGGTTCCCTGACCCAAGCTAGCAATACATTCTGCAGACTGCCTGGTTCCCGGCCCAGTCCATCTAGCCCATTCAGTGGACTGGCTGGTTCCCGTACACAGTCTGTCTGGTACATTCTGTGGACTGGCTGGTTTCCGACCCCCAAGCTGGTTCGCCCATTTTGTGGACTGGCTGGTTCCAGCACCAGGCTTGCTAGTATATGCTGTGGACTGGTTCCCGGTCCCAAGCTAGTTCGTCCATTATGTTCCCGGTCCCAAGCTGATTACTTCATTCTGCGGACTGTTTGGTTCCCCTTTGAAACATTCCGAGTTACGCCCCTCTACCCCCCCCCCCACTACCCCCCGCATATTATTTAAGTTATTATTTAAGTGTTTAGTATTTTTATGCAGTATTTGACAGATGTATACATTTGTGTTATAGTAAGACAATTGATGGGTGGCCCTGGAAAAAAATTATGATGAACACAAAAATGAACAGATGTTCATTTGTGACCCCACCCGGTTTACTTTAATTTTAAGTTTAGTTGAAAAATTATCCAAGTTAATGAACATCGAATAAAGGCGTCGCTTACGACATAACAATTTTAAGTAGCTAATTTTAAGTTAAGTACAATAGAGGCTGTAGTTGATGCTACAAATATTTGAAGGATATTCTGATGGTAAAATATTACGTCCGGCAGAATGACTATAGCCGGGAGATCACTAGATGTGGCGAATATTTTCTGCATGTACATTAGTAATAATAGTAACCTTAACGTACATCAGCAACAGCGGCCACAACCGTCCCGACAGTGACCCCTGACCCAGCAACAGCGGCCACAACCGTCCCGACAGTGACCCCTGACCCAGCAACAGCGGCCACAACCGTCCCGACAGTGACCCCTGACCCAACGGGAAGCGCGGCTACGTCTACGGACGCCCCCAGTTCGCTGACACTAGCCTTGGCAGTCGGCTTCAGTATCAGCCTCTCGATCGTCTTGGCGATAGCTGTGACGTTGGCTGTTCGGCGGTGTCAGTCAGGAGCACCTACCAAAGTGTTCGTTCACGGGTTTGCGCCGCCAGTTGCTTTACCTTGTTTGTGTAGGCCGTTTGTGCAGATACCAATAGCTGCCAGGGTTTGATTGCTGGTATATTCAGGACGCTTTAACCACTTTTCGTCATATCGCGTCAATGAGAGAAGGAAAAGGAGAGTGGAGCCATGTCTCCGGGCGTAATCCCCTAATCTTTGCGAAGAAGGACATGGGATCTTTATCCTGTGATGGCACACAGACGGGGCGACGTACGAATAATACGGCACACTATTCATACAGCACTAGGAGCCGACGCGATAGATCAGTGGGCCAGAACGCTCGCATTGAGTGCTCTGGTCAGGTGAAAGCCTAACGGCGCGTGGTTCGAGAAGTGCTGTGGCCATGTCTGTTTGGTCGCAGGATAAAGAACCCATTGTCTTTCTTCGTAAAGAGTAGTGTGCTGCCCCCGGAGACATGGCTCCACTCTCCCTTCCTTCTCCCATTGCCCGCGATATGACCAAAAGTGGTTAAAGCGTCCTGAATAACCAACCAACCAATCATACGGCACTAATTTTCAATTATACTAATGCCAGGTTCAAATTTAAGCTTAATTGAAGCCTATGCGGCAACCAAGCAAAGCCATCATTATATATCTAATTATGATGTCTAGGTCAATTTGGCATTGAAAATACATGTAGTGTAATTATGTCTCTTTGTATTAGACAATTCACATGTTTGAGCGAACTGCTAGTGAAGCACATGTTGTTGTCAATTCAGAGTACAAGTTGATATGTATATAACCAAAACAGGTGGATTATTTAGATCAACATTTAATCGTTTAATTAAATTGGTTGATTTCAGGCCATATAAAGAAACCGTCAACCCAGCATACGACGTGAATGGCCGTGACAGTGTCACTTCCGTCATTGACACATATTACGAAGAGATCAATCTTCCTGATTCGCCAGATGGCGCGTCGGGCAGGCCAACGTCCGTATACCAGGTCCTAGCAAACGTTATGCCATGTCAGGATTTTTCTAACGATCTGGGAAATCATCACCAGGCTTCGAATGCTGCGGGTGGAATCGGGGCCGTTGTCTGATCTGATCGTTGTCTCATTGTGTAGAAAGCGATCGAGGATTGGAGCTTCAACGAGGATGTACATATACACAGCGCAAAGGATCCGGTATGCACGTCATCAAACCAAATAAAGGACGGATATTTAGCGTATATCTTCTAAGCAACAAATGTTTTCATACCTTAATCATACTGATGAATGTGTACGTATACACTGAACAATTTTGAAGATGAATCCTTGTCAATTCCCGATATATTTATTCATCATTAAGCAACGCATTTGAGGCACTTTCAATAATATTCAATATTTAACTGGTGACCACAGATATCCATTTCAACACGGGGAGGGTAAAAAAAAAAAAAAAAAAAAAAATGGCTTCCGATATTGATACCGTCTGTATTTGCGGGTGTATAGGCTTTACGGGCAGTTACCGATAAAAGTGTTATTAGCCTCGCACGACTATACAATCGAGGTGGGGTACGCCTTGCGGTGTCAAATCAAGCGACTTGACATGTTTAACAAGATATATGTCACCGCGTCAAATGTTCAATGAACAAGTTACAAATTACGTGTGTTATACTGAAATGTTAAATCAACATGTGTAAAATGACGCATCGATTGCAGAATAAAATTAAAATGAAGCATGTCGAATGTTGGCCCACATGCCGTTTCATACGATTCGTACAAACCCCCTTCTGGGAAATAAAGGAGAGTGGGGGGGGGGGGTCATATGTTGGCAAACACAGTGTAGTCACCGGTGTGGTATGCGGGATCGTCCCCCATGCGGAGATATCCCCTCTGTATCTATCATAATGGAACCAAACAAGCACATGGAGCGGAGAGGGTCTCAAAATCATGTATTTTATACAAGGGGTGCATCGCCGCAGCGGGGGAGGGGGGGGGGGGGGGTCTGCATTTCCACATGTGACACCGGATCTGGGAGATTTTGTGGGCATCCGTTCAAACGACACCATCATCATGCCACAATCACTGTCCGTCTGGAGGCGGATGAGGGCGGAGCCTACAGTTACCTTCACCGCTACGATATGCTGAAGGATTTTGACGAACACGGAAAACTGACATGGGCCTCTACTGTAAGACAATTGTTGATGACAAATGGATATGGGGTGGTATGGCTGCAGCAATCAGTCGGAGATGAAACTCGATTCCTCACTCAATATAAACAAACTCTAAAAGTGCTTTTTAAAACTGGTGCTCATCAGTTTCCTCAAGTCGTTAACTAAGTACATATCAAACCTTTGAATCAACTTTGTCACCTGAACTGTACATGGATGTGTTAAATGTAGTTAAGTAAAGATCGGCGCTGGCAAGGTAAGGTGTTCGTCTCACAGATATGCAATTGAGCCTGGTCGATTTAAAAATATTCCTAGGGAGATGCGTCTTTGTAAATACTGCGTGAGGCGAGGTTTACCATCCATAGAAGATGAATTGCATGTTATTTGTCAATGCCCATTGTATGAGTTAAGAAAATCATATATGGATGTAACTTACGGATCGAACAACTCTTCACAACTTTTTGTAAAATTAGGGAAATCCCACAATAAGCCAGAAATACTGAACTTATCTATTTAATTATTCAAGGCAGAGATATTGCACCAAACAAACGTTGAAATTTAACCTGTATGTACCCTATTACACGGTATCAATTATGTTATACCCTGTATGTACTATGGGCCTGATGGCATCTTATACTTAATAAAGTTACTACTTACTATGTGCGCTCCAGGTTTATTCTAAAGCCTATGAGTGTCATTTTACTAAACATGGCTATGGGAGGTGTACATTAAAATATTTGGAGGCGATGAAGCGCAGAAATTTGGAAATATACGAGGAAAAATCCGTCTTCAAAACACTCGAAATCTGAAATTAGTGTTCTAAATTTAGCCCTGCACCGGCGCTTTCGTGAGTTCCCCAAGATAGCGTGTGACGTCACACAGTTTTCACGTGCCTCCGCGGTAATAAAAATGGCGAGAACAAGTGATCGACTTAACCATTAATCTTAAGCTTAACTTAACCATTCCGCTGTCCAAATATGCTGTGCATGGACTAACAACACACTGATGAATCATTAAACCACATGGTAAAGGAACAATAAGACCAGTTGTATGTTTTCGTATCACTTTTGGATCACGAAAAAAATAAGTTTGTTGTCTTGTTTCTTTGTAAGCTTTCTGTTTGAAACGTTGCACCAACGTTGTCAGTGGGAAGAATCCGTGTGACGTCATAATGCCTTGTTTTCGTAGGAATGGAAAAAAAAATACGTTAGTTTCTCAGCCGTGTTGTCCCGTCGTAACAAATATTTGTCATTGCGTGGGCAGATGAATGAAAAATAGGCCTTCTATCCGTTTTGGGCAGCTATATTTCTTAAATATTCTTAATCATATCGCTAGGCCTTCCGCAACGGACCCAGCCCTCGGCGCCTGGCTCTTGCGTAGGTAGTCTGGTTCCCTGTCTCTGTCTTTGCGTAGGATATACGTCCCGCCTACGTCAAAAATAATCAGGATACCAGTGTTCGCAGAGATTCTGAACTCGTTCCTTACACGTGCTTCGTTTCTTTGCCCCCCAAAAAAATAAACCGGTCTTGGCGAACCAGTCGTGATAGCCTTGTTACGTAACGATAGATACCGCGCGCTGACATGCGAGTCATGATGATTATTACGTCATACGACTTAGAAAACCCCGCGCAGCACATTAGATCGCCTGACACTGACAGTCACTCATGAGACATTTGCACTCTGGTTTATCAACTGTCTAATCGCTCATATATTATATAAATCTACTCGCGGGATGGTTATAATTCTGACATGCGCAGAACTTCAGTGGTTAGTTGTGCAAATGGTCAAATCAAGTGACTTGAAATGTGGCAACAAGTATGCCACCGCATCAAATGTTGAATGAACAAGTTACAAATTAAGCGTGGAATACTGAAATGTTGAATAAATGACGCATGGATAGCAGCATGATAAACCAAATAGCGATTACACGAAATATGAAAGTAATCAATTACGGTTCCATCGAAAGTATCGCTGGCCGAAACGTCCGCTGACAGATCTGACATTTCGTCAAACCTGGAGCGCTCACGTCAGCGGTGAAGTTAAGTGTAGGCTCCGCCTCCGGTCAGTGATTGGTGCATAATGATGGAATGGTTTGAACGGATCTCCACAAGATCTCCTAACACGTTGGGTAAAATATGAAAGAGCGCATTATGACCTCATACAAAATAAGGTGCCCCCCTTAAAAAATACAACATATTGAGACCCTCTCCGCCCTATGTGTTCGTATGGTTCCATTCTGATAGATACAGAGGGATTATCTCCCGCATGGGGGACAATCCCGCATACCACACCGGTGACTAAACTGTGTTTGTCAACAAATGACCCCACCCCCCGCCTTTATTTCCCAGAAGGGGGTTGGTACGAATCGTATGAAAGGGAATGGAAGCCAACATTCGACATGCTTCATTTTACACTATATTCTGCAATCGATACGTCATTTTACGCATTTTAAATCAACATGTCAGTATTCCACGCGTAATTTGACGCGGTGACATTTTTTTTTTTTAACATTTCAAATCGTTTTTTTTTTGTATCAGCTTTATTACTTTATAGAGGTTTGCAACAACGTAGAAGACATGTGAATGCTCAACTCTCTTAATAATTATACAGTGATGAAACCCGGAAAAAACTAAGTTATTGATGAACAAAATTCGTTCTTTGATTTCAAAAACGCTTACATTCATACGAGAGGAGTTCACTTCCATACAGGAGTATTGCATCAAGATTACGCGTATCGCGTTTTGACATAGGAGATATCGAAATGTGAAGGTTTGTTTCCAAGAACAGTATACCCATCGCTCCCATTAGCCTGGCACGTTGAGCAGCAAGTTGGGGACACTTAAAAAACATATGCATAGAGTTTGCTGGCTTAGATCCAAATAGAGGGCAATCGTCAAAATCAATAAAATTAAACTTCTTGTGGTGGGAGTTTAGGGCGCTGAGTCCCATCCTGATACGAGCGTGCTGCACTGAACCGTTATTACTGGTGATATCATACAGTGTGTTATGCTTATAAGGATGGGATCGTTTTAGCTCGTTTCTGAATGCATCATAGGTAACTAGATGTTTCGTATCAGTGGTGAGAGGGTTCCAAAGGCTGGACGCATACCAGAAAAAACGACTGTTTGACATAAGTCTTTGTGGTCCTAGGAATAGCGATATCGTGAGTGTTACTCAAGAAGAAGTGAGAAGAGACATCTCTGACAAAGGGCGGCAATAGACTTCACAAATATAAGGGTGTTAAGCCGTGAATTATTTCGTGCAGATGGCGGAGAGCAAAGAAAAAGACAAGGGTTCAATTCTGGTTTCGTGCAATTTTTCCTGAGACGTATGAAGATAGTCGTTAGTGACGCTAAGTAGGCAGTGGCGCTGGACCTGTACGAGCAAGCTTGCCTGCTCTTTCGTCACGTTTCCTAAGTAGACAGCACAGCTACATTCCAATTGAGGTCTAACATACGGTTTATACATGAGGAGCTTTCAAGTCGCTTGATTTGATACCGCAAGGCGTAACCCCACCTTGATTGTATAGTCTTGCGAGGGTAATAACACTTTTTTCGGTACTTGAGCGTAAAGCCTATACACCTGCAAATACGGACGGTATCATTATCGGAAGCGATTTTTTATTATTGTTTTTTTTACCCGACCTATGTTGAAACGGATATCGGTGGGCACCAGTTAAATATTGAATATCAATGAAAGTGCCTCAAATGTGTCGCACTATGATGCATAAATATATCGAGAATTGAAAGAGATCTTTCTTCGAAATTGCTCAGTGCATGCGAATACTTTCATCAATATGACTACGTTATGAAAACATTTGGTGGTTCGAAAATGAACGCCAAATGTGCGTCCTTTATTTGGTTTGACGCTCTAATCTTCCATAGCTTTCTAAACAATGATCGCGCTTCAGATCAGACAACGGCCCCGATTCGACCCTCAACATGTGAAGCCTGGAGACTATTTCCCAGATCGCTACAAAATCTTGACATGGCATAACGTTTGCTAGGCCCTAGTCCTCGGACGTTGGCCTCCCCGACGCGCCATCTGGCGAATCAGTGACAGAATTCTCGTCGTATGTTCGTCGTATGCTGGGTTGATGGCTTCTTCAAATGGCCTGAAATCAAACAATTTTATTAAAGGATTAAATGTTGAACTCTATAATCAAGCTATTTTGGTTATATCTACGTGCACTCTAAACGTCAAGACAACACCATGTGCTTCACTAGCAGTTCGTGCAAAGATGTGAAATGTGTGATGCAAGTTGCATTAATTACATGTAGTTTAAATGCCAAATTCACCTAGACATCATGATTAGATATATAATGATGGGTTTAATTTGTTTGCCACGTAGGCATCAATTACGCTGAACTTTGAACTTGGCAATAGTATAATTACAAATTAGTGCCGTATAAATAGTGTGCCATATTATTCGTACGTCGCTCCGTCTGTGTCCCATCGAAGGATAAAGGTCTCATAGGGGGGTTACCCCCGGGGACATGGCTCCGCTCTTCCCTTTCTTCTCCCATTGACGCGATATGACCAAAAGTGCTTAAAGCGTCCTGAATATACAACCAATCACTGGCAGCTATCGGTATCTACACAAACGGTCTACGCAAACAAAGATCAAACAAATAATGACGGCGCAAACGCGTGAACGAAGCCTTTGGTAGGTGCTCCTGACTGACACCGCAGAACAACCAACGTCACAGCTATCACCAAGAAGACCGAGAGGCTGACACTGACGCCGACCGCTAAGGGTAGTTTCAGCGAACTGGGAGCGTCCTTAGACGTAGCCGCGCTTCCCGTTGGGTCAGGTGTCACTGTCGGGACGATTGCGGCCGCTGTTGCTGGGTCAGGTGTCACTGTCGGGACGGTTGTGGCCGCTGTTGCTGGGTCAGGGGTCACTGTCGGGACGGTTGTGGCAGCTGTTGCTGGGTCAGGTGTCACTGTCGGGACGGTTGTGGCCGCTGTTGCTGATGTACGTTAAAGTTACCATTATTAATAATGTACATACTGAAAATGGCCGCCAACTCTAGCGATCTCCCGGCTATAGTCATTCTGCCGGACGTAATAGTTTACCATCAGAATATCCTTCAAATATTTGTAGCATCAACTACAACCTCCATTGTAGACATACTTTAAATTGTTATGTCGTAAGCGACGTCTTTATTCGATGTTAATTAACTTGGATAATTTTCAAACTAAACTTCAAATTAAGATAAATCGGTTGGGGCCAAAATTGTACATCCTCCTTTGCCATAAATTTCTTTTAGGGCTACCCGTCAATTGTCGTTTTAAATAACTGCATAAAAAAATAAACGCTTATATAATAATTTAAATAATCTGCGGAAGCCGTGCCTCTCCCCAACCCCGTGGAGGTCAATTTCAGGTTGATCATTGTTAGATTATGTGGTCGGTATATGAGATTAGATGAGTAGATGAGACTCGATACAACCTTTGATGATGAAAGCCCCCGTTTATACCCCCAATAAATCAAATAGAAACTATAGCGGAACCATATTTACATACTGAGTTTGGTCTGGCACGTGGCTCCGGTGTATTCATGGCGGAATAAATAAAGCTCGTTTGTAAGGGCAACAGCCAAATAAATATCTGTTGTCGGGTCTATGCCTTTCGGGGCTATGCCTGCTCAGCAATTGCAAAAATATATTCAAAATATTTTTACGCCAAATAAGACATGGTTGCAGAAGGCTCAAGCAGATTTGTTCCATATTCACTTCATTCACTTTTATGTATGGGACCACGGAAACAACAATAGAACCAAACCGCATATTAATATGAAGATATAACCTTATTCGTTATTTATCACTTTAGAAAAGCGCATTTCACTTGTAATCTCAGCCGCCCACCTGTTTGAGGACTACGTGATGTACTCATCGTCACATATATCGATATCCTGCTGGAGGACTGTGATGCACTCACCGTCACATTTATCAAGACTATGCTAGAAGACTGATGTACTCACCGTCACATATATCGAGATCCTGTTGGTGGTCTGTGATGTATTCAGCGTCACATATATTGACATCCTGCTGAGGAACTGTGATTTACTCACCGTCAGATATCTCGAATCCTGCTGGAGGTATGTGATGTACTCACCGTCACATATATCGAGATCCTGCCGAGGGACTGTGATGTACTCACCCTCACATATATTGAGATCCTGTTGGAGGACTGTGATGTACTCACCGTCACATATATTGAGATCCCGCGAGAGGACTGTGATGTACTCACTGTCACATATATCGAGATCCTGCTGGAGGACTGTGATGTACTCCCCGTCACATATATCAAAATTCTGCTAAGGGATTGTCATGTACTCACCGTCACATATATCGAGATCCTGTTGGAGGAATATGATTTACTCAACGTCACATATATCGAGAACCTGCCACGGGTCTGTGATGTACTCACTTTTGCATCTTTCGACATTCAGCAGGCGATCTGTTAGAAGTCCTATGGCTTTGAATTGGCCGTCTACATTATCCCAGTCGATGGTGTAACGGTTTAGCACAGAGCTGCTACATCGGTTCCTGCTGTAAAGTGCCTGACATGGATAGCGTATAACATCAATCAATATGGGTGGTCCACGTTATTGATTATTAATCAAAGAAATACATATAAAATACTTCATTATTACAGATGATCGTAAATGTCCTTAATTATATAGTACAGACTTGTATGCATAGCTGTGAATAACAAATAATCAGGTGGCTCCAGCGCTCTTGCCCTTTCCCCCTCCCCCCCCCCCCCCCCCCTCCCGTCCCCCTTTGTCTTTCACACCCACACACACATCTGCAGTTGATATGGTCCCAGCCTGGTAAAGGAACCACCCCTTCATACCTAAGTAATTGGAATGATCCACACCTCGGCAACACCCCTGTGTTTAGGAAAACATGTGAATTATAGAAAGTCGTGCCCCCTGCCCCTTAGTCCCCTTTCTCTTTGCAACCTAAATTCTCGACCCGACCCCCCACCGGTACCGCTAATCCCCTGCACGCCACGACCCACCACGGCCCCTGCCCGCCCTGCCGCTGGACACCACGCCCTATCCCGCCCTGACCCGCCGCTGGACACGCATGTTCATGCCTACACGGGGTCCGCACACTACCTGCACTCCTCTCTGGTGGGTAGGCCTTCCACCGGGAAAGGTGGGTAATAAGTCACACATTCCCGGGCGGCGTCAACGTCACACTCAGTAACCACGACTGGGAAATATGGAATTCTTGATGGTCATCGGTTTTCCATCAGTTTTCCTAAGTATTCTCTCGATTTTACGATCGTAATCGTCATATAAACAATATATGTAGACATCAGATCAAAGGTTTCGAACGGAAGTCCTATCTCACTCTGTTACTAAGCTGACGGCGTGGCAACAAAGGTCATTGGTTCGAACCCTGGCACCTGACTCTGGGGCACTTTCCCCGAACCCAAGTTTCCAAGTCTACTAGACCCAATTTGTTACCCTGCATGCCCATAAATGACCTTCAACACCAAAATTTCATCGTATTTTACCTGAATTTGAAGAGGAAAACTCCATGTGAACTGTTTGTATTTTGCACCTTACTAATTAATGTATGCATGTGATGTTGTCGACGTCGACTTCCGTCAAAACAAAATAAGCTTTTGACAGAAAACTAAGTACAGAACTTATTTTCGTAGACACAAGATAATTTCGTGAACAACAATTTGCTTTGTCTGGTGAGTTTTGCCAAAGCGCAAGAACCAACCGTTGGAGTCTTGAAATGGGTTAATGGTGACACGCAACACATGCATATTTGAAAAATTTACATTCGACATTGACCCCCAATTTTCGAAACTGAGGATCTGCAAAAGCGACATCGACACAGATTGTGGAGAAAAAAAACAATGAACTTAGCCAAGAGGCGACATGGAACTTCTTGAAAAATCGACATTCGACGTACGCACGTACGCACGTGCGTACACATTGGGCTGTGCCGGTACGTGCAATCCTGTTCGGGAGTAATTTGTTTAATTTTATGTGCATCAGGTGCGTACACTTGCTCAAATCCCTGGCTACGCCCCCGCCTCCCAACATATGAATATATTCATCTACATATAAAACTAATAAAAACGGACTGAGTAGACAGCCTTGTCTAGTCCTCCACGTGAAGATGAAAGTTTTGTTTTTAGGGACTGCTGGCGCTTTGCACACAAGATGGGAGTTTAAGACACGGAGATCTGTCATGTTTACCACTTGAGACAAGCCTGTGTTAAAGATGTGCATGAGGGACTCACATGCCTTCATAAAATCAACATAAAGGTAATAAAAACGGAAGAACGGTTTGCATAGTGAATGCTGAGTGTATCGCCATTTCCTGAAGCCCGCTTGGCACTCGTGTATCTTATTACCGGGCTCAGCCCAGTTTGTCAGTCTAGTACACAATATCTTCGTGAACACTTTACCGAGGGGGGCTAGAAGTTACGTCCCTCTATACCTTTTGGATTATCCTGTGGACCATTTTTCCAAATTGAACACATAATAGCCGGATTCTATTGATCTGGGAAGCAACCTTGAGACATTTATCTGATTGAAGATTCTCGTTAAAATGCGGGTCATAATATCTACACTGTTTTTCAAAAAGTCGATTGGGATGCCGTCAGTACCTAGAGATATGTTACAAAGCAGGGATGTTACACCTAATGTTGGTATTATATTCTTATTGGGGGAATGTTAGGCCTGCCCTTCCCCCTTATCAGGCATTGAGTCTTTTAAACCCAGAACGATGATTAATAAAACGTTCCATGATGTCAATCTTTCATTGACGTCACTCTCAGCGAAATGTTTCCTTTTTTTTAAATAAGTTGTTAATCCCTTTTATCGAGTGTTATCTCCTTACTGCTTTTGTGAATATATTTAGAACTTTTGAAGCGAATACACATAGTAACAGGTAACAAGCTAGTGATAGTGAAGTTGAGGTAAATATAAATCATACAATACAGTTCAACATTTCAGTGCATGCAGTGACAACCCTACAAACATGAAGGTTATGGCCCGGTCCTGGCCCGGTATACTCAGCCAGTATCGGATTTATTGGTCCATTACCGGCACACAATACTGGTCCAGTACCAGAGCGTCATTGGCCCGGTACAGTATGTGACATTGGCCTAAGAGAAACCTGCCAGTATCAGAAATGAAAGCGTTTTCTGATTTCAATACTTTAAAGCTGCTTGTCGAGATTTTCCCGCCAAAATCCAAGCCCAGGCGACGTATATATCACAATTTGCAGAAAACTCGATTGTTTCATTCTATAAATTCTCTAAACATAATAAACATCGCCGTTTCGGCTGTGATTTGGCAAACGTGTCTATCCTGGGACATCACAGTATTGCTACTTATAACAAAGCATCGCGAAACACGCAACCCGATGACGTTTACCACTAAGTTGGAAACATATGGCAAGGCAAATGGAGCTGCATTTGGCAATCTGGCATGCGTGAATAATAGACAAGCGAAATTTTTTATGATTTAAGGACTCATTGTTGTTTGTATTTTTACCTCTTTAGTTTTGGCGGGAAATAACTCGATATGCAACTTTAATATTAGTTTTAAGGCGTTGGAAAAACCGAGTGACAGGAGATTCCAGAGACTGGCGAGTTGATACTTTGATGTAGCTGTAAGATCCAGGATATAACCATTGTCAATAACGAGGGAGATATTATTTAGTAGTTCACCCCAAAGGTTGCTATTAGTTGGACATTTTAGTACATAGTGGATCGTCTTTTCAGGTTTCTTCGTGAAACAGTTTTACAATATTTGATGGGAATTAAACTATAGTCAAAATGAGCGCTAAAGCAGTATACTTACGTGCGGACTATTTCACCGCGCGCGGACGTCCTGGTGAGTCGCGGTCGATATCACACAGAATACCAAACAGCGAACAGGCGCGCAGGGATATAAAGCCGGCCACCAACTTCTGCCCCGCTGAACAAATTTCTTCTCTCCGGACAGTCCACAGGTTTTCAGGATTTAAATGCAAGACAGAATATAGTTATTTGACATGGAGAAGAGGTTGGTAATACAAAAAAGTACAGAACATATTACTTTAAGACCACTCACTGAGGCCAAAACACTGCACAACCCGTAAACACAGTCATAAAGCACATTTGATTAGTTGAAAAAACGTTCCTTGCATGAACGTGCCGTTCAAACAAAAAATGTTATAGGGCACCGAGTGCCTGAGTACGGGCGGCACGTTATTCCCGGCGCGAACTGTGTTCCATAAGAAACAGTTAACCACGTTTACCTTCAGTGGGAGAAGGAGGAACGAGTGGAGCCATGTCCCCGGGGGTAACCCTCTACTATTGGCAAGAAAGACATCTTTATCCTGAGACCACACAGACATGGCCACAGCGGGGCTCAAACCGCCAATCCACGTGCCGTTAGGTTCTCAGGTGGCCAGAGCACTCAAAGGCGAGCGCTTTAACCCACTGAGCTATCGAGGCTCCATAAAAAAAGTTCTGTTACAGCATGAAATCGACACTTCCGCGGAGCACATAATGAAACATATGAAACATTCGAGAGACGCGAAGTAACGCGGGGAGAGACTCATCTTATAGAGCAGGCATAGACACAGAAAAGAACGGTAGCTAACAATTCCACTCCAGTTTCTGAGATAAGTTTAGAAGGAGAAGGTGCTTGTGCGTATGCCCTCGTCGTCGTCTGTACAGTCTGACGCTGATCGTTTGGGGTATGAGTGGGATAAAATGCGTTTTATAAACTTTAGTGATGGCTATGCATGGATGGCGACCTCCGCTATGGCCCGGTATGAATAGCAGCCTCCGATATAGCCCGGCATGCATGGCAGCCTCAGCCATGAACCGGTATGAATGGCAACGTCAGCGATGGCCCAGAATGAATGGTAACCTTAATGATGGCCTGGCGTGGATGGCAACCTTACTGATGGTCCGGCAGGAATGGCAACCTCAGCGATGGCCCGGCATGAATGGCAACCTTAGTGATGGCCCTGCATGAATGGCAATCTTAGTGATGGCTCGGCATAAATGACAACCGCAGCGATGGCCCGGTATGAATGGCAACCTCAGTGATGGCCCGGCATGAATGGCAACCTCAGCGAAGGCCCGGCATGAATGGCAACCCCAGTGGTGGCCCGGCTTGAAGGGAAGCCTCAGCGATGGCCCGGCATGAATGGCAACCTTAGTGATGGCCCGGCATGAATGGCAACCTTAATGATGGCCCGGCATGAATGGCAAACTCGGCGATAGCCCGGTATGAATGGCAACCTCAGCGATGGCCCGGTATGAATGGCAACCTTAGCGATGGCCCGGTATGAATGGCAACCTCAGCGATGGCCCGGCATGAATGGCAACCGCAGCGATGGCCCGGCATGAATGGCAACCTCAGCGAGGGCCCGGCATGAATGGCGACCCCAGCGATGGACCGGCATGAATGGCACCATTAGTGATGGCCCGGCAAGAATGGCGACCTTAGTGATGGCCCGGCATAAATGGCAACCTTTGTGATGGCCCAGCACGAATGGCAACCTCAGTGATGGCCCGGCAAGAATGGCGACCTTAGTGATGGCCCGGCATAAATGGCAACCTTTCTGATGGCCCAGCACGAATGGCAACCGCAGCGATGGCCCGGTATGAATGGCAACCTCAGTAATGGCCCGGCATGAATGGCAACCTCAGCGAAGGCCCGGCATGAATGGCAACCTCAGCGATGGCCTGGTGTGAATGGCAACCTCAGCGATGGCCCGGCATCTATGGCAACCTTAGTGATGGCCCGGCATGAATGGCAACCTCAGCGATGGCCCGGCATGAATGGCAACCTTAGTGATGGCCCGGCATGAATTGCAACCTCGGCGATGGCCCGGCATGAATGGCAACCTCAGCGATGGCCTGGTATGAACGGCAACCTCAGCGATAGCCCGGCATGAAGGGCACCATTACTGATGGCCCGGCATGAATGGCAAACTCAGCGATGGCCCGGCATGAATGGCAACCGCAGCGATGGCCCGGCATGAATGGCAACCTCAGCGATGGCCTGGCATGAATAGCGACCTCAGCGATGGACCGACATGAATGGCACCATTAGTGATGGCCCCGGCAAGAATGGCAATCTTAGTGATGGCCCGGCATAAATGGCAACCTTTGTGATGGCCCAGCATTAAAGGCAACCTCAGCAATGGCCCGGCATGATTGGTGACCTTAGTGATGGCTCGGCATAAATGACAACCGCAGCGATGGCCCGGTATGAATGGCAACTTTAGTGATGGCCCGGCATGAATGGCAAACTCAGCGATAGCCTGGTATGCATGGCAAACTCAGCGATGGCCCGGCATGAATGGCAACCGCAGCGATGGCCCGGCATGAATGGCAGCCTCAGCGATGGCCTGGTAAGAATGGCAACCTCAGCGATGGCCCGGCATGAATGGCAACCGCAGCGATGGCCCGGCATGAATGGCAACCTTAGCGATGGCCTGGCATGAATGGCACCATTAGTGATGGCCCCGGCAAGAATGGCAACCTTAGTGATGGCCCGGCATAAATGACAACCTTTGTGATGGCCCAGCATTAAAGGCAACCTCAGCAATGGCCCGGCATGATTGGTGACCTTAGTGATGGCTCGGCATAAATGACAACCGCAGCGATGGCCCGGTATGAATGGCAACCTTAGTGATGGCCCGGCATGAATGGCAAACTCAGCGATAGCCTGGTATGCATGGCAAACTCAGCGATGGCCCGGCATGAATGGCAACCGCAGCGATGGCCCGGCATGAATGGCAACCTCAGCGATGGCCTGGTATGAATGGCAACCTCAGCGATGGCCCGGCATGAATGGCAACCGCAGCGATGGCCCGGCATGAATGGCAACCTTAGCGATGGCCTGGCATGAATGGCGATCTCAGCGATGGCCCGGCATAAATGGCAACCTTAGCGATGGCCTGGCATGAATGGCGATCTCAGCGATGGCCCGGCATGAATGGCAACCTCAGCGAGGGCCCGGCATGAATGGCGACCTCAGCGATGGACCGGCATGAATGGCACCATTAGTGATGGCCCGGCAAGAATGGCGACCTTAGTGATGGCCCGGCATAAATGGCAACCTTTGTGATGGCCCAGCATTAAAGGCAACCTCAGCAATGGCCCGGCATGATTGGTGACCTTAGTGATGGCTCGGCATAAATGACAACCGCAGCGATGGCCCGGTATGAATGGCAACCTTAGTGATGGCCCGGCATGAATGGCAAACTCAGCGATAGCCTGGTATGCATGGCAAACTCAGCGATGGCCCGGCATGAATGGCAACCGCAGCGATGGCCCGGCATGAATGGCAGCCTCAGCGATGGCCTGGTATGAATGGCAACCTCAGCGATGGCCCGGCATGAATGGCAACCGCAGCGATGGCCCGGCATGAATGGCAACCTTAGCGATGGCCTGGCATGAATGGCACCATTAGTGATGGCCCCGGCAAGAATGGCGACCTTAGTGATGGCCCGGCATAAATGGCAACCTTTGTGATGGCCCAGCACGAATGGCAACCTCAGTAATGGCCCGGCATGAATGGCAACCTCAGCGAAGGCCCGGCATGTATGGCAACCTTAGTAATGGCCCGGCATGAATGGCAACCTCAGCGATGGCCTGGTGTGAATGGCAACCTCAGCGAAGGCCCGGCATGTATGGCAACCTTAGTAATGGCCCGGCATGAATGGCAACCTCAGCGATGGCCTGGTGTGAATGGCAACCTCAGCGATGGCCTGGTGTGAATGGCAACCTCAGCGATGGCTTGGTGTGAATGGCAACCTCAGCGATGGCCCGGCATCTATGGCAACCTTAGTGATGGCCCGGCATGAATGGCAACCTTAGTGATGGCCCTGCATGAATTGCAACCTCGGCGATGGCCCGGCATGAATGGCAACCTCAGCGATGGCCTGGTATGAACGGCAACCTCAGCGATAGCCCGGGATGAAGGGCACCATTACTGATGGCCCGGCATGAATGGCAAACTCAGCGATGGCCCGGCATGAATGGCAACCGCAGCGATGGCCCGGCATGAATAGCGACCTCAGCGATGGACCGACATGAATGGCACCATTAGTGATGGCCCCGGCAAGAATGGCAACCTTAGTGATGGCCCGGCATAAATGGCAACCTTTGTGATGACCCAGCATTAAAGGCAACCTCAGCAATGGCCCGGCATGATTGGCGACCTTAGTGATGGCTCGGCATAAATGACAACCGCAGCGATCGCCCGGTATGAATGGCGATCTCAGCGATGGCCCGGCATGAATGGCACCATTAGTGATGGCCCGGCATGTATGCCAACCTTAACGATGGCCCGGCATGAATGGCAACCTTAGTGATAGCCCGGCATGAATGGCAACCTTAGTGATGGCCCGGCATGAATGGCAACCTTAGTGATGGCCCGGCATGAATGGCAACCTCAGCGATGGCCCGGTATGAATGGCAACCTCAGCGATGGCCCGGCATGAATGGCAACCTCTGTGATGGCCCGGCATGAATGGCGACCTTAGTGATGGCCCGGCATGAATGGCAAACTCAGCGATGGCCTGGTATGAATGGCAACCTCAGTGATGACCCGGCATGAATGGCAACCTCAGCGGTGACCCGACATAAATGGCAACCTCAGCGATGGCCCGGCATGAATGGCAACCTCAGCGATGGCCTGGCATGAATGGCAACCTCAGTGATGGCCCGGCATGAATGGAAACCTTAGTGATGGCCCGGCATGAATGGCAGCCGCAGCGATGGCCCGGCATGAATGGCAGCCTCAGTGATGGCCCGGCATGAATGGCAACCTCATCGATGGCCCGGCATGAAAGGCAACCTCAGCGATGGCTCGGCATGAATGGCAACCGCAGCGATTGCCCGGCATGAATGGCAGCCTCAGCGATGGCCCGGCATGAATGGCAGCCTCAGTGATGGCCCGGCATGAATGGCAACCTCAGCGATGGCCCGGCATGAAAGGCAACCTCAGCGATGGCCCGGCATGAATGGCAACCGCAGCGATTGCCCGGCATGAATGGCAACCTCAGCAATTGCCCGGCATGAATGGCGACCTTAGTGATGGCCCGGCATGACGGGACAGGCATGGCACAGGACATGCATAGGACAGGCATGGGACAGGACAGGCATGGGACACGACAGGCATGGGACAGGACAGGCATGGGACAGGACAGGCATGGGACAGGACAGGCATGGGACAGGACAGGCATGGGACAGGACAGGCATGGGACAGGCCAGACATGGGACAAGCGAGGCATGGGACAGGACAGGCATGGGACAGGTCAGGCATAGGAGAGGCCAAGCATGGGAGAGGATACGAATTGGACAGGCCAGGCATGGGACAGGCCAGACATGGGACAGGCCAGACATGGGACAGGCCAGGCATGGGACAGGCCAGGCATGGGACAGGCCAGGCATGGGACAGGACAGGCTTGGGACAGGTCAGGCATAGGAGAGGCCAAGCATGGGAGAGGATACGCATTGGACAGGCCAGGCATGGGACAGGCCAGGCATGGGACAGGCCAGGCATGCGACAGGCCAGGCATGAGACAGGCCAGGCATGGGACAGGCCAGGCATGGGACAGGCCAGGCATGGGACCGGACAGGCATTGGACAGGACAGGCATTGGACAGGACAGGCATGGGACATGACAGGCATGGGACAGGACAGGCATGGGCCGGGGCCGGCATGAGACAGGACAGGCATGAGACAGGAGAGGCATGGGACAGGCCAGGCATGGGACAGGACAAGCATGGGACATGACGGACATGGGACTTGGCAGGTGTGGGTCAGGACAGGCATGGGACAGAGCATGCGTAGCACAAAACAGGTATGGGACAGGGCAGGCATAGGACACGGCAGGCATGGGACAGGACAGGCATGGGACCGGAGAGGCATGCGACAGAACATTCATGGGGCAGGACACGGTTGTCTAACGGTGATTCTAACGGCACGTGGATCGATGGTTTCCGTGCCTGTGTGGTCGCAGGATAAAGATCCGATGTCCTTCACAGACAGTAGCTAGGGGTTTATGGTTCCACTCCCCCTTTCTGCTTTCATTAACGCGATATGATCAAAAGTGGTTAAAGCGTTCTGAATATAAAACCCATCATATTGTCGGTATGAGTTTATTTAGTTATGGAGGATACCCCGAATTGCATTGCTATTAACATGGGGCCTCCCCCATCAGCATATACAGCTTGGCAAATTATGTTATATTTAAAAATGGAATTCAGGCTTTTATGGAGAAATACCAGTGCACAGGTATGAAGAGCAGTCGAAAGATATCATTACAAAAAGCGCACCGTAAAAACAATTAATTTAATGATGTCGGAAAACGATTGGAAGATAAAATAAATTCTGTTACGAGAATTGTATTGCGATGTAATAATAATTTAACTAACTGTTTTCTATGAACAACAACCGTATGCCTGATATGTTACATTATCGCTCTCTATCGCATATATATCTTGGGCAATCTATGAACAAAATGTAGAACGGTCTCCACAACCTTTCCGCATATACAGTTCAGACATTCAATGCAGGATTTATTGCACATGTACTTATTTAAAGTACAAAACTCCACCCGCACTTGCGTTCCGCATGTACAGTTCAGACATTCAATGCAGGATTTATTGCACAGGTACTTAAATTTTATATTACAAAACTCCACCCGCACTTGTGATAGCGCTATCTGAAGTATTCTGAAGTCCACATGCTTGTACCATCAGGAAAGAAACTTGGTCTATAATTATTTATGCGTGTTATGCAAACCATAGTGCAAAATAACTTCGCGGTGTCTACCCTCTTACCTCTGTTGGTGCCCAACCTAACTGGTAATTTGGTTCTAAGGTAATATGGGGTTTCCCAAAGAACTTTTGCCACATTTGTTCACTACATGAAACTTGCGGTAATCAGAAAAGCTATGTATTCCACTTTCTCGCAGTAACGTCTTTGTCCTATTGTTAATGGCCCGTCCTACAGCCATAGAGGTAGTAAGGTTACCATGCTCACCCTCGGCACTGTTAGGTTTTATAGGGTCAGACATGAAGCTTGCCTTTTGTAACGACGGCTGCCACGACGTTTGCCTACGCTAAAACCGTGAAAATCTAGTCACCACGACTTTATCTCGTTTCCTTATAGCTTCGTTATAACGAAGTGTTTTAAATCACTGAACATAATACGCCGACCAAGAAAACCGCAAGATTTTTGGTTGGTTGTGGTTGTGGTTTATTTGGTCTAATTATACAAACAGTTTGCATGGTGCGCAGTAATTTGAGAAACATACATTTACGTGGTGGAACAGAGACGATTTTCAATAAGATATATACACATTGCCAAATTCCTCAGGGTCGTTACATCATTATGACACATTAGGGTCCGAAAGAGATCAAATGTTGGAGGGTTCCAAAATATAGAATCAATATATATTTTACGAATATCCGCGAACTTGGTACAACACAACAAAACATGAAATTCATCCTTGATAACGGTAACACCGATTCCCAGGCAGTAGGTACAAAGCCTGTCTGCTAGTCGGGTGCCATCGCGACGTTCCAACTCGACAGAAAGCTTATGTGCAAAACAGCGGAATCGACAAAGCGCCTTTCGTAGTTTAATAATATTAACTTTACACAAATATGATTCCAGTTGAAGGCTATCTTTAAAGGTACAGTACACGCTTAAGCGACTCTGGTTACGTGTCTGCATAGACCATTCGGCCTTCATGTCCTGGTCTAGTTGCAGCGAAATCGGTCAAGAAACTACCTTCAATGACTGTTGCAAGATATGCATACGTACAGACAACGGCCCTTCCGCGTCCACCCTCCGCGTGGGAGTTACAGCTACAGACCATTCTGTCAACTGGATGTCTTTCTTTAACTGTTTCATGCCCCCGCTCCTATCACAACCACGCCCCACCCTGGGCCTTCATTAAGCAGGATCTGGAAGGGTTCAATGGCGGCACGCGACATAGACATATTTGAAAAATCGACATTCGACAATAACCCCCAAATTCCGAAACCGTGGATCTAAAAAAGCGACATCGACACATATTTTGGGAAAAAAAAACGACACTGATCTTAGCCAAGAACCGACATGAAACTTCTTAAAAAATCGACATTCGACACTGTGAATATTGAAAGATCGATACTGGTCAATGGAGCTCCACTTCCAGACCAGTGACTGGTGCATGATGTTACGTGACAGTATCAGTAACAGTGACTGGTGTATGACACGTTACGTTACGTCTTGATCTATGATGAGTCCATGATCTATACAGGAATGAACAACACCAATCCTATACCGTTAAGTTTTGCGTTCTACGCAATATCCTTTTGCCTTTTGCGTTCTACGCAATATCCCGCGGGAACGTCTACCGTGTCGAATCTCACAGGTAAAAAAAACTACTTCCTTGATACATTAAGTCGCACTCGAGTCACGGCTGACGGCCGACGCATTGGATAAACTAGCAGTATTTACGTACCCCCACGTGAGGTCTGCTGCTTTGGTTTTGCATACTTTATTTGATAGATATCGTGACTGATTTATGGGTTTTGTGAGAATCTTAGAATTTGCCCCCTTGGCCGACAGCAACGGTGTGACAGGATAATCGGAGGGCCACCTAGCGAAAGGGAGCTTGGTTTGATCTGTTCCACACACAGACATAGTTAGACTATGTGGATTATAATGGACGGATTAACACCGATACTAATATTCCTATGTAGAATTCTGCCGCTTGTGATGTCTGCAATGAACTATAAAAGTTGGTCACCAGTTTGGATGGTTTATTCTGTATACCTACACGGCCTTTTAGTTGATCTTCGTTCTATTCAGATATATAACCGATGAATATGCACAAAAACAAGATTGATTGAACAAGAACAAATTTCTACGTCATTAGGTTTGATAGATGCAAGAAGGATAGTAAGGTCCTTATGTGTAAAGATACGATATATTCCGGTAAAGTCACAAGTTCAACGAGTAAACTATGATGCTATGACATCTAGTTGTATTCGATACGCCCCTTCATTTTTTTGGAACTGGAGAGTAGTGGAGAGTGGGTGGGGGGCACTGTTATACGAATCTGGTGGGGGGGGGGGTAGGGGGATCTTGCTCATTGAGCGCAGAATGCACTTCCCGCATACGCCATGAATACGATTTATGGCGTATTCGCCATGATGGTGACTTGATTTCTCCGCAATCGCACCGTTTCGTGGAGTTTCACAGTCTCCACTTCATCCACAAACTGTGTCAACTAAAGTCAAACGTTTGCTCCCCCTGATGTACAAATGAACCTTTTTCAAATAATTTGGGGTAATGCTTAAATCGCGCTTCCATGCCGATCGGTCAGCATTCGTAATTTTGTTGATGTGGGATAGATGTTGGTGGGAATACGTCCATGATATTCACGTGACAAAAGCACTAACTTCACCACGTTTCCCGATATCCGTGAAATTGTGACATAGGAATCTGTATTCCCTCTTGACTTCATACATTCCGCTGCCAAACGTTTATTCAGGAGCTATGGCCTAGGTTCTCTTTAGTACAGTGTTGACCTGACTGGGTCAAATTACTTCACATGCCACAAGAAAGACTGACCAAGGCCATCTATACAATATTATGTAGCCATGATAGTGAAGGCAAAACAAAAAAGAATTGGGCATCGCAATGCTTACAAAATATTAAAGTAGCTGGTGAATATTGTCTGCATAAGACCCTTTTAAACCCAGAGAGAAATCTGTCGGTGGTAACGAGTGCAAGGTTAAGAAAGGCGTATAGCTGGTTTAGATGTAGTAGCGGTGAATTTATGATTGAGACAGGCAGACAACTTAATATACCCAGAGAAAAAGATTGTGCCCACATTGTCAGATATTTTGTATTGACGAAATTGAAACCCAATTCCATTTCTTGTTTAATCGAAACACCCATCAAAACTAATTTTTATCCGACTTATGTGCGCGACTGACGAGAAAACTCTACACCGAATCTGTACGTTTATAATTGCCGCATTTAGCAGGAGGGAACAACAGGGGTAGTAATGTTGTGATTCAGGTGATTAATGAAGTGGATCGTTGTGTTTGTGTTTTTATGCTGAATGATTTTTTTCATTTGTACCAGGGCTGGAGGCCAGCCAAATCACGGTATAAAATTACGTAACCCAACTGATGGTGTCGACCAACCATATATTGCGTCTCGTCAGCGAGCATTATACATCAAAGTGTTGACCTCAGAAAAACACTGTGTGAAAAAGAAAGATATTTGTGCGAATGAGTCACTGTCGTTTTCATTCTTTCGTCGTTCATTCGTTTTCATTTCCTTATTTTAGGCTGGTGAATACGCTCGCCTAGAGGAAGGCGCTCAGGATTACCTAAATGCATACTCAAAAATAAATCTTCTGGAATTTCCAATGTGGCGTAATGTGCGTTAATGGTAGCTATGCCACTGGGGCACTATATATATATATATATGACAACTGACTAACAGAAAACCGGAAAATACCACTCAAGATTAAATGTTGTTTCATATTTGCCGGGTGGCGCGTCTATTTTAATTCTAAGTCTACGAACAGTCTGGCAATTATTAAACCCAGGTACAGCTCCACATGTTCAGCTTGGCAGCACTTCGGACATCTTCTATCTATACTAATAAAATGAATCTGTCCGTCTGTCTCACCTATGCACCCGATGCACCCGCTGCATGCACTAGCAGCCACCTTGGATGTGTCAACAATGTCGCTGGGTTCTTATTGCTTTTCCCACAGTCACCAAGCTGTCGATTGCCACTCTCTGGCTGAGTGCCAACACTAATAACATTAGTCCCAATGCCTTCATCGAATTCAACACCATGTCAGATATGTGTGGCAAGTCGGTAGTCAAACCGGCATCAATGCCCAAACCGTCATCAAAGCAACACCATCGCACAACCGCTAGACCCCAGTTACCGCAGTTTCCCACTTACCGCAGTATCCAACTATACAGTTAAGTTAGACTACATGCGGAAACCGCGCTAGACATCAGTTACCGCAGTATCAAACTTTACAGTCAAGGGGACTACATGCGGAAACAGCGCTAGACACCAGTTAACGCAGTATCCAACTTCACAGTTAAGCGGACTACATGCGGAACCAGCGCTAGACACCAGTTACCGCAGTATCCAACTTCACAGTTAAGCGGACCACATGCGGAAATAGCGATAGACACCAGTTAACGCAGTATCCAACTTTACAGTTAGGCGGACTACATGCGGAAACAGCGCTAGACACCAGTTAACGCAGTATCCAACTTCACAGTTAAGCGGACTACATGCGGAAACAGCGCTAGACACCAGTTAACGCAGTATCCAACTTCACAGTTAAGCGGACTACATGCGGAAACAGCGCTAGACACCAGTTAACGCAGTATCCAACTTCACAGTTAAGCGGACTACATGCGGAAACAGCGCTAGACACCAGTTACCGCAGTATCCAACTTTACAGTTAAACGGACCACACGCGGAAACAGCGCTAGACGTTCCGCGAGCGGAGCGAGTATATATATACAAAGTATAGATATAAAAGCGACTGTGTTAGCACGAGCTATCTAGATATCACACTCAAGCTCTTATTTCTAAACTCGTCCATGTTTAAGCACTTAACGATTTGCCAATCTCGCAATAATACGTCCTAGCTTCGACCAGGGTGTGGTCGGCGGATCCACTTGAAAATCTTACGACGCGGGGGAAGCGGGCGGGTGGGGTGATTTCCTAATTGCCGACGTTACCTCTTAGCGTTAAGTTATGTAGCTTGCAATGCCTTTCAGTGTCATTTCTGAGTCACTGAATGAAACACAAAGAGAGTTAAGGGAAAAGGATCTGTCACTGTCACTTGACTGACAAGCTGGTAAAATCCACTGGCGACGTCCTCTCACGTTATTTTTCTGTAATGTAGCGTGTTTGAGTAGATTTCACATAAGTTGGCACTGGAACCAGCCTATTCTATAACTTTTCTGTCCCGTATGATTGAATGCGCTCGCTCCCAACCCGTACCAAAGAAGTGCCGGGGGTATACCGATGCGTAATATGCGTATTCGGGTTATCGCAGGGATATATACTATAGACTACCAAAGAAATGTACATTCCAGGCCTGGTTGACCGCTATGGGACATTGTTTGGGATGATACCCGACTCGTGGTATATAGATACATGCACATTTCAGGCCTGGTTGACCGCTATGGGACATTGTTTGGGATGATACCCGACTCGTGGTATATAGATACATGCACATTTCAGGCCTGGTTGACCGCTATGGGACATTGTTTGGGGTGATACCCGACTCGTGGTATATAGAGATAGATGCACATTTCAGGCCTGGTTGACCGCTATGGGACATTGTTTGGGGTGACACCCGAGTCGTGGTATATGGAGATAGATGTACATTTCAGGCCTGGTTGGCCACTATGGCCATGGTGCCTTAGTGATGGGGCGGAAAACGAAAACGCAAGAATTTAGAAGCGGAGCATCGGCAATGTAACCGATGCAAATGATGCGACCTAGCATGTGTTTTCTATCCGCATCCATCCGCCACGAAGATTCTCAAAATTACTTTGTCTTCACTAAAGAAAATTGAGGAAATAAACCAGATGCCATGCCGTTTCGCACGGCTTGTGTTCCTAATTCTCAGAAATGTATGAGTAATATATGCTGTTAACCAGGCGCAAATAAACCATTATAGGTCTTAGCAGCCATAAGCATTTTATTAAAAACGTTTCCTGCCCCCTTTAAACTATTTGCCTGAAGAAAGCAAATTATTTGTATTTGGGCTCCAGAATAGTTCAGCACAAATACAGGCGGGAGTTTTGTATTTTAAATTAAATTAGTACCTGTATGATAAATCCTGCAGTGAATGTCCGAACTGTACATGCGGAAAGGTTGCGGAGACCATAGTGTACATTTGTCCAAATAGATTGCACAATATATATATATATGCGAGCGAGCGACAATGTAACATATTAGGTAATATGTTGTTGCTCATAGAAAACACTTAGTCCAATTATTGTTACATCGCAATACATATCTCGATAACAGAAGGCTTAGTGAAGACATTTATCTTCCAATCGTTTTCGACATCATTAAATTAATTGTTTTTATGGAGTACTTTTTTGTAACGATCTCTTTCGACTATTTTGCTCTTCATACCTGTGCACTTGTAATCCTCCATATCCGCCCGAATTATATTTTCAAATATAACCTAATTTGCCAAGCTATATGTAGATGGAGGAGGCCTCATGTTACTAGCAATGCAATTCGGGGTATCCCTCCATATCTAAATATATTTATACCGACAATAGGATTGGTTGTATCTTCAGAACGCTTTAACCACTTTTGATCATATCGCGTTAATGAACAATGAAAGAAGAAAGGGGGAGTGGAGCCATGTCCCCGGGGGCAACCCCCTACTGATTGTAACGAAGGACATCGGATCTTTATCCTGCGACCACAAAGACATGGAGACCATCAATCCACTTGCCGTTAGACTCTCAGGTGACCAGAGCATTTAAGGCGAGCGTTCTAACCGACTGAGATATCGGACCGCCCCCCCCCCCGCCCGACAATAGGACAAATGTGTCCTGTCCCATGCCTGTCCTGTCCCATGTCTGTCCTGTCCCATGCCTGTCCGGTCCCATGCCTGTCCTGTCCCACGACTGTCCTGTCCCATGCCTTGCCTGTCCCATGCCTGTCCTATCCCATGTCTCGCCTGTCCCATGTCCGTCCTGTCCCATGCCTGTCCTGCCCCATGCCTGTCCTGGCCCACACCTGTCCTGCGCCATGCCTTGTCTGTCCCATACCTGTCCTGCCCCATGCCTGTCCTGTCCCATACCTGTCCTGTCCCATGCATTTCCTGTCCCATGTCTGTGCTGTCCCATGCGTGTCCTGTCCCATGCCTGTCCTGTCCCATACCTGTCCTGTCCCATGCCTGCCCTGTCTCATGCTTGTCCTGTCCCCTGTCTGGCCTATCCGCACTACAGCCTTACCACTAGGGTCATGATAATTATTGATTGTCGTAATCAGTGTATCGTTTCCAACACACACATTGCTTATCATCTTGCTTTGGTCAACAACGCCTGCAGAATGTTACACCAAACTGGCAATTTTATTTTCTTATAGGCGGCATTTGCCAATTTACGAGCTTCTAATTGTGACTAGCTATCAACGGTTCCTGCTTTGGAAGTGGCCATAAGGCAAGTCGCTGGTTAAATGCCAACTTCTGGGTCTAGGGGGACTTTAACCCAAATATATATTGTGCAAATGATATTAATTGTGCGACATAATTCACCTGTGAATTGACCTGTAATGTGCTAACCCACTACGTCAAAGGAACCTTGAAAGACCTTGAGAGCAGGTCCAATCAAATGTACATTGTAAAAAGATGCATCTACAGTCTCATTCAAACGGCTGATGTGACACTCCATGTCGAATTTAACCGTTAAGTTTCCTCCACTGGTGACGAGGCGCCTTGAGACTCTGGTGCGAGTTGGCGGCGCTGTCGACGCTGTCGAGTTTCCTCTGCGCATGCGCACTTCGGCCACGATGGCCGCCGCGGTGGCGCCAGTTCCACATGCCAGAGTTTCATCCTCGACTCCCCTCTCATAGGTTCTCACCACCAACGCCCCATCCTCTGTAAGGCTCACCCAGTTTACATTCGTCCCACCCATAGCTGCGTATCTCTCGCTCCATCGGATGACCTTGCCCAAGGTCGGCACTTCAACTGCGGAAATATCGGTGTCATCTGCCGTAAAGATCACGTGATGGGGTGAACCCGTGTCGATGAAGAACGTATCCTCATCATACACGGTGACGTCATCAAAACTTCTGTCTGCCATCTGAACCCAAAATTGAGCCGGATGTGACGTCACACTTCCGCCTCGATGGCCTCCATCCGAAGCCCAGAACGTCGTCTCCGAGGTCCATAATCCCAGCGACTCGGCGAAAGCGAGGCAACAACGAGCGCCATTTCCGCAAAGCGACCCGACCATTCCATCCGCATTATAGTAAAGCATGCGAAATGAACAGCCTTGACCTTCATCACAGCGTTCCACGGCGATGACGCCATCCGCCCCGATGCCTGTCCGGCGCCGGCACATGTCTCGCACGACGGCAGAACACGGCTTGGAAAGGAAAGGGGTCAATTCACCGGACAGATTATCCAACATTATGAAGTCGTTACCGGCTCCTTGCCACTTGGCGAACGATATGCGTCGAGCTTCAGTTGTCATAATACCTGTCGATACAGGGTCCCTCGAAATCAAGTCGATGAAGCCAGTGAAACCTGAAGAATTCTGACATGTAAACAGGATTTGCTCCCTCGCTTTTAGATATATCGCTGGCCTGGTGGCCGGCTTAGAGTATGGGCACCTACGCTGTGTAGTCATTAAACCACGGTAGACACTCCGAGACAGACAGATTGTGGGTCTGTGGTCAAGGTTCAAGTGACGTTGCGAGCGGCCTGCCTCACTTCACAGATAGTTCAAGCGCTAAATACTCAACAACAGGGTGCTCATTTTTGTCTTATATATACTAGTAACTATAATCCATTGAGTATGCTCGCGACACGCTCTCTGCTCAACATCTATGGCAAACCTGTTGTATTCTAATTCAAGAAACGAGAAACCAAGTCTCTTGCTTGAGAAACCGTAATTTCTTGCCTGAGCAGGGCTGGATCAAGGGGAGGGGGGCGTTAGGGGGGTTGCAACCGCCCCCCCCCCCACCCCTGGAAACCAGATCATAAAACATACATGTTACAATACATGTTACAGTCCCAAGTCTTCAGAGAGCAACCCGCCCCTTGGGAAACTGAACATACACTGTTAAAGTCGGCTTCTCCGAGCGCCCCCCCCCCCCCCGATCGGAACTTTTTCAGAGAGTAACCCCACCCCCTCCCCCCCCCTTGGCAAATTCCTAGATCCGCCCCAGCTCAGGAACCTAATTTCTTGCTCGAGAAACCTAATTTTTTGCGTGGGTTTGTAGCGCGATAACTCGGATTATGGCGAGAATCCCAGCTTCCCGAGCTACTACGGTGACCCCACTTTTAGCGAGAATCCTAGTTTCGATAGCGGTCAGGAAACAGGCTTTCGCACTCTCTAATTCCGCTTTCTCGCTATGATTCCAGGTTAACGAGTTTTGTCGAGACACCGGGGTTCTTCGCTGCTACTTTACGTATTTACGATGCTAGGCCTGGCCTTACCAGGCGTCTCCAAGATCCTGCCACTGTAGTTTATAACCGCAAAGTCAGTACTTGTAATCCCTTAATTTAGCTTATGGACCTAGTCACACCGAACCGCAATGCACGGAAATTATATTCAATGATTTCTTTCGTCGAACTCATCGCTGCCTCTAGCAGACGACGGTTCAGGTTTACCATTCTTGCAGTGCAATACATCCGAAAGATTTTTTTACTCGCCAGTCTCTGGAATCTCCTGTCACTCGGTTCTTCCAACGCCTTGAAAATAATATTGAAGTTGCATATCAAGCTCTTTCCCGCCAAAAACTAAAGAGGTCAAAATACAAAACAGAATCAGTCCCTGAATCATCCACATATTCTTTTGCCTATATTCCACGCAAGCCAGACTGTAAAATGCCGTCTCTTAGACTTGCCCGTGATATGAATTAACCACAGGTTTTCAACTTAGCGGTAGACTATGTGAGAGCCCAAAACGTCCGACTGCCCAAAACGTCCGACTGCCTAAAACGTTCGACTGCCCAAAACGGGCCAGGATCAGGATATTGACACCTGCAACATAATGCACAGTTAGATATAACTCGAGCATCCACGCATAAATATATCACAAGAACCATGACCAGAGTTTGTCCATGTCCATAAGGTGGTCCTTATTGTTGTTGTTATAATTATTGTTTTAGGTAGTCGGGCGTTTTGGGCTCTCACAGACCTATTCGGTTTGTGTGCTTCGCGATGCTTTGTTATAACTGGCAATCCTGTGACGTCCCGGGATGAACACGTTTGCCATATCACAGCCGAAACGGAGATGTTTATTAGGTTTCTGAATTTACAAAATGAAACAATCGAGTTTTCTGCAAATTGTGGCATATATGTCGTTTGTGCTTACATTTTGGCGGGAAAATCTCAACAAGCAGCATTAAAGTGTTTAATGCAAAACACGTTGTCATTTGGACCAATAAAGTCCGATACTGGTGGAGTGTACCGGGCCAGTACCGGGCCATTACCATCATGTTTGTTGGGTTGTCACTGCATGCACTGAAATGTTGAACTGCATTGTAGGATCTATCGTCACTTCAACTTCACCATCACTGGGTTATTGCATGCTGAGATGGCCATTGATATGTGTATTCGCTTCAAAAGTTCAAAGTCTATCCACAAAAACAGTATAGAGATAAAACTGATTTTTAACCCGGAAGCTCTGCGTTCTGCGCCGCATTACGCTCTAATGACTCTCGAGGTAATCTTCACTGGTGGGTTGTTGCGGCGAGCAGGTATACGCGTCATTTCGCTGAGAGTCCGGTGACACACACGAGCCATGGTTGGATACTGCATCGCTGGCCTCGTTCTCTTGTTGTTCCAGGTGAAAGGTAGGTCCATTCGTTCGCTGATTCCATGAGCAGAAAGGGGGATCAACTTACTCGACACACCGTTCCACACTCCGATGCTAAGTCCCGCCCTCGCTTGAGTCCTTATTCGTTATTAATGCATACTTCTATTGTTTCCTCGGCGTCGTGTTTTGCCGGTAAGGACCTGCAAAGCATGAGTTGGAGGTTATTATTGTAACAGAGGGGGTTATTATAGTACCAGCGCGGGTCGTTATAGGTTTGTCACAATAATGAATATAGAATAATGACAAATATGGAGAAATATTTAAACTTGATCTGTATATAAGTCGCACCCCTCGGCTGCGAGGAAAAAAGGTGAGACTTATATACCCGAAATTACGATATATATAACCACATCCACCAGATTATTTTATTTGCACATAAAAGATTATTGTACCAGAGGGGGTCATTATAGTACCGGCGCGGGTCATTATAGTACCGGTGCGGGTCATTATAGTTCCGTCACAATAATGACCCGCTCAGGGAAAATAATGACCCGAAGAATAATGCAAATATAGAGCAACAGCAAAATAATTCTGAATAGTACAGGCGTAGGCTACCTGACTGGGTGGGGGCAAGTGGGTGGGGGGGTCTTGTTCCTAGATCACGAAGAATAAATTTCTTTATTCCCAGGTCACGATGAATTAAAAGCAGAACTCTCCGCATGCAATGCAAGGGCTGATACAAGATAATAAGTTGACGACTTCCCGATTGACGTTTATTTAAAATTAATTAATTAGTTAATTAAAGTTCCCAGTTCACGATTAATGAAAATCCTTGATCACGGCGGTAGGCTAATACTCAATTCCCAGTTAACGATTAATGAAAATCCTTGATCACGGCGGTCGGCTAATACTCCATTCCCAGCGCACGAAGAATTAATTTCATCATTCCCAGTTCACGGTGAGATGAAAAGCCCAATCCCTGGGAACGCAAATATTTCTATATATGCCTGTTAGTTTCACTGATCTAGGTTTAACAATTGGAGTCTACATAGGAGGCATCTGCGCCTGTTTTCCCATAGCTTCGGCACTCCTCTTTCCCCTGAAGGACCCGCGACACTGATACTTCCAACCCACAATCAGACCTTTGATATCTTCGAAGCGCCTTCAAGCTTCGATGTCCCGTTTGTTGGGCTATCAGCTGCTCATCTACTTTCTCCCGAAATAATCTAGTGGCTGTTGTAGTTCGCAGAGAGTGATGGTAAAATTACCCTTTTCCGCGATCCTAGCTGCACTCATAATCGTATTAACCATTTTTTTGCCGTGCAGTGCGTCCCAAATACTGCAGGGAAATGAAGCAAGCTAAGCTTAGTGATCACCGGAAGTTTCGGCTCAGTGTGTTTTGAGAGAGCAAGGGAGAAGGTTATGTGGGAACATTGCACGGCCGCTTCACTGCTTCAGATTTTTAAACAGCTCACACTCTTTCACATATTGTCGTATCTTCCTAAAAATACTCATGTTTGATTCCATGACACGTTTGATATGCATAGTGATGTAGAGTTTAAACGATTTTTTTATCCTCTCTCTGTTATAACTATTTGAAAAGTGTCATCCGCGTACAGGAAAAAGAGCGATAATACGAGAGAATATATGCTCACACCGTGGTAGATCGATTCAAGCATTTGACTTTTTTTGACACTTAACAGGTTACAAGCAGACTGTCCAATGACTAGTAAAGTGAAATTGCATTACTTTGACATCAGAAAGCTAGCCACAGGAGCACCAATGGTTTATACTTATTGCTTATACTTATAGGGTATGTGTGTGGGAGGGGGGTGGGTTGAAGGGGGGTAGTTTTCTTTTGTCAAGGGAAACATAAAATGTAATTTCCATCCTTTCACTTTCTGAACAGCCAGTATTTTGCTTTGACAACTGTCAAAGAGTCAACGTGCCCCACTCAACTGCTTCACCAATGATTTATAATAGGATCGTATTGCTATGAATGAGAAACTAGGTTTGGCAATATATAACAGCTCAGATGCAATACTGGCAGTTGGAAAATATCTGGTTACTTGGCTGGAAGTGAGATAATCAAAGAATAAAGTGGCTTAAACAGGCAAATCCAAATACTTGCACACATTAGATTGTATGTCATGTAATCTAGAAATATAAACCTGGTAAAATTTTCTTACCAAAATGCTTTAATAATTTTATTTTTAATCTTATCAAAATGCTTTAATTTTAATCTTACCAGAATGCTTTAATAAAAATAATACAACCTTAAATATTTACATATCTACATACCAAAGGAATGTACTTGAAAGAAAGCAGCGGACATTAAAACTTCTAGCCTCATTGCTCTAGATGACTCTGGATTTCCACAGAAGTATTCTCTCATTTTGGCAATCTACCGGTAGCTGTTTTTAACCCACAGGTTGTATTGCAGTTATAGAGCCTGGCTAATAGTAATAACCTGTATAGCAATATTCATACAAATGCATTATGTATACACATGAATAATCGACTCTCAATCCTAAAAAAGTATATTCCTTAAAATTACAAAATATTTACCTATTCATTTGGGCTAAAATACAATACATGTAGAGGTTTCATCAATAAAATATCTTTATCAATACATACCATGGCCCAGTCAACTATAACAAGTAACAAAGAAGTCTATTATTATAACCTGATTACTATAGATATTTATATATAGGAAATGATTAGGCTATAGATCTACATATTCTATACATATAGACATCAACCGCTCTGGACAAATTCGTGAAATATTCTTATTACTGCCTCATATGTCTGCTGATAGCTCGGAGAAGCCATGGGGATAGACATAACGGCCTGGAAGGCCAAGATCGGAACTTCCCTGATGCCACGGCATCGCCTTGGTTTTACACCCCGAGCCATGGTTGTCACGTGGGGTAGACTGTGGATTAGAGTGCTAGTCCTTGTGCTAGAACTAGGTGGTGCAACGCTCGGCGAGGAGTCTTAGGACCCCGACGACTACAACGCCGTTTGTTTACCGCCAAACCCTGGTCACTGCAACAATTTTTGTAACCAGGCGGCCGCTCCCTTCCTGGCGAAACAACTGTTGAAGTGCGGAGACATCGAGGCCAACCCAGGCCCTATTTATAACAGGGGAGCAAAGAAAAGACGTCAACAGTTTAAAAAGAACAACCACGAATAACCCGATACGGTAGCCGCAGCAACGACGTTGCGGCAGCCTCGGCCCAGGATAAGGTCCCAGACGAAGTTTGGGACAGGTTACGAGACCTGGAGGACCGAGTCCAGCTCTTAGAGCAAGATAACAGTGAGCTAAAGACAACTGAACCGACAAGAGGACCATAGCCGCAAAAATAACCTCGTAATTCACGGTGTACCGGAGGCGGATGGACGAGAATCTTGGCAGGAATGCGAGGAGAAAGCCAGGGAAACATTCGCTCAGAAGCTGGACATACCCACCGAGGAGATTTCCATTGAGCGAAGCGAGAACCCGCCAACAGGCGTCGGTCTCCGAGGACGGTGTTCACCAGACCAGAACGGAGGTAAACACTCGCCCGATTATCATCCGGTTCGAGAAGTGGAAGACCAAAAAGAAAATCCTTGGACTAGCTGCGGAGAAACTATGAAGATCTCCACTGACGATTCGTGCGGATTTCAGCCTCCGAGGCAGGGAGATTCGGAGGCTAACTAACTCCCCACATGAAGCCATTTCGTGAGAAATATGCCCCCAGTGTGAGGCGGATGGCGCCTGAATGGATATACACCATAGACGACAGCGGCGACCTGACTCAGCTGTATGGCAACTCGTCCAATCAAGACAACAACCCACAGGTGTTTGGCAAAGGCCCTCAAACAACTGATGAACCTTTACTGAGTGTGGATATGGACAATGATTCAATGTTAAATGGAGTATGGAGTGATCGAGAGACACTAGCGCTGATCCGGTGACTGTGATTGGCAGTACAGATTTTTTATCATCCACTCCATGTAACAAGAAGCAACTCTGTTTATTTACACGGAATGTTAATGGCTTAGCTTCCAAAATAGTAGATCCAGATTTTGTCAGATATGTATCTTGATATCATATTTTGTAGCGAGACTTGGTCGGAACCAATGAGTAATGAAGCATTAGTGATTCCAAACTATACACAGCATGTATAAAGCTTTCCTAGAACAAGCTCCTATGGTCATGTTTCAGGCGGAATTGTCCTATATGTCAAAGAATATCTGAACCCAGGAATTAAATTTATTGAGACTAACACAAAGCAGCATGGGCTGGCTCAGCAATGCAAACTACACAAACTGAAAAAAAACATTGGCATGAATACATGGGGGCAGAAATAAAAATCATTTAAGTCGCTTCATAAAAACAGGTTCAACATGGGTACTCATTGTAAAATTGCTTTTCAACCTGGGTTCCTATTATGAAATTACTTATTCTCTTGAATTACAGCATATAACTGCTTGTAATAGAAGGACGATTGATAATTAAGCAGACAAATAATAATCACTTACCGAGTTGGGCCGCACAGGAATCTGTGTTGCTTACACGAAATCCTTCCCATTTCCTATAATCTTCTCCTACGACATTCGCAATTTGAGATAAACGATCATCCTCTTCTCCTTCTTCATCCGCCATTACGTGAGAGATCGCAATCCTCCGCTAAGTCCAAAACTTGAGATAACACATCTTGTGTCATAGCCTCCATTATAAACAGGAAGGTAAAGATACGATACGAGGCCACTGTGTAAATCTGATTATTCTTACGAACCGAGTCAGAAAAATCATAAAAATCAACATTTCAAGGTGACTTTTATTATGTCCTTGTTCCCTCGGAATACAGCCAAGGGCAGAGTAATTCACTGCTGATTGCCCGGAACGCAAGTGGGAATTTACATTGTAAACACAGAATAGAAAAGGGGATTTCTAATTGTGTCACGGGAACAGCTTACAAATCGCTCGGAAATTTCAATTATTGTACATTTCAGCAAGAGGACTAGAAAAAAAGGCCAGGCCGACAATAATGACCCTTCGCTCAAGTAAATCTCTTCAGTGTCGAATCATCGGAAGAAACATTAGAAGTAAACATTCAGCCAGATAAGGCTTGAGTTGCAGGTCCTTATTGGGCTACGCCTTGAAGTTATTCAATCCCAATAAGGACCTGCAACTCATGCCAATCGACTTTGAAGAACTTCGAGGCGTAGCCGAGGCGTAACTTCGAGGCGTAGCCGAGAAGTTCTGAGATCCCAATAAGGACCTGCAACTCATGCCTTATCTATTACATATGGGTATGAAATTGACAATCATGCCTGTTGATAAGTAATGAGAAGTGCTCATCTCTGAAACTGACAATAAACTGACATGCTGCTTGTTTGTCGAACTTGTCTGACGGACATAACGCACATGGAAGAGCTGTTTTCGCCACATGATTGGATAAAAACAGTGACGTCAAAAACATCATGGAACGGTCTGTTAAAAATCATTCCGTGTTTAGAAAACTCAATGCCTGATAAGGGGGAAGGGCAGGCTTAACATTCTCCCAATAAGAATATAGCGCGTGACATGAGGTGTAAAATTACATAACATCCCTGCCTTGTAACATATCCCCAGGTACTGACGGCATCCCAATCGACTTTTTGAAAAACAGGGTAGGTATTATGACCCCCGATTTAACGAGAATCTTTAATCAGATAAATGTCTAAAGGTTGCTTTCCAAATCAATAGAATAAGGCTATTATATGTTTCATTTTGAAAAATGATTAACAGGATAATCCAAACAAGTATAGAGGGGTATCACTTATAGCCAGGGTCGGTAAAGTGTTCATGAAAATATTGTGTACTAGACTGACAAACTGGGCTGAGCAAGGTAATAAGATACACGAGTGCCAAGCGGGCTTCAAGAAATGGCGATACACTATAAGCATTCACTATGCAAACAGTTTTTCCGTTTTTATTGCCTTCATGTTGATTTTATAAAGGCATTTGATCGAGACCCTCATGCACATTTGTGGCACAGGCTTGTCTCAATTGGTATACATGACAGATCTCCGTGTCTTAAACAGTTGGTGCCAGGCCCAAACCATTTTAGCTCATATTAATCTTCTGTATTTCCATGCTTATATTATCAAGCTATAACGTCCCAAGTAGTAGAAAGGAATACCAATTTTTCCACTTGTTTTAAGACTTACCAATTTAAATTCTGGGAGCGAGGAAAGTGACGTCAAAGGGGAATACGAACACGTGTGCTTTTGCATTGAGACTCAAATTCTCTCTGCTCATTGACTTGAACTCAACGAAAAGCACTCAACCATAAAAAAACAATACCCGCCTGAGGACAAAACACGCCCTCTACAACAGATGCCTACGTACTGCATCAAAGCTCACCTGTCAATCTTGTGACATCATTGACGAATTTCAAAAAACGCTCAGATGCAATGCTCCCAAAAATAATCCCGCCGGATCTCACTTTTGCTACTTTGACGAACGCGTTTATAGTGATATCGTGTAATAAAATCGGTCAACTTCCATTAAAACATTCTTATTTGTGTATCTTCCCTAAACAAAGTTAACTCTGAGCTAGAAAAAATCGTGGCACCAACACTTTAAATTCCTATCTTGTGTGCAAAGCGCCGGCAGTCTCAAAACAAATACTTTGATAACCAGACAAAGCTGTCTACGCAGTCCGTTAGTTATTAGTTTTAGACCTAGATGAATATATTAAAATGTTGGGAGGCAGCGGCGTAGCCAGGGACTTCAGCAAGTGTACGCACCTTCTGCACATGAGATGAAACAAATTACTCCCAGACAGGATTGCACGTACCGGCACATCCAAATGTGTATGCACGTACATGCGAATGGAGGTCAAAACTGCAAAGATGTCATTACAGACGAGAATTTTCCAAATATACTAGACTTGATGCACGAGGAAGATTTGTCGAATATGTCCGATAGTGCATGTGCTTTGTTTTCTTTAGAAATGAGGGACAAATAATGGGGGGCCATTAAGGAATGAACGGTGGATGTTTTTGAGGGGTAACCAAATAGCATAAAGAACTACCATTATACGTACCCGACAATGGATACATGTGTAGAGGATATGTTCACAATCAACGAGCAAGTACTGTTTATGTTTGGTTTATGTTTGGCTCTCCAAATTAAAAATCCGAGGGGTTACAGAAGTTTCCCACATTCATTTGTCATATCGCAGGTATATAGTCATGACCGTGTTTTTTATCTGTCGTTGTCATGGGAGATTCCTTGGCCCAGTTTAGGTTTGTGGTGCAAAATATAAAGCGGCCTAGCATACCACGTTACAGATTCAGCTTACGATTTACATTCACAGTGACAGTTAGGAGTCTGGAAGGGGCGGTCCATTGACCAGTTTCGATTATTCAAAATTCTCAGTGTCGAATGTCGATTTTTCCATGTCGCCTCTTGGCTAAGTTCATTTTCTTCTTTTTCCAAAATCCGTGTCGATGTCGCTTTTGCAGATCCTCCGTGTCGGAAATTAGGGGTCATTGTCGAATGTCGCAATTTATCCCTTCCAGATTCCTACGGTTGGTTATTGCGCCTTGGCAAAACTCACCAGACAAAGCTAATTCTTGGTCACGAAATTGACTTGTGTCTATGAAAATGAGTTCTGCAGTTAGTTTACTGTCCACAAAGCCTATTTCGTGTTGACAGAATTTGACGTCGATAACATCACATGCATACATTAATTAGCAAGGTGCAAAAAAAACATTTCACTTGCTTGGAGTTTTCCTCTCCAACTTTAAGACAAATACAATGAAATGTTATTGCTAAAAGCCATGAAGGGTCACACATTTGGTCTAGTAGACATGGAAACTGGATTTCGGGGAAAGTGCCACGGAGTCAGGTACCACGGCTCGAACCCATGACCTTTGTTGCCACGCTGCGTCAGATTAGTAACTGAGTCAAGGCCGATAGGACTTCCGTTCAAAACCTTTCATCTGACATTGTATATTGTTTATATCGCGATTACGATCGTAAAACCGAGGGAACAAAGCTGATAGCCGATGACCATCCAGAATGTTCGCTACTTTTCAGTCGTGGCTGCTGAGTGTGACTTTGACGCCCTCCAGGCATGTGTGAATTATTACCCACCTTTCCCGGACGAAGGCCTACCCACCAGAGAGGAGTGCAGGTAGTGTGCAGATCCCGTGTAGGCATGAACATGCGTGGTCTCCAGCGGCGGGTCAGGCTGGGATAGGGCGTGGTGTCCAGTGGTGGTGCGGGCCGGGGGCCAGGGTGAGTCGTGGTGTGCAGCGGAGGGGAGGGCCCGTGGCCAGGGTTAGTCGTGGTGTGCAGCGGACGGGCGGGCTGGGGGCCGTGGTGGGTTGTTGTGTGCAGCGGCAGGGCGGGCCGGAGGCCGTGGTGGATCGTGGTGTGCAGCGGAGGGGAGGGCTGTGGGCCGTGGTAGATCGTGGCGTGCAGCGGAGGGGCGGGCAGGGTTAGGGCGTGGTGTCCAGCGGTGGGGCGGGCCGGGAGCCAAGGTAGGTTGTGGTGTGCAGCGGAGGGTCGGGCAGGGGGCCGTGGTGGGTTGTGGTGTGCAGCGGCAGGGCGGGCCGGATGCCGTGGTGGATCGTGGTGTGCAACGGAGGGGAGGGCAGGGTTAGGGCGTGGTGTCCAGCGGTGGGGCGGGCCGGGAGCCAAGGTAGGTTGTGGGGTGCAGCGAAGGGTCGGGCAGGGGGCCGTGGTGGTTCGTGGTGTGCAGCGGCAGGGCGGGCGGGATAGGGCGTGGTGTCCAGCGGAGGGGAAGGGGCTGGAGCAAACTGATTATTATTTATTCACAACTATACATACAAGTCTTACTAGATAATTAATGACATTCACGATCATCCGTAATGATGTATTATGTTATTTGTATTAGTTAATTATTATTGAAAACGTTGACCACCCTTATTGATTGATGTTATACGCTACCCATGTCAGCCACTTTACAGCAGGGACAGATATGGCAGCTCTGTGCATAAACCGATACACGGACTGTGATGTTGACGTCCTTTGGGAAGCCGCAAGACTTCTCGCAGAACTCCAATTGGATATCAAAATATGCGAACGTGAGTAAATCACAGTCCTCCAGCATGATCTCGATATATGTGACGGAGAGTACATCAGTCCTTCAGCAGGATCTCGATATATATGACGGTGAGTACATCACAGTCCTCAAACAGGTGGGAGGCTGAGACTACAAGTGAAATATGCTCTTGAAGAGTGCAACCATGTCTTTTTTAGAGCAACGATATTATTATTTTGCAATTGCCAAGCAGGCATGCATAGCCTATGCAAATTCCTCTGTCTTGGCCCCGAAAACAGATATTTGGCTGTTGCACTTACAATGGAGCTTTGTTTATTGTACGAGCATTAACGATACCCCATGATCTCTTTGGTGACTCCAGTCGTGACCAACCGCTGCTTCAACGACTCCTGTGAAAACAACGCCACCTGCATGGAGAAAGAGACCGGCCCCTTCGTGTGTCTGTGTAGCCATGAATACACCGGAGCCACGTGCCGGACCAAAATCAGTATGTAAATATGGTCCGGCCATAGTTTCTATTTGATTTATTGGGGGTATAAACGGGCGTGTGTCATCAAAGGTTGTATTGAGTCATCCGTAACCAGGGGCATGTGCAGGGATTCTTGCAAAGGGGGGGCGGGGGGGGAGGGTAGTGGCAATTAATTGTTCCACAAAGCACTGACACGCATGTGACTGCGGTGCACGTTTCGCACCATTTATAATCGTTGGTAAGATAAGGAAATAACATCAGATACGAAGCTTGATGCATTTTAATATATAGTGAGAGGCTAAAAGTGCTGTATTTGATGCAAATTAAAGTTCGAATGCGGAGACATAAAGTAATAAAGTAGATCTACAATGGGGGCCGTATTTGGTGCTGCAAATATTTGAAGGATATTTAGATGGTTAATTATTACATCCGGCAGAATTACTATAGCCGGAAGATCGCTAGATGTGACGAATATTTTCAGTGTATACATTATTAATAATGGCAACTTTAACGCACATCAGTAACAGCGGCCACAACCGTCCCCACAGTGACACCTGACCCAACAACAGCGACCACAACCGTCCCGACAGTGACCCCTGACCCAACAACAGCGGCCACAACGGTCCCGACAGTGACTCCTGACCCAGCAACAGCGGCCACAACCGTCCCGACAGTGACCCCTGACCCAGCAACAGCGGCCACAACCGTCCCGACAGTGACACCTGACCCAGCAACAGCGGCCACAACCGTCCCGACAGTGACACCTGACCCAGCAACAGCGGCCACAACCGTCCCGACAGTGACCCCTGACCCCACGGGAAGCGCGGCTACGTCTACGGACGCTCCCAGTTCGCTTACTCTGCCCTTGGCGGTCGGCGTCAGTGTCAGCCTCTCGGTCGTCTTGGTGATAGCTGTGACGTTGGCTGTTAGGCGGTGTCAGTCAGGAGCACCTACCAAAGGGTTCGTTCACACGTTTGCGCCGCCATTTGTTTGACCTTGTTTGTGTAGACCGTTTGTGTATATACCGTATATTGTGTATATAGCTGCCAGGGTTTGATTGATTGTATATTCAGGACGCTTGAACCACTTTTGGTCATATCTTTTGGTCATATACCCACTTTTGGTCATATCATATCAGTGGGAGAAATAGGGGATAGTGGAGCCATGTCCCCGGGGGTAACCCCCTACTCTTTGCGAAGAAGGACATGGGGGTCTTTATCCTGCGATGGCACACAGACGGGGCGACGTACGAATAATACGGCACACTATTTTCAATTATACTATTGCTCAGCGTAATTGAAGCCTATACGGCAAATAAATTAAAACCATCATTATATATCTAATTAAGATGTCTAGGTCTGTTTGGCATTTAGACTACATGTAATTAATACAACTTTGCATAAGACATTTCACATGTTCGAACGAACTGCTAGTGAAGCAGATCGTGTTGTCAGTTCAGAGTGCACGTAGATATAACCAAAACCGGTGGATTATACAGTTCAACATTTAATCATTTAATTGAATTGTTTGATTTCAGGCCATATGAAGAAACCATCAACCCAGCATACGACTTGAATCGACGTGGCAGTGTCATTTCCGTCACTGACACATGTTACGAAGAGATAAATATTCCTGATTCGCCAGATGGCGCGTCGGGCAGGCCAACGTCCGTATACTAGGGCCTAGCAAACGTTTTGCCATGTCAGGATTTTTGTAACGATCTGGGAAACAATCTCCAGGCTTCACATGCTGAGGGTCGAATCGGGACCGTTGTCTGATCTGAAGCGCGATCATTGTGTAGAAAGCTATGGAAGATTGGAGCTTCAACGAGGATGTACATATACACAGCGCAACGGACCCGGTGTGCACATCATGAGAGCAAATAAATTACGGATATTTAGCGTATTGTTTCGAACCACCAAATGTTTTCATAACGTAGTCATATTGATTAATTATTCGTATGCACTGAGCAATTTCGAAGATGGATCTCTGTCAATTCCCGATATATTTATTCATCATTAAGCAACACATTTGAGACTTTCATTGATATTCAATATTCAACTGGTGACCACTGATATCCATTTCAACACAGGGAGGGTAAAAAAAAGAATCATAAAAAATCGCTTCTGATTAAGGATACAGTCCGTATTTGCGGGTGTATAGGCTTTAAGGGCAAGTACCAATAAAATTGTTATTACCCGGCCACGACTATACAAACAAGGTGGAGCTACCCCTTGCGGTGTCAAATCAAGCGACGCAACGATTGCAGAATAAAGTGTAAAACGAAGCATGTCGAATGCTGGCCCCCATCACCTTTCATACGATTCGTACAAACCCCCTTCTGGGAAATAAAGGCGGTGGGGGCGTGAGGGGGGTCATATGTTGAAACAGTTTAGTCACCGGTGTGGTATGCGGGATTGTCCCCCATGCAGAGAAATCCTCTCTGTATCTATCAAAATGGAATCATACTAACACATGGAGCGGAGAGGGTCTCAATATCATGTATTTTATACAAGGGTTGCATCTCCCCAGGGAGGCGGGGGGGCGTTGCATTGCATACATTTCGCTGTCAAAATGTGTTGTGCATGGACTAACAACACATTGATGAATCATTAAATCACATAATAAAGGTGCAATAAGACCAGTTGTATGTCTTCGTATCACTTTTAGATCACGAAAAGGTAACCTTTTTTGTCTTTTTTCTTTGCAAGTTTTTTGTTTCAAGCGTTGCGCCAACGTTGTTACTGGGCAGAATCTGTGTGACGTCATAATGCCTCGCTTTCGTAAGAAATGTAAAAAAAACGTGAGTTCCTCAGCCGTGTTGTCCCGTCGTAACAAATATTTGTCATTGCGATGGTGCAAATGAATGAAAAATATGTCGTCTATCCGTTTTGTGCAGCCATATTTCTTAAATATTTTTAATCATATCGCTAGGTCTTCTGCAATGGACCCACCCCTCGGCGCCTGGCTCTTGCGCAGGTAGTCTGGTTCCCAGTCTCTCTCTTTGCGTAACATACACGTCACGCCTACGTCACAGATAGTCAGGATACCAGTGTGCGCAGTGATTCTAAACTCGTTCCTTACACGTCCTTCTTTTGTTTGTCCCAAAAATAAGTAAACGAAAGTCTTGGCGAACGAGACGCTATAGCCCTATAAGGAGCATAGTTACGTAACCATAGATACCGCACGCAGACATGCGAGTCATGATGATTATTACGACATAGAAAACCCCGCGCAGCACGTTAGATCGCATGACACAGACACTCATGAGACAACCGCATTCTGGTTTATCAACTGTCTAACCGCTGATATATTAGATAAATCTACTCGCCGGATGGTTATAATTTTGATATGCGCAGAACTTCACTGGTTAGTTGTGCAAATGTCGCATGGACAAATCTCAAATCTTGAAATGTCAAATTTTGCGGTGTCAAATAAAGCGACTTGAAATGTTGAAACACGTATGTCACCACGTCCAATGTTGAATGAATAAGTTACAAAATACGCGCGCAATACTGAAATGTTGAATGAACATGTGTAATATGACGCATGGATAGCACAAAGTGTAAAATGAATGAATGAATGAATGAATGAATCTCCTTTATTCCACCACTTCCTGGTGAGCATTAGAACATGTCAAAAAACAGAACAAATGAAAAAAACACACAACAACAACAACAACAACAAAACGGTCGTCAGTAAAATTTTAACATTTTGTCGTATGACATTCTTTGCCAATTAATTACGGTTACGGTTACATCGAAAGTAATCATGATTACACTCATGATAACGTTCTATGTTTTAGGTTTGTAAAAGAACCCTGAACTAGGCCTTTTAACATATTTGGCGGGAACGAGCTCAGATGCAGCCGATTCAAGTATTAGCAATTTGTATAAAGACTGGGCAGCTTGGTTGGGAGAGCGGCGGATTTCTGAGTCATACGGCTGTGCGACGTTTCCATCCAATGGCCGAAACAACCTAGGCGGAATCATCCAAGATCGAAAGATCCAGGGCCGAAACGTCCGCTGGCCGAAACGTCCGCTGGCCGAAACGTCCGCTGGCCGAAACGTCCTTCATTCATCCGTAACTCCGCTACTGAACCCAATCTGGCTTAATGGATAGTTTAATATCAACACTTATTCCAATCCATCTATGTAGAGAACAATAACACAAGGATCTAACACCATCCCATCGCCGCCCCACCTATGGCACCCACTCCCAACAATACAAGTGACTCTTAGACCATCCCAAGTTATCCAATGTAAACAAGATAAGCCTAATGTGATCTGTGATCACATAGTTATCACCTCATATTGCTTCCCTACTATTCCCATTTCACCATATGATCACCTCATATGTATTACCTCCCATTGCTTCCCTACTATTCCCTGCTACGCTTCGTATTATTCGTTTTTTCCTGTCAGATCCATGTTTACTATAAACTTCCACTATTAAATATCTAGGAATTAAGTTTTTAATGTAGTTGCATCGCGCAACTCACTCCATGCATATGCGAGTTTTGTTTTGATGCATTATGACAGATCTGACATTACGTCAAACTTGGAGCGCTCACGTCAGCGGTGAAGTTAACTGTAGGCTCCGCCCTCATCCGCCTCCAGACGGTCGGTGATTGGTGCATAATGATGGAATCGTTTGAACGGATCTCCACAAGATCTCCTAACACGTTAGGTAAAATATGAAGGAGCGCCCCCATGACCTGATACAAATCTGTTTCCGGTGTCACATGCGCAAATGCCCCCTGCCCCCCCCCCCCCTCTGCGGAGATGCCCCCCTTGCATAAAATATCTACCATTATGGTAGATACAGAGGGGATATCTCCGCATGGTGAACAATCCCTCATGCCACACCGGCACAGGCGCCGCAGATCGACTGACACAGGCCGGGGGGGGGGGGATGTCGCGCACCGCCTACATAAAACAACAAGGTATCCAACTCCAGCCCAAGCGCCTAGACAGGCACCCGCTTCAGACCCCAATACCTCACCTTTTTCGCCCGTGGGCAGGCTCTCAAATGACGTATTTTGATCAATAAGGTAATAAGCTTGCTCGAACTCAAGTGAAAGATCACTGTCCTCCCTTCACCACGCCGTAATCAAGCATTTTCCCACAAATTTGAGCCGACACAGGCCGACTGTGAGACAAAATGGCGACTCACGCGAGGTTTCACGCGAATTTTCATGCGAGACCGCGCTGATTGGTCCGCTGTCGTTTGTCCTATTTTGGGGGGGTCACAGCTCATTCTGCGTCATACCGTGATTGCCACATTTTCTGTTATGCATTCTTTTTTTTGTGAGGTATATCTCCGCTATCCTTCTCACAAAGTGGCATCCCCAGTTGCATGAAACGAGCACATGACGCTCTGAAAGTGTTCACGTGACGAATATCAGCCACCGTATTGGACAACAGTTTTCGGCTGCGAGAAGAAAGTAAAAAATGGAGGAACATGCGACGGAGCTGGCCCAAAGTGGCCACAACTTATATATTGGCGGCCAAGCCGGAACAGGAAAGACCAGATTGTTAGTAAATTTAGGAAGAATCATTACTAAGCAAGGAAAAAAAGTTCAATCACTAGCTTCAACAGGCATAGCAACCCTTCGTTTGGAGCAAGCGGTTACCGTCCACTCGTGGTTCGGATTAAAGGTAAGCGGTAAACAAACAAGCAGGCGTGCAAGCCACGTGGTCCAGTTTACTTTGTATTTGCGTGTAATTTATTTCCATTCTAAATTGAAAAAATTATAAATAAACCGTGTTTCAAAGTCCTTTGAATTTATATATTTTAATATGTGGCTCATTGTATAGTTTTTTAGAATTTCTTTTTTTAAGTTTCATGTAAAAGATAGATCTATTTATGAGCTCAATCTGGATCAACACTTATAACTACTTGGTGACACTCTAAAAATGACTAAGCTTATAAAGGTTTGTGTTTCTGGTTTTTACCAGCTCCTATATAAAGACAGAGCTTGAACACTTTCAGACTTGCATTCAATCTTAAATTATTGTATCATAAATACAGAGTACTTTGAAAAGGTATTGAAAGAAATTTATGGTTTGATAATATAATAATTACATGGTAAGACTACTAAGAGTGCAGTGAATGCACATATATAAACTGCAAATATTTGTAATGACAATCATGGTTATTTCATCAAATTACTTGTGTAATTATTTTGCTATTGTAATAATACGTACAACCTCTACATTTTTCATGATGATAGTTAACATGCTTTCAATACAGATTTTAAGAATTGACACTAGTTAAATATTGTAAAATGTAATAGCAACAATATCAATAATCTAAATAAGTATTCTTCTCATAGCCTTATATCATTCATAATCCCATGGTGTAATATCAAATATAAACAGTGCCCAAAATTCAATCTGTCTTATTCATCTTTTTCAATGTGTTTTATCATTTTGTTAGGATGGATGTTACACCACTGATGAATTATGCCAGCTTGTTAGTGATCATGAGGATTTCAAGATGGCAAAAGAGCGAATCCTCACAACAGACACCCTTCTAATTGATGAAGTTTCCATGGTTAGTACAAGCATGATATTTGTTTACCTTCCATTAAGTAATAGCTGTTTGTTACTGATATATATGGCATACAGGTAAGAATTTGGTTCAGGTTAATGGGAGTCGACTTAAAAAAATGCAATTGATATTACTTTAAATGATCCCATGAAGTATTAACATTTCTCTCAGTTTTTATTATTCACCAGATTATCTTACTCAAAATATTTATAAGTATATCTGCACTCGTAGTCCTACAAATGTGGATTTAATTTATGTTAGCAATAAAGAGACTTTCAACTTTATACTTTATTATAGAGAAAGGTATGGTTTATAAGTATAACAATAAAAGGGACTGATTACCATTTCATTGATTTTATAACTGCAGGTCAGCCTTAAAACACTTGAACAAATTGAGGCTTTGGCACGCCATATCAGGAGAAGTTGGAAACCATTTGGGGGAATGCAAATTATTTTGTCAGGGGATTTCTTTCAATTGCCTCCTGTTCCTGACCCTTTGTATGGAGATATGGGAGAGCTATGTCTTGGTAGCAGACTGTTTGGCAGTATTCATGTGATAAAGCTAACAGCCATTCATCGTCAGAAGGCCAAAGGCTTTATTGAAGCCATCAATGAGGCTTCTACTGGTAATCTATCCCAAAAGAGTACAAATTTTCTAAAGCAGTTGGGTCGCCCTTTGCAATATCCTCGCACAACTCTGCCGGTTGAGATATTTGCCACCAACCTTGAAGTTGAAATGCACAATGCTGACCTCATGGCTGCTATGCCAGGGGAGTGGAAGGTGTACCATGCTGAAGATGAACACAAACCTCTTACTCATTTTGGAAGTCTAGACCCAGATTGTTACATTTTTGGGTGCCAAGACCCAGATTGTTATGTTTCTGTTGTTTTGGTTTACAGTTGATCCACAAGTAATTTCCTTTAATGAAATTGGAATCAAAATGTTTCTTCAATCAATACTTGATATATTTGTCATTATTCGCCTCATTCCTTCAGCTAGACAGGCTTTTTTTGCATGTTAACCTGATAAGTCTTATTCCCCACATTTTTTTTAGTTAAACAGATAACGTATGTTATGCTCTGGCATTTAAATATTTTTGGAACGTTCATTTTAAACCTTATGCCATGGATTTTGAGTGACCTTCCTCAGATCAGTTTCTGAAAGTGAAATCCATATCTCCTTTTAAATCCAGATTGTTGATGATTGCATGTTTATTTCATGTATGACCTGGAAACCTGAAGCCATATTATTGCATTGATGCCAAATGCATTGTCAAGGAAGTCTTGGAACTTCAGACTACACAGACTAAGACTCTTCACTTGCTGACTTCAACTAATTGGGTCCATATTGGCAGCTGATGAGTATGTAAACAATGTGATTACCATAAAACTACTTTATTTTAGGGTAAAAGATACCATGGTTGATATTAGTGGATGTAGACTTGTTGAAGCAAATGTTGCATGCCAAAATTTATCATTGGGTACTTAGTTATGTTCTTAATGAGTTTCTATACTTAACATGTATAATGACCAGTCTAGTCCAGACTTTGTTGTGGGTTTTATTTTTCATGGAAAACTTATCTCGATGGTTAGAGCAGCATACATATCTTGTTTCTAATGCCCTATTATATTTGCTGTGATATCAATTGGAAAAGCATATTGCATTAACTTTCTTCCACAAGTACCAGTCACATTATAAATGTCTCGTATTTATCCAATGTTTCTGTACTATAACCGTTATGTCACTGAAAGTTTTCTCTCCTCGCGCATATATATACCGTGGTTAATGCTATTTCTCCTGACTGGCTTTTAGGCGAGGCACATTACCTCAGGCAGGCTCTCATACCAAGCCTCTTGTGCCTAAAGGCCAATGTGCCGGTTATGATCCTTACTAACTTGACACGAAGGGTCGTAAATGGCACGAGGGGAATGGTAGTGTCATTTGGGGAGGACGCCATCAGCGTGGAGCTGGACACCGGCGAAGTCGTCAATGTCAAGCGGACTGCCGTCACGCGACGACTAGACGGAGTGACAGTTGCCCGCCGGGAGCAGTTTCCCCTGAAAGCAGCGTTCGGGATAACCTTTCACAAGGCCCAAGGTGAGATAAATACTTACTTATTGGAACACTGTGACAATTCCTCTGACGGCAAAAAATGATAATGGAGAAAAACGTACTGCTAGAACACAGGGTTTCAATGATTTATTTGTGCATTCCACAATACTGGCAGAAAGATATGTACATAACGTTTAAGTCTTGTCCGCACTATCACAGGGACAATTATAATTTAAATTTAACTTGGGCAATTACTTTATCGTATTGTAATGCCTATTCTTCTGCGCTGGAGCATTCAAGGCTGGTCAGATTGCCGTTGGCATAGGAAGAGTTCGATCTCCGGCTGATGTCCAGGTGTTGGACTTCTCAGCTGCACAGTGCCCCTTACATCCGCCAGCCATATCCAGATTTCTTGATGCCGACCCCATCCCTGTCAGTCCTGATTTGAGCTGTTGTCGAGGTAAGACGTCATGACCTATACAGCTTACACTATATATATCACAACTTGGCTATATTAACCAATCCTGACGATAATGTCTTTGTCATATAGACGCTGTTCTCACGGCTGGGGGTGTTGGCGGAGCAGCCATAGCTGCACCAGGTGGAACAGACAGTTCAGAAGACAGTGATTGGGGCGAATTCGAATTGGCTTACATCGGTCGGCAGGAGGAAGGTGAGAGTTGGTTCTGAGCTTAATGTGGTACATTTTCCTTGTCCTCGCTTGACGAAACCTAAAGGCAAAACAAGGAAAGAAGTCAACAAAAAGTGCAGTTGAATGATACATGAAGCAACAATGTCACGGTTAGTGACGACTTATATCAGGTGATCATCACACGGTATAGCCTCTGTTTACAGTTATATAAAGTTTGTTCTCTGACGTTTTCATACAGGGGAGCTGCGAGACGCTCAGGGCGGGCTTGTGGAATTCGAGCCTTCGACGTCAGCCGCGGAACCTCGATTGTCCAGCGAGCCTTCGACGTCAGCCGCGGAACGTCGATTGTCCAGCGAGCCTTCGACGTCAGCCGCAGAACCTCTATTGTCCAGCGAGCCTTCGACGTCAGCCGCGGAAACATGATTGTCCAGCGAGCCTTCGACGTCAGCCGCGGAAACGCGATTGTCCAGCGAGCCTTCGACGTCACACAATTCACCAACCTCGGCCTCTGACATTGCTACCTCTCGGATGTTCCTTCTGACACCATCCGAATGGCTCGAGCGAGTAGAACAACTGATTGCAAAACATCCCACGGCAACAGACACGCAAGTCAACAGAAAACTAGCCATCCAGCAGCTTATGCTGACTCGGCGACAGTCGCTGTTAGCCTTTTGTTCAGATGTGGCTCAACGGATGGACACACTCTTCCCACGTGACCCCGTCAGTGTCGGTAGTATCAACAAGTTTGTACGGGACGTCAATGCTTACATGAGGGACGATGCCCCCGATGCTATCACGGAGTTATTCGGCATCAGGACATTTGAAGCGGTACCCCATAGAGCAGGCATTGCGTTGATTGAATGTATCCGCGATGTCCTGCTGCAAACGAAGGCTGCGGCTAAGAGCGATACTCCTGGCACTGAGCCCAGAGATGTTGACCCTACTGAGGCCGGACGCGCCAAGATACGTTACATCGGTGGTCGCTGCGTGGCGAAGGCGAAACATGCAGTCGTGAAACAAATCAGAACCACCATGTACTTCAAGCGTAAGAAATACGGACAGCTTAAAGATAAGCTGGCTTGCCTGATGAGTGTCATTCGTCCCGCTTACCAACTGACCGCTGAGCCCCGTTCACTTCTCGAAATAGAGCGACGACAGAATGTGAGACAGTCTCTCACGAATATATCAGAGGAAGCCTTTGCCTTCTTTCTAGAGCTTGACAAAGTTCGTGGCAAGATATGTTCGGAGGACTTTTTCCAAACATACGGAAAGGACACACTCACGAAGGCCACAGACCTAATTCTACACCACGAGGGCCTAATTGCCCAATGGAACATCCTAATAAAGGAGTCGACGCTTAATGAAGCAACTGTGAGCGAGACCTATGAAGACTTGGTCCGACGCTTCCTCAACATTGGTGACAACCAATACCGCAAAACTCTACTGGAACTGCTGGGGAAGATCAAGAAGCATGCTCATCGGGTGGAAGTGACAGGGAAAGGCAAGCAACAGAAGAAAGGAAAAGGGAAGAAAAAAACACAGCAGACGTCGAGGAAAAGGAAGGCTACGGAAAGCATCGCATTAGACATTTGTGGCGTGTGTGATGGCATAGACGGAGAGGGTTAGTACAGCATTCGAATATATAGCTAATGCAGACGATATATATATGGTCTCTGGACCCTCATTACTCCCAGCAGACAACCGAATTATACGACTTATATTTATATCATATAGGAAAATATAGGCAACGTATGCATGCTGGGACCTGTTCGCTGGTACAGCCAAAGGAAAAAGCAGTATACTTGTCAATGGAAGCAACATAAAATCGCCGAATTTTCCACTAATCAATAGCAGTATGACTGGTTTGATTCTGCAGGGGAACGATGGATACAGTGTGACTCCTGCCAGCGATGGATACACGCAGAATGCAGCGGCTTAAGTGCGACGGAATATTTTGACAAGGAGACTGATCCATCTTCGGATTTTACGTGTCCTAAGTGTGCCTAAGGTTTGCATTTAAAACTAGACTGCCTCTTACCTTTCTACGCTTCCCGTACGTAGCATTCAGAGCCTCTCCACTCCCGAAGTTGTAGGGTGTCACTCCCTTCAGGGCCGCATTTGCTTTCTTGGCAGAACTTCGGCTGCTTTTGGTCAGCAGCACCGTGTTCACTCCTTTTGTATACTGTAGGTAGGTGGGGTTAGAGTTAGCCCCGTGGCACTTTGCCCGTTGTTGACAAAAGAAGTTCTCGGCCACATCACTGTTAAGTCTGGCAGGCATGGCTGACAGTCCTTTGCCCAGCCGCTCCTTTATCACCGCGTACAGGCTAGCTGTACAAAACAAGACGTCCTCTTGTGTTTCGCTGGTCATCAGCATCTTCTTTTTCGTTTCAAGCGCTGCCCAGGACTTGAACCAGTGTTGAACGTCGATGAGCATGGAGAGCCTCTCATCCGAGAAGTCCTTCACAAGGCGATCGTTCGACACGACATCTATCAGCTTGCTGGTCATCGTCAGGAGCTCCAGCGTGGCCGAGAACTGCTCGGGATGCGGCAGAGTGGCCGAGTAGCACTTCATGAGGTGCAACATGTCCTTGTTCAGGCAGTCCTCGGCGAGGTGGTTTCTCATTTTGTCGCTCCCGTTGGGTCGCATGTGAGTTTCGGTGAGCCTGTGATGCACTCTCTGCATTTCTGGATTGTTCTGCACATCCCACTGGTATGCGTCCAGCCATTGCTGCCATATGATGAAGTTAGTGTCTTTGCGCAGAAGGCGAACGTGAAAATCTTGGAATCCACTGGACAAGATGTTGTTTCGAATACGCTTGATGACGTGTTTACAGTCAGGACCTAAAACAATGTGCGTCTGTGGGTTGTGCAGGTTACGTATGCGCATCCCTTGTGCTAGTGGATCCGATGGAAAGAACAATGTCTTCATAAATGCACGATTGGCGCTTGCGCCGTCGAAGAGGCAAAACGAAACATTGAAGCCGTAGTCCATCAAAAGGCTGACCGATCGCCAAAACATTGTGACGAGGGTGTGACTCTGAACGCTCACGGTAGGGTAATGTGCAAAAGGAAATACGAATCCTGAGTGGCCGAGGAACTGAAATTGTAGCACGTGGGTTGCAAGCTGCTGTTGTGGCCGGCCGAACTTAATGGTCTGCCACTGGATGTCCTCGCTCTCCAACTCAACCAGACCCGACAGGCTATTGGTAGCCCCTCGCTTGTTGATTTGTAGATCTGGCTGGAGGGCCATCTCGTCGAACACAATGCCACCGTCTCGGCCGTCGGCAGGTACGCCTTTCTCGTCGGCGGTATTCGCCATCCACTGAAAAACTTGGTCGTTGAGGCCAGGTTTCTGCTCAATGATGTTCTTGTAACGGGTCAGGAGACTCGCGGATGGCAGACGAACGAACCCCGAGTCCTGGAGGTCGGCGTACGCTTGGGGTGACCGTGCCCAGATGCCGAGGGCGAAGGTTATGACTTGCCGGTCCCACCTCATGCCCTTGGACTGATCACTGCCGCGAATCATGTCCGTCATCAGGGTGATAGCATTGGGACCGAGAGAAGGGGCAATCTTTGTCAGCACGTCGGCGACAGAGCAAGTAGTTGTGGATGGGATGTCAGGCGACGTGTTGGTCGATGGGTCCGATGCAGTTTTGGACAGGTTTCGGCGAAGCGCTTCACTACACGGTTGGCAAGATCTTCCAACGGCGAGAATTGTCATAAGCCGATGACAATTGGGACTCCTGAGCCGCTGAACACCGTTGACGACAGCTATCGTCATCATGGGCGTTGTACACACTTTTCGTCCATCGATCGCCGCCCCGTCACATGTTTTAGCACATGCCACTGCCCTGTCGATGCAGTCAAGGAGATTCTCTGTTGGGAAGGTGTGTTCTGGGAAGCCCCAAGACGTCAAATCGATGTCACCATCCGCGAGTGACAGCGACACCTTGCCTGCCCTGACCGTAACGTTGAACTTAGAGCGGTCACTGCCGGAGGAAGGCCGAGATAGTCTTGCTTGTCCCAAATCCCGATCAAGGGACGTCCACTTGCGGCTGACGAGGAAGTCGTGTGCCTCGGTCACAGTCAGGCTGCCATTGTTGGGAACTCGACTGCGGAGATTCCGATATTTCACTGCATGGGTAGAAAAAAAATTAAGGGTCAGTATGTGAGCATATTATCAGATGCAAATGCATTAGAGAAAGGTTCTGACCATGGTATGAAGCTTGTGACCAAGTTTACAAATCTATTCCTTGTTCCTTTATATGTAAACCTCTCTTTCTTGTCGACTTGTCAACCTGTTATCGGACGCTTTGATTTATAAAATTAGCTGTTGTTATAATAGCAGCTAGCCTTATGTCATAGAAAAGGTGTTTGAAGCGAATGCAACCTCAAACTATGATGGTTCATTAGCACGGCAAGTGCAGTTAACTGTATACTCACCAATGGAGACCCGTAATCCGTTAATCATGACTTTAGATCGGTATGCCTCGGCTTCAGGCAACAGTTCTGTTATCAGCCGAAAATTAGTCTGGAAAAATTAAAAGGCAAATTGAGTGTTTTATAACATGAAAGTGGTGTTAATTATCGTACATATATAGGATATTAGTGTTTACCTCGTCTGTTGTTATGGTCTAGTTTACCTTAATGGAAAGACTTTAGATCAAATTTGTGAGTGGATAATTGCTTATATAACAATAATGGAGAGAGTAGTGTATATCTTGAAAGTTGATGCCTCCATTGCATTGAGAGGTGAAGCGAGAGGCATGTGTAAGATGACGTCTATTGTATAATTTTATAGGGCTGGCGTTTCTCTTGGCCCATTGCCGACACAATAGATACATTGATATACTTACGTTTTTGATGCTGTGATCATAGCTTTCACTGAACTTTTTCTCGATGTCAGCTGCCTTTATCCCAGGCCCAGGTCCAATTTCATAGTTGTTAAGCCACCTGTTTCAGAAACCAATGTACATTTATTGTTTAAGAATGTAACTGTGAGGGAAGAAAGTTGTCGATGAAAGTTTGTTGTCAAAATAAAGTATTTCATTTTGTGGAAAAAAATGTCAGTGCTTTAAACCAACCACATAACATTTAGAGTGTCAGGTCAATGCCGGGGGATAAGTTGTTCCAGCTCATTGCTAATATGCCCCCCCCCCACCCTCCGAATGCTCAGCCAGTGTCAATGAAGCTCCTCTACAGCTATGTTCTATGACCCCTCCTAGACTAAATCCTATGTAATATGCTGAACGGAATTGTCAATAACCTGGCTTCAATATGCTTGTAACTTTATGAATTGGTAAGAATGTGTGTTTTTAACAAAAATGATTATACAATGTATATATGACTTTGGGGGTGAAACATTGGTACACAAATGTGGCAGAGGGGGGAAATGAGATGCCAACATGAATACATATACATGATATAGGGTATGAGATTGTCAGTTAAAATTTGGTAAAAACATGTGTGAGTGCACTGAGATGTGTTCAAAATTAATACATAGAATATATGACAAATTAGAGATAACATGGTGAAATTTTGTGCACACCCAGTGGCATGTAGTAAAGTGGTAAAAATGTAATTGTCTAAATAAAAATAATGTTAAAATATTGGTTGATATAATTGGTTAAACAAATGTAGGATAGGAGAACAAAAATGCGATGTGGAATACTGAATAAAAACTATTATTCGCTGAATGTAAAAAAGTGGGATGTTGCCAAAATAAATATATGCAATGTGTGAATTTTTTTGCACACCCAGTGGCATGTAGTAAAGTGGTAAAAATGTCATTGTCTAAATAAAAATAATGTTACAAGATTGGTTGATATAATTGGTAAAAAAAATGTAGGATAGGAGAACAAATATGCGATATGGAAAACTGAATAAACAATATTATTCACTGAATGTAAAAAAAGTGGGATGTTGCCAAAATAAATATATGCAATGTGTGATTTGGATGTTAAAATGTGAGATGTTTCTCGACAAATATGTGATATATGCCATATGCTTAAGGCAGAATAAATGTACAATATGTATGAGATTGGCAGTACAGAGTGGATATGAAATGTGGGAGTGGGATATATTGGAGGAAAGCAACAATGTGGGTTGTGAAAAAAAAATATATGCCTTAACTTAGAATGATAATAAGACTTAGAGCTGTAATAAAAAATATGAGATGAGTAATAGGACTAATTAATACAGTATCAAGTATGTAAGTGTTATAGGTGTTAAAAGTGATGCACACAAAAAAAACCTAAAGTAACATGTAAAAATAAGTGTATAATGTATGACATTTGCTCTTAAACAATGAATGGGTACAAAATATTTTAGGCCCAGAATCAGATCTAGGTCTGAGACTTACAGAAATTTCACAGATCTATGCTGTATTAGATACCTGGCTAACCTGCACTTTCAGTTAAGCAGGCAACACACGTGTCTGCGTTAGCAGCCTAGCCCTATACCCCCGCCCCCCCCCCCCTCTGATACCGACCCTAGTTCCTCCCCAGACATTAGACCGATTGGTTGTGCAAGACAGGACAGATGACAGATGTGACCCCCCTTGAAGAGGCCATCGTCAAAGCAATATTGTTTTTCCCTTAAACGTAACCTCCCGCAGCTCTACCCAGCTGTTAGACCCTTATCATGGATAAATATGTTTGGAAAAATGAAAATACATACCAGTAAATGTATTGATCCATCTTGCTACGGCGTTATTCGATAAATTCTGGACGATGGGCGAAGAATCTGTCGTCAAATTTTCATATGTTCGCGCGAGTGACAGCGGACCAATCAGCGCGGTCTCGCATGAAAATGCGCGTGAAATCTCGCGTGAGTCGCCATTTTGTCTCACAGTCGGCCTGTGTCGGCTCAAATTTGTGGGAAAATGCTTGATTACGGCGTGGTGAAGGGAGGACAGTGATCTTTCACTTGAGTTCGAGCAAGCTTATTACCTTATTGATCAAAATACGCCATTTGAGAGCCTGCCCACGGACGAAAAAGGTGAGGTATTGGGGTCTGAAGCGGGTGCCTGTCTAGGCGCTTGGGCTGGAGTTGGATACCTTGTTGTTTTATGTAGGCGGTGCGCGACCCCCCCCCCCCCCCCGGCCTGTGTCAGTCGATCTGCGGCGCCTGTGCACACCGGTGACTAAACTGTGTTTGTCAACAAATTACCCCCCCCCCCTCCCCCCTCCCATTCCCCGCGCCTTTATTTCCCAGAAGGGAGTTGGTACGAATCGTATGTTGGAGGATGGAGGCCAACATTCGCCATGCTTTATTTTACATTTTATTCTGCAATCGATACGTCATTTCACACATGTTGATTCAACACTTCAGTATTTCACGCGTAATTTGTAACTTACGCGTTTGACGCAGTGACATATATTTGTTTATTATTTTTTTATAAATTAATTTATTCATTTATTATTAATCAAGTCGCTTGATTTCACACCGCAAGGCGTACTCCGACCACGATTGTATAGTCGTGCGAGGATAATAACACTTTTATTGGTACCTGGTCCATAAAGCCTATACACCCGCAAATACGGACGGTAATAATATTAGAAACGATTTTGTTATTATTGTTTGTTTTACCCTGCCTGTGTTGAAATGGATATCTGTGGTCACCAGTTAAATATTGAATATCAATGACAGTGCCTCAGATGTGTTGCTTAATGATGAATAAATATATCGGAAATTGACAGGGATCCCTCTCATCAATATGACTACGTTACGAAAACATTTGGTGGTTCGAAAATATGCGCTAAATATCCGTCCTTTATTTGGCTCGATGATGTGCATAAAGGGTCCGTTGCGCTGTGTATATGTACATCCTCGTTGAACCTCCAATCTTCCATAGCTTTCTACACAATGATCGCGCTTCAGATCAGACAACGGTCCCGATTCGACCCTCAGCATGGGATGCCAGGAGATTATATCCCAGATCGTTAGAAAAATCCTGACATGGCATAACGTTTGCTAGGCCCAAGTCCCCAGACGTTGGCCTGCCCGACGCGCCATCTGGCGAATCAGGAAGACCTATCACTTGGTAATATGTGTCAGTGACGGAACTGACACTGTCACGGTCATTCACGTTGTTAGCCCCAGTGCTGTGGCTGTAGGACGGGCAAAAATTACACAGGGCCCGTCTACAGCCACAGAGCCAACCAAGTATTTTACCCCAGAACGCCTTGGTTTGCCGTCTAACCGCATCTATGTGAAACAAACTAAGCAACACTCACCGCCAAATTCAGTATTTTTTAACTCTATAGATGTTATGTTACTTGGTAGCACCGTTGATATCTTTCCACAGACTCGATGTTCCATGACATGTCCAGCTTTTCCCACACAACAAATTTCGAATCGCCCGCTCACTCGCCGCTCGTCTTGGCGGAAGTTAACTGCTCGCGTGGCGCGCAGAGCCAGAGCGAATATCGTCAACAATCACACGTGAGCCTACAGCCATGGTAGGGCCCCACAGGGGCTTTTTCGACACGGCGACACGGCGATTTTTAAGATCGACAACGCGACATTGGGGTTGTCTTAGATTCGACATGCGACATAAGAATTAGCGACACGGCGACATGGAACTTTTCTTAAAATCGACACGCGACATGGACCTTTTCTTCAAATCGACACGCGACATGGACCTTTTCTTAAAATCGACACGCGACATGGACCTTTTTCTTAAAATCGGCACGCGACATGGCTACCCCCCCTCAGGGGCCCTCGTGGTGGCGGGGGGGGGGGCATTGGCTGACGGCGTGATCAAGGATTTTCATGAATCGTGAATTGAGACTTTTAATATTAAATATAGCAAGATAGAGATAATAATAAGATAGATAAGATAGATAATAATAGATAGATAACATAGGTAGATAAGATAGAGACTGCCCGTACTCGCAAGGGACGTTTGTTCAACTCATGCAATGTACTTTGTGACTGTGTTTACGGGTTGTGCAGTGTATTTCATCCCCATTTAAAACTGTAAAAACTGTTTCACGAAGAAACCTGAAGAGACGATCCACTACGTACTAGAATGTCCAACTGATAACAACCTTCGTGGTGAACTACTAAATGGTATCTCCCTCGTTATTGACAATGGATTTATTCTGGATCTTACAGCTACATGCATCAAAGGATCAACATACCAGTCTCTGGAATCTCCTGTGCTTAGATCTCGCCTGGGCTTAGATTTTGGCGGGAAAGTATTTAAAGCAGAACACGCTTTCATTTCTGAATGGAATGTTGGTGTTTTAGGCCACTTTTGTGCACATACAGGCTAAATTGGGCCAAGGAACCTCCCGAGACGATGAAGGATGAAGGAATGAAACATGCCCCAGATTAGGTGCCCGAGCCCGGATTCGAACCCAGGACCTATTGATCTGCGGTCTAGTGCGCTAACCACTACACCAGGGAGGCCCCCCTTTCATTTCTGAAACTGGCCGGTTTCTCTAAGGCCATTGCCGCATACTATACCGGGCCATTGCCGCATACTGTACCGGGCCATTGCCGCATACTGTACCGGGCCATTGCCGCATACTATACCGGGCCATTGCCGCATACTGTACCGGGCCATTGCCGCATACTGTACCGGGCCATTGCCGCATACTATACCGGGCCATTGCCGCATACTGTACCGGGCCATTGCCGCATACTGTACCGGGCCATTGCCGCATACTATACCGGGCCATTGCCGCATACTGTACCGGGCCATTGCCGCATACTGTACCGGGCCATTGCCGCATACTGTACCGGGCCATTGCCGCATACTGTACCGGGCCATTGCCGCATACTGTACCGGGCCATTGCCGCATACTATACCGGGCCATTGCCGCATACTGTACCGGGCCATTGCCGCATACTGTACTGGGCCATTGCCGCATACTGTACCGGGCCATTGCCGCATACTGTACCGGGCCATTGCCGCATACTGTACCGGGCCATTGCCGCATACTGTACCGGGCCATTGCCGCATACTGTACCGGGCCATTGCCGCATACTGTACCGGGCCATTGCCGCATACTGTACCGGGCCATTGCCGCATACTATACCGGGCCATTGCCGCATACTGTACCGGGCCATTGCCGCATACTGTACCGGGCCATTGCCGCATACTATACCGGGCCATTGCCGCATACTGTACCGGGCCATTGCCGCATACTGTACCGGGCCATTGCCGCATACTGTACCGGGCCATTGCCGCATACTGTACCGGGCCATTGCCGCATACTGTACCGGGCCATTGCCGCATACTGTACCGGGCTATTGCCGCGTACTGTACAGGGCCAGTGCCGCATACTGTACCGTGCCATTGCCGCATACTGTACCGGGCTATTGCCGCATACTGTACCGGGATATTGTCGCATACTATACCGGGCCATTGTCGCATACTGTACCGGGCCATTGCCGCATACTGTACCGGGCCATTGCCGCATACTATACCGGGATATTGCCGCATACTGTACCGGGCTATTGCCGCATACTGTACCGGGAAATTGCCGCATACTGTACCGGGCTATTGCCGCGTACTGTACAGGGCCAGTGCCGCATACTGTACCGTGCCATTGCCGCATACTGTACCGGGCTATTGCCGCATACTGTACCGGGATATTGCCGCATACTGTACCGGGATATTGCCGCATACTGTACCGGGCCAGTGCCGCATACTGTACCGGGCCATTGTCGCATACTATACCGGGCTATTGCCGCATACTGTACCGGGATATTGCCGCATACTGTACAGGGCCATTGCCGCGTACTGTACAGGGCCAGTGCCGCATACTGTACCGTGCCATTGCCGCATACTGTACCGGGCTATTGCCGCATACTGAACCGGGATATTGCCGCATACTGTACCGGGATATTGCCGCATACTGTACCGGGATATTGCCGCGTACTGTACAGGGCCAGTGCCGCATACTGTACCGTGCCATTGCCGCATACTGTACCGGGCCAATGCCGCATACTGTACCGGGCCAATGCCGCACACTGTACCGGGCCAGTGCCGCATACTGTACCGGGCCATTGCCGCATACTGTACCGGGATATTGCCGCATACTGTACCGGGATATTGCCGCATACTGTACCGGGCCATTGCCGCGTACTGTACAGGGCCAGTGCCGCATACTGTACCGTGCCATTGCCGCATACTGTACCGGGCCAATGACGCATACTGTACCGGGCCAATGTCGCACACTGTACCGTGCCATTGCCGCATACTGTACCGGGCCATTGCCGCATACTGTACCGGGCCATTGCCGCATACTGGACCGGGCCAATGACGCATACTATACCGGGCCAATGACGCATACTTTACCGGGCCAATGACGCATACTGTACCGGGCCATTGCCGCATACTGTACTCCTGGGTTGCCGATGTTAAGCCCTGGGTTGCCGATGTCAATCCCGATTTGCGATATTACCAATGTTAACCCCGGGTTACTGATGTTAACTTCGGGTTAACTTCAGCGCTGACTGGATCTGTCCCTCGTTGACTGCCTGCCTGACTGACTCTCCCTGGACCGCCACAGCGGCCCGCTGTATATATACTGAACATGAATATTCATAAGGTGCGCTGTCGTTCCGCGGACCAGCGTGGACGGCAACAACCGTTGCGTTTAAACTCTTCTATACACGCATACACAGCACAACAATCCAGAACACCAACCTAAATGCTCAGTACAATCATTCTCCCATCAAAGTCTGGTTCTAGAATACACAAGTACTCACGTAAAAGAACTTGAAAGTATTAGAGTAACCGGCCCGTCGTAACTCTCTCTCTCTCTCTCTCTCTCTCACTCGTTCTGTATCAGTATCAGCTCTCCACCCGTGCGGGTAATTATCCGGGGTTAAAATAGTCATTATAGTAAACAATCTGTTTTTCGCTACACATGCACTGAAATGTTGAATTGTATTGTATGATTTATCATTACCTCAACTTCACCATTACTACCTTGTTGCCTGTTGAGATGGCCGTTGATAAGTGCATCCGCTTCAAGAGTTTAAGATCTATTCACGAAGGCAGCATGGAGATCAAACTTCTTTTAAACCCGGTTCTGCCTCGCCGCTTCACGCTCCCAGGACTCCCCAAGTAACCTTCACTGGTGGGTTGTTGCGGCGAGCAGGTATACGCGTCATTTCGCTGAGAGTCCGGCGACACACACGAGCCATGGTTGGATACCGCATCGCTGGCCTCGTTCTCTTGTTGTTCCAGGTGAAAGGTAGGTCCATTCGTTTGCTGATTCCATGAGGAGAAAGGTGGAGAAACTTACTCAACACACCGTTCCATACTCCGACGCCAAGTCCCACCCACGCTTGAGTCCTTATTCGTTAATATGGGTATGAAATTGACAATGATAGCTGCTGATAGGTAACAGTGAGAAGTACTCATCTCTGAAACTCACAATAAACTGACATGCTGCTTTGTTTGTCGGTCTTGTTTGACGTACATAACGCACATGGAAGAGCTGTTTTCGCCCAGTGATTGGATAAAAAGCAACAGTGACATCATTGAAAGATTGATATCATGGAACGGTTTATTGATCATCATTCCGTGTTTCTAAGACTCAATGCCTGATAAGGAGAAAGGGCAGGCCTAACATACTCCCAACAACAATATAGTACAAACATGAGGTGTAAAATTACGTAACATCCCTGCCTTGTAACATATCCCCAGGTACTGACGGCATCCCAATTGACTTTTTGAAAAACAGGGTAGATATTATGACCCCCGTTTTAACGAGAATCTTCACTCAGATAAACGTCTCAAGATTGCTTCCCAGATCAATAGAATCAGGCTATTTTGCGTTGTTATGTTCAATTTGGAAAAAATGGCCCACAGGATAATCCCAAAAAGTATAGAGGGGTATCACTTCTAGCCACGGTCGGTAAAGTGTTCAAGAAAATATTGTGTACTAGACTGACAAACTGGGCTGAGCAAGGTAATAAGATACACGAGTGCCAAGCTGGCTTCAGGAAATGGCGATACATTAGGCATTCACTATGCAAACCGTTCTTCCGTTTTTATTGCCTCTATGTTGATTTTATTAAGGCATTTGATCAAGTCCCTTATACACAATAGTGGCACAGGCTTGTCTCGATTGGTATACATGACAGATACCCGTGTCTTAAACAGTTGGTGCTACTCCAAAACAACTTTATAACATATTTAATCGTCTGTGTTTCCAGGCTTATATTATCAAGCTATAACGCCCCAAGTAGTAGAAGGATATATTTTTTCCACTTTTTTTCGCACCTACCAATCTCAATTCTGAAAGCGAGGAAAGTGACGTCAAAGGGGGATACAAACAGATGTGCCTTTACATTCAGACTCAGATTGTCTCTGCTCATTGGCTTGAACTCAAGGAAAAGCGCTCAACCATGAGGGTAATACACGCCCTCGAAAACAGATGCCAACGCACTGCATCAAAAAAACTTTCATCTGTACTTTGAGAACTAGACAAGGCGGTCTACTCAGTCCGTTTTTATTAGTTTTATGTCTAGAGGAATATCATATGTTGGGAGGCAGGGGCGTAGCCAGGGACTTGAGCACCTGCTGCACATGAAATGATACAAATTACTCTCGAACAACAGGATTGCACGTACCGGCACAGTCCAATGTGTACGCACGCGCATACGTACGTACGGCTGGCTACGCCCATGGGAGGTTAAAACTGCAAAAGTGTAATTACAAACGAGAAGTTTTCAAATATACTAGACTTGATGCACGCAGAAGATTTGTCGAATATGGCAGATAGTATATGTGTTTTTTTTTTTTTTTAGAAATGGGAAACTATTAATGGGGGACCATTAAGGAATGAACGGTGGATGTTTTTTTGGGGGAACCAAATAGCATAAAGAACTATTATTATACGTACCCAACAATGGATACATGTATAGAGGTGATTGAAATGATATATCAAGCTATATATTTATATATATGTGAACTTTATATCATGTAAAGCTATATATTTATATATATGTGAACTTTATTAGGGACTGCTTTCAACGCAACTTGATATATGCAAATGAAGTAGCTTGCCTGTCATACGCTTGTCACACCACCTCACTCATCTAATCGTCACTTCGAATAAAGACTTAAAGCAAGAAAAACGTGCCTCATCGTTACACAAAATTTTTCACAAACAACGAGCAAGTACTGTTTATGTTTGGTTTATGCTTGGCTCTCCAAAGGAAAAATCCGAGAGGTTACTGAAGTTTCCCACATTCGCTTGTCATATTGCAGGTATATAGCCATGACTGTGTTTTTTTTCCGTCATTGTCGTGGGAAATTCCTTTGTGGTACACAAAAGCGGCCTGGCATACCACGTTAAAGATTCAGCTTACGATTGACATTCCGAGTGACAGTTAGGGGTCTGCAAATGGGGGGGGGGTCCAGTGGCCAGTGTCGATTATTCAAAATTCTCAGTGTCGAATGTCGAATTTTCAAGAAGTTCCATGTCGCCTCTTGGCTAAGTTCAATGTCTTTTTTTGCAAAATCTGTGTCGATGTCACTTTTGCAGATCCTCAGTGTCGGCAATTGGGGGTCAATGTCGAATGTCGATTTTAAAAAAAATAAAAAATTATGAGGCATCATCTATCGTAAAAGCATTACATCGATCACATTGAGCACAGATTACGACACAAAAAACACTGCAATGACTAAGTAGCATTATATAGAATTTGATATAAATTGCAACATGTCACATATGCTGTTAACTTTGTTAATCTGTAGACTTGAATCTTAAAAGAGAGCTCTGACCTTAAAAACTGTCTAATAAAACTCCATTGTCTTTAATCTTCGTTAAGATCTTTATGTAATAACCACATTTTGAATATCAGATAACCAATTATTACAAAATTGTCGTTTTTCTGACTGCAGCCCAAAAGTAGTATTTCCACGGTGATACTTTTTTTCATACACCATGATACCACATGCCATATTTTCTTTACCGCGTTGCACATAAACAACATCTGGGGTATGGTGTGTTCTTCTTCACAATAAACGCATTGCGCACTGAAACGTAACTTCCATTGTTTCATGTTAGCGCAAGGTGGTATATTATGTTGCACCTTATAGTTAAATTCTGCTATCTTTGTTGTCTTTGATCTCGACAACCTTACTTACAAAAGCGCGGTATAAGTCCAGATCCGCAAAATTTTCATTTATGACCCAGCCCCTTAATACACGAAAAGAACTTGGTTTTGTTATCTTAGGCTTAGTTAGCATCTGATAGAACATGTTACTTTTCAAAAGTCCGTTTTCACCTTTGGTTAGTACTTCTACACCATTGACAACATCACTGTCGATGATATTACGATATGGCTTCCGCGCTTTCTTTAATAGGGAGACTTGCGTAGATATACTTCTTTTATCCTTCACCATGTGATATAAAGTCGATTCCTCTGAAAGATCATCTTTAAAGCTTAGGTCGCATACTCTGCAAATACCCGATTAAAAGGTCTGAAAAATAAACATACCATATTGGATTTGCGTTGTACAGATATACGTCGATTGCCCCACAATGTCTGTTTCATTAGTGTTTCCTAATTAGTCGTTTTTTTGTCACATTCGACTTGGCGTATGCGCATACAACATGTTGATAAAACGTTGGAATAGAGGATAAAAAAGGTAGGTCCTTAATCTGTTCAAAACTGAAATCTAAGGTAAGACTTTCTAAGTTGTCCATATACCCTTTTCTAGCGAAAGCCCAATTGTCTTCTTCTTCACTTAGCACGATTCTTGGTAACCAAGCTGCCTTAAGAGAGAGTAGATATGATTCCAAGTCCACCATATTAACGCCGCCTTGACTCAAAGGGGCAATCAAAACATTCCGTTTTATCCTATCCCTCTTGTTCCATATGAAGTTGTAAAATAATCGACTTAAACGCTTTAATACGTTTTCCGGCGTTGGTACGCAACTAGCCAGAAAGGTTATTTTGGAAAGAGCTAATGTTTTTAGGACGGTTACTTTCCCAAAAATGGTTAAGTTTCTCTTCCTGAACGCTTCTAACAGGCGCTCAATACTACATATCTTTGAACATTAAACCAACAGTTTATTTACGTTTAATTTAGTTCCAGCAACTTTGCCAAAGCATTATAATTCAGCAAGTGCCGCTGCCACAGACCTTATGCTTCTGAGGAACAGAGTTGCATCATCTGCATATTGTGATATTTTAAAATCTCTCTCATTTTTTCTGAGACGTAATTTAATACCTTGTATTTGATTGTTTTGCTTTAACTTCAGTTCAAGTATTTCCATTGCTATAATAAACAATAGCGCGGACAGCGGGCAGTCCTGTTTAATGCCTCTTGATATTTCAAATTGATTTGAGATATTTCCATTGTTTTTAACGCATAAGGTTGAGTTGTTGTATAAGGTGTTAAACCAATTTTGCAAGGAAAGTCCAAATTTAAATTTCTTTAAGATTTCTGCAATAAAATCCCATTCAACGCTGTCAAAAGCTTTTTCAAAATCTTGTATCCTGAACCATTCTTATGTTATGACCTATGAATCTACATGGTAGGTATCCAGACTGATCTTTACTGATGACCCTCGGTAAAACCTGTTTTAACCGATGAGCAAGAACAGAAGTTAAAATTTTGTAGTCCACATTTGAAAGAAAAATCGATCTGTAGTTTGCAAGTGAGTCTCCAGATTTTCCTTTATGAATAAGCACTCTCGTTATAAACCTCCACCAACATGCCAAAAAGTCTGGTAAAATTTGATGCTTAGACCATCTACACCGGGCGATTTGTTAAGTTTCATTTTCATAACAGAATTGGTACATTTTAGTGGAGTTACATCACCTTCACACGAATTCCTCTCGATATCAGTCAGGGGTTTTGGTACGTCAATATCTTCCATATAATCTTGAAATGTATTTCATTTTGGGTCTTCGGCTTGTGTATAGCGCGTTGTAAAAGAATTCACATTCACTGAGAATCTCACCGTCACTATATACATAACTTCCTTCAGAAAGATATCATCTCGGATCACAGCAATAAAATTCCTCAATCCCGCATCACGAAATAAGTATCATGGCAGTTCACGATCCCGGAAATAAGGTGCCCATGACAGATCACGGAAATAAGCAGACTTGATTCTTATGTAACGTTAGTTATTCAAATTCGCCCGCCATATTGTGACACAGTGCTGGCATGGTAACAGTTTGTTCACATAAATATCTACGGAGAACAACGTTGAGCGGTATGACAACGGTTTCGTCCTTACTAAGCGAATACAAAGAGTTCCATATAGTCTTGATTCTCTGATATCATCATTCGTCAGGGCCGAATATATACCCAGCTGTATTACCCAAATTCCATATATATACACAATTAACACGAGGGTTCATGTACTAAACCAATATTAAACAACAGGTTTAGTTTCATGAACTAAACGCTTAATGCAATTTGCTCCATATGGGTGTCCATATTATGGTCCATGTGGGTGTTATCCGGTACATCTTTTGCATATTCAATAACACAAATATTTCATGTACCCGGAAGTGTGAATACCGCTCTCAACATAAGAACGAAAAATCACTTTCAGCCATAATTATCTGATGGAAAGTTATTAAGAAAATAACAATCCAGATCGGCTGATGTGCGATAGATATGCCATAACGCACGAAGAAGTAGCAAGGGTAACAAATATTTTGGCCAAGGCCAGCGTATCAAGCATTCTTGCTCTTATCAATCCCAGACATCTTCGCTAGTTTTGGGGACGTTCATCGCACGCATTTCAAAGGATACTCTCTATGGCGACCTTGCCGCCGGCGTTTGCAAACGCGACATGAAGACTTTTAACATCAGGGGCGGATTCAGGGGGCACCGTACCGCCCCCCACCCCCTCCCCCTTTTAGGGTCCAAATTTATATCATTTATTCCATTTGACATATGAAAACCAAAACCGGCCTCTCCTATCCAGCACATCTGGACCCGACCCTGAAACCGGCCCCCCTATCCAGATTTTCTGGATCCGTCTCTGAACATCGAATATGGGTGTCTTCGTATCAGAACTATTTGACGGCCCATAAGTTAGGGTGGGCACCCTGGGCCTTGGTGCGAGGTCGAGCGGTACACCACCATGAGCTGTGGTTGGGAAAAAAATACACAGGAAAGGTCAAGCCTCGGCCTCCACGTCCGTGGTCCGTCTTAACTAAAGGTATCCACTATAATTGAATGGGGCAAAGACACGCTTCTGCGTCCGCCTCCGTCTCGGAATCCGTCAAATTCAGTCCAGGACCGAAGTAACGTAGAACATATAAACTGGGTATGCAGAGACAAATAGAACTTGGTTGGGGGCATAAGATTTCAGAAATAATTAAAATAATTAATTATGTAATAATTAACTCCAAGCCCCCAGGTGGCCCCGGGGTAGCCCCAGTTCTGTGGCTGTAGGACGGGCAAAAATCTGACAGGGCCCGTCTACATAACATCTAAGGAGTACTGGATTAGACGGCTGTTAGACGGCAACCCAAGGCGTTCAGGGGTAAAATACTTGGTTCGCTCTGTGGCTGTAGACGGGCCCTGTTAGATTTTCGCCCGTCCTACAGCCACAGAACTGGGGCTAGCCTCGGAGTACCTTCACCAGCATGGCCTGCCGCAGGGATAGAACGATAACTATTCGCTGGGATTGATATAGGTTTGTTCAAAATTGAACCAGGATCAGTATATTCAGTGATTGTATATAATGACATAAAGTTCTGTAGTTTCATTCGGCTTTATGTGGCCTGAACTGACCTAAAACAACAGCTTCCACACATAGAAACGTGGGCCGGGCGACGGACAAGAAGACGGACACGTGTGTTCGCAAAAAGCGGACGCGGACGCGGAGGTGGAGGCGGATACAACAAAACAGACCCTGTGTTCCCTGCTTAATAGAATGGCACGTCACCTGGTATCATCCGTTATTCAGCAAATCGAACCTTTGGATGGAGATTAGGCTGTCAAACTTGAACAATTTTGACAGTAAAATATGACTGACCAACAACTATAAATCTGAAACAAAACAAATGCAGCTCTCTATAGCAAATATTAACGACGAAAAAAGGTTTCGCGACATTCACCTTGCTGTGACCTTGACCTTGGATACGTGACCTTAGTCAATATACGCCATCCGCGCCCAAATACTAATGTTATTGTATGCAAGGTGTTATTACTCCGACTTCCTTCATTAAGAAAATGATAATATTCCCACCAAAATGACGTTATCTGGTCATATTATATGTCAAAATATTGCCAGAAGAACCTGTCTGGCGATTTGCAAAATTTAAATGCCACCTTTGGGATATATCGCCCAGCAACGAACTTAGACCTAAGGTGGGCCCTTCGCATCCCTAGCCGTAACTAGGAGGCGGGGTGGGGGGGGGGGGGTACCGCCTCAGGATAGCGATTGCCAAAGATTTAGGCCGAGTAAGCTCGAATCTCCACGATGAGGGCTGCTCAAGGCACGGCACGAAAAGACTGGGCTTGAAGGTGATATGGCGAATATTGAAGAATTCACAGACAACTATAATAACGGATCGCGTTGAACAAGGAATTTTACGGATAACGACCTTCCAAAATTCCAGCTGATCGCGAATCTCAAGAATTCCTGGATGCCAATGGCAGAGATCGGAAATGGTACTAGTATTACCCCCCCCCCCCCCCCGCCCCTCTTCAGAACACTGCAACCGCTTGATGCAGTTGTTAGATTGCCTGGACTTTTCTAAACCCATGAAGTAAGCTGTATTACGTTCCCCTTGTTGAGTTTTGTGGTTGGTTTTCTGTCCGCCAAGCTTATTTCGTGGTGACAGAAGTCGACGTCGATCAGATCAAATGCGTACATTAATTAGTAAGGTTCAAAACACCCACAGTCCACATCAAGTTTTGTTCTCCAAATGTAAGAAAAATACAATGAAATGTTGGGTGTTCAAGGCCATATATGCGCGTGAAGGCCATATATGCGCGTGAAGGCCATTTGTGCGCGTGAAGGCTAACAAATTGGGTCTAGTAGACTTGGAAACTTAGGTTCGGGTAAAGTGCCCCAGAGTCAGGTGCCATGGTTCAAACCCATGACCGTTGCCGCCGCGTCAGCTTAGTAACGGACAGAGTCAGAGTCAAGGCAGATGGGAAAACTGATGGAAAGCCGATGACCATTGAGAATGTTTGCTATTTTCCAGACGTGGTTGCTCAGTGTGACGTTGACGCCCTCCAGGCATGTGCGACTTATTACCCACCTTTCCCAGTGGAAGGCCTACCCACCAGAGAGGAATGCAGGTGGTGTGCGGACCCCGTGTAGACCTGAACACGTCCAGCGGCGGGTCAGGCCGGGATAGGGCGTGGTATCCAGCGGCAGGGCGGGCCGAGGGCCGTGGTGGGTCGTGGTGTGCAGCGGCAGGGCGGGCCGGGGGCCGTGGTGGGTCGTGGTGTGCAGTGGATGAGCGGTACCGGGTGGGGGGGGGGCGGTACCGGGTGGGGGGGGGGGGGGTCGATAATTTAGGTTGGAAAGGGGAAGGGGACTAAGGGACAGGGGGCACGACTTTCTATAATTCACATGTTTTTTTAAACACAGGGGTGTTGCCGAGGTATGGATCATTCCAATTACTAATGTATGAGAGGGTGGTTCGTTTACGGGCTGGGGCCATATCCACAGCAGGTGTGTGTGTGTGTGTAAAATACGAAGTGGGGGGGTGGGGGGGGGGCAGGGCATGAGCCCTGCAGCAACCTGATTATTTTTTATGCACAGCTATACATACAAGTCTGTACACGATAATTAATGACATTTACGATCATCCGTAATAATGAAGTATTTTATTTTTATCTGTTTTATTATTAATGAAAAACGTTGACCAACCTTATTGATTAATGTTACACGCTACCCATTTCAGGCACTTTACGGCAGGGACCGATATAGTAGCTCTGTGCATAGACCGTTATACCACCGACTGTGATACGGCTGGCCTTTTCGAATCCTTAAGAGTTCTCACAGATCTCCAGCTGGATGTCAAAAGATGCGAAAGTGAGTACATCACAGTTCCCTGCCAGGTTCTCGATATATGTGACAGTGAGTACATCACAGTCCTCAGTAGGATCGTCATATATGTCACGGTGAGTACACCACAGCCCTGTAGCAGGACCTCGATATTTGTGATACGATATGCATACGACGTGAATGACCGTGACAGTGTCAGTTCCGTCACTGACACACATTACCAAGAGATAGACCTTCCTGATTCGCCAGATGGCGCGTCGGGCAGGCCAACGTCTGGGGACTTGGGCCTAGCGAACTTTACGCCATGTCAGGATTTTTGTAACGATCTGGGAAATAATCTCCAGGCATCCCATGCTGAGAGTCGAATCGGGGCCGTTGTCTGATCTGAAGCGCGATCAATGTGAAGAAAGCGATGGAAGATTGGAGCTTCAACGAGGATGTACATATACACAGCGCAACGGACCCGGTATGCACATCATCAAACCAAATAAAGGACGGAAAATTGGCGTATATTTTCGAACCACCAAATGTTCTCATAACGTATTCATTTTGATGAAAGTATTCGTATGCACTGAGCAATTTCGAAGAAGGATCCCTGTCAATTCCCGATATCTTTATTCATCATTAAGCAACACATTTGAGGTACTTTCATTGATATTCAATATTTAACTGGTGACCACAGATATCCATTTCAACACATACACGGAGGCTAAATAAAACAATAATAAAAAATTGTTTCTGATATTGATGCTGTCCGTATTTGCGGGTGTCTAGGCTTTACGGGCAAGAACCAATAACAGTGTTATTACGCTTGCAACTATAGACTGGAGGTGGGGGCCTGTCTTGGGGTGTCAAATCAACTATAGACTGGAGGTGGGGGCCTGTCTTGGGGTGTCAAATCAACTATAGACTGGAGGTGGGGGCCTGTCTTGGGGTGTCAAATCAACTATAGACTGGAGGTGGGGGCCTGTCTTGGGGTGTCAAATCAACTATAGACTGGAGGTGGGGGCCTGTCTTGGGGTGTCAAATCAACTATAGACTGGAGGTGGGGGCCTGTCTTGGGGTGTCAAATCAACTATAGACTGGAGGTGGGGGCCTGTCTTGGGGTGTCAAATCAACTATAGACTGGAGGTGGGGGCCTGTCTTGGGGTGTCAAATCAACTATAGACTGGAGGTGGGGGCCTGTCTTGGGGTGTCAAATCAAACGACTTGAAAGGTTGAAAAAACTATGTCACCGCGTCAAATATTCAATGAGCCAATTACAAATTACGCGGGGAATACTGAAATGTTGAATCAACATGTGTAAAATGACGCATCGATTGCAGAATAAAGAGTAAAACAAGAGATATTCGACCATAGGTCGAGGACGAAAATACATAAGTAAATTTGGAAGCTGTATTAATGGCGACGTTACGAGTCGTCAGGGCCAATGTCCGCTAAATGGCCTTATAGGGGCAATTTGGGCTAAATGCTGCCTTCGACAGGTAGTGTGGAACCGTAGGCGGAGCTTAAATGGACATCCAGTTTGAAGCCAAAAGCTCTTCCATTGAAGCAATATTAACGGTACTTTCCTACCTTTTATTTATTATGTCTTCGTGACTTCACGAACTTCATTTGACGATAACGACAATATTCACGACGGCTTCTATTTTGTTAAATATATCTACTTACGAAATCATGGGTGAACTCATGAACTTATGGGTGATGGTAGCTATTGCCAAATTACCTGAACATCAAGCAGGCCCAAACTTTCATAGGAGCACGTAAGCTATGACGTTGACGCACACTTAGCCCCCTCGCCATAAGGTGTCTCTGAAGACGACGTGTTTAAGTGAACATGAAATTTTGTTCTCAAGAGCGATTGCTTGACTTATTATGAATGGCGCTACGAATTTAACGTTTTATCTAATAATACCTCATCGTGACGTGGCATGACGTCATTTGACGTCCGCAAAAATGCTCAAGATGGTTTGTATTTTTTTAATATGCCTACTTATCAACTCGGGTTGTGACAGCTATTGCCAGGCTGAAAATAAATCAAACCAAACATTTCGTAGGAGCACGTTAGCTATGACGTCATTTTTTACGCATACTTATCCCCTGCGCCAAAAAAGTTACACACGGCACAAACTGTCCCTGAACACGACCTGCAACGTCAAGCGACCCGAAGGTCGCCATACCTTATAATAGCTGAGTAATAGCTTACGTAAGAAGTGTGACGTCATGACGTCATAGTGACGTTATGACGTGACGCACAACAACGTCCAAGTGGCAATACGCCAAGGTTTACTGCCACAACTTATTCGATTAAAGAGCTAGGCGATAGAAAGAATAGTCCTTCAGCTATGGCTTGACGAAATAGCCAAAAGTTGCATTAGCTCATCATTGCGGAAACACGGAGACCTAGGTCAAGAACAAAGAACACTGCAGGCGAAGTGATAAAGCAACTCATTTATTTCTTTTACTAGTTCTCTGAAGATCAATGGTCCCTACCATTTGGCGTAAAGATCACAGTTCTGGCATGTTTTTCTTAATTTTGACGTTGTTTTCAAGATGGACACAATCTCCATTCACTCATCATTGGTGGCCCCGCAAAGGTGTTGTCCCACTTTGAAGCGCTCTAGCGCCATAACTGAGCAACATTCGCCTGATTGAAGCATTAAGTGATCTGTAGATGCTTATTGGGAACTAGTTGGCGAAAAGTTTGCAATTTTAGCATTTTTCTCTGAGTTTTGATGATTTTTTTTTCAATGGCAAGAATCTGTATGTTTATCATTAGGCCAGTGGCTTCGTTGCCATGGAAACAAAAAGTAATACAGAGATTGCCGTGTTTTTCTTATAACTTGCTTTAAGGTGACATTACCTCACTGTGTGGTGAAGGAGACTGAAATAGCTTGAGCGGAAGTAGGTCATATTCACTCAAGTTTATTTTTCCCCATAGGATCCCATGTTAAACGATTTTGACTATATACCGAAAAGTAATATGACTATGGAACCATGGGGATAGATTATGACTCAGCTTAGTATTATCCATCCACAGCTGCAAGCATTGAGTGATGGCTTGAATAGGACGCCTGTGGAAGCCTCTGCTAACACCAAAAAGCCGTATCTTTCACCATTGGCCAAATTTCCAAAAAATCGTGTGACGTCACTATTTAATCCAATCGCATGCGGTAAGCACTTAGGCTACTATATATCATGTTTAACTAAGGAAAACATCCCAGTGTGCCTTAATGGAGGCACTTGTGAAATACACGACAAAATAGTTTTCCCAGCCTGAAGATACAGCGCTTTAACATGGGAAGTCCCATAGAGAAATGCCGTCGGCCCTGGAACCGGAAGTAAGATTGGAACATATTGTTTTTAGCTTGCAGCTATACGAGGAACTACGTTTCCTACAATATGATGCTACTCGCTCATTTTTTTTAAGTACCAAAAGTGACGTCATCGTGACGTCACGTGACGCATCAGAAAACTCTAAGATTCGACATAGCTCATCTCAATTCATATTTCTATGGCATATTAAAACATCATAGCGATAACTTGATGGCAAATGTGCCCAAAAGCGAGAAAACTGACAGAAGTTATTTAGTGCGTTTTCCGCAAAACTTATTACCTCATTTTACTCGAAAATGAGTGTTACGCATCAGAAAGTGAACAATACCCGAAAATTGCGCCTTGCATGCTAGCACATCTTGAAACTGACCAGTGATCTGTAGCGTCAATATTAACGGAGATATAAGCGTTTTTAGTTATTTTTTTCAAAAAATCGCTGTGACCTTGACCTTTGACCTTTTAACCTGGGTGACGAGTATGGTGTAGCCCTATAGCCTAGCTATTAGATACTGAAGACTGCGAACCGATGTATGCAGCCGTTAGGTCACAAGACGACTTCCCGTTTTTTAGTGAAACAGACATACAAAAAAACGAACAAACAACACGACCAACTGACATATGACGAATTTTCGTCATAATGAAGCATGCCCAATGTTGGCGCTCATCCCCTTTCATACGATTCGTACCAACCCCCTTCTGGGAAATAAAAGCGGGGGGGGGGTCAATTGTTGGCAAACACAGTGTAGTCACCGGTGTAGTATGTGAGATTGTCCCACATGCGGAGATATCCCCCTCTGTATCTATCATAATGGAGCGGAGAAGGTCTCCATATCATGTATTTTATATCAGGGTGGGGATCTCCGCAGGAGGGAGGGGGGAGGGCGGTCATGCGGTCATAATGCGATCTTTCATATTTTACCCAACGTGTTGGGAGATTTGTGGACATCCGTTCAAACGACACCATCATCATGTACAGTTCTCTCGGGTTCTATTTCCGGTTTGGGTCTTTTGGGGACCAACAAAAAAACACATGCTCTTCTAATAGAACGAGTGCGCATCACGCTGGTGCCTTGCTGCAGCTGCGTGCGTGAAGAATCGAGTGGGTGTGAAACTATTTTTTGTTGGCTATAGTCCAGGCATGCCTAACTATAAAATGCTAATATAGTTAAAAATAAGACATTTGTCTCTCCATAATGCATGAGGTCTGTGCGATGAGACAGTTGGAAGCGTTGTATTTTGAGGCAAATCATCGATATATACATTTCTGCGACAAAGGGAACACCATTATCCTCGCCTGGTCAGTCCAGGGCAGTTCTCGCGGGTTCTATTTCCGGTTCAGGTCTTTTGGGGACCAACAAAAAAACACGTGCTCTTAGAACGAGTGCGCATCCCGCTGGTGCCTTACTGCAACTGCGTGACGCGCACCCATTGTAGTCAACGTTTTAGTGTTGGGAACCGGCCAGCTGCGCGGTTTGTGCGTAAAGAATCTAGTGGGTGTGAAACTATTTTTTGTTTGCTTTGGTCCAGGCATTGTTTAATATAAAATCATAATATAATTAAAGATAAGACATTTATCTCTCCATGATGCATGTGGTCCGTTCGATGAGACTGTTGGAAGCGTTGTATTTTGAGACAAATCATCGATGTTTACAGTTCTACGACAAACGGAACCTCACCTGCTCAGTCCATATAAGGAACGTTGTTACGTAACCATAGATACCGCGCGCAGACACGCGCGTCATGATTATTACGTCATACGACATGGAAAACCCCGCGTAGCACATTAGATCGCCTGACACTGACAGTCACTCATGAGATAACCGCATTCTGGTTTATCAACTGCCTAAACGCTCATACATTACATAAATCTACTCGGATGGTTATAATTCGGATATGCACATAACTTCAGTAGTTAGTTGGGCTTCCAAGGACAGCTTAAGCCAGTCTTGTGTGTGAGGCGAGTGAAGGCAAACAACCGGAAGGTAGGCAGCACTTACAGGCCGTTGATGCTAGGCATTGACGCAGAGCATAGGTATCACCGTCTCGTGGGGTCTCGATAAGATCCCGAAGTGACTGTACAGCCCTATAAGGAGCGTTTTACGTAACCATAGATACAGCGCGCAGACATGCGCGTCATGATGATTATTACGTCATACGACATTGAAAAGCTCGCGTAGCACATTAGATCGCCTGACACTGACAGTCACTCATGAGACAACCACATTCTGGTTTATCAACTGTCTAACCGCTCATATATTACATACATCTACTCGTATGGTTATAATTCTGATATGCACAAAACTTCAGTGGTCAGCTGTGCATCCAAGGACAACTTTAGCCGATCTTGTGTGTGAAACGAATGAAAGCAAACAACCGGAAGGTAGGCAGCAAGTACAGGCCGTTGAAGCTAGGCATTGACGTAGTGCATTAGTATCCCCGTCTCGTGGGGTCTCGATAAGATCCCGTAGTGATTGTACAGCCCTATATATCACTGACCGTCCAGAGGCGGATGAGGGTGGAACCTACAGTTACATTCACCGCTGACGTGTATACGCTCCAGGTTTGACGTTATGTCAGATCTGTCGTTAAGCATCAAAACAAAATTCGCAGTTCATATGCATGGAGTGAGTTGCGCGATGCAACTTTATTAGAAACTTAATTCCTAGATAGCTCACAGTGGAAGTTTATAGTAGGCATCGGGCTGACAGTAGAAACGTATAGTATCTAACTTCATCCCGCTGCCATGGTTCATAGGCCTACCAAATAGCCCACTTTGCAAGCCCTTCGTCTTCTTTTTTATTTCCCACACGGCTTGTCACACAATAGTTAGGGTACTTAAAGCGAGTTGGCGTAGCAGGGAATAGTAGGAAAGCAATAGGAGGTAATACATATGAGGTGATCACATAGTGAAATGGGAATAGTAGGGAAGCAATATGAGGCGATAAATAGGTGATCACAGATCACATTAGACATATCTTGTTTACATTGGATAACTTGGGATGGTCTAAGAGTCACTTGTATTATTGAAAGTGGGTGCCATGGGTGGGGGCGGTGATGGGATGGTGTTCGATCCTTGTGTTATTGTGCTCTATATAGATGGATTAGAATAGGTGTTGTCTATTAAGCCAGACTGGGTTCAGTAGCGGGGCGCGGCAACGTATGTTACGGATGAATGAAGGACGTTTCGGCCAGCGGACGTTTCGTATGTCACCGCGTCAAATGTTCAATGAACAAGATACAAATTACGCGTGAAATAGTAAAATGTTAAATGAACAGGTGTAAAATGACACATGGACAACATAAAATGTAACATGAAGCGTATCGAATTTTGGCTCCGATCTCCTTTCATATGGAGCACATGCTGGAATTGAACTGTTCATTTTGCTCTAGGCACCAAAATCAGCTCATTACGACAGATCTAGCATTACGCCAAAGCTGAGTGTACAGACGTATGCTTCGGCCATATATATCTTTTATGCACTTTGTTAAGAAGTGTAATGAAAGCAAATCACCTATCGATATATGTTTTGCAGAACCTAAAGAACAAGACATATGCTGTTGACAATTATGTAATTTGCTCAGACAGCCGTGGAGACTATCTATACTAATAAAATGAACTGTCCGTCTGTCCCACCTATGCACCCGATGCACCCGCTGCATGCACCAGCAGCCGCCCTGTATGTGTCAACAATGTCGCTGGGTTCTTATTGCTTCTCCCGCAGCCACCAAACTGTCAACTACCATTTAACTGGCTGGGTGCCAACACGATTAACATTAGTCCCAATGCCTTATCGCCGAATTCAACACCATGTCAGATATCTGTGGCAAGTCGGTAGTCAAACTGGTAGCAATGCCCAAACCGTCTTCAAAGCAACAACATCGCAAACCCGTTAGCAGGTCGAGGACTGACCGTCGTTCGACGGACGAACGTCCTTCGTACTACGTACTTCCAATAAGGTTCGTGTGCACTTCGTTCCAAGGACGGATGGTTTTGACATGTTGATTTATTTATGCATATTTGTTTCTGCATATATTACCCTTGTTCAGCTTCATTGGATTGGATGATATGAAGGAAGCCCATTATTAGGGTCTAAACCTCGTTGTGAGATCATAATTTACCCGGGAGTGAATTATGGAAGCGTTCCAGACATGTAAACATGTCCGACGTGGAGGCTCTACAAACTCTTAAAGTCTACAAAGGCATTTGAAGGACTTTTTGCAAAACCTGCCATGTAAGTATATTGATAGCTTTGCATCTCTAGGTTCGTTTTATCGTCATTTACAAAATATTCCATGGCATATTTGTCAGATAATGGATGGAAAGGGCACCTGTTGTCACGAACAAAATTGCGTCCCTAGATCAACCGACGCGCAACTCGCCTGACCAAGGCTGCTCCGAAAAAAAAATCTTGTTTTGTCTGAATGACGATGCGAAACTATCAGAATTCATAACAACTGTGTCAACATTTACTGTGTCAACAATACTGTGCTAAATAGATAGGTTTTGCAACGACTTTAGGGTCCCAAACCCACCCGCCCTTGCAGTAGCTGGGCTCTGAGCATCCCGTACTTCATTCGTAGGACGCCAGTTGGTCGTCCTTCCATCGAAGGGCGGCTGCTGCGCTTTACCATACCATCGACAGTGTTTTAGCCTAATCAGACAAATATGCCATCGAATATTTACCAAATCGGTTCATAACATATCTACAGATGCTAGTCTTCTAAAATATAATGAGGGTTCAGCTTGGAAAGGTTTCCATGTGATGTGCCAGGTAAAAACATGTGGAAAATTGGTGTCTGTCAGTGCTCGTTCGCCCCGTTCAGTCAATAATTTGGAATTCCCGACCCAACAGGATACAATGTCATGGTTTCTAAATATAGAGTTGCTCATTGTGAAGGGATTCCCATGGTTAGATCAATAGGAATCTAGCGTAAATCTATGTTTGCATACTATGAACACATGCATGTTGTTACAAGGTGGCTGTACCTCGATTTAGGTTCACGCATACTGCGAAGGAAGTACGTACTTCGTTTGACGGTCGTACTACGAACGACGGTGGTCCTCGACCTGGTTAGACACAAGTTACCGCAATATCCAACTATACAGTTAAGCGGACTACATGCGTAAACAGCGTTACACGCGGCTAGTTTTCCAAATGGCCGACAGCGTTCATGTGTGTCCATATACGAAAAACTGATATAATGAACGCTAATGTCACGGGCCGTATTCGATTATGGAGAGCTCGGGGCAGGAGTTAACGTTAATCGAACACCTCGTGTTGTGATCCAATTGAGGCGATTCAACACTCGTGTCGTACTCCCCACTTTCCTGGGTGCATGCAAGAGTAAGATGGCGGACACGTGAAGCAACAGCGTCCATATTGACGCTTTAACACGATCGCGTGCCAAGCGTTCGGTTTAGTAATAACACGAAAACAACTAACGCATGCGTATTTCAAATTATCGTATCATGTTCTATGTAATGTTGGTTAAAATAGGTTTGTATTTGTAGTGTTTTATTGCGCCATGAGCACGAAGTATTATTAGTGTTGTCACAATCGAATACGACCTCGATGTCTGCATGTAGGGTGACGCTTTGAATAAAGGCTTCATTGAACGCGCCAAACAGGGCTTCCATTTTTTTTCAAGATGGCGACTCCTTGGACAGTGAACAACATAAGCAGAGGGAATCTCTATGTGAGCGGCAATCTGCGTTGTTTTCTATTGCGTTGCCGCTTCGAGTCTAGGTTGAAGATTGAATATAAAATATGAAACAAGCCAACGACAAAAGCAGTATTTCATCACTTTCTTTAATAAATAATTTAATAGACATTATACAAAGGGGACTGCTGTCCGCTAAGAGGTTCGATACATGTTCTTAAGTTGACAATCGTACAAGTGTTATAGACCAAAGCACCTAGTCTCCTACATATCTTACACATGCATATTAACGCTATTTACAATACGACAGGAGGATTGCTCCGCCAACTACCCCTTATTTGGCCACTTACAGATATTACAACGCCTGATTATTACAGGAAAGCGATGTACAAAGAAATCTTTGGAAGCAAGCCGCTTTTTGGGACTAATCATCGACACCTTTCGCACGGACAGCTACCTTCTTCCCGTAACTCAGTAAGCAGTGGCAGCTATTCTGTATAAGCTATCTCTGCCAGCTAATACGTATTTCAGGTTTGCATATTTACAGTTTTATTGCAACTTAGTATTTCTTTACTTACAAGACTCGGGCACATAATACACTCCTCAAGAGGTAATTGTTATGTAACACTGAATTGTCTACAGGTAAACGTCACCAGATTATTTTCACGCAACGACGCAGAACTCATTTGTGGTTTGCAGAAAATGACTAGCGACATAAATTGGTTTGTGCGGCCGCGGTTTAGCGACATTTTTTCATAGCTCAATAGTATTGTACATAAACCTCATTGTCTGTCCAGAAAATGCCCGCAGGAAATGTACACGTATTCAGTTTAAGGCTAGCAGTGCATGCATTCTTCTATTGTATATATATCATATAAATACACTGCATAGACAAAGTAAGGCTTCTAGCCGCCACAGACAGTACTCAAGCGTGACGTCATTCACCTGTCTCCATGGCAACATCACAGCACGCAGACGCGAAACTTTAATACAAGATTGATGTCGATTTCACACCGCACCCGTACAAGTATACGTACAGCGCTGGCGACCTACTTATCATTAAATACACGTCTATAGCTATATTGTGTGGGATATACAAGTGAATACGGAGTACAAAGGCGAATAAAAACTTATGACTAGTTCATGTACTCCGGCTGTTTCTTATCGTAACCACACAACATTCACAGCATGTGATACACCACTCCCAGGACAGAGACAGCTTGTCCTCAATCTATACCATTTGTGTCTTTTTATATATATAAGTAAAACTAAAACCAAAGCGAACATCCAACTTAGATGTTTGCATACTGGGCATAACGGCGTGACTATATTGCTGCATGATCCTCAAGGTACTTATTATTGTTACTTTTACCATTATATCCATCAATCAATCAATGCTAAAACGCAATTATAATCTAGGCACATTATTTTCTTGCATAGCAGATACGGAAATGCGTTAGGGAGAGCAGATTAGCGACCAGACAAAGCACTTTGAACAGTCCATGTCGTTACAAGAACTCACTTTGTTCCAAAAGGCGACACAAGTTATGTAAGGCAAGCAGCGTAAACGGTGACCTCAGTAGCATAGTAGGTCACAGCCATGACTATGTCTAACTAGCCTATAGGGTCAGTGACGTTGCATATCAATGTTTACATGATCCAACTACGTCCACACAACACAACAGTCAAAAAACCATGTGACAAACGAATTCTATGCGCAAATCATAGTTCAGATTATGCCACTGTGAGGCGCTATTGCATGTGCAATGCATTCTGGGTATTTGTCAAGATGGCGCCATCGCCTGGCAACGTATTCTGTAGACAATTAAACATAAAATATTGTCATCTATGTAAGGGAAACGTTGTGTAATCTGGATGTAATTTAGACATGCTCATTCATTTTATACATGCATTGCCAATAACCAGGAAATATGGTATTTATCTCCGTAGAAAACAAGATTACACCAAAATATTTCCCAGAATTCTTTGCTCCAGTCACGCTTTTACCAAGATGGCGGATATTTGCAAATTCGTGTATTACAGGAGAACACACGGGAGTCACACGATCCACATCATGGGGAGCAGAAAGCAATAACACAACAAATCTTCCATCAGGTCAAATTTTGAAACGGCCGGGGCTGAATATTTCGCCCTCGAATATGATATTAGCATGGAGCGGGGACGAACTACTCGGCCCCGGCGTTTAGAAGTTACGGGCACTGGTCGGCTTCTTTTCAATGTTAGCGCGAACCATTGTTTCGCATAGCTCATGGAATTTTTGCGCAGTGCATGTGATGAATTCATTTCAATTTTTCGTATAATTTCAGTCTAATAATCCATGGTCAACAACTGGTATGGCGGATAATGTATAGGGAAATGTAGCTGGTGTATATGATATATGGATGTGATAGAGAAAGGTTGTCATGATACGGTTCACGGTCATGTTTCCCTCGTTAATTGTTCATCAGCCAACGAAGATACCTCCTCGATAACTTCCTTCTCCATTCGCCAGGGGGCGTATGTTCTGTCCAAGTGAAAACGACCAGGGAAGACCGGGTAACTTCATCATGCGGTAGTCCACTGGCCACTAGAGGGTAATTTATCAACACTTGCTGCAGGCCACAACTGTCCAGAGAAATCCATTGGGAACAAACGACGAGATACACAAGTCAAGCTTTTACGTTGAGAAGCACTAGAGGCTACAGTCTCAGCACCATGAACCACGTGGTCACAACTCACGTGGTCACAACCACCTGCTCCGGTCACGTGGTCTGCAGATATCGGGTCGACTTTCAGTTCAGCCAAAAGCCGGACGACCACGGCAACGAACACCTCACTAAAGTGTTACACACACTTTGTTACACGGCGCCCGGCTGAATGTAACCAAGATGTTACACGTCTTATATATGATAGGTATGTACAATACATGTTCACTGTGTTGAAGTGCGCGCCTGTGTCAAGAGTTCTGCGCGCCAGACTCTCGATGAAAAAATATTGATGACGTCATACAATGTCGTCACGATAGCCCCATCCCCACCTCCAGGTGACGTCACGAGTAGTCCTAACAGGAGCTGGTCCTGAAATCCGTGTCGTCCCCGAGCGAGAACTTGGGCCGCTGCGTCGCGTGCCCGTGGGGCGGGGTGGCCCCGGGGCTTCCGGCATAGGGGTAGCGCGGCTGGTGAGAGGGAGGCTGCTGCTGCTGCTGCTGCTGCTGGGAGTAGGGGCGGAACTGTGGGTGGTGAGACGTGGGGCCGGGGGTGGTGCCGGGACCCCCCGGGCCCATCGACCCCGGCAGTGTGACCAGCGAGGGCGTGGAGGAGGCGGCCGCCATGGTGACGCCGTTGCGGGTCTGGCAGCGGTCCTTGATCTGGGCCAGAGCCGACATCAGCTTGTTGTTGGCCAGGTCCAGGGACTGTATACGGCGCTCCTGGGCCTCGATGATCTGCTGCTTGTGGGTCACGGCGTGGTTCAGCTGGTGCTGGTCCTCACGCCGCTGCTGCTCCATCTCCCGCATCCTGGGGGCAACAACAACACTGACGTCATCAGCGCGGCCAAGGCTAGGGCGCCATTGCCGGGGTAATACGCATTGTGCGCCAGGGCGCAAAGCTATCATGATCATCATGGATATTATTATTTATTACCAATACCTAAATTATTAATATTATTATTTATTACCAGTATCTTCATATGAATATTATTATTTATTATTATTATTATTATTAATTATTACCCGTATTTTATTATTGCTATTTATTACCAGTATTTTATTATTGCTATTATTATTATTACCAGTATTATCATCAATTATTACCATGACATGTAATTATTTCTACCAAATACATTTTCACGTACATTCACGTACGGGGCTTAGTCGGCTAAAATCGTCCATTATTTACATAGTAACTTCAGCCGACTACGCCCCGTGGTCGGCTAAAGTGCTTTCGTGAAATCCGAAACTGAAGCAATACTGAGACTCGGACGTCGCCCTCACCTCTGCACGATATCCTTCATGTGCTGGTCGCGGTCGGTCTGTAGTTCCTCGCGCTGCCGCTGGCGGTCGTCATACTGGGCCTGCCAGCCCGCCGCCTTCGTCTCTCGTTGGTCGTCCGAGGAGCAGAGGCGTCGCTGCGTCTCCTGCAGCATCGACTGGGTCTCGGCCAGCTGCTGCCGCAACACCGTCAACTCCTGCTCGTACTGGCGACAGAGAGCGAGCGGGGTTAGTTAGTAGGTCGTCCTATTCATATTGCGTCAAAAAAATGATTCTTTTTGTCCACTGGGTCAGTATAGTCATAGTTTTCCCGTTTTTCCTTGTTGAATACAAACTGAAACATGGCTCATTGCTACCTTGATAGAAGTCGTAATGTGTCTTACTTGCACGCACGGGGTTCGAACCCTCAGAGCGGCTGCGGGGCCGGACTATCATAAGAGAATCTACGCGCTACCGACTGGGCTATGGGGAGGACCCTGGTGCCTGCTTGGGAGCCGTATAGTGGCCATACAATAGCATCATTATTACCACTTGGTCCCACCACCCTTCATCCCCACGGCTCACCCCGACAGATGCCACTTGTGACGTCACTTACCTCCTCCTTGGTTCTCTTCGGTTCCTGTGACGTGCGCTGCACGGACCGGGTTCCCATGCGGACCGTGGTGTGGGGCGGGGGCGGCCGCTTGGGGGGTCCGCCCCCGGGCCCCTGGGGGGACAACCCCCCCTCCGTCATAGTCCTGCGCATGGGCACGGGCGAGTGCGTCGCCACGGAAACGACCCGGTTGCGCGGGAATTCCGCGCTGCGCGAGAGTTCGGCCGGGGTGAGGGTGAGGGAGGTTCTGTAGCGGGGCTCAATGGCGGGGGAGTTCACCCGGGGGGTGCTCTTGGAGAGGCAGGGGCTGGAGAAGGCGTTGGGGGCCTCGTACCCATCCCCGCGGTCCCCCGTGCTGTGGAACCGCTGCATGGGTGGCTTACCGTGGTGTGGACCACCCCCGCTGCGCATCGCGCCCCCTGTCGGCGTCACCCCGCCGCCATCGCCCCCTAGCGGCAGAGATTCCGAGCTGCTGCTGGAGGTGCCGGAGTGCGCCCCCTGGCGGCGGCGGAGTTCGAGAGTGCGACTGCCGGAGAGCGGCGGCGTGGCGCGGTGGGAGCCGCGCGCACCCGATTTCAGGCTCTGACTAGCGTAGGACGAGGAGGCGGGGGAGGAGTGGGAGTCGGACTGCAGCTGCTGAGGGGTCGACCCCCCGCTACCGCCCCCGCCCGGGGTGTCGCTGCCGGGGGTCTGGTGGGGGTGGTGATGGTGGGGGCGCGGGCGGGTGCCCTGCCGGCGGCGCGGCGCCCCGCCCCCCTCCTCGCTGCTGAGGGAGCTGGAGCTGGGGGACTTGTAGAGGTACTGCGGCCCGACGACCCCCTGCAGCATGGCGCCGTTGGTCGCCCCGATCCCGGTCACGGCGGCCACGTTGCCGCCGCTCTGCCCGAACAGCGGGTTGGCGAAGGCCAGCGGCTGCTGCGGCTGCTGCTGCTGCTGCTGCTGCGACAGCTGAGCCGTGTGTGGCGGAGCGTGCGGATCCACAGGCGAGCTGGACTGGCTGTAGCCGAAGCTCTGGTACCCGGATGAGGCCACGGTGGACAGCTGGCTGACGGAGCCCTGATCAGCGCTCTCCAGCGACGAGTTCTGTCGCTCCTCGTGCGCCTCGTCCACGAACGAGATGAGGTCGACGCGGTCCCCGTTGACGAGGTCCGCGGCGCTGACCATTTTGTTCCAACACAGATTGACCTGCTTCTCGTCCGGGCGTCGGTCCGAGAACAGCGTCTGGGACGGCGACAAGTGGGCCACCGCGGGGCCCTCGTCCAGCGTCGTGAAGGACTCGTACGCCTCGGTGCACTTGTACTCCATGAAGGCGCTGCGGGGGCCGCCACTGCGCAGACTCGAACCGGACGAGCGTCGCTCGGGCGTTTGCCGCCCATCCGCCCGCACCGCGCCTGCGCCCGCGCCTGCGCCTGCGCTCATCGCCGCGCCGGGCCCATAGGGCATCGTGTCCGAGTACGTCGTCGCCGTGACGTCATTGGCGCGCGACAGGTCGGCGTCGCGGTAACTAGGCAACAGGTTGGAGAGGGCGATGTCGGCCATGTTGGCGTTCTGGTCGTGCAGTTTGGCGGCGAAGTCGACATTGTCGTAGATGTTGTGGCCGTTGGCCGTCGACTGTTGCCTGGAGACGGTCTGCGGGTTCTCCACGGCGCATGTTATGTCCTCCAAGATGGCCTCCAGGCGACACAGCTTTAATTTGGTGGCCTGGCGGAGACAAACAGCGGAACAGGGTGAAAAAATGAACAGTACTGCACGGTTAAACACCAGTCTTCCTTGTCTGACCATCCGCCTTTGAAAAATTGAACCATGACAAGCGCAGTTTCCATAAAGCCACAGAACCCAAAAGAACACCGACCTTATAAGACCACAGATCCTATAAGGCCGGAGATGCCATAAGACCACGGATCCTATAAGGCCACAAGTCCCATAAGACCACATACCCCATAAAGCCTACGTCAAGTTTCATGTTTTTTCTTACACATGTACGCAATATAGTAGACATACTGTTCCGCTGAACGCACCACGGCAGAAATACAACACGCTGGTGCAAGAATCACGGGACCATCTAATGACTAATGACTAATGAACGAGCTTAAGACGCGCCACATCAGGCGAGTTACTCTCCAACCCCGTAACACAGCCACATCCAACGAGTTACTCCCCCACCCCCTAACACAGCCACATCAAACGAGTTACTCCCCCACCCCGTAACACAGCTCCAGCACCCCTCACCTCGTTCATGGTCTGCAGAGCCTCCACCAGGATGGTGTGAATGAGGGACAGCTCCTTGCCCAGGTCAATGTAGCCGTCAAACTCCAGCGGCGGGTCCCGCGTGCCCACCTTCTGCAAGCCATACGTCATATCCGGTCAGTCATATACCATATATACACCAAGTTTTTATATATACCAAGAAAACAAAAAACAGAAAAAAAGAAAAGAAAATAAACTCAGTAAAGAAATATACCAAGGCGCGGAGAAAGCCACGTGGTCGGATGCGATTCAAATATTGGGCAATACCCGATAACGGTTATTATCGTATTTCAAATGTACCATATCAGCTTCCTCTATAATAATTAATCTTGCGAGATTTTAAATTGCATTAAATCGGTATGATGAACCGATCTTATTTAGGGAAGGAAACAATAGCTCTTACGACATTAGCACAGGATAAACTGTAGATAAAATAATTATCATGTACAGATATATATCCGTACCGAGATCTGGTGAATGAAATTCCTGGAGCTCTCCAACTCTCGCTCCACAAAGTCGTTCATGAATATCATGAATTCTTCCTTTCCACCAAACCTAGCCAGACAAGGAATCAGGGTTAAAATGGAGCCTTACACCGAATGTAATATAATTCTACATATACGCAAGTGTATCTAAACTTTAATCTGGTAATTTTAGTGACAAATTACTCATAAATATTCATAAACCCCATTAAATTGATCATTAACCTTCGCCTGTTGTCCTAAAGTATGGAATAAAAGAACAAGACAAAACTGAGTAGATCGCAGTTAAAGATTTAAGTTCCTTTAAGGTTCGTATTTTGCTACACTTCCTAAAATCACAATATTCCCGATATAGATATGATTAAGTCCAATATGTCACAAATTAATAAACAAACTGCAATGAGATAAACTTTGCACTAATAATCGATCAAACACGGGGATAAATAAAGGACTAAAGGTGACAAGACAAGAGTAGGCAGTCGGGCCGTACTTGGTGAAGTTGGCCAGACACATGATGGTCTTGGCGATCAGGGTGAAGTTGCGTGCTGCCACCTCGTGGGGGAACTCCTGGGTGAGGTTGAAGAGGGAGGGGGAGAGGATGGCGGGGCACAGGAAGCGCAAGAAGATGGAGGCGGACACCAGATGGTCGGCCATGTCCCCCCTCTTCCTCTCCTCGCATCGCTCCTTCAGGCTGGCGAACACCTCACACAGCTCACTGCACGGAAAGGAAAGGAATGAAACTATAGTATAAATGATGGAATTTTGAGATTTGAATATTAGCTATTATGCCGAACTTTAAATTTACTAGTTAAAAAAAGGAAATGCATGAAACCATTGTTGGTTTAAGCCAGTTTTGTGCACACGAAAATAAAATTAAACCAAGGATATTGTAAAATGTTTTACCAATCTTTACCAGTTATATACGTTCTTAATTTATTATAATTTAAGCTATGCTGTAATATTTTTATACTTTTTTATTGTATAGATATTGACCATGCTTTGTTTATATTAAATACATATAAGTCTTACGACAATTACATAATTATAATACAAATGGCAGTATACCTGCAACGCACGAGCCATACCTACCATCAATAAATGATCTATATATACCTATAAATGTATAAGATTAATCACTAGAGGATGGAATTAAATTTGAAGAGTAGCTATTATGCCAAACTTATAATTCACCATAAATACACTAGTATAAATGTATGAGTAAGATTTGAATGGTAGCTATTATGCCGAAATTTGAATTCACTATTAATACACTAGCATAATTCAATTCCAATGGGAGAACCTGGCTGGACGTGTTAGAGCGGGTGCTCACCTCGGGAAGAAGCAGTGGGAGTTGATGATCTTAAACCAGGCCATCTCGCAGTACATGATGAGGAGCTTCTGGTGCCGCTGCAGCGTGGCGTTGTTGGGCACCTTGTTGGCATCCACCTCACAGTCGTCGCCAGAGTCCAGCACCGTCCGCACGAAGTCACTCAGGGTGTCCTGCAGGTACTGTAAACAGAGGGAGGGCAAGGTCACTCATAGGGCATAGGGCAAGGTCACTCAGGGGGTACTGTATACAGAGGGCAAGGTCACTCAGGGGGTACTGTATACAAAGGGTAAGGTCACTCAGGGGGTCCTGTGGGTACTTAAACAGCGGACACGTCACATAGGCAGTTCTGTGGGTACTGGAATAGAGGGCAATGTCCCTCCTGGACCAGGTACGGGTAAACAGAGGGGACTGTCACCTTGTTCGCCACGTGGATCCTGTACAGATGGTCTAGCATGATGTGCCACACACACTACCTACCTTCTCTCCTATCAGCTTGAGGTACGCCTCCATTGCTTTCGTTGCTATGCTGTTGCCGCGGAAAGTCAGATTCTCGTTTTCTGAAACAACACAAGAGAATCTCACATGAGGCAAACTTGGAGAATACAACAAGCAAAATATTATAAAAAAAATGGAAATAAGATTTTGACATATTAGATAGAAATAAAGATAAGACTACAATATATTGCGTATCTGAGATGAGAAACAAAATAGCGGCCTCCACCAAAAAAAAAGAACCACGTGTCCAGGAGGGCGTAATCCCCTACCCTCTGCGAAGGATAGATATATTGTCTCGTGGGGTGGCGCCTTGACCACTGACTGAACTAGTTTGTCGACCTCGTGGTATGACCTACTGAGCACTGACTGACCTAGTTTGTCGACCTCGGCCATGACGATGTCGGTGAGGAACTCGGTGGCGCGGCCCCGGTGCTGTAGGATGTGGGTCAAGGTCGTGGCCAGCTCCTCTTTGGCCTTGACACTGAGCTGGGGTTCCAGGGCTTCCACCAGCATCTGGTAGTCCGCCTCCAGGAACTGTGGACAGACAGTGGGTTGGTTAGTGTTATATTCAGGACGCTTTGACCACTTGTGGTCATATCGCGTCAATGGGAGAAGGAAGTGAGAGTGGAGCCATGTCCTCGGGGGTAACCCCCTACTCTTTGCGAAGAAGGGTGGGGATCTTTATCCTGCGCGACCACACAGACATTGCCACAGCGGGGCGCGAACCACCGATCCACGTGCCGTTAGGCTCTCAGATGACCAGAGCACTCAATGCGAGCGCTCTAACCACTGAGCTACCGGGCCGGCCCCGAGGACACAAACAGGCGGTGGGGAGGGGGAGGGGGGGGGGGTAGTCAGCGGCATAGTCCCGAGATCGCAGCGACATCATGCATGAGAATACATGTATATAAAACCACGTGACACATTTGATCACATCCGCAGCAGTGGGATTTTTTGTGACCAGACTTTTTAATAACTGATTAATAACATTTTGTGAAGGAAATATATTTCCCTATGTACACTCGGTAGAACTATAATCAGTTAATAATTGTGTCAATAACAATATTCAGGACGATCAGTTTCTGTACACATCCAAATCTTGACACACTGGATTTCATCCATATACCAAGTTGTCAAGACTCCTCCATGATACATATACCGGTGTTTCAGCATAGCTCACGTATGACTCACGCCGACCATTTATGGCATTTGGGGGGCTGTCACAGACCCGGGACCCCGTTTCTTACCTGTATGAGGTCCTGGTAGAGGTCCATGGGCAGGATCTGGACGGTCTGGTACCGGGCCTTGACCCGGATGCTGGGGGCGTCCGAGCGGTTGTCCTTCCCCGCCTTGCCGACGGTGGCGCTGCTGGCCGGGTACCAGCGCTCGACCATCTGCCGGGAGCTCACCTCGCTCACCGGGATGTGGATGTACCCTGTACAGAGACAAGGGGGTCATTGCACTAACAGTTACAAGCTCGCAACCGTATCTGTTACATGTTAATTTAACGAGAGATCGTAATTTTACGAGCAACGAGAATAAGTATTATACCGCAATTACTGGGGTGCAGCCATTTTCGTGCAATTTATTGTTTACCAATATTAATCAAAAACATGTTTGCCATATATGTATGGTAATCCTCGTGGCCACGAACCCCGGCACGATGCCTGGTCTGGCAGAGCTCCCTCGACCAAGCCGAGCGCGCTCACCACCAGACCATTGGGGTGGCCCCTAATATCTTGGGATCTATGACTGAAGTCGGCTGCCTTACCTAGCAACGCATTCTTTTCCTTTTTCTTCTTCTTGTCTGCTTCTTTGTATAGGTTGACTGTTATTGTGTGAGCCGGGGGCAAGTTACTGCAATGGGAAAGGCAACAACTATTAGTAACAAACCAATTGTATAGAGAGGTTAACCTCTCATTCAACGCATCTTCACAATAAATGTCCCAAACAAGCGGCGCTTTACCACAGGACGGCAATGTTTGCGGAATATACAAGAATAACCTTAGCCCAAGAGTTCTGCTGCACTGTTGAATGACGGCCATAGACAATATAGAACCGCGGATATATTTCTGCCCTAGAGCATTCATAAACAGCTGGGTTAGTGAAATGATTATGAGACACGCGAAACCATTGCCACACTCAATTGTATATTAACAAATAAAAAAAATGTATATATATATTATCTAGTCAAACTTTAGACTATAAGTAACTGTAAATTGGCATTCTCGTTCACTATATAGAGATATAAGCACATGACATACTTCAAAGAACTGAGTGACCCACCTGAAGTCGAACTGTTCGCCCCAAAAGAGCATGTCTCCTTTGGTTTTGGATGAGGTTCTGGCGTATAACGTTTTGTCAAGGCACAGCTCGCAGAAATATCTGTAGACAAAAAGGACATGCCAATAGTGTTTGTCAGTAACCTGCATCATAAGGTCTTAATAAAAAAATGTTACTTAAAGGTCACGTGACTTTCGTTGTGTGTATTAGTTTGCTAAGACGCTCACCTTTTCTTCGATGGCACATTCTTGGCTTCTAAGATCCACAATTTCAGTGAGTTTTCTGTCCTCCTGGCTTGTTCTTGATTCGGCTGAACAGTTTTTCTTAAACTGAAATATAGAGATACATGTATAATTTAGGGATGGATGAAACAATGAAACATTTCCGCTTTAAAATGTGTACCAAACCACATACGAACGCTTTATAAGTTACCTCTTCAAATAGTAATCAGATATTGCCAAGCAACCAACATTTCAAAGCCACAATTCCCCAACGCCCCCAATTTTCCTGAAAAAAGGGGCTAAACTTGATAACATGCAAGATTTAATTGAATGCATTGGATAGAAGGTGGTTGTTGGGCCACCTTTTCGACCCCACAACAGGTGTGGAGTGTTAACCCGCTGGAGGTTTCTCTGCAGTCGAGTGCGCTACTTCCCGACCGCACCCCCACCCCACTCTCCCCTCCCCACAACGACGACAGGCGGGCTGTCGGGATACCAGGGTTGAGTTGCGGAGCACGATCGACCGCCGGGAACAATTTGCTGCGAGCATATCCACCAAATAATTAACCCTTGTTTGGAAACAACAGCACACTCTAAATAGTGCAAAATATTGATAAATAAAGGATAATTATTATGCATCCATATTTACGGATTAAACCCCCGTATTTCAGAAGAATCGTCGTCCCGAAGTTGAATATTATGATGCGAGACTACTCTCGCTGAGGCGGTCAACCGTGCTCCGCAACTCAACCCAGGAAACCGGCCCCTGACAAAGGCCCCCCCCCCACCCCCCACGTGACCCTCCGGCACTTATACTCACTGCTGAATCCACTTCTGTCGCTCCTCGGCCGAGCGACACGAGTAGTACTTGCTGCCGCCGGAAGTGGAGACCTGGAAGCAGTGTTCCTGGCCCAGGATGCTGCTGTGGAGCGGCTTGATTTCGATGTCCTGCGCCGCCATGTCTATTGAGTGCAGGCTCGACGGCGTGTTCAGCAGCAGCGACTCGTGGGAGCGGGAGGCTCGCATCCTGCTGTTGATCAGCGCCCTGCAGCGAGGTAATAACTGCATGAAGCACGGGGGGTTTAGGCCGCATTTGTAGCACATTATGACGCACGGTGGTTTAGGCCGCGTTTATAGAACAATCTATGCAGCACGGTGGTTTAGGCCGCGTTTGTAGAACAATCTATGTAGCACGGTGGTTTAGGCCGCATTTGTATCATACTCTATGCCGCACGGTGGTTTAGGCCGCATTTGTAGCACATTATGACGCACGATGGTGTAGGCCGCATTTGTAGCACATTATGACGCACGGTGGTTTAGGCCGCATTAGTAGAACACTATATGTCGCACGGTGGTTTAGGCCGCATTTGTAGCACACTCTATGCCGCACGGTGGTTTAGGCCGCATTTGTAGCACATTATGACGCACGGTGGTTTAGGCCGCATTAGTAGAACACTATATGTCGCACGGTGGTTTAGGCCGCATTTGTAGCACACTCTATGCCGCACGGTGGTTTAGGCCGCATTTGTGGGGAAACCAAGGACCCATGCGACGATGATGGTGAGAGAAAGAAACGACCCCGGACACGGGTGGGGTTCCCTCGCCACAATGGCTCAATACGAGCGCTCTAATCCACTGAGCTATCGGGGAGGCCCTCGCCACAAAGGGTAGGGTTAAAAGGGTGGAATGAATAATACCTCCAGTCTAGTGTGAATATATATATATATATATTATCTCTCTTTGCTGAAGGAAAACAAAGTTGTGTACCGATGAACGCGCTACAGACTCGGTCACGGGGCGTGTCCCCTCCCATCGCACGTACAAACACGGTGCTTATAACCGCTATGTAAATTTACCTTTGCACGGAATAGATTTAGTAGAAGTTTTAGTATAATGTTATAAATATAAATAAACGGATTAATGACATTTAGAACTTCCACAGAATACTTATGTTTATATAATTGAAGCAATGAAGTACTCCTAGAACTCCTAATGCAGCTTTAATTTATATTTACTAACATATGGTGGAAACGAACACAATCTGTAGCCCTCGTGCGTAAATGATGTACGTGACGAAATCAAAGTAGACGGCTGCGCAATAATCAGAATATCACGCTTGAATCGATCGACTGTGCCTCGAGGATCCATAGTACTTCGTGGTGAATTATGGGGAAAAACCATCTATTTACCCAGTGATCAGCGCTTTAATTGAGACAATAATCCATTGAAAAGAAATTGGGGCAATGTTTTGGCGTGAAAAGGCACACACGACGCATGCGCACACACCTAGCGGGCTGATAATACGTGATATTGGGGCAGACACTTAAGTTGTGGAATTAAAAATAAAATTATTAATATCTTCCGGAGAGAGTTGGTTAATAATTCAATAAAGCTATGTCTTCGTTTATCTAACATGTTAGATTATGAGCAGCTATGTCATTGATACATTAACAGCAAACGTATTTAATACATATACTAAACTTACTGTACCAAGCAATGTGATTTTCCTCCAGAAGGAGTAGCTCACTTATTGCTCACAGTGCTGAGACCAGTAAGGCACGGGGTGTGGTGAAATGCCTGTGATACATGCCACAACAGCATTTACCACACCTAATAAGCCAAAGAGTGTGAAATATCTGGCAGGATGCCAGATGTATCTTACTGTTCCTAAAGATGGTGTAATACCAATAAGTCATTTTAGTTACACAGTAAATCTCAATCTTAAGAAATCTTAACAGCCATTATTTATACAGTTTATTCGCCATCTTCCAGGCCTGTATAAAATGGTAATGTGATCCATTATGTGGACAGATCTTATCAGTAATCTTATCAGTAACCTTATGTGTACGGCTATAAGGCGAACGATGAGGACCTCCCTTCTAACAATTAACCATAGGGCTATATCTTAGACACAGCCTCCTATCGCCTTACACGTCAGTTCTGGTCATTTTCAAGAAGTAATTAAGGATTACCGACTCATCAATCTTAATCCTGACGGTGTAACACCATGATACTGCCCGTGGGCAACTAATCCACCAGTGAGGTACATCCGTGCTAGTGACCTGCTCAACTTTAACAATCTCAGGTCACTGGAACGCAGTTCGTTCAAATACCAACATAAAAACCACACCACAAGTTCGCCGTGAGTGTCAATAAAGTGTGTCCATAAAGTGTGCCAACCAGTTTTCCAGAATTCGATATTATATATATTTCACCGCAATTCTATAGGGTGGACGGATTTCCGATAAAATCCGCAAATTATTACTTGGTTTGTGCTGTGGGATCATTATTAACACTAACTCGCAGGGGGAGGAGTGCAACCAATCCCATCATCTTTATTATTATTGTTATTATCATTATAATGATCCATCAATTGTATAATAATAACAGAATAGGGGTCCTAAATTATGAACAGCGATGACTTATTTGTGTCTATAAACGGTTTGCTGTTTTTAATTCTTCGCAGGCGTGACATCCGTGGAGCCAACGTGCCGCCCACGCAAAGCAAAAAATAAATATACGGTTCGAAGCAGACGACATTTAAACGTAATTAGCATGCAAAGACCGCAGCGAAAGAGACGCATGCCGCTGATTGGTCAGTCCTACCACGTGTGCAGCGAATCCCGCCCAGCCGCCATCCTATCACAACAAGGACTGCAGCGACAGAAGCAACGAACACAAACGTCAAGGTCACAGCAACGCCACAAAGGTCATCGACGGGGAATGGTTAACGTAAAAACGGGGGTGATAGGTGATGCGGCGGCGGTGGGTGGGCGGGTAGGGTATGGAGGGAGGGTGATGGTGGTGGTGGGGGGGGGGTGACATGATCGATCGATACACAATCGAATATTAACATATGGCGCAGAGAATACAGCGTCAACACATCTTGTTCTATGTTTAGAGTGGGTTCAGGCTGCAGAGGGTGCGTTTGACAGATATGGATAGCTCCACCCCCCCCCCCCGCCCCCCCACTCGAGACTACAGTCACCGCAAACAACACCCAAACACAACCACGCAGATGCATACAATTAAACCCCAGCCAAACCAGGACATAAATACGAAAAAACACATGCACTCCGCGAACGCTGTACACAAAAATACTAATATCACAACATCGTAAATAATTCATGAAGTTTAATAACCGGTTGCGTATTGCATAATTGCATCACCGATGCAGTGGTAATAGTTTTATCAGTTATTAATCAGCATTTATTGTCTAATCTCTAATCAAGATGGGCAGGACCCGACCAGATATCCATGGTAAAAGACACGGCATCCGGTAACAACAACAGGATGTAAAGGACCAGGTCTCCATCCATGCAATTCCTACTATTGGATGCCATTTCGCGGAACCGGCACCGACAATTCACCTTTTTTTGGTATATATGATTATATTGACGTTGACGCCATGTGTCCGTGTATATACACAAGTATGCCATAACAAAAAAATATGTGGTATGACAGGCCGTCATCACCTAGTATTAGGCCAGGAGTGACTCAAATTAAGTCATAACTTATACCGCATGTTGACTTATATACACAAGTATGCCAGGACAAATAGATTTATCTTATGACAGGCCGTCTCCTCCTCATATTCAGCAAGGGATGACTCAAATTAAGTCATAAAAGCATGTTGACTGACCTCCAGTCCCCGGTCCAGTTTGATGCAGCTTTGGTCCGGACTTTATGCTAGTGATGGTTAGGTTGGTTGTATATTCAGGACGCTTTAATCTCTTTTCGTCATATCGCGTCAATGGGAGAAGGAAGGGAGAGTGGAGCCATGTCTCCGGGGGTACCCTTCTACTCTTTGCGAAGAAGGACATGGGATCTTTATCCTGCGACCACACAGACAGGGCCACAGCGTGGCGCGAACCACCGATCCACGTGCCGTTAGGCTCTCAGGTGACCAGAGCACTGAAGGCGAGTGCTGTAACCCACTGAGCTATCGGGTCGGCCCCTGATGGTTAGGTCCCTGAAGGATTGAGTGAATGGACACGCTGTAGTGAGTGCTATAGCATTGCTTATGAATGACCCTTTGGGCAATGCAATGCATACAGGACCTTTTTCGTCGAAATACATTTTTTGGGCGCAAGTCATTTATTGACGTCCTCAGCGTTCTTGTTGGGCAATAAAGACCTCGATACAACTTGGGATTTGGCAGATAATGCATACATTTCGTGAACAGTTAACCCTAAAACAGCTTCAGGTCATGGTTACGACACAATGCGAGATTCACTATGGGGGTAGTTCACTACGAGGAAGTATGAGTCACTGTAAGTGGTCCAGGGTGACCCTCTCAAAATGGTTTTTTGGGTAGTTCGAGACTAGGAAATACGTATTAACGCAACGTCAACGACCACGTGTCACGTGTTCTCGCATTTCATTCACAGTGTCTGAGACTCTTCTTATTTTACCTACCTCCTATCGGCCGGTCTGACCCCACACTGGCACCGTAACCATGGTAACACCACCCCACCCGCTCTACTCACCCGATCCGGGCCTCGCAGGTGGCGTGTCGCTGGGGATCCGGAGAGTCGTCACCCCCATCCGGCGGCAGTTTCTTCTGGACACGCTTTCTGGATAGCTTGCTGAGACTCATGGTTCGCCGCAAAGAGCTGGCGAAACCCGTGCGCGAGGGGGGCGTGCGCTCACCGTCACTGGAGCCGCTGGGGGTGGGGCACAGAGACCGCTCAGGGTGGGGGTAAACACTGTGCGAATTGGGAGCAGAGGCCGCTCAGGGTGGGGGTAAAAACTGTGCGTAGTGGAGTACAGACCGCTCAGAGTGGGGGTAAAACCTGAGCAAGGTGGGGCACAGAGACCGCTTAGTGTGAGGGTAAATACTTTGTAAGGTGGGGTACAGAGACCGCTGAGGGTGGGGGGTAAACGGTGCAGGGTTGGGCAAAGAGACCGTTCAGGGTGGGGGTAAAAACTGTGCAAGGGTGGGGCACGGAGACCGCTCAGGGTGGGGGTTAAACTGTGCAAGGGTGGGGTAGAGACCTCTCAGGGTGGGGGTAAAAACTGTGCTATAGAAGTTGTGCAAACATACTTGGTGGGGCACAGACCGACTAGAAGAGGGGTGGGCTGGGGAAGGGGGGGGGGGACACTATGTCTACATCATGGGACGGGTTGACAAGGATGTGGGGGTCGAAGGGGTGGGGATGGGAAGGGGGGGGGGGCGGAGACCACTAATGGAGGCGGCAAAACTATCGAGATTTGGCTGTAACTCAAGGAGAGTGAACAGTGAAGGACCGGCGCAGGGTGGGTTGGGGGGAGGGAGGGGGTGTCGGCGGGGGGAGGGGGGGGGGGGGCGGGTACGGGCCAAGGCGGTCTTGGTGTCTAGTATTACACAACGGTGGGAAACGGCGTAAAAGCGTTCAACGTAAACACGTGCAAATAGTGAAATGCAGGACACAGGAGCGTGAACAATATTTTTTTCCCTCAAATCCCGATTCCACGGAATCCTTCCTACAGTTAGGATTGAGTCATTTACCCGGAACAGGAACCCCGTGGAGTGCAGCGAATCCCCCTTCTCCCCTCCCTTCCCCACCCCAGTTAAGAGAACCCACTCCAGGGACCCCGCATTGTAATCCCCCCCCGCCGTCCTTCCTACTGCCACCAGAACCTGTACTACCCCACCTCACCCTACACACATCTATTTCCGCCACTGTGTTTAGCTACAGGCAGCCCCCGAAAAACGCACCGGCCAAAAGCGGGTGACGTAACCCCCCCCCCCCCCCCTCTCCCTCCACTCAATCCACATTCCTGTTCGCCGTCCCCAAGGGGACACCAGGGGAAGCTGTTTATCGTGACAGCGATACGGGTCCCAGGGGAGAGAGGAGGGAGGGGGTGAGGGAGGGGGTGAGGGAGGGGGTGAGGGAGGTGGGGGGGGGGGGGGAATGTAAAAACTACCACATTACGGGGTAATTATACCGTCGATAATTCGTTTTAAGGATAAGAATCCGCCTCATACTTGTGTTGCCTGGAAGGGGGAGGCAGGGGGATGGAGGGATGGGGGAGGCGGAGGGGGGAGGGGTATGCGATTGGGGGCGGGTTATACATGATGGCGAGCACAGAACCTGATAGCGAATGGGAGGAGGGCGAGATGGGTGGGTGGGGGATCGGAGGGGTGCAGAAGGGGGCACGCATGGGGTGATGTGGCAGGGGGCACGCAGAGGGGGGGGGGGGGGTTTACGACTGACAGTTCTCTAAACAGGTCGTTTTTGTTTGGCAAAACGAGAGAACTAGGGGGGGGGGGGATTCGCTAACCAAGGGAACCAAATGGGAACCAAATGGGAACCATGATAATGCACCGAAGTCAAAAACCAAATTCTCCAAAAACACAACGTAACATCGTGAATAGCAACCAAAATGATTAAGCTCAAAACTGCAATAATTATCCCATACAACCAAATTGAGATCAAAATCTTCAAATTAAAATTACAAGAAATTAATTGATACATTACCATCGATAACTTCAAATGATAACTTGCAACAAAGTAACTCAAATTCAGGTAACAGTTTTGCAGGTAGCTATCTAAAAGAGTTTTGTGAAGAAACTTAAAAAAAGCTCAAAGGATTTTGTAAAGCAACTTAACAAAGCTTACAGGTTTTTCTAACGAAACCTAAAAAAGCCCAGTGTTTTGTAAAGAAATTTAAAAAGCTCACAGGGTTTTTTACAGAAACTTCACAAAGACGCAGTAAACGACAGGAGGAATCAGACAGATACTACAAAACGGAACTTGAACAAACGAAACGGAAAAGAAGTCACGCGGCAGGCAGCCACCGAGGGCCACAAGTCGAAGCCCAAGGCATAAAAGCAATGACCTTGACCTCCAAAGCAAAAACACCTTACCAAGCGAAACAAAAGCGGTTGGCGGTTTCCTGAGGGGCAAACAGTTTCTTACCTGGTGCACTTGTTGCTGTGTTATATATTCCCAATATTTAGGACAAATTGTACCTACCTGTGCTGAGGAGGATGGATAATGCCCGCCATTGCCCATATCATATCACAGAATGACGGGCAGAATGTCATGCATGCACCTGGTCCCGTTCGTTAAATATCGCGTGCGTAACAAATGCCCGGAATGCGATACGCTTATCTCCCCGTGTCACCCATGAAAATATTTGCGTTTTTTTAGGCGCGAAGCAACTTCCGCAAAGAGGACACATCCTACGATGGCATAGTATCCAAAGTTTACCTCATGACGTCACTTCCTGCTGCGACGACGACGCATGATGCGCACTAAACAGACTGAGATCGGCGGGCTGGCTACTAAGCTCCCAACAGCTCACAGTCTGTGTAGCCTGTATCAGCCTAAGAGAGACTGTCCTGCAGTGAAGACCATCCTCGTGTTCGATGGGACCAGCTGTCGACGGGCAGAATGTGGATGGGCATGGGATTGCGGGGAGCGGGGGCACCAGTCGCCCCGTACAAATCTTACTTCCTTATTGATTCCGACTGATTACATACCAGGCTGGGGAAAGGGCAAACGGAAGTTTTATAATGGCCCGAAAATGCGGGTTTATCCATGTATATATATGCCAGGCGGGGGGGGGGGGGGGGAGAGCGTAAAATGATATTTTTGCTGAGTCATCGCGTCTGACAGGACAATGGACAGTCATTTTGATCACCACCGCTGGCTCAATCGGATTAACGTCAGGCACGCAGGAAGCATATTATATGTACACGGTTATCACTCAAGGCTATTTCTGATGGAGCCATTAGCCGCCAGTACGTCGCGGCAGCACCCACGGTGTCATTAATATTAAGTTCTTGCACAGTGCTTTTTAATATTAATCAGTTTTATAATTAGTCTTTTTCACAGGCTTCCATCCAATTATATACAATCTATTTTTTTCAAGGGGCTCCGGATTGCAGTAGATCCGTATTATTAAGCTGCTGAAAAATCCATCGAGCACTTCCGGTTTAAGCGGTACATGTCATTACTGCTGCTGTATATGCTGTACCTCCAGCGAGGTGTTTATAGCGGCAGACAGCGGGTCGGGCATGCATCTGGGATTGACCCTTTGTCGCGCCAAGCGTTAGTCAGAGGGAAGGGGAAATGTTATACGCGCACAACCAAAGCCACTTGTTAGTAGTAGAGGAAGAAAGGTTGACTGAAGAGTACATATCGCGATTGTTAGTCAGGTGAGCACAGCCTTCCACAGACACGAGCTGCATGCGACGGGTGGATACATTATATCATTCAATTATTCTCTTAACAAATGTGATCAGTTGACATATCACCATATAGCCATCTTAGTAAACAAGGCCGTAGCAACCAACGGTCGTAAGAGCCAAGTTCCATGGTAAACAAGGACCGCAGTAACTGATGTCCATGGTAGCCGCGGCTAATAGCAACCAATGCCCATAGCAACCAACTGTTATGGTAACCGTTGTCGACAGCAACCAAGGGTCATAGCTACCACTGTTCACAGCAACCAACAGGCATGGTAACCAACTCGTAGGGTCGTAGTAATCAATGGCCACAGTAACCAAGGGCAGCGCTAATGGTCAATAACCATGGTAACCAAGCGACGTCATAACAAAGGGCCGTAGCAACCTATAATATTACCAGAGTAAACAACTTACCCCTCCAGCTCATTGTTGTAGGCTGTTTTCCGCCGGTCCAACTTCGTGACACTCTTGGTCCGCTTCAAGTTGGACTTGATGACTTTCTTGCTGAAGAAACTCTGCAATGAAGGCATAGATATGGCATAGTCAGAGGGGCAGGTCAGAGCTCGAGGCTCGGGTAACAGGAGTTGCGGGGTTCGTCGCCTTGGCAACGTCAGGTCGTCGCTCTGGCAACCGGTGGGTCGGTCACGGGCGCGGTGCGGTAGAGTACTGTAGTGCTTGCCGCCATAATCCCCACCATCAGCCCCGCGGCCATCATTGCCATCCCTATTGCGATCACCATGGGAACCGTCGCCATGGCAACCGGGGAGCTTCAGGGTGGAGAAGAAGAGGCCGGTTTGGAGGACACGCACGGCACCCCCGCCGCTGCCCCGGGGGAACCTGGGCAGGGGCTGGAGGCGGACCTGGAGCAGCTCCCCGGGCGTGGGGGAACTGTCCCCCGGGGGGTCCGCCCCGTGGGAGGACTGCGGGGTGAGGGGCGCCCGCTGGAAGGCCGAGGGTCCTGAGGCCGTGCGGGTGACGGTCAGCTTCCCCTTCAGCGACCGCCGGGTAAAGGAGGAGGAGGAGGAGGAGGGGATGAGGACGTCGGAGGGGAGCAAGATCCCCCTGAGACTGGTGGCGCTCCGCCGGGTGAGTGGCGCCGCCTCCGCCATCACCAGAAGTGACCCCACAACAACTGGAGCAACCAACTACAGCAGAGACCGACGGCGGCAAAGAGCGGTGGCAAAAATCGGCAGTTCTCCGGCGAGGTTTTCAGAGGAATTCACGCCAACGGCGACATGTCACCGATGAGGGAATGACGTATCATCCACATCTTCCGTCACTTCAGTCTCTCTCAGAGATCCAATCTTGGTGGGACGGCGAGTATCCCACACCACAAGGCTTGAAAAGCAGTGAAGGCGTAGACAGAACCAACGGTAGAATCAATACCCTGTCGGGGTGTCGTATCTACAGGATCCTGTCACCAGTGTAGTCAGTACCATACACACCAGAATCCTGTCAAGGATGAATCGCAAAAAACTCTCACAGCTATAACACGACAAAATCCTGTCACAAATCTGTCAGTGATATCTTAACCTCCTGTCACAACCATAAACAGCAGAATCCTGTCACAACCATAAACAGAATCCTGTCACAATGATAAACAGCAGATTCCTGTCACAAATCTGTCAGTGATATTGTAACCTCCTGTCATAACCATAAACAGCAGAATCCTGTCACAACCATAAACAACAGAATCCTGTCACAATGACACACAGCAGATTCCTGTCACAATGATAAACTAGTGACATAGGGGTGAGTCCTGTTAAGCTCTGGATCCCGTCGAATCTCTGGCGTTTATCCTGACTGTCTTTCTGGATATGGCGGCGACACTTTCACGGCTACCTCCAACAGTCCAGTGGCGACTACACACCAAGGAAATAACGAAAGACTACTCGCTTAAATCGCAGGGACTCGTGGTAAAGGTCCGTATCAGACGGGCCGCCCACGCGCCCAGTGAGGCAGTAGACTGGCTATCTATCCTATTAGCTTGATTCCGAAGCTGCCGGTGACGGATCCAGAAAACTCACGTCCGGACCAGGACGCAGACCGGACGTGGATAACGGAGTAATCATCCTCACCAACATCATCACACCATCGTACCACCACGGGTGTTCGTGTCAGTCTGGCTCCGCTCACCAGGATCCAGGGGCCTCATCAGATCCAGAACCCAGGGGGGATACACGGACACACAGCGGCGATGGTTAATAACGTCCCGGTGTTTTTGTCACTGAGCCAAATACGGCCTGTTCCGGTTGGCTCTGACTGCTGCTGCTGCTGCTGCTGCTGCGCTAACAGCAGGCTCCTGGAGTACTAGTACCCCTGCCATATGCTAGGCGGCGCTGCCTGCTGCAGTGTCCGGTCCGGTCCGGGGGGGCGGGGGTGACATCCGGTTGGTTGGCTGCCGGTGGTGATGTAGCTAACTCCTCTCTTGGGCAATTTAGCACCGGGGCGGTAGCTGTTTGTTGTAGGAGAGGGTTATTCGGATACCACCACCGTGCCTCGGCCCCTCCCACTCTCCTTCTGTGAGACACCACCCTCCACCGCAGTCGGTCTATCTGTCACAGAGACACAGTCGCTGCGGTGGTGCCTTGTGGGGGGAACTGTGTCAACAAACCGGGCACCAACGAATTTACCAACCAACCCGTCCGCCCATCCACCCTGTCCCCTCGCTGGCTGGCTAGCTGGCTGGCTGGCTGGCTGGCCGGCCAGTATCTAGTCCGAGAGCAGCTGCCAAACAGCAGGCATAGCATGGCCGTACCGGACGTAGCAGGAACATTCCCCAGGCCTAGCGCCGGACCAACGGCCGTCGGGAAGAGAAGGCAGGACAGCCTGGCCAGCGAGCGAGCAACCGAGAGAGGGCGCCTCGGCCAGCCTCCCGCGGCAAGCACCAGCCAGCGTGGGAGACTCGGGACCAGGGGGGAGGGGGCAATCTCTCTCCAGAGGGCATTGTTGTTTGTCCCACACAGTACAGCTACCACCGACCCTACACCACCCACCCATCGGCTTCACCCTACCCACCCTACCCTACCCCAGCCACACACAGGCCTTAACCTACCAACCCACAGACCCTACCCTACCCTACCCCTACACCCGCCCACCCCCCGCCTCGCGGGTCCTGTGTCAGTGTGCACAATGGGGTGAGGAATGTAGGTACGGGGAGGGACGGTACGGAAGGGGGGGGGGGCGGAGGGTAGAGAGACGAGCGACGATGCCGTAACTCGAGAAGGGGAAAACCTTCCCCGCCTCTACAAAGACCCCCGATCCATCGCCGGTAATACCTGATAAAACGCTTCCCCCACCCTCTCCAACACCCTATGTTCCTACCACCACCCCCTCCCTACATCTTTCTCCCAACCCCCGTCCTCCCCTCTGCCCCGGGGGATTATATCAGCCTCCTACAGGACGAGACGAACATACCAACAGCGGCCATCGAACAGTCAGATTGTCATCACTTGGGACAACCGGGGTACCGGGGACGTGGGTGGGGTTGGGGGGAGGCTAGCGGGTGCGGCGGGTGTGTGTGTGTGTGTGTGTGTGTGTGTAGGGAGGGGGTGGTGGAGACCCGGGGTGGGTGGGTGACCGATGCCGCGGCACCAATCCAAGGCCAGCAGTGGATAGTGGAGTGGGAGAGAGGGGGAGGGAGAAGGGGGGGGGGGGGTCCTCACTTGTAGTCTCGGCCCCTGTCGGTATTAACAGAGCCGGCATCTCTCTTCTACCTACATATCGAGCGTCAAAATGCGGTAAAGCTAGCTTGTTTCCTAGGAAACCGTCTGTCCGCGGCGTGTCCACTTTCCCCGCGGCCATCGCGTAACAAAGGTCACCATCCTGTATATATGACAGCGACCACCGCTTCGCTACTTCCCATGGCGCTGCCATACAGCGAAACCTCTCCTCCCGAGGTTGGTTGAATATTCAGGACGCTTCAAACACTTTTGGTCATATCGCGTCAACGGGAGAAGGAAGGAGAATGTCCCCGGTGGTAACCCCCTTTTTGCGAAGAAGGACATGGGATCTTTATCCTGCGACCACACAGACATGGCCACAGCAGGGCTCGAACCATGGTGATCCACGTGCCGTGGCCAGAGCACTCTAACCCACTGGGCTACCGGGCCGGTCCCTCTCCTCCCTAGGGGGGCCAACCGCAAAAAGACCATTTTGTCTCGAGCCAATCTGCTCTCTAACGCCAAAATGCAATCTACTTGGCCACTAATTCTTAACGAAAGCGGATGACGCTCAAATAGATGATTGTCCAGAAATTCTTAACGAAAGCGAATGTCGGTCAAATCGATGATGACTTCCACCAGCCAGCAACCGTCCCTCTCCCTCAATATATCGCCTGAGTACAATTGCGAAAAAAAAACCCACAAAAATATCCCACTTCTGCCACCAGACTTCCCCATGCAGACAGCATAGCCGCTATCGACCGTGGCCGGGCCTTCCATATCACAGCCCCGGGGTCTATTATACAGGTCAGTGCTGCCAGGCGATCTTATCGCCTCAGACAAGATATTCCCGGATATGGGACAGTGCATGGATACGCCACTAGGGGGCCAGGCTGGCCGTCGTAGCGGCGGTCTCTCAGTGTATTGATTTCCCGTCCTTCTCCGCGCATCAGATCTCCGGGCTGGGTTGCCCGACGTCAGTGCTTTAAGAAACAGTTCAATCACTCTCACAGCACGGTACGCCGTGCCGCCTGCAGGGGTCGGGGCAAGGTAATGGCGGTCGCTATATAGGGTAGAACCTCCGTAAACCGACATTGGGGAACAGATTTGGGGGTTACGTGGCCGGCATAGTGAGGGAAATGAAACGAAATTAAATGAATTCCATGGATATTACGCTAACCACGGAGAATTCGAACCCAGGACATACTCTGCGGTTTAACAGTACGCTAATCAGAAAGGATTCGAACCCAGGACATATTGTTCTGCGGCCTAGTGCGCTAACCACTACTCCTGTCTAGCAAGGAGAGCTGTCAATTTGAAAAATGACAGAATCTAACCGATAGAGGGAGCTCGCCAACATTCGATTCTGACCGATGTGGGACTGCTGTCGATATCAGAAAATCAAAAATCGTTTTTCAAGCCGCTTTCATCAGCATCAGCAAGGCTAAAATTGGGGAAAGAAAGCTCGCTCCCGGTACAGTGACAATGGAGCTGAATGAAATATGCCTCGGGCAGGTGTCAGGGTTGGAACCCACGACCTGTCGATGAGGTCAGCTGACCTACTGAGGCTCTCCTATCCGTAGAGTGACAGCGAACCGATCCAGAAATCCAGAATACTTCCTGAAGTATGGCGAGCGACCGTCGGAAAATCCTCCCCACGGTACTACACTACCGAAACAAAAAACCCAAATCAAGACACACCGTATCACCAGCCCCCATCTCACCCCAACTCCACCCCCACCCTCCCCCATTACCGCGTATTGATCCGAGGCTCGGGTGTCCTTGAGCAGTGCTATCTGCGGCCGCAAGAGGCAGCACTGTATGATAGATAGCCAGCCAGCCAGCCGGCTCGCGACGTGATGGGGACTGAAGCCGGCCTGTGGGCCTGTCTGTGCGTCCCTCCGACTGCCGACGCCGCCGCTTCGTCCGCCCCCACCCCCCAACCCATTGTGCCATATGGGAACCGTGTACGTCGGGTGCCCTCTACGATAGGGGGGGGGGGAGGGGGAAGGCGTACCAGGGCTGATACCCATCTGTAATACCACCCAAAACCTCCAACCCCCAAACCTATGTGGAGACAGATAATCGTTTCGTATTCCACTGTCTATTGGGGCATCAGAACCGTTTGCAGATCAGTGCCGATGTGTCGCATCTGTGCCTTCTCCCAACCGTTGTCAGTCGGGTTATCCGTGGATATTCCCCTATATGGGGACACCAGGACCCACGCCCCGCGCCTCTCCACCCCAAGCTCCATCCCCACCCACCGTTACACCACAGGCCGATTTCAGTCCCCATCACGTCGCGAGCATGTCTGCCTGTCTACCCAGTGTGTCGTGGGGGTCAGCTCCCTCACTCAGTGCCCCTGTATCGACAGACCGTCGATAGCGTGATCCACACAAATATACATACATAGATACATACATACATACATTGCAGATTGTGATGATCAATGAAATATACGTTAAAAAAAGGTCAAACACACACAAACAGTGATGCAATGGGGCACCCTGCCAATGCGGCCAAGATAGGCAAGCAGGTTGGACGGCAGCTCAAGTGGTTGCTATAGCCACAGCCCTTCCCTTCCTCTGGGGTATATGTGGATCGAGGGGGGGGGGGGGGGTATGTACCCTGACTGATTTGTCGAATTTGTTGAATAATCATCCGTTTAGATGTTTAACACGCACCAAGACTGGCATTACTATTGATAGAATATTTATAATGCTCACAATATTATCATCATCATCATATTATAATTATTATTTTTAATTGAAAGTGGCTCATAATATAATGATATAACTCCGGTTTACATTTTGTTCTTCGTGGCTTGCTGTGCGCAATATGCCGGCTACATTCACTAACCCATGGAAGGAGCCCGCATTGACCGGTGTCATGTGCAGACAGGATATCGCCCCGCCCACCCCAACACCCTCCCACTCCCTCCATCCCCCCCCCCCCCCACTCCCTGTCTACGGATCATAACGCTGTACTGATCACTCCAATATTGCTGGCGAGTACAGTCGCACACATACATACGGGAGCTAGCCGACAGCTGTCACTGGTCGACCACGTGATTGGCTAGCAGCGACATTACTGTTTGACATTCAGCTCGGAGCAACAAAAAAAAAAACGGGGTTTTTCTTTCTAATATGTCCAGGAGCGACCAAGGCTTGTATCCCGCGCACCAAAAGCAATAAATACAATAACAATATATTTCGTTCTCTTATTAGATTTCAGACCCAAATCTGATCATAACATGTATTGAACAGGGTCCAGGGTCTGTGGTGACGTCACAGCGTCGATACATTATCACGCTATGGATTATGGGAAGGGAATGGGGGTGATTAAGATACATTAACATACCCACGTCAATATTAGTTCAGACTCATACCCGGAACCGTCCGATGAATGCCAGGCTCCCCCGGATACTTCATGTTTGCACATTGGCGTAGCGGTACATAAAGGCTATAAATTAGGCCACGACAAACGCTCTAACAAACTCAGCTATCGGGGCGGCCCCGCTTACCTTTATTGAGCCAGGGAGGTCAAGAACCGACTGGCGTGCGAAGTACCCGCCAAATAGGTCAATACCCATCCCGAATAGACAGAGCTATCATATCACAAAGCATCACATTGAAATCGAACACGCCTTGTCAATATCATTTTTTGTGCCGACTGTAAAATAACAATAAAAACTACGCATGACTGGCTGAAAGCAGCAAGCCGTGGTGACATTGTCAGGCGAGCAATGTCAATCGTGAAAGGGAAAAAAACAAACTTAACATTAAATTCAACCGGAGTCATTTTCACCACGGCATAATTCTGCCGATAAATGTTGCGGGTGAAAGTTATCGGCGTTTAGCGAGATCGGTAATAACTATCCCGGGCGACTGGTATTTGACACCCTCCACCGCCCCCCCATCCCCAGCCAGATCAATACCAATTATCTCAAGCTGGGAACCTGTTGGTGATCTCTACTTCTCCCTATTTACTGCGGGCCGGTGGGTGCGCAATAAACACACGTTAGCGTACCCGCCAAGGGGGTGAAAAGGTGCAACTCAACTAGGCTTCTAGGTTAATTTATCAGTTAATTATTTATTTTCATGTTCCGTCATTGATTGTGACGCTATGGTGTGACGCTAGGTTGACACGCTAATTGGCATCTGCAGCTAATGTTCTTCCCAGAGAAGGTCCAACGCCTCACACCAGAAAAGTAAATGTATATAAATAAGATTCAAATTAATCTGCTAATTGTCACATTGATGACACAAACAGCGAAGAAACCCTCGAAGTAGGTCGACACCAGTTTTACCCCGACCCAGCACCCTTTTAAATATGTCATATTAAGTATATCAATCTTTCTTCAAAAAAATAATTTAATTACGAAACTGTAGAGAGCGTGTCGGGATATGAAATAACATCACAAACCAGCTCATGATTAAGCCAAAGTAAAAGTCAGGTTGATATATGTGCGGCTATTTAATAATAACAATACATCTCAACTCACCTCTTTAGTCACATACAATTCAGACGCTAATCTGCTAATCCTTCGTTAATCCACCCCACTGAGGGAGTGCTAATCCGGGCGACAACGTGTAACTGGCTGAGGAGCTGAATTCGCCAGGTGGCTATACCGACGGCGTGATATTCCCCATCGCTGAGCGCGATGGCACAACACACCTACTCTGTGGCGTGAAAAACGTTTATATTTCCGAAGTAGCTTTCTTCCCGTTGCCTGCAGCTCGCCGCAACGTTACGGGACCCGACAATAACACGTGACCAAATTCTCAACCAATCAGAACGGCCATAGTTTTATGACAGCGTTAGCCGTATGGGGATCCAGAAATCAATTTAGTAGAAATAAAACTCCCATCGGTAAGAAGGTGGGAGGTAATCTCAAGTGGGTGGTAACAAGCACAACCTGGGCTGGCTTATCTGCGCGGTAATCGGTTCAGGTGAATTGATATCCCACCAACAAACAGTAAGTGCGGATCAGATGACGGTTTCTGTGTGTGATATAATATCCTCGCCTCCGTTCACAATGATGGAATGGGGCTCTCTCGCGTTGAAGTCTCCACTGATTCCTTCAACGGCGAATATACGTGTGGCGCCGTGGCGTTGGCGATACAGTGACTGCACGCTGACTTTGCTGGACAGACAGATGTCCCACACGAGCCTCTCCGAGCCAACCAAACCCATCATCAGCCTGTTGATTCAACCCGTCGTTGAGGGATCAATACGCCCGTTGTAACGGCTGGCAGCCAATCAACCCTCCACCAGGCGGGAGGGGGCGACCGCTCACGGCGGGAGGGTATGTCCTAGGGAGGGAGGGAGGAGGATTAGGATGGGGAGGGGGGGGGGTGGAGGGGGTGGGGGCGGGGGGTGGGGAGGGTGCAATCTGGATAGATACGCAACAGACACATTTGTCATACTTTTGTTTCATCTTGCATCTTTATGTTACGTTCCTTGGTTTCAGGGATGAAGGTTCTTCAACATCCATGAGCAGAAACACAATGTCCTCACGTGTTACTCGCGACAATCATCTAGTTACAATACTAGAAGTATAATACTAAAATAATCCCTTCTTAACCGTTACCCACAGAGCTAACTGAAAAACCTAGGCGAACAAACTGACTCTCAACTTCATGCCCTGAGGTAAGAATTTACACGGAAATACGTTGTTGCAAACCTCAAAAAATAAATGTTGTTTAAACGAACTATCAACTTGAATACCGAGCCATGCAGTATTGATGCCTTTGGAATGTGACCCACCAAGGGAGAATGATATATATGCGATTTATTTTTTAATACTTTTTTTGTGGGTGGGGTGGGAGGAGGGGCACTGGCTACAACGCGTGCGCTCAGCAAACCAAGCAGTTGAGGGTTGCTTAGACGCAGTTTCCTCTCTTCCAATCCCAGTAGCCCCCCCCCCCCCCCCCCCCTCCCCCTCCCCAACCTATCAACGATTTTAAAAGTCCTTCATTAAAAAACCTCCCTGACATGTGTTGTCCCACATATCTCCTGACTACATCGACCCTCCCACACCAGGCAAACAGCATGCTGGGCCGGCCATGGGTAGAGGAGAAATGGTGGGTAGAGGAGGAATGGTGGGAGAGGGTGGGGGGGGGGCAATGGCTGATGGGGGGAGGAGAACGGGAGGCAGGAGCTGGGTGAGATAGGGGGAGGGCAGTATGGACATGGTATGTGTGGACGGATGAACCCACTTCAATACCAGGTATTGGCGACCCATTGATCACTTTGGCCTTTTAGCCTGGGACGGACCACACAGAGCTCGGCTATGGCCCGATACTGGACCACACAGAGCTAGGCTATGGCCCGATACTGGACCACACAGAGCTAGGCTTTGGCCCGATACTGGACCACACAGCGCTAGGCTATGGCCCGATACTGGACCACACAGAGCTAGGCTTTGGCCCGATACTGGACCACACAGAGCTAGGCTATGGCCCGATACTGGACCACACAGAGCTAGGCTATGGCCCGATACTGGACCACACAGAGCTAGGCTATGGCCCGATACTGGACCACACAGAGCTAGGCTATGGCCCGATACTGGACCAACGGCAACGGGGATGACATCCCCGTTGATGTGTTTACGCCATGTAATATGTACCAGAAATATAAAACGGGCCAAGGAATTCCACCGGCGATATAGAGTGAAGGGATGAAGCGGCGGCCCCAGATACAACTGGATTCGAACCAGACACGTTGTAGTCTGCAGTAGAAACCGGTGTCGACCGCAGCGGCCCCAGATACAACTGGGGTTCGAACCCGACACTTTGTAGTCTGCAGTCGACCGGTGTCGACCGCGGGGGCTCTGTGCTTTACCACTGATGGGGGTGGGAGAGATGTGTGTGTGGGGGGTGGGGGGGGGGGGTAAAAACGAGATGTGGGGAGCGTGGGTCTGGCAGGAAGGGGAGTGGGAAATGGGGGACTTAAGTACGTCGTACGCTAAGCAAACAATGCCATCATAGAATAAGAAACCAGGACAGACACATTAGAGCAGTTTACGGTACCAACACCTGCCGCTCGTGTGCTAAAGACAAGTAAACGCTCATTTAATATCTAACCTTTTTTCTTCCATGTAATGATTGAACCCATCACATTGTCGTAAAACTATTGACGGACTTGTACGAATGTCGAATTGACTAAAGTTAACACACCATTGGCCAGTACGGGCCAACTACTTGATGTCTCTCGTAATATATTGCCCGTGTCTGGGTATTCCAACTCCCCATAGGGCCGTCGAGGATATCCAGACTTTCCCAGTACAAGCCCAGACTTTTTGTCATACTACACCGACCACAGAATCAAACAGCTTTCTGGTGCATATTACTCAATGGGAAATACTGTTAGCTCTCTTTTTTTCAGGCCCAACAAGAAATGTTTCCGATCAATGGTGTGAATCTTGTATGACCTGGACATACTGTCGCCAGCTTTCAGTTTGAAACCCTGACTAGAGTAGCGGGGGCACCAGTGTAACAGCGGGGGCACCAGTGTAACCACGCGGGCACCAGTGTAACCACGCGGGCGCCAGTGTAACAGCGGGGGCACCAGTGTAACCACGCGGGCACCAGTGTAACAGCGGGGGCACCAGTGTAACAGCGGGGGCACCAGTGTACCAGCGGGGGCACCAGTGTACCAGCGGGGGCACCAGTGTAACAGCGGGGGCACCAGTGTACCAGCGGGGGCACCAGTGTAACAGCGGGGGCACCAGTGTAACAGCGGGGGCACCAGTGTAACCACGCGGGGGCACCAGTGAAACAGCGGGGGGCACCAGTGTAACAGCGGGGGGCACCAGTGTAACAGCGGGGGCACCAGTGTAACAGCGGGGGCACCAGTGTAACAGCGGGGCACCAGTGTAACCACGCGGGCACCAGTGTAACAGCGGGGGCACCAGTGTAACAGCGGGGGCACCAGTGTAACAGCGGGGGCACCAGTGTAACAGCGGGGGGACCAGTGTAACAGCGGGGGCACCAGTGTAACAGCGGGGGCACCAGTGTAACAGCGGGGGCACCAGTGTAACAGCGGGGGCACCAGTGTAACAGCGGGGGCACCGGTGTAACAGCGGGGGCACCAGTGTAACAGCGGGGGCACTAGTGTAACAGCGGGGGCACCAGTGTAACAGCAGGGGCACCAGTTTAACAGCGGGGGCACCAATGTAACAGCGGGGGCACCAGTGTAACAGCAAGGGCACCAGTGTAACAGCGGGGGCACCAGTGTAACAGCGGGGGCACCAGTGTAACAGCGGGGGCACCAGTGTAACAGCGGGTGCACCAGTGTAACAGCGGGGGCACCAGTGTAACAGCGGGGGCACTAGTGTAACAGCGGGAGCACCAGTGTAACAGCGGTGGCACCAGTAAACCATTGGGGGCAGTGAATTTATTTATTATAGAAACACCTGCTTCACGTGGCCTATCCAACGGCGGTATGGCGGTTATACAATCCCTAACCTTTACCGTTACGGTAAGCCTAACCTTTGGGAGACTGGCGTGGTGGCTGCATTAAACCCAGATCTTGGGTACCCCGGCCCCCTTTACCCCCTTCCATCCGCCGCAGGGGTAACCTGTTGCTCCACTGGTCGGAGTCTGATACAACGTAACAAAGGGACAGCACGGGAGACAACGCGACAACTATATTTGCCTCAGTTTATCCCGAAAAGACATGTTGGAGTTGCGGCTTCATCTAGTGAGGGACGTGGAAACTGAACCGCGTGGTGTATCGGTGCCGATTGGTGGTTGTCAGGGCATGGAGATCGCGGTCGTTTGGCACGGGGACGTTATGATTTCACGTCCCGCAGGAGAAAAGGGGCTAGGGGTGGTCGTCGCCTGGTCGTTGTTATCTATCTACCACTGCTTCCTTCCTTCATTACTGTAGGACCAATATACCAGAACCAACATCGTCTACTGCATTGCGGCAATTCGTTTTGACCCGAATCCCTTCGCGGTATAGCACACGGCGATGGATCGGTGTCTTTCCGGCCACCTTGTATTTCCCTTGGCTATAACGGCAGTCTCCACGGGCCACCCGAGTACACACACACAGAGACGTCCGTCCCAGTCGTTGGTATGACCCGGGCAGGTGGCCGGTGGTCCCAAGAATCTCCCGCCCCGCCCCCTCCCCCCGGCATATAATCCGCCTACCAATAGCATTGGGGGGGGGGGGAGAGATGTCGCCGGGGACACCCAGGGCAGTTGATAACGACCTACCCCGGCCCGACGCCGGCCCCGACCAGGCGACCCTGGGCTATCGATCTCAATGGAGCATCCGCCAGCCCCCCCCCACCCCCCTCTTCTCCAATCCGCAATACAACAATTCTGAGATCCCATACTCTGCACTATGAGACATGTTGCCGCGCCAGGAGACCCAGCAACAAGCCCTTCTCAGCAGGGGTTGGTAAACTGGCAAGCCCCCCCCCCCCTTTCTCTCATTCTTCCATCTCCAACACCCCCCCCCCCGCCGCCCGCCCCCAACCCAAACATCACATTGGGGTGGCGCAGGCATCAATCTCGTGCAGTCAATACCGTGCGCCCCCCCCCCCCAATACATCCTCTCCATTAGACCCAGATTTCCACCGCCCTACCTCTAGTCCTGGCTACACCCTGTGATCCATACCAATCGGAATGTCATTGTTCTAGATCCGGCAATACGGCCTGCTCCCCCTACCCCCTTCCGCCCAGCCCTTAACCTTGCCCTTAACCTCACATAGACCCCCCGCCCAGCCCCCCCCCCCCCCCACTGTAACCAGATAATCTACTCGATGGCTTAACCTAATAACCTTCCCCCCCCCCCCACACACACACCCCCAGAGCCTCTGGTCCTGTCACAGATGTCGATTCCAGGGGAATAATTACCTCCATTACATTCCTTAACATTGGATTCCTTCCAGCCCTCATTCCTCACGCCCCCCTCTACCACCCCACCCCCGCCAGCCATGGCTCACCTCTCAGTTTGCTGCAGAGATCCCGACCGATGATACTGTCAGGGCATGGGGAGGGAGAGGGGGAGAGAGAGGGGGAGGGAAAGGGAGAGGGAGGGGGGGAGGAGGGAGGGGAGGGGAGGGGAGGGGCTCTACACCCCCAAAGTATTATCTGGGCCGCCAAACCCCGACTGGGAGCCTCACAAGGAGCGAGCAGGTGGCCAGAGTGGGTGGCCAGGGTGGGGGTGGGGTAACAACTGACACGACTGGGATAAAATGGGAATTAAACGTCCCCGTGCTGCGCCGCGCACTCCCAGGGCCGAGCAGGCAGAGCGTACCCAGCCGCTCCCACCCCCCCCCCCCCCACCAGGGCTGTGGTACACGTTATCGTTGTATATACTATACAGCCACGTGTACGAGTGGGGTTCGAAGCCACAAGGGGCAACGTTGAATCTCGTACCTTCCCAGTGTGGTGGTGACGACGGGGGAGGCCACACACAAAACGTACGACAATAAATCGGCGGATGACATAGCAGCGAAATATACCCCCCCCCCCCCCCCCCCCGTGGACACCCTCTATCCAATCAAATCAAATAAGATATATTACGATATATATCATGATATATTACCAGGCCTACTTCGAGCAAATCTATTACGTCAACGTTGTGTTACGTCGACGTAAAATGTAGTCATAACATATATGTCGAAAACCTCTAAATGTGTTATAACGTCTATGTCGAAAACCTCTAAATGTGTTATAACGCCTATGCCGAAAACGTCTAATAAATGTGTTGTAACGTCTGTCGGAGACATCTAAATGTCTTATAACGTCTGTCGGAAACATATAAAAGTCTTATAACATCTGTCGGACACGTCTATATGTGTTATAATGTCTATGCTGAACACTTGCAGACACCATGGCTCACCTGGCTAACATGTGACAGTATCCACTCCATGTCTTTTTCGCTCACCCAGCACACGCCCTGAACCACTGGCACCACCGGTTCCACTGGTGGTACCACAGACCTCACTGCCGCATGTAGCAGCTCTGGCTCCCTGGGCTGCTGGCTCGCAGTGTATGGAGGACACTCCTTCCTCGTTTCAACGTCAAACCGAAATCCGTTTGGCGTTACGAGCGATCCGTTCGTGATGAGAGTGTTCGCCAAAGTGGCTCTGTCTGGGTGTAACCAGGGTGTGTGGAGGGAGGGAGTGAGGGAGGAAGGGGTGGAGTGGGAGAGGGGGGGTGTTTCTAGGGTTTACTAAGGGCGCGGCGCGACTTCAAACAAAGCGGTCCACAGGGAAGGTAGCACTACGTATATTGGTAGGCGCCGATCAGTGAAACATATTCCTCGATTTAAAAGTTTTAAAAGCGGCTCCGATGCATCCTGGTCACGTGTCCCACACTGAGGGTGTGTGGACAGACGGCGCCGTCCGTCGGGAGGCGCTGCGAGCAAGTGACCTTATCCTGGCGGGACTGAGCGGCCAATGTAGTGGTCATCAGATCCAGCCAGTCACTGGTAGAGGCCGGGCACGAGGCAGAGGCAGGGAACGAGGATCGAAGCCTGGTGGGGCGATTTAACATGGGATCCAGCGAGCGGACGGGCGCCGGCTACAGGAGCGCTCCCTGATACAGGTGTGACAGCCAGGTCAGATGAGGTGTGACATACATTGTCATGTATATACATAAAGCCGAGGTACAGGTGACGTCATCATACCACTAACCGATGGGTTAACACCACGGGTCGACTCAGCCCAGCCCTCCCCACCCCCCACCTGTGACCTGATTAACACACACCGACCCCTACGCCCACACACCCACTCTAATCACGCAGCCAGCTTCACATGACGCTAATGACGTTTGTTGTCACGCGTCAGATTGCTAACGTTAACGTCATCACTTTGGTACACCAGAAAAAGAGCACCCAAAAGGGTGGGGGCGGGTACAGGAAGTGTGTGTGTGAGGGCTGGGGGCGGTAGAAGAGCAGGGAGGGGGTGGAAGCCTGTCTCCATCATGCGACAGAAAACGCTTGTTGAGTCATAAGGCGATCATTATTATAGAGTGGGAGTGGAGGGAGGGAAAGGCAGGGAAGCAGGGTAATAAAGGAAGCTTAGCCCCACGGGGATACATGCAGTATGCAGAGGGGGTGGGGTATACTTCTTATAGCTACGTTGGCTGCAGTAAAACACTGATTGCTGCCTAAACCCGTTATTACACCGGAGTCTCACCACTTCCCGTGTCACGGGTTAATCACCCTTTGTGGGACCATCGTCACGGCTTCCAAGGTTCATACCCTCCCGTCTCGGCCCAAGGAGGACACGGTTTGGGCCTGAGGGCCACGCCTGGGGCCCAAGGGGTGGGGGGGGGGGGTGAAGAGCAGCAGGTGAGCACCTGACAACGAGCCGCACCTGACAACACGCCCCCACAAGCTTACTGTGACAAGGGATACATTTCAAATTGGCATTGTGAGGTCACAATACCCACATTAAAGAGCAACGTTTTTGAACCAAAAATCCAGCAGCGCTTCATCTTTCCTGCTCGCGGTCATTGTGACGTCACAATAGCGCTATAAATAACAGAGCTCAACAAAACCATATGACTCAGCATCCAATAACGTTATTAATTAGTATGATTCATAATAAAACAGCGGATCATATGATGTAAAAGCCATCCCATCCCGATAGCTCAGATTTCACACCGCGTTATAAGGTCATATGATGTCATCAACAGTCTGTGAGCAGTCAGAATTCTATGTAAAGCAAGAGTTGTGGTGATAATTGGCGTCAACTGAAAGTCATTAGGCTCGGTATCACTGACATTTCCAGATTGAACAGCCAATGTGGGTTGACCGCCTGTTGCCGCAGCAATGCCACATTTCTAACGAATTTCTAGAATGTGCCAACGACAAGCACGTAAGCCCACTTGAGTTAGCGCCGTTTTTTTTTTATCACAACTTGCGTATCGCCGCAGAAAAAAAACCCAGGAGAAGTGGTCTATTAGTTCCAGGGACGCCCGCTTGGGGGAAAAAAGACAAGAGATAAGTTTACTGAAAGGAGCAAAGTTCTCTCCTCACAATGTAAAAGATATCAACACCGACATTAAAGAAGGTTACCCCCTCCCCTCGAACCCCACTCCCACCCCCAACCCTCGAACCCCACTCCCACCCCCTCCCCTCGAACCCCACTCCCACCCCCACCCACCCGGCTGCCCCAGGCGCCACCACTCTGACCCTAATACCACTACGCCAGACTTCGCAACAGAGCTATAAAAAATGAATGAAAATAAAACCCAGCATCAATCATTGGGGAAAAAACTGTCGACGTCCTGGGTGGAACAGCTGGGGTTTAGGCAGCCACCGTTATTGTCATAACAACGGGGTATGGAGCCAATAAACCTACCAACGACACCCCCCCCCCCCCGCCCATTCCCAAACCGTCACGACCACTCCAGCCAGGATCAAGACCCCTGACTCAGCATCTAGTGATCCACGGAATCGACCCCCACGTCCATGCCCAAGATAAGATAACAACAAGCTTTGAGGAGTGTCTAAGGACTCCCCAACTACATTAGATCGCCCTGTTTGAGCTTTGAGGAGTGTCTAAGGACTCCCCAACTACATTAGATCGCCCTGTTTGAGCTTTGAGGGGTGTCTAAGGACTCCCCAACTACATTAGATCGCCCTGTTTGAGCTTTGAGGAGTGTCTAAGGACTCCCCAACTACATTAGATCGCCCTGTTTGAGCTTTGAGGGGTGTCTAAGGACTCCCCAACTACATTAGATCGCCCTGTTTGAGCTTTGAGGGGTGTCTAAGGACTCCCCAACTACATTAGATCGCCCTGTTTGAGCTTTGAGGGGTGTCTAAGGACTCCCAACTACATTAGATCGCCCTGTTTGAGCTTTGAGGGGTGTCTAAGGACTCCCAACTACATTAGATCGCCCTGTTTGAGCTTTGAGGGGTGTCTAAGGACTCCCAACTACATTAGATCGCCCTGTTTGAGCTTTGAGGGGTGTCTAAGGACTCCCAACTACATTAGATCGCCCTGTTTGAGCTTTGAGGGGTGTCTAAGGACTCCCAACTACATTAGATCGCCCTGTTTGAGATCAGTTACAGAAATTGCGACGTGTATCTGCCGCTCGTCTTTCTTGTACATATGGACGCATGATAAACACGTGGTAGGACTCGACAAGTGTGTGTTATGCGACGCGCAAACGCTACACAACATATCTGTCGGTCGTTTTCCCATGTTAGTCCATCACCATCGCTTCAGTATAGTTTATGCGTACAGTTTACTCCAATAATTGGTTTAGTGGAGGATGAACACGGAGGTTGACTGACTGACCTATCTCTCGCTCGAAACGTGCGTAAACTTGTGTTTTACAAGATTGGCCCTTTTTGCCAGTGATAAAATGACGCCTTAGATGTTGGTGCGAAGAAAGTGGAATTCAATACATAGACATCGCGTAAATAACGAATGTATAATCACTGAGTAAACAACGAATGTACAATCATCGAGTAAACAACGAATGTATAACATCGAGTAAACAATGAATGTACAATTATCGAGTAAACAACGAATGCATAATCAAGCAAGTAAGCAACTAATTTTAATGACCCATGAAATGATATTTAGGAGACGAGAGATGAGGAACGAGATTCCGCCGATACTACGGGTAACTGGAAAGAGATGGGAGCCTCACGACCTTACCTTGACCCTGTCACCCTGGCAGGGCAGCATGCACATCATATCCAAGTACAACATCGTGAGCTGTAATATTCCGTCAGCGCTGTATATATACCATGCGTCCCCCACCACCGCCAGTGTCCGGTGATAGACTGACGGCTCCCGAGCAGGGTCAATATTTATAAGACCCAGGATTCCAGTGTTGGTCGCCACTCCATCTGGAGTGTGACGGTCTGTCCGGATTATAACGCTTGGCTTCCCGCATTAGTAAACTATGTGGATCCAATCAATCAATCACTAGTCTGGATCAGATACAGGCGGCAGAGGCGGGGAGGTGTCATATAGGTGGAGGGTGTGGATAAATGAGTGTTAGTGACAGGCTATTAGGCTTCCGAGGGGGGTGTCCGTCTGTATCCACACCCCTACAGAACCAGAGTGGCGGCTGGGGACTATGTGTGACACCCCATCTCCATTCTCGGGTGGGGTGGTGGTGGTGGGTGGGGTGGGGGTGGGGGTGACTCGGGGTGACAGAAGAGAGCAGAAGGCACGGGTGCCTGGTGCCCCGCCCGCTTCCTCATCACCGCCGCGGAAGTCGGAGATGGCGAGGAGGGAGGTAGATGGGGCGGGGGGGGGGGGGGGAATTTAGCGGACGTGGAGGCGGGAAAGGAAAAGGGGTGGAGTGGGGTAGATGGGTCGGGTTGGGGGGGGGGGTCGAGGGGGGGGGGGTCGAGGGGTGGGGATGAGGATTCCCAGACGGGACCATGTGCAATGACGGTAATAATACCCCGGTTAAAACAGTTAACCAATTATAAAATTGTGCAATGCCTCCGCCGTCCCGGGGTTCATGTCATCTTCTCTGTTGTCTGCCTACCGCGTAACCTGATAAAACAAGCGCCCACCCAACACACAGCCAGACAGCCTCATTTTAATTGATTACCTCCCCCCCCCCCCACCCCACCCCATTGCCATTTCTGTTCCAACAACCCAAGATTGCCATTTGTTATGGGAAAGTCTAGCGTAACAGGCCAGAGAGGGTATTAAAAACGTGTGCGGGAGAGACAGAGAGGGCTACGAGGGAGAGATGTCGGTGGCTGTGGGGGTGGGTGGGGGTGGGGGTAGGGAAGGGGAGGGGGGGGGGTCTGACGCATGGGCCAGTGACAATAAATAAGGCGACATGTGGGTCGCCAACAGGGTTAGCGAC